>OU342738.1:177540121-178740121 GCA_910589765.1 Avena atlantica | reverse complement strand
TGCAAATACTTAAAGTGACAAGAACTTGCCTGGGCCGTAAGTTGAGTATCCATGAGGTGTAGCACTCATAGTCAAGGGACTTGAGATTGCCAACTTATAATTTGTCAAGCATTGTCACATCCCAAGATTTTCCAAATCTTGTAATGTGAAAAATAAATGAATAAAATAAAACTTTGTTGATTTTCAGGGTGAGAAGAAACTTTTTGAATCCAATTGGAAACTTTCAAAACCTATTTGGATCAAATAAAATCCTAAAGGGATTTAAAGGGATAAATAAACAATAAACTTCAAAATATTTAAAATTACTATTTTTGATCTTTTAATAAAAGATTTGGTTTTCAAAGGAAAATTTATAAATAAGGATTATTTTATAGAGCCAAATTAAACCTTGGCCAAGCTTTTGAAATAAAACATTTTGTTTTGATAAAAAATAGTAAAGGTTTATTTAAATAAAATAATAAGGATTTAATATCCAATTTTATTGAAGTAAAGGCTTTTTTTCCATTTTAAATAAACACTAAAACTTATTAAATTATTTTAAATAAGTTTTCCAAGTATTTTAAGTTCTCAATTAAAACCTACTGAAGTGTTTTTGGTTTTATTTTAGATTTCAAAATAAAGATTTTAATAAAACAAATCCTATTTGATTTAATAACTAAGGTCCATTTTATTTAATTATTAATGGACCCTAAAATAAAAATGTTATCTTATTTTAAACAAGTTTTTCAAGTATCTTATATTTTCAAATAAAACCTACTGATTTGGTTTTGAAAATATTTAGTTTTCAAATAGAGATTTTATTAAATAAATCAAACCCTATTTGATTTAATAACTAAGGTCCATTTTATTTAATTAATAAATGGATCCTAAAAAGATTAAAAATATTATTTTGTTTTGGATTTTGATTTGTGTTGATAAACAGAGCTAAACTCAATATAAAGTTTAGTGGAAGTTTATTTGATTTGGAATGTTTGATTTGGTTGTTTGAAATTCAAAACAGAAAATCGAAATAGAAAAAGAAAAATCAATCAGATCAAAAAAAAAGGGAAAGACCCAACCCATCTAACCTACCCCAGTCCAGGCCCAACCAGCCCACTCCCTCTCACCCCGCAGAAAAACGCTTTGCACTCAGCAACTCACCCACTCAGCGACTGACCGGTGGACCCCCGTTCCCTCTCTCCCTCTCACGCTGCCAAGCGGACCCCACCTGCCTCGTCAGCGTCTTCAACCGCGGACGCGTTCTTCCTCCTCGCTTTCGTTCTCTGTCAATCAATCCCCGAGTAAATTCACTTAATTGAAGCGTTGATTCCGCACGGTAACCTCGCTCACTTAAGCGCCCACTCCCTCTCTCCATTTTCCCTCTCTCGCCCGACTCTCTCGGCCACCAGGCTGCTCGGAATCCTCTCCGAACCACCACAGTCTCCGGCGAACTCCCGTTCAAATTCCGGCCACCACCGCCAGCCCCACTGCCTCCAGAGCACACTCGCTTGCTCGCCATCATCTCCTGCACCTGCCAGTGTCTTTCCCTCGATCGCGCATGCTCTGCAGCGTCGACTTCGTCTTTGACTGAACGACGCCGCCGTCCGCTCCAACTCCGACGAGCTCCACAGGTAGTTTCCGACCGCGCCTCTCCTTCTCCTTCACGCATGCATCTTCGCCTTGATCTTGCGCATCTAACCGTTCTCTCCGTTTGCTCTCTCGTGACCCGTAGCGCCGCCCTCGACGACGACATAACGTGGCCGTCGTGAGACGCAACTCCGGCGAGCCATTACCCTCACCTCCGTGCGCCCCTTGACTCCTCGAGAACACCTTGAGCTTCCTCAGGCTTCTGCGAACGCGGTGAGCATCTTTCCATCCTCTCTCGCTTCCTGCTTCACCAGCACCGCCACCACCTGAGCGCTCCGCCGCCAGTAGCCACCGCAGCGCCGCCCGTCTCTGGCAAGTGTGCTAGATGCCGTGCGATTAGGATCCAGCGGCTAGGATAGAAGCTAGGCGAAAGGGTAAGTAGCATCTGCGCGCCATGCGATATGACTTGATCCAACGGTCTGTGTTAGTCAATCCACGCGAAATGTTTTCGACGAATAGGAATCAGACGCGTGTCCCAGAGTTTGTTTTAAAAACAGAATTTGATCAATTAGACTTGGGATTTTGTAAATTTCACAACTTTTAAACCACACGTCCAAATTTTGCAAACTTTATATCAATGGAATCAGTGGAACAATCCCTAGCCAACCATGCCATTTGTTTAGTAAAAAGTTTCTGTTTAATTGTTTGTTTTTGCAGAAACATTTGTATGCCTGTTTAGATTGTAAAAATTGTTCAAAAATGATTTTGGGGATAAAATCTTTTGCAAATGGAGTGATTTGAACCTACTGACCTTAGGAAACACTTTGTGGTTTCAAAAATGTATTTGGTAAAGAAAAAGAATGATTCTTTGATTTAAAAACCATTTCTAGTCAAATAAAAATATAGTTTATTTATTAAAAATGGTTTTGGAAGAAAACTTTTGGGAAATGTTTTGTTTTAGAATCTCTGACCCTAAACACCAAGTTTTATGGTTTGAAAACATATTTGGTGAATCCTATAGATTAATGCCTTAGTAAAAAAACATTTCTACACCACATAAAATGATATCTTGTTTTGAAAATGGTTTATGAAGTGAAACCTTTTGCAAATGACTTTGCCACTTTATAAAATGACCATTAGGTGTTTTCAAATGTTTATGACCCATTAGGAACCACACTTTCAAATAAAACAAAGCTTGGCATGCTTGCATGCATTACTTTGACTTTATGATTTTATGTGATGTTTTGCTTGATTGGTAGATTGAGTTTGTGCCTTGCTTGATTGAATTGTAGTGATTTGAAGAGTGTGATTGTTGCAAGTGATGCTTAATTACAAGGACAAGGAGTGAACTTATACCCTCTACCAAAAAGGCAAGTGATGCTTCATACTTTTGTCCCATTACTTTCACTATGCATTAGTGATTTTTCTAAGTAAAACTTGCATGGAATTTTTGCTAAGTATAAACCATGCTATGGGAAATCCTAGTAGATGAAACCTTAGTAGAAAATTTCCTAAGTTAAGATTCCTACTACTATCAAGCTTAGCTTAGCTAATAGAAAACAAGGGTGGAATATACATTCATACTATGGAAAAATTTCTAAGTCTGAGGACTTGTGTTTTTGTTTAATAAAACAACTAAGTTAATGAATCACCTGGGTGGAATGGTAATTGCTTGGTAGTTTTTGGTTGAGTGGTTACACAAGTCCCATGGCTATGGTTTACCTTGTGTATCTCACTTGTGGATTGCCACCCAGGAACAAAGAGATTTGGGATGTCAAATGTTGAGAAGCTTCAAGTGCAACCACTTGGCATTATGGGCTCTGCCTGGATCACATAGGTTGCTAGAACTTAGCCATTTGGACAGTTGGTGGTAGTGAGATGATAGGTTGGAACGCGTCCATTTGGTCTAAGGAAAGGCTTCTGAAAGATCTTGTCTTGGTGAAACCAAGTCTTGTGGGGAAAGTGCACCACCTCTGCAGAGTGTAAAATCTAAGTACTTAGCCATGTCCCTGGTAAAGGACAATTTGAGCATCAAGACATGGAAGCAATCAAGAATCTCATCATCCAAATTTCTAAGTTAAAAACTTGTGGTTTGAACAAGGGTTAAAGGATCTTCAATCTTTGATTGGGTGATGCCTTGGGAAAGATTATTTTGTCAAGACAAAAACTTAGTGTTTTCAAATGATAAGGAAAAATCTATTTTGAGCAAAGCAAGCCTCAACTCCACTTAGCCAAAAGCATATAGATGATAGACTCCACTATACTACCATAGTATCACTTGCCAATACAATTCAAATGTATTGACCCTTGTGGCTGTAACTTGTTATGTTGCAGGTTTGATTGATTTAGTGAAGTGTGTTGATTAGGATTACAAAGTCTACAACCAACATGTCTGCCTGTGGCACTTTGAAGATGAAGGACCCCATGCTTATAGATATTCTGCTGCAATGTAATGTAATAGCCAAATGAGCTATGTAAGATGTAATAAAATTATGTTATTCCTGGTTATAAAGTTGTATTATGACCTTTGTTTCTTGATATTACATCTTAACTGTGGATGCTAGGTATTGATCCAGGGACTAGCATTGCAATCACAGGGATCCTTTTCCTTTACAAAGGAGGGACCTTTACAAGCATATACTCCAGCTTTGCCACTTTAACCTTAACCACTTCAAGATGCTTATGATAGGGGCAATGGGGGCTAAAAGCTAACAAGTACCATAATTTTTGGAATCTCTTTTTGAAACTTGTAATCCCTACTTCCTTTATAAAAAGGCTTTTCTTCCACCATTATTTGAGTCTCCATCTTCTACCTTTAGGCACCATTAACAGCGCATAGTTGTCATTCTGTGTGCAATGTTCCAACGCTTATTAATTGATGCATATTGTGTTATTACTTGTTCATGTGCTATCTGTTTCTAGTCACCCTTGTGAACTTTGCAGGTGTCCTATGCATTATAGCGCTACTCTATGAGGGACAAGCTAATTTATACTATGCTATGTTTTCTGCATGTGAAACAAACAAACGTTTTTCATTACATATTATTCATGATCGTTTTTTGTAGCTTGCCATGTTGCATGCATAATTACTATGTCCTATTCTTAGAACTCCATCTTTCATGCACATGTTTAGACTTCTTTGATCCTAGCTTTCAATGCTTGCAAATGGTTGGATCTTTATTGTGAGGGTGCATGTCACCTAAAAAATTATTCTTTCATCACTTACCTACTCAAGGACGAGTAGGAGTTAAGCTTGGGGATGCTGATACGTTGGAAACGTATCTATAATTTTTTATGCTCCATGCTTGTTTAGTATCTACTTTGCTTTACTTGTCCACACTTTGAGGTGCTTTTTACATGTTTTCTGTTACTAACATATTAACAAGTTGCAACAGTGCCAGATATCTGTTTTTTGCTGTTTTTGGTTTTAGAAAAGTTAGTAAAGAAATATTCTCGGAATAGGACAGGACGAAGGACAAAGTCAATAAATTTCCGTGGGGAACAAGAAGTCCAGAGGAGAGCCCGAGGGGCCGGCCAAAGGGGCCAGACCCCCCCCCCCCCAGGCGCGGGTGGGCCCTGACCCATTCCTGGCTGGGGTTTGGCAGCTCTGGAGGCCGCCTCGGTCTCCCCCTTCTCCTATAAGAAGCCCCTGATACAGAAACCCAGAGGACCCTATCAGAAATCCACGAAACCGTCTATAGCCGCCGCCACCATCGTCCCTAGATCAGGTGGATCTGAAGCTCTTCCCGGCACCCTGCCGGAGGGGAGATCATCCCGGAGGCCTTCTCTCCAGTTTGATTTGTGAGTAGTTCCACCTTGGACTATGGGTCCATGTAGTATCTAGATGGTTGTATCTCCTCCTTTGTGCTTTCATGTATAGATCTTGTGAGCTCCGTTCATGATCAAGATCTAATCTATTTGTAATCATGCATGTTGTGTTTGCGGGGATCCGATGGATATTGAGATTATTATGTTGGTTTGATTAATGGTTCTATCTTTATGATTCTATCATGTCTCTGTTGTTGGTGATCTTGCATGCTCTCCGTTGCTAGTGGTTATCTTGGCCAAGTAGTTGCTAGTGACTCCAAGAGGGAGTATTTATGCTCGATAGTGGTTTAAGCCTCTAGTTTCCAAGGGAAGTGACAATAATCTCTTTGGGTGTAGATGTGTTGTAGCTACTAGGGAGAAAACAACGGTCTCTTGTTCATGGAACATGTGGACTGTTTACCTTACACACTTTGCTTAAAGCAGTTGTCTGTTGCTTGCAACTTAATACTGGAGGGAGTTCGGATGATAACCTGAAGGTGGACTTCTAGTCATAGATGCAGTTGGATTACGGTCTATGTATAATGTTGTATTTCCCAATCAACTTCATAGGATCTTTCTGGCTAGTAATTTCATTGTTATGCCTTGATCAGTTCCTATCAATTGCCCCGCTATAACTTGTTTAACCTTCATTCCATGTTGTTTATCTAAGGAGAGCACCTCTAGTGAACTATGGACCCCGGTACAATATTTACCATTGATACATCTTCCATTGTTACTTGTTTACTTTCTGCAAACCATTACCTTCCACACCATACGTTTAATCCTTTGTTACTTCAAACCGGTGAGCTTGACAACCTCACTAATTCGTTGGGGCAAAGTCTTAAGTTTGTGTTGTGCAGGTCTCCACGTTGTTTGCAACACCTGTGTGATGTTTCCTTCCTCCTTCTAGTTCAATAACCTTGGTCTCAACTGAGGGAAGACTTACTGCTTGCTGCTTCACACCTTGCTCTTGGGGTTTCCAACGAAGCACTTCCACGTCAAACACCAGGTGCCATCAAGCTTTCTGGTGCCGTTACTGGGGAATCTACTTCAACCTCTTCCACCTCGTCAAGCGCTATCATTCCTTTCCCGCCACGTTCGCAGCTCCTTCCCGGAACAAGGAGTAACAAGTTACAGTTCTTACACTCTACAGAGGTGCGTTACTTTTCCCATGAGAGATCTTAGCGTTGTTGCACATCCGGGCCGCGAACCCGTTCACACTTCCTTGGTATGAGGCCCAGACTAATATATAAGCCAATCATTGCCCTCTCCGTGACCCCATATGTCTGCACGATCCTTCGGGGCTGGCTCACCTCTATTAAGCCCCCTTTCGGGCAGGCTAAAACCCTAATGAGTTCCTGAAGACTCTATTAGCTAGTGATGCCCTGGAAAGTTCCATATCAGATGAACTATACCACTAAAAACCACTCATAGATAATCTAGACACCAAAAGTGTGGGGCGTAAGGGTGCCCACCCATATGTTGGATCCACACAAGGAATCACAACGTCACGTTAAGGTCGTCTTGCCTCCATACGAGAGGAAAAGGATATAACTGACTTCTCCGTCCCATTCCAAATCTCATGGTCAACGCGTAATATACGGCGCAAGAATCACTGGCGACATTGGTTGTTAAGTCCTAGATAATATGTTCCTTTACCACCGGAACTTTCATATTAGGTTATTACCTCATGGTAAATAACCTATAATCGTATTATTATGAAAATAGTGTTTTCTGAACTTTTTCAAATGCGGGTGATGACAACACCGGATTTGCAAAATACTGTACAAAAAATAATCAAAGGACATGAGCAAGTGTGAACTTGCGTTTTGTGATTGCAAGATTATGCACTCACAGTCTTCTAGACAATATAGGATCCAATAACTGAAATCGGTATCATTGGTCCGGTAAGGACTAATGTTTAAAGAAGCAATATGCAATTATGCATAAGTAATGCTATGCATTTTTTAGAACTCCCAAAGTGGATCCCCAATACTTTGAGTGAAGTGAGTTTAGGTGATTCTTTTAAGAGTTGGTTTATTTTCATGTTTTACTTTACAAGTAATGGCATTTATAGGGATTTTAAGTCTTGATACACAAGATATAAAAGTAGATTGCAATAGTAATCTAAGATTTAGATCAGTTGCTATTTGGTGATTATGATGGAAGTCTATGTATTGGATTATTAAGGTTTGAAAGAACTAATATAGAGTTGTTGCTTGAATTGGAAAAAAGAATAACATTTGAAGAAAAGATTTCTTTTCCAAGGATTAAATAATCTTTATGGTTAATAGAACGTGATCAATGCCTTTTGGTGTTTGATTGATTAGTTTGGCCTTGAGATGCTTTATGTCTTAATTGAAATAGACCAAAGTTAACTATAAAAACACAAGTAGTTTATTAGACATGATGTATATAAGCTTTGAGACTAAAGTTAACTTTAAAAAAAAGTAAGTAAATTAAGGTGTAATATGTTTTAATTATTCCCAAGTTTTAAATTTATGATAGGTATAACTAAGGTGTGGAATTATTCACTTTATATTTAAGTGAATGACTAGATTAACTTTGTTTTGCTATTATAAAGATAATATGCAATTATTCATTGTAAGTATAATTTGAATGATATTATTAATGTGTTAGATTTAAAGTCAAGTTAACTATTATTTAAATATTAAGATCCTTGTCTCTTGATATCAGTGTATAAAATTATTTTAAAGGTTGTGGTTTTGAAATTTTATTCAAGGTTACAAAATATATTATAAAGCTAATAACTTACACTTAAATTTTGTTATAAACCTTAGTTATAATTTGGAACTTAAGTAATTAGATTTTAAGGTTTTAATATTTCTTTAGAAGTATAATTATTTCTTACTAAAAAATGTTTTTAAAGATTTTTTTAAAAAAGATAATAGATAAGGATTTATTACTTTGAACTACTAAAACTTTACTAATAATATAATTAGTATTTTTATAGTGTAATATTTTTATACAAGAATTTAAAAATGATTTTTTATTTATTTTTTAAGTATTATTATTATATTTATAAAATTCTATAAAGTATTAAATGTTTTTGAATACTTATTTCAAATTTTAGTTATAAATATTAGGTTAGTATTTTTTTCTAAAATAGTAGATCCATCTTTATACACAAAAATGATTTTTATTAATTTTTTAAGGAATATTTTCCTATATTGTTATAATTTATTGGGAACTCTAGTGTCTTTAATATTTAGTGGTAACTATTTAGTTTAAGCAAGTGGTTTTATATTTTTCTTAGATAGATCTCATTTTTGTGATCATTTTTATATATCAATGGTATTATTAAGATTTTTCTACATTTTTATAAGACTTTAATATTATTAAGGGTATTGTGGTAATTTAATATTGTACAATTAAGGTATATTACTTTTTTCACCTGGTGTATAAGACAATCCGGCCTTAGGCTGACTCGGCCCACTTAGGCCCATCTAGCTGGGTCATTCCTAGCCCACCATAATCTCTCTCACATGACTCACACAGGCACACACGCATGGGCCTCGCCTCTCTCGCTCCCTGCACTTGCCTCACCGCCGGTAGAGCCACCACCCGCCTTCGGCCCTTTGCCGGTGGCCTTCAGCGCCGCTGCCTGACGCAGATGATGCAGCACCTTCTCCTCCATACTCTTGACTAAGTCGATTTGAGAATCGAGCTCCTACGTGGTCATGCCCAACCCCATCGGGTGTTAGGTTTGTGGGGATGTTATCACCTCTGCGCGCCGGTGTTGCACCAGCCGCTCTCTGGCACCAGCCAGATGGGCTTTGACCCGCCATGTTGTGATCTCTCACCTCTGCTGGCTCGATTTGCTTCTACATGCAACTCATGCATGCCCCCATGGTGATGTGGTACTGCAGCTATCACTATGGCCTATTCCCCTCCCTTACGCCGGAGGGAAGGTGTCGCGGCGCAGCCCGACGCCTTTAGACTTGCGGTGACCCAGCATACCACTGCATGATGTAGTACACTATAGTCGTTGACATAACAGCAATGAAACACCGTTCACTAGTATTACATCCCTTAGAGTGGTACAGCAGAAACACAGTAGGTCCAAGACATGACTATAGGTTTCAACTCGACTATTTACATAAGATCCATAGAAAACTCTAGGTTAAAGAGAGAGAAAGAAACTTCTTACAAAGAAGAATAAAAAAAATAAACAACTCAAAAACTATTATACTATTAAGACTAGTATTTTAACTAATGGTCTGGCATTGCTGCTATTGCAATACACTACAGAAATAGGTTCTATGGCTAGAGATTATATTCCCATCTAGTCAGAAACTTTGTCTTCGCTTGAGTTGATGTATATGTTGACTTCATTGAAGAGATCGAGCTTTTGATGATGATTCCTGGAGCATAACTTGATGTAGTCATCGTCTGTACTGGCTTTAGAATCTAGCAAGGGTGAAGAAGATACGTTGAGTACGAGCGTACTCAGCAAGTTCACTAGAAAAGGAGTGTTTGATGCACTATAACTACAGCCACAGACCATAGGTCGTAGGGAATGCAAGTTTTCATAAACATTTCTTCAAAGGTTGCTTTTATTCTGAAAAGCTATGTCCGTCAGCCTTCACGGGTTTACCAGAACCTTCATGGGGTTCCTTTCCCGCCGCGTTCGCAGCTCCTTCCCGGAACAGAGAGTAACAAGTTACAGTTCTTACACTCTACAGAGGTGCGTTACTTTTCCCATGAGAGATCAAATCCTTGTTGCACAACTGGGCGATCTTTCCCATCCACACTTCCTATGGTGTGGGGCCCAGAAGATGATCCAAGCCAATCACTGCCCCCTTCGTGACCTCGCATGTCTCCTTGGTGTACACCATGCCCACATATTGAATTACGGCATTGGTTTATACAAACTGTTAGATGCCAGAACTATCGTGGGACGTTGAGGGTTCCCACCCATATGCTGCATATCCTCTACGAATTACCAATTAATATGCACGCTACGAGTGATAACAACCACGGCCTGCACATCCGGCTACATGCGAGAGGAAGAAGATACAGCTAACTTCTCCGTCCCATTCCAAATCTCATGGTTAACGCGTGATATACGGTGCAAGAATCACTGGCGACATTGGTTGTTATGTTCTAGATAATATGTTTCTTTACCACTGGAACTTTCGTAGTAGGTTATTACCTCATGGTAAATAACCTATAATCATATTATTATGAAAATAGTGTTTTCAGACCTTTTTCAAATGCAGGTGATGACAATACTGGATTTGTAAAATACTTTATAGAAAATAATCAAAGGACATGAGCAAGTGTGAACTTGCCTTTTGTGATTGCAAGATTATGCACTCATGGTCTTCAAGCCAATATAAGATCCAATATCTGAAATCAGCATCATTGGCCCGGTAAGGACTAATGTTTAAAGAAGCAATATTCTTTTGTGCATAAGTAATGCTATGCATGTTGGAACACTCCCAAAGTGAATCCCTAATACTTTGAGTGAAGTGAATTTAGGTAATCCTTTCAAGAGTTGGTTTATCTTTAAATTTTACTTTACAGGAAATGCATTATAATGAATTTAAGTCTTGATATATAAGATATAGAAGTAAGGTGCAATAGTAATCTAAGATTGAGATTAGTTTCTATTTGGTGGTTATGATGAAAGTTTATGTATTGGAATACTAAGGTTTAAAAAAACTATCATAGAGTTGTTGATTGAAGTGGCAAAAAGAATAACATTTGAAGAGGAGATTTCCTTTCTAAGGTTTAAACAATCTTTATTGTTGACAGAACACGATCAATGTCTTTTGGTGTTTGTTTGATTAGTTTGGGCTTGAGATTCTTTATGTCTTAAGTTAAATAGACCAAATTTAACTATAAAAACATAAGTGATTTATTAGACATGATGTTTATAAGCTTTGAGACTAAAGTTAACTTTTGAAGGGGTAAGTAAACTTAAAGTGTAACATGTCTTAATTATTTCCAAGTTTTTAATTTATGTTGGGTATGACTAAGGTGTGGAACTATTCACTTTATATTTAAGTGACTGATTAAATTGAATTTGTTTTGCTATTATGAAAACAATATGCAATTATTAAATGAAAGTATGATTTGGATGATATTATTAATGTGTTCGAGTTAAAGTCATGTTAATTATTATTTAGATATTAAGGTTTTGATATTTCTAAAGAAATATAATTATTTCTTATTTAAGAAATGTTTTTTAAAGAATTTTCAAAATATACAATAGACAAGGATTTATTACTTTAAAATATTAAAAACCTTTCTAATATTATATTTAATAATTTTCTAGTGTAATATATTTTTTAAGACTTTAAAAATGATTTTTATTTATTTTTAAGTATTATTTTAATGTTTATAAAATTCCATCAATGATTAAATGTCTTTGAATATTTACTTCATATTTTATTTATAAAAATTAGGCTAGTGTTTTTATAAAATAGTATATTTTTTATACACAAAAATGATTTTTATTCATTTTTAGGATTTTTTTCCTTATTTGATGAAATTTCACTTAGGATTTAGTGGTGTTAATATCTATTTGTTTTAGATTTATTTTAAACAAATAAAGTTATATATATATATGTTTTTAGGTAGATTATTATTTTTATGATGATTTAAATATTTTAGATGTATTTCTATGATTTTTCTATAATTCTTTAGAGCTTTAATTGTCAACAGGCATTTTGGTAATTTTATTTTATTCTTTAATTTTCTATTTTATTGAAATCTAGCCTATTTGAGTTGGGCATATGGGCCGACTCGGCCCATTTAATCCGGGCTTGGGGTCATCTTTGACCCCCGACCCACTCTCTCTCCCTCACCCAACACACGCAAGCATGCACACACCGCCCCCTTCCTGGCTGCTTGCGATGCCGCCACCGCCGCCAGTGCTGCCGCCTGCCTCACCGGCCATCGCTGGCACCTCTCAGCGCCGCCAGGCCTCTCTCCCCTCCTTCGATTTCCCTCTGTTGTGGTGCCCAGTACCCGTGTGACCTCACCCTGGGAGAAACCCTAACTTCTCCGGGATATTCTTAGCCAACTTAGGCTGCTTCCAGGGCTTCGGCCGCCCTCCTCTGCCTCCTAGGCCTTTCTTGCGTCGACCATGACCTGATGCTGGCGCCCTTCCCATGGTTTTGGGAAACCGCGACTGCTGCTGCCTATGCCATGGCATCCTAGTGCTCTCCGCTGTTCTGCAATTCATCTTCTTCCTCTCGACTTGACCAACCTCGATTCGATGCTGGAGGGACGACAAGCTACAATTCAACCCAGTGGCCACGGCTTGTTTCTCTAGTTTTGATTCCTGTGGTGGTGATTTCGTGGTGGTGTTTTGCTAGTTTGCTGCTGATGGGACGGTGATGCTGCCGTCATCGCAACCTCGTAGATGTACTGCTACCCGCCTTCGTCACGCCTACGCTCCAGGTGCTCGGCACCCTCGGTGAGTTTTATTGTGACCGGCCTTCGAGCCGATGAACAGATTTAGGTATGGGGCTAGGATTGTGGAGATGGTCAGTGGCTAGTGGGATATGATCTTCTGGACATGTGTTGTATCCAAGGCTTCCTCTAGTTAAGCTAGTGATTATTAACTTATTACTTGTAATGGAATTCAAGTTTGGATGATTAGTAGTTCCTGGCATGATTTGCTTGATCTAGTTAATCACTACCCTAAATAGCAGAAAAACATGTGCTAAAGGCAGTGCCCCAATTTGGATGAAATGATTAGTTAAGAATTTGTGAAGCATTACTTAGCAATCTTGTTGTATTCATATGTTTATGGATTCTGGGATGGTGTTTATTATATAATGTGTATATGATAGTTATCAGCTGCTAATGGATATAATGATATTTATAACCTTCACTGGCACATGTCATAGTGAAGTTGTATTCTAGATCCTTGGTTTTGTATCTAAGAAATCTGCTTCTCAAGCAGATATGCTTGGCTATGAACTTGTTGTAAGTTGTAAGCCTATTTACATGATGATGACTATCTCCAATTGATTCCTGATATTTATACTTAGGAAAATGATATGAACAAATATGTTGTGTACTAACAGATGATCAGGAAAACTGTAAAGATTGCTTATATATCCCTTTGTGACCTTGCTTAGCAATCCTCTTACTGTTTCCAGCAGTACAGTGGCTTTTACTTCCGTTTGGTTTGCTACCTTGATGTTTTGTTCTGGAGGTGTATATTCCAATACAGCAAGATTTGCTAGTGTTGATGGCTAACTTTACTTAATATATGTATACAAAATATTTGGTAAACTGGACATATGGTTCAGTAATGATCTTGGTCCCTTATTGTATATATTCACCTAGAATGATGAAATTGAATTTTTATCTGTACATAATGATAAAAGTAAAGCTTAAATGATCTCTAGTTGATTTTAACTAGAGAAATGATTTAAGAAAGCTTCTGATGGTTTGAAAACCTGAGTTGCTTCTACTAGTATACCTTGATGACTTTTATTGCTGTGAGCCTATTACTGTGATACCTCTTTGGAGTGTACACACTAATAGGTTATAGTGATACGGATGTGCAATACTATATTAAGTGGAGAATTATATATATAACTAAAGTAGTGGTTGTGCTTTGCTTTAGAACCCTATTTTGGTGTCTACAAAGAGTGCACAATAGCAGTTCTTAGTGACATGATCTACTGCTGCAGTATCTGAAAAACAATGGACAGTTGGTTGACAGTGATGCAAAGGCTGAGGCAAATTATTGGATTTAGAAGAACAGATTTTAGTGTTGCCTCCTCTTTTGACTCAGTTATGATCTAGACATGCCACTTGCATGCTAGTCTGAGAGAATCTTGCCATCCAATCCTCCTAGATGAAATTCTAGTTGAAGCGTAGATGGACCAAGTGGGTGTGTATTATTTCTCAAGTACTCCTAGATCTCTATGCATGATTTAGGAATACATGCAACATGATATAATGTGTATTACAGATGATTGTTACCTGCTTTTGGTGAGTGGATAGATAGGCTTGTAATTGGGCTGATGATGATCTTGTGGTATTTTTGGTGTTGCTTCAGATTACCTGCTATAACTTGTTCTTGTAGTCTTCACCTCTGTAACACCCTCAGAATCGGCCCTATGCAAGTTTTAGCGAAACTCGCCAAACCCGCATAGAAACGATTCGAAGGTGCCCACCAGGCACTTTCGTGCGGGTGGAAAGCAAAGTAATAACATTACACAACAGTCCTCGATGGGACCCACAGCGACTCGAAGAGTCAAGAATACAAGTATACGGTACAAAGATCCAAATCACCTTGAAAACGATGGGGCGTCCGACTACGGACAAGATGCAAATGGGGCTAAGAGCCCTGAAGAATAACCAATGGCGTCCATAACCCTGCCCAGGCCAAGCCGGAAGGGTAACCCTGCTAACGGCGTCGATCTCAAAACCTGCTTAAACAAAAGGGGTGCGGACAAAGGGCCAAGGAAAAAGAGGAGCGTCAGTACTGAGGCCAGTACACGGCGAGGCTAGAATTCGGCGGTCCTCGCCTACATAGGCATGGTGGACTGAGCGGCAGCGGCAGCATGCACTAAACAACCTATAGAGACTCGATACAACTGGCGGTTATCAGAGAGGGGTAAGAAATACCTATTAGGATCCCACCTGATACTATCATCCAACAAACCCATCCTGGCGTTTCCCCCTCGAGACCAAACGAGGAAGTCAACCGAGGAACTCACACAGTTGGCAGTTTTACTTATTCAGTTATAGTTGCGGCACTTTACTAGTCAGGTTTAGATATTCATCCTGATAAAGTAAACATTGGGAACTTTTAGTTAATCATTCCGTTATAGTGGCATCACTTACTAGTCAGATTCAATTAGCACGAGATAACCCAAAACCCAGCAGTTGTTGGTACTTTTACTTAGCCGTTCCGTTGTAGTGAAGCTGATTACTAATCATACCGGATACAAGTCAATTTATAACAGTAAACTTTAGTTATAGTTGTCTATGATCAAACACTGTGCTCCAAGTCGTCCATAACCGCGGACACGGCTTCTCGAAAAGATTTAACCCTGCAGGGGTGCACCAAAGTATCCACAGGCACTTCGACCCTTTTTGCCAGATCAGTTAACATACACCCATCGGTATGTCGGCGGGGCCTAAGTCACGACGTTCCCAGACACAAAGCAAGTACATGGGGGCCACCCCACCGAGTCGACACCCGCAACGGAGTCGGCCGGTCTCCGAGACGGACTCAGGGTTTGGGTGGACGGCAGTGAGCGACAGCAAATCCCCAAACGGGGACTGTCGACACCGCGAAAACGTGTCCCGATCCTAAACAGTACACGTGCTATCTGTCGCACAATTTAAATAAAGCAGTAGCATGGCATAAGTACAGGATAGTAAAAACACCTCAAACTAGTTGTGGCCCCCAGTACAATACTTTGAAATCAGGTAATAATCAATGGGGGGCCCATATCTCCCCACCTGTGGTTAGCGCGCTCGATCTCGGAACAGGTGTCAAGAACTCGGGTCCTACGGGACACAAGTGGGCGGTCGGAAACCAAATATTACCTATCACCCACCGATGCCTCTGCTTAATTCAATTTTAGTTGTTAAACAGGAATTAAAGTGAACGATAAGTAAATCCATGATCATCTCCAACATCAACATGCGGCAATTCTCCATCGATTGTTGTACTTGTCGACACTCAAAACACTTGAGCAAGCGACTACGACACGCGGGTCCAACTATCTACCAAACAACAGGTAATAGGATGTGTCCAAGGCTATATATGGCTGCAAGGGATATCACGGGTACGAAACTAGAGCATCGCAACACAGATAGCAAAGATCAACAGGAGGGAATAAATACTAGAAAAGTAAGATAGGTAGAAAGGGGAAGATGCTCGCCTGAAAACATTGTCGAAGGTTCATCCGAAGATCGGGGCGAAGCTCACATCAACTCAACGGTCTTATCCGCGAAGAAGCAAAACACTAGAAGAAACACCGCATGCAATATTTAATACTACGGCAAAAGATCGGCATGATGCATGTATGATGTATGGCATGACAAGGTGCGATGCAATTAGGTCATATTAAGCGGAACCGGGGTCCCGACAATTAATTATATGGTTCATGTTATTTAGAACCCCCGCAATTTTAATGTTGCATTATCAAGACAAAAGATAGTACCGGTTCGCTACACAAGTTTAAATGAGGCCATTATGAGACTAGATTTGCCCGCATATGGGCCCCATATTTAATTATTAGGTGAATCGGCATAAGGCCCCCAAACCACAGATATGCATGCGAGATGAATGATTTAATGCAACAAGTTGTTCTTATATTATAAAATAGGGTTCTCGGAAAGGGGTCACACATTAGGGGTCTCGACGATCTTGGGGTTCCGGGGTTCGGGGTTCGGGGTCCAGGGTTCGACGGATCGGTCTCGACGGGATCGTTCTCGGACGGGGACGTACTTGTCGCATTTACCGTCTTCGGGTTTGCTTCAACCGGGTCCATGTCGGAGTACTTGTCGTCCCATGTGGCCTTCGGGTCCGGGGCCCCAGTCATGGCGTCCCAGGGAAGTACATGTCGTGTCCGTGACGGAGATCTGGAGGGTCCCTGAACTCGACGAGCTTGGCGTTCAGGGGAGCTCCCGGTGTTCCGAGGAGAAGATCTTGTCGGTCCCACCTCGAAGGCCTTGTTGTTCTGCCGTGGGGATCATGGTCATCGGGGTCCGGGTCTTGGTCATGTTGCCGGTAGCTCTTGGTGTCCAGGGGTCGTCGCTCTGGGAGGTGGATCTTGTCGTATTGGCGTCATCGCCCCTAGTTTCCGCGGCGAAGCACTCGGGGTTCCCCTCGGTTGTCGGTGTCGAGCTCGTTGTCGCAACTAACTTGAAGGGTTCCTGTCCTCAACGGGAACGGTCTTGCGTGGACTTGGTTCTCATCCCGTGTCGGTCGATGGCGTGCGTGAGGCGGAAGCGGACCCGGGGGACGCGGGCTCGGGGGCGGAACTTGGCACCAAGGCGAGGGCGGCGGAGGGCGGCGTGCCTGGCGGCGGCGAGGACGGGACGGCTGCAGCGACGGAGGGCGGCGGGGGTGCTGCAGGCGGCGAGGTCGGGGGCGACGGACGCGGCTCGGGTGGCGGTGGCTGCTGGGAGCACGCGGAGGCGGGGGTCAGGGGGTCGGGGTCGCGGCAGCGGAGCGGTCTCCGGCGAGCGGGGCGGCCGGTGCTGGGACCCTGCGGCGGCGCGCGCGGCGGGCTCTGGCGGGCGGGGGTGGTAGCCGGCGGCGCGCGCGCGGGGACCTGGCGGCGCGGAGGCGTCCGGCGACGGAGACGCTCGGGGGCGCGCAGCGGGGCGGCAACGTACCGGCGGGGCCGCGCGCGGGAGCTGCGCGGAGGGCGGGCGCCGGCGTCGGGGCTGCTGCGGGGTGGCTTGGCCGGCGCCGGAGGGGAGAGGTTGCGGGGGCAGGCGTGGAGCTCGGAGGAGGGCGGTCGCGGAGGTGGACCGGGGCCGGGGCGGTGCAGGGCGGCTCGAGCGCGGCCTGGCGAGGCGCGGAGGCGGCCGGCGCGCGGCGCTGGGCCGGAGAGGGGCCGCCGGGGAGACGGTAGGTGGGGGGGGGCGGCGAGGCTGGCGGGGACCTGGCGCGGTGCGGGGGAGGCGGTGGACGGCGGGGCCCGCAGGCGGCGCTGGAGGGGCCGGTGGCGAGCGCGCGGACGCTGGACGAGCCCGGCGAGCTCTGAGCGGGGACGGGGCTGAGCACGGGTGGCCGGGGCACGCGGGCCCGCCGGCGAGCTCGGCGCGGAGCGGACGGCAGAGGGCGGCCGGCGGCGCGCTGGACGGCGGGTGGGGGCGTGCGGTGGCCGGCGGCGGGGACGTGCACGTCGGGGTCGGTCCCGGCCGGGGCGGCGCGGGGCGGCTCGGCTCCGGCGAGGCGGGGAGGAGCACGCGCGCTGGTGGAGCGGGGCCGCGCGCGGGCGGGGAGGAGCGGGGCGGAGCGGCCAGCACGCCGGAGACGAGGGAGGAGGGGGTGGTTCGGCGCGGCAGGCGAGGGGGAGGGAGCTTGCGAGCGCGGCGGGGCGCGGAGCGGGCGTGGCAGCTCCGGCGGCGGGGGCCGGCGGCGCCAGAGAGAGGAAGGAGGGAGGGAGGTGGCCGGGCGCGCGAGCTCTGCCTCGGGGCGAGGCGGGCGAACGGAGGGCGGTGGATGCGGCGGTAGGCGGAGGGCAGAGGGCGGCCGACGAGGCCGGCTCGGCCGGGGGCGCGCGCAGGGCGCCGGAGGCGGGCGGTGATGGTGGTGGGGCGGCGCGCGGGGCGGCTCGCGAGCGGTGGCAGGGGGGCTAGCAGCGAGGCGTGGGCGGCGGGATGCGGGTCTGGCCGAGGAGGAGGGGAGGGCACGCTCGCCGGCGGCGGCCCTGGGTGGCGGTAGCGCCGGGCTCGGAAGAGGGGAAGAGGAGGGGAAGGAGGTTGGGAGGTTGGGGACGCGTCCCCGACGCGTGCTGCGGGCCAGGTGGGGCCGGCTAGCGCGGTTGGTGGGGGGAGTGGGTCCCGCGCGTGGGTGAGTTGGTGGGAGTGGGTGGGGCTGTGAGGGTGTGAGGGAGAGAGAGAAGAGAGAGGGGGCTGATGTGGCAGGGGGGATTGGGTAGAGGGAAGGGCAGGGTGACGTGGCGGCCTAGGATAGGTGGGGGTGAGGTGGTCAGAGGGTTGGGTAGGTTTTCGGGTAGCTTTAGGATTGTCTGGTGGACCGTTTGTAAAACCTGGGGGTGGTCGTTCGGGTCGAAACGGCCCGTTCGACTGCCCCCGCTAAAATAACTTAATATTTTATTTAATTTAATTGGACCGTTTGCAACCCGATAGCAACAAAACAAAATAATCCGGAGACCCGGGGTTTGAATTAGAACAAAGGTGGGGCGTTTAGAAAACAAAACGGCTTTGCGAAATAGTTTTAAGCAAACAATGCATGATGATGACGATGCAATGCACAAATTCAACGCGATTTTCTAGTAGTGGTTTTGCGGGATGCCACAACCTCCTAGCTCCGGCTCCCCTTGGCTGCTGCTGATCTTAATCTTCCTTGCTGCCCTCCTTATCTACTCCTCCTTGTCCTAGCTATTGAATGGCTTCTTGAAGAAACCATAGGTTGGGTGATCTGATATTCTTATTGTTCCTAACTTGTTTCTCTTCTAGTCATCATGACTAGAAAAGTTGGTGGGTTAGTATGTGTGAAAAAGATCAGTGATGATCCAGCAAGAACAAATGTTGTTCTTGTGGTTTGAGCTATGAAGATGTTGGTGTTGTGTGGTGAAAAGATATGTGTGGTAAGTGACCAACAGCGTGGTACTTTGCTGCTACGGCTGTGTTCTTATCTTCCCTTATGCTTATCTTGTGTTGACAGCACACAAACATGCAATGACTAAGCTGCTGTCAAGTGGGTCTCTCTGGTTCAAGTTCCATTGTACTGAGATATTTGTTCAGTGAGGATCAGTTCAGCTGGTTTGCTCTTATCCATCGTGAACATTTTTCTTTTGCTTATTTTGGTGAAACTTGCCCCTGCCGATGAGGTTGTACTGAGGCCACTACTACATAAGAACAGATATCACTTATTTGGTGAAACTTGCCCCTTCAATT
Organism: Avena atlantica; assembly: GCA_910589765.1. Lineage (NCBI taxonomy): Eukaryota > Viridiplantae > Streptophyta > Magnoliopsida > Poales > Poaceae > Avena > Avena atlantica. The sequence continues at coordinate 178,720,138 of OU342738.1, read as the reverse complement.
GCAAGCCCAATGATGTGTCCAACAGTGCATTTCACTGTCAGACTAAGAGCAAAGATTTAACCACTAATCCGTTTCTTATTTTATTTTTTGTTATTCTTTTTATTTTTAATTGCAGGTGTAAGATCAAAAATATAAATGAAAGATCTAGAAGATGGGGAAAGTGAAGATTACTTTAGTTTTAGATTTTTCTTACTTATTTTGTAATTTACTTTATCATTTGTAAAGGACATTGTATATATATTTTCTTGTAATAAATATTATTTCACTTATGAAATTCCTTTTCACTTTATTTGTCTCCTGTAATTTGCTTTCATTCTTTTATTGTAAAAGAACAACAATACTATATGTATATTTAAGGGTTATTATTGTAATAATTTCATTTTATTGAGTAATGCTATTTTTGTATGAAGGTATTCTTTTTGTTAAAGTAAAGTTTTATTCTTTACTCATATTATTATTCAATAAATTTTGTAAAATATTCTTATGGATAATAATTATAAGTAGTATTTATTTCTTATTCTTGTAAGATTATGTATATGATGATAACAAGGCAAACGCCTTCTTTCTTAATGTAACTTAGAACTTGTAGATATTTATATTTTATTTATAAATAAGAATTCCATTCTCTATATATTATTGGAATTCATTTATTATTCCATTTACCTATTATTTTATAATTCAAATATATCTTTAGAATATTCAAATTTGAATTTGCTTTCCCCTCAAACATAGAAGTAAAATAGAAGTCATGTCAAAATCAATCGCACTTGTCTTGATGTTTGCACCAGAACAAGAGAGATCTCGATCCCTCTATAACTTCTTTAGTTTTGCGCGAAAATTCCCCGGATTTTCTTATGCATGAATGCAATTCACAAACATGTGTCCTTTCTATTTCGAGGTGCTAATCCTGGGATGTTACAAGACTGCTGCCTAGGAACCTTGCTATGATGATGGACAATGGTGATGCTGCTGGAACTGCTTCTTCCTCCGACACCGGTGGGATGGCAAGTATCTGCAACCCCGGCGTTGGCCGCCTTATCTACTACCTCAACCACATCTCCGGTCAGGTAAGATTCATGTGACCAGCCTTCGAGCCGATGAACTTGTTTAGGTGTAAAATTATGGTGGGTGGTTGAATTCCTCAACATGTTCTAGGCTATGATGTTAGTCAAATGTGTATTTAGGTGATTGGTAAATTTGTTTGGAATTGGTGGTGTTGTAGTGATTTCCAGTGCACCACACTTTGATGAATAATATTATTTGTTGCTTTCATTTGGTGGTAAAATAAGTATAGTTGGCTACCACACACTATGGGAAATTGTAATCTATTCCGAGTAGTCTGGTTTAGCAACATAGTTTGATAATATGTACTTGTCTTTGATAATGATAGGAATCTACATATGAATTATTCCTGGTTAATGATATCTATGAATATGGTCGATTACATTTGGAATGGCTTGACAAATTGGCTATATTTGGATTTGTGTTTTGTTAACATGTCCAGATTCTTGTAGTTGATACCATGCTTTAGCTACTCATAACCTCTTACTACACTTGTTCAGTTATGACTATGACCATTCCTTATGGAAGTAGTGCAATGATGCCTACCTTTGCATGTGTTCTAAGGAAAATCTTAATAGTTGTGGTACTACTAATTAATCAGCTCCTAGATGTGGTAGTCCTAGTAGTTTATGAGAGCTGATATTACGATGTTGTCCTAAGTTAACTGATTTATTATCCTCAGGAATCAACTTGATTGAATTTGTATCTATCCAGGATGACAGAAGTAAAGCTTAAATGATCTCTAGTTGATTTTAACTAGAGAAATGATTTAAGAAAGCTTCTAATGTTTGAAAACCTAAGTTGCTTCTACTAGTATACTTTGATGGCTTTTATTGCTGTGATCCTATTACTGTGATGCCTCTTTGGAGTATACACATTAATAGGTTATAGTGATACTGATGTGCAATATTATATTAAGTGGAGAATTATGTAGTTAACTGAAGTAGTGGTTGTGCTTTGCTTTAGAACCCTATTGTGGTGTCTCCAAAGAGTGCACAATAGCAGTTCATAGTGACATGATTTACTGCTGCAGTATCTGAAAAAAATGGACAGTTGGTTGCCAGTGATGCAAAGGCTGAGGCATATTATTGGATTAAGAAGAACAAATTTTATTGTTGCCTCCACTTTTGACTCAGTGATGATCTAGACATGCCACTTGCATGCCAGTCTGAGAGAATCTTACCATCCAATCTTCCTAGATGAAAATCTAGTTGAAGGGTAGATGGACCAGGTGGGTGTGCATTATTTCTCTAGTACTCCCAGATCTGTATGCCTGATTTAAGAATACATGCTAAATGATCTAATGTGTATTACAGATGATTGTTACCTATTGTTGGTGAGTGCTCTAGGGCCTGCTGGAGATCTGGGTCTATTATTATTGCTTCTTGATCCGCTATAGCTTGTGCTTGTAAGATATAAGAAATGAAGCAAATGAATAGGATTAGTTTTTTTAGGATTCTTTTTCTTATTCATGTAATTTCCTTTTTCTTTTGCAGACTGTAAAATATTGTACCCTTAATAGAGTTCAAATTTTCTTCCTTTCTATAACTTGAATCCTGTAATATTTATATCTTATTTATAAATATGAATTACATTCTTATTTATTGTTGTAATGCATTTACCATTTGTATTTCAATTTCAAGTTTCTTTATCTAATATTATTCTTATTGTAATATTCTCTTCTATTTGAAATGACTTGATCTTTATGCTACGCTTATCTATAGGAGTATATCCATCATACCATTCTCCTAATGATATGATCTCGTTGTTAACAACATCTCAATGTTCATGATCGGGAAATCACGATCATCTATTAACCAACAAGCTAGTATTACAAAGAGGCTTTACTAGGGACTCTAATTTAGTTTACAAATCACACAAGTATTAATGTTTCCGGTTAATACTGTTATAGCATGAATGTAAACATTTATCATAAACTCAAAGATATAATAATAACCACTTTTATTATTGCCTCTAGGGCAAATCTCCAACAGTCTCCCACTTGCACTAGAGTCAACTAATCTAGATTACATGGTAATATACCAAACACCCATGGCGGTTTGGTGCCGGTCATGTTTTGCCCTCAGGATAGGTTTAGTCAACGGATCCGCCACATTCAGATCTGTGTGTACTTTGCAAATCTTTATGTCACCATCTTGGACATGCTCACGAATAGCGTGAAAATGTAGCTTGATGCGCTTCAGCTTCTTGTGTGACCTTGGTTCTTGCGCATTGGCTATGGCGCCCATGTTATCACAGTAGATAGACATTGGGTCTAGTGCACTTGGAACCACACCAAGCTCTGTAATGAACTCCTTCATCCATATCGCCTCTTGTGAAGCCTCCGAAGCAACTATGTATTCTGATTCAGTTGAAGATCTCACCACAATGCTTTGCTTTGCACTCCTCCAGCTAACTGCTGCACCATTCAAAGTAAATACGTATCCAGATTGAGATTTAGAATCATACAGATCGGTGTTCCAACTAGCATCGTGTAACATCCCAAAAATACTAAAGTTGGATCATCAATTTCTAATCATCAAAATTAGGGTTAACAAAAACTTTTCTAATTAAAATTATGAAGGCATGCATATGTGTATGCATTTAATTTGAAATTCTTTTGAACCACCTTGTTTGTTTGTTTCCTTGCTTGTAAAATGTTTCTTAGGTGAAATAAACATCATCTAAACATTTCCCAAACTTTTCTCAAAGACAAGTAAATCATAACAAATAAAATAAGGGAATGGTCATTTTGACCAATTTAACTCCCAAGCCAACTTTGGCTCTCTCAAACTTTCATAACCTAACAGAAACTTTTCTGGATCTTTGCACCCCTTGAATGTACTCATAACAAGGTATCAAGGCCCACTTTGTGATCATCCAGAAACTTTCAAATGCATAGTTTAAATGACAATTCAAAATTGAATCTTTATCATATGGGAAGATCCCACTTTTTCAAAAACCACTCAAACAAGCTCAACTTTCAAAACCCAAGCATCTGCAGACTCACCAGCACCAATCTAGCAAACCCACCAAAAATCTTTTCAAAATTCAAAACTTGATTTCATGCGGCCATTTCATCAAACAGGTTGCAGACACAAATCATCAAAATCCCAAACACTATAGTGAGCAGTGATTGAAGCCTAACTTGTTCCCTCTCTAGCTCAGTAGATCATCTAGCAAGATTAACTAAACACTAGCACCATTGTGAGCTTGGCATTACCATCAATAGTGAACAGCCGAAGCCAACCTTGTCACCCCCATGTCGACAGCAAGCTAGGAAGAGAAGCAAGCCTAGCCAGCATGTCTGGGAGGCAGCCCACCGTCCACCGCCACCCCCTGTCCTAGCCGCGAGCGTTGCCAAGCCCTGGACCACAAGCACAAACCATGCCAACCTCGCCAGCGACCATGCCGAGCGTGCCCCGTGCCGCACAGCCACCGCTCGCCGTCGAAGACGCCTCCTCTGCCGCGTAGAGCGTCGCATGTTCCAGACCAAGCCACACCTCCCCACGCCTCAAAACCATGTCGTTGAGCATCGCCAGGGAACACCGCACCGTCCCCTACCATCGCCCATGCTAATAGCCGCCTGTAACATCGCCCCCGACGAGCTCACCGTGCGCCCTGTCGGTCCCCTCGCTCGACTATAAATAGAGGCCACCCCCAGTCTATTTCTTCACACCACCTCACTCCCCTCTTCTCACTGATAGTACCACACCGTTCCCGGAGCAAGGGGAGCACCACCTCGCCGGAATTTCACCGGAGCCCGCCGCCTCTGGAGAAGAAGGGCGCCATCGATTTCGTCCACCCCAGGAGCTGCCGCGACCACCCCTGAGTTCGCCGTCATCAACTTTGTTGTTTGCCCGCCTCGCCGACCCTCGCATGCACCCCGGTGAGCCCCTAGCACCCCTCACTGGCCGCGCTAGGTTTCTTTCTCGCCGGCGTTGCCTCGCGTCGACGATGACTCCCAGCCGCTGGATTAGAATCAGATCGAACGACCCACGTTGCCCCGTATCGCTTCGCCCCTCCCTTTCTCACTGACGAGTGGGGACACCCACTTAAGCAGCCCACGGGAGCACTGCGCTTAGCAGGCCGGCCCGTTAACTTTTCCCGCGCAGCCCAGTTATTCAAATTAAACCTTTTCTATTTTATTTCAAACTCACTTCTGTACCCAACTTCAAAATTCAACCCAGATTGATTCAGTGCACCAAATTGAATGAAACCAATTTTGTTAGAAAGGTCTAGGAATGCTGAATCCAATCCCGTTGGATTCAATTCATTTGGATCTATAGATCACCCATGGTAAAAATAACAAGGCAAAATCTTTTCTGCATTCAAACATTTTTCAAATTTAAACCATAATAGCTTTTGAGTTGATTCCAACTCTCAAAAATCACATTTAACCATACCTTTCAGTATATATAAAAATATATAGGTTTACTTGCAGAAATAATGTTCAAGTAATAAAAGAATGCCCCATAGGCATTTCTAGTCACTTTAATTAATTAAAATAAAAGGGTAAAACCTTATTAAATTGTGACACCACTTTAAATCACATTCCCATGGACTAAAATATGTGGTGATGACATGTGTCAACATGATCCCATGTTTGGTTTGGAGAATATTAAATCTTAAGTAGTTTTTCAATGAGAAGAAATTACTTTTCTAAAATTAAAAGGAATTAAACCAAGCCTTAACCTTGTAATGTTAAAGATGATGTTAGATCATCTATAGGACCCTTGTGTGTGATGATTGCAAGTAGCTAAGTAATGTTTGGTGATTGTGTACCTCATATTTATTTATAGACGCTAGTACCGACCAAGGATATGAGGAGGAAGGAGGATACTACGAGGAAGAAGCAGAGGAGAACTTCAACCACTGCTCTGCACAAGGCAAGCTTATACTGATATTGATGTAAGCTGATACTATACCTATGAAATTCAATACTTGCTTGTTACTATGCCTACTATATGCCTTAAGCATATGTGGTCATACAAACTTGATAAACCAATCCTAGTTTTACTTGCAAGCTTCTTACTTTATTTCTTTATCAAAGCTCTTACTTAGAGTTTACTTAAGAGATTGGTAGATTCTAGAAAGATATGTGAAGGTTGCATAAAGAGCATAAAATTTTGCCTAAGTTATAAACCTTGATGTCAGCCTAATACATAAGGTTGTACTTAGTTGAAACTCCACTAGTCTACCACCCCTCATTAGTGCTTACCCCCACCTATAGATGCTAGTGCTAAGCATAAAACTTGATCAACTTTAGATGGGAGTACTTGGTGGAAAAATGGTTATGAAAACCTTGGAATGATGGATCATTCTATTGAAATGTTTTGGATATGTGTTTCCGAACACCTGATGATTTTGGTGATGAAAATGTTGAGGCATGAGCCTTAGCCCTTTTTAAAACTGATGGTTGTCTGGATGCGATACCATTCCAATTTTATCGTACAACCACAATACCCGAATATTGGGTAGGGCTTGACTGGAAACTTATATACCCTAGTATTAGCTCTATCACGGCCAAGGTCTGAGCTGAGGCTACCTTGTGAAGATTGTCCACCTATGCAGTACCCAAGATGATAGTTGGTCATGGTTGGGAGGCCAAACTCACAGGAGAGGTGCTTATACTAGGGCGTGTGATTGAAAGGTTAGGATTGATTATCTGCATACTGAGTATGGTGAATTCAGGATTTATTCCTGACTGATGTATCGAATGTTGTGGTGAAAGTGTACAATCTCTGCAGAGTGTCAAACTATTCAAATAGCCGCGTCCGCGGTAATGGACAGTTGGAGTGGCCATACTGTTCCCCCATCAGACTTTTCAAAATGACTTGTGAAATGAATTGAGACTTTGACTTGACCACAACAGGGTTGTGATCTGAGTTACAAGTTCCCACTTAGGTGCCATAAACTTTCAACTAGCATTCGTTGCTTCTAAACTTAGTAGAGATAAATCTGGCTTTTGCAAAACAACCCTAGAGCCTAGTGTCCTATTATCCAAAAACCCCTTTTTCCTGTTAGTGTTAGTTGTTGGAGATATGCCCAAGAGGCAATAATAAAGTGGTTATTATCATATCTTCATACTTATGATAAATGTTTACATACCATGCTATAATTGTATTAACAGGAAACATTAATACTTGTGTGATTTGTAAACATAAAAGAGTCCCTAGTAAAGCCTCTTGTTAAACTAGCTTGTTGGTTAATATATGATCATGGTTTCCTGATCATGAACATAGAGATGTTATTAACAACAGGGTCATATCATTAGGAGAATGATGTGATGGACATACTCCTATAGTTAAGCGTAGCATAAAGATCAAGTCATTTAATATAGTTCATTTGCTATAAGCTTTCTGATACATAGTAACCTAATTCCTTCGACCATGAGATCATGTTAATCACCATCACCGGAAGGATGCTTTGATGACATCAAACACCACACCGTAACTGGGTGGCTATAAAGGTGGCATTGAGTGTTTGGAAAGTATGGGTTGAGGCACATGGATCAAGAGTGGGATTTGTCCATCCATATGACGGATAGATATACTCTGGGCCCTCTCGGTGGAATGTCATCCAATTAGCTTGCAAGCATGTGACTGGCTCACAAGGGATCACATATCACGGGAACGAGAAAAGAGTACTTATCAGTAACGAGGTTGAACTAGGTATGCAGAGATACCGACGATCAAAACCTCGGATAAGTAAACTATCGTGAGACAAAGGGAAATTGGTATCGTATGTAAGTGGTTCATTCGATCGCAAAGTAATCGTAGAAATATGTGGGAGCCATATGAATTTCCAGATTCCTCTATTGGTTATTGATCGGAGAAGTGTCTCGATCATGTCCGCATAATTCACGAACCGTAGGGAGACACACTTAAGGATTCGATGTTGTTGAGTAGTTATGGAATGATGAGTAAGAGACCGAATGTTGTTCGGAGTCTCGGATGGGATCCAGGATATCACGAGGAGATCCGGAATGGTCCGGAGAATAAGATTCATATAAGGAAAGTCCTGTTTCGGAGTTGGAGAATGATTCCGGTGTTTTCATCGGGAATGTTCTAGAAGGTTCTGGAATGTCCGGCACTCTGGAGGGGAAGGGTACATGAATGTGTTATATCAAGTTGGTATGATTGAATTATGTACTTGGTGTCATCGCTGTCCAAAATAAAGGGTTTATTCAAATCCTAGTTTGAAAAGTCAAACGGCTAGTTTGAAAAGTCAAACGGCAGTTTTTTTGGAAAGAGGAGGAGGAAGTTTGAAACCGAGTTGGGGAGGAGTTCCCTCCTCCAACCGGCGGCCCACCTCCAAGCCGAGTTGGGGAGGGACTCCCCTCCCCTTGGCCACACCTCCCACCTATAAAGGGAGGGGCAGGGCTGCCCCTCCAAGACACACAAGATCCTCTCCTCTAAACCCTAATTTGGTGCCGCCACCTCCTGCAGTTGTCGCCACCTCCTAGGGCTCCCCTTGGAGCCGACTTGGGCAAGCCCCAAACCCTAGCCGCCGCCCTAGCACCTCTTCATCGGTGTGTCTAAACCCTAGATCGTCGAGGGCTCTCTCATAGTCCACCATACTCGCTCCGGCTTAAGGCGAAGCCCTGCGAGATCTCCCCTCTACTTCCGGTACCACGCCGTCGTGCTGCCGGAATCGCGAGGAGAGTGCTACAACCTCCGCTGCCTGCTGGAACAAGGGAGAGGAAGGTCTTCGTCGAGTACCGAACGTGTGACCGACTGCGGAAGCGCTGCCGGAACGCAGCACCGGAAGGATCGTCTACGCGATCTTGAGATCAGCAAGTGTACGACTACATCACCCACGAGAATCTGCTCTCGTTAACCGCTTTGGAATCTTCGAGGGTGAATTCCTCTATCGACTCGTTGCTACAATCTAGTAGATAGATCTTGGCTTGTTTTTTTTGTATGCGGTAGAATTTTTTTTTTCCATGCTACGAACCCCTAAAGTGGTATTAGAGTCGTGTCTATATGTAGATCTGTTGCACGAGTAGAACACAATGGTCATAGTGGGCGTTGATGCTTTTATTGTCAATTGCTTCTTGTGTACTTTGCATCTTGCGGTATGTTGGGATGAAGCGGCCCGGGCTAACCTTTCATGACATCGTTCATGAGACTTGCTCCACGCTTGACATGCAACTTGTATTGCATAAGTGGCTTTGTGGGTGCCTGTTTCTCCTAGCATAGTTAAGATCCAATTTACAACGGGTGATTAACAATACTAGTATCAATGTTGTGGTTCTTGTTCGTAAGTTAGAACGACACTTATTGAAAGCCCCAAACCACGTAAAATATGCAAAGAAAGTAGAGGCGTCTAACTTTGTTTTGCAGGGGTGTGCTGTGATGTGATATGGCCATGATTGTGATTATATATGATGTATGCAATGTTCCTTATTGTAAGTTGGCAACCGGCAGGAGCCATATGGTTGTCTTTAATTTCTGTTAAGACCCGCGTGTCTATTCAAAGTAGTTGTAATAGTTGAAGCTGGTGGACGACAACCATGGAGCAGCGTCATTGACCTTGATGCAATGCCGGTGATGATGGAGATCATGTTCGTGCTTGAAGATGGAGATCGGAAGCACAAAGAAGAAAGGCCATATCATATCACATATTATGAATTGCATGTGATGTTAATCCTTTTATGCATCTTGTATTACTTAGTTCACGACGGTAGCATTATAAGATGATCCCTCAAGCACACAATTTCAAGTATTAAAGTGTTCGTCCTTAGTAAGCACCGTTGCTAAAGCTCGTTGTTTCGAAGCACCACGTGATGATCGGGTGTGTTAGATTCTGCGAGTGTATACAACGTAAGCAAGCCAGATTTGCTTATGCGGAAGATAAGGTTGATCTTGACAAGCCTAGCATGTACAGACATGGTCTCGGAACACGGATCACCGAAAGGTAAAGCATGAGTCATATAGTAGATATGATGAACATGTTGATTGTTCGCCATTGAAGTTGCATCAACTCTCGTGATGATCGGTTTTGATGTGGTGGATTTGGTTCGTGTGATCACTAAAACAATGTGAGGGATATTGTTTTAAGTGGGAGTTCAACAGCAATATGATTAAAAGTTGAACACTATTTATCATAAATTAAATCAAAGTGAATTTGCATAGTTGTTGTAGTCATTGGCATCCGTTTACCACCTTGCGCTTAGTTATAATTGAGATGATAGAACTATAGAATTCTGGTTAGTTACTTTATGAACTGGTATCGTATTGTTTTGAAGTGTTAATCTAAAGTTTAAAAGTCCTATTGCAAACTTTCAGTAAATTCCGGATACTCCATGAAGTTTAATAATTGGTATTAAATCAAGAGTGACAATTCCAAGTGTTAGTGTATGAGTATCATGTTTGTCTCCATGATTCTTGATATTCAAAGGTTTATCTTAATATCAAGGTTATCTAGGATCTAAAAGAGTTGTTTCAGAAACCATGATGTGTGGAAGATATTGTGATATCTGAAACGAAGTTTTGGTTACAACATGATAGAGTATAATATGGCAAAAGTCATGTTCTCATATTTGATGAGAATTTTCAAAGGGTTGGAGACACTAGTTGTCTTAATCCACCAAAAGGTTTTGGAGAGCAACATTATACTCGCGATTCACCGTTATAACCTAAAAGTAGCTTGATCATGGATAATTCCATGATGAGGGTGAATATTTGATGTAGGTAAAATGTTTACTACACCAAGAGATTACTAAAGAAAGGAATTTGAAAGAACACCAAACATTTGATAATGGTGATCTACTTCAAAGTGCAAGTCCAAATACATTGGTATTTAACTATACACGCTTTGGACTATGTGTCATATGTATGACTCCACTATTGATGTTGATAGATTCTTTCAAACAGAAAAGGAAATACTGAAAGAGAATCTCATATATATATGGCAGAAAAGAAAAGACTAGAATTGTTCAGTTTAAGTATATAGATGATATACATGTTATGGCTATATTCTTTGCTTATCAAACAATGTGGTTCTTAAGTATTTGATACTGAATTTGTTGGTGTGAATCGTCATACGAAACAACACAATTCATGAACTACAATGGCCTAAGTAACTAGCAAAAGAATATGTGATGATGTTCATCGAGAACAAATAAAGGGTTATTTTGTTGCTCGTTAAACATCAAAGCTTGCCTTCAAGATTTGTTTTATCAGGTATTATGAGAACAAAAGGGTTATTCAAATAATTGCCGTAATCTATAAAAGATGGATGATTCACAAATCTCGTTGGAGAAATCACATCCATAAAACTAGTGCTAAAAAATGTCGAAATACAAATTGATTGAAAGATCACTTAGGAAGTGACATCGCCGTTTAAATTATATTGGAAAGAAAACATGAAGAAACTCCATGTGGACGGAATTTTGGAGTCTTTTGATTTTGATCACATGACGCTTGTGAAAATTTCCTAGAGATAATTAAAACTTCGTTCTTAGGCCAAAAGGGAACGAGTGACTAGCTTATTGGAACTTGTAGATATTGTTGTATGAAGTCCATTATGTGTAGTCAAGAGCGATGGATTTCAACTTCATATGCTTTCTCCGAGAATTTGAGTGAATATATGAATATTTACTTAATAAGGATGAAGTATGAAACATTTGAAAAGTTCAAAGACTTTCAAGATGAAGTGCAAGATCATTGTAACAAGAATATAAATAGTTTATGATAAGATCATAAAGGAAGATATTTTGAGTTACAAGTTTAGCATAATACCTAAGATTTATGGAATCGTTCCGTGGATTTGCATTTCCCGAAACACCATAAGAGTATGGAGCATTCGAGATATGTAATTAAACCTTGTTTGACATGGTAAGATCAAAGGTATAATTCATAAAACTGCCATTATATTTTAAAGATTAAAAGCTTTAGAGACTACCGTTTTTTCCACTGAAAAGAGCTTCATCATAATCCGTTGAAATGACACCATATAAAGTTATGGTTTGGGATAAAACCCAAGTAGTCCTTTCTTAAAACATTGGTATGCTATGCATAAGAAAGAAGTGTGCAACCAAAGTCGGATGAACCTGTCTTTGTATAACTGTTAAGTATTCCTCCATAAAACACCGGAGACAAAAGTGTTTGTTGCTTAGAACGTCAAGTTTCTTTGAGAAGGAATTTTTCGTGAAAAGTTAAGTGGGAGGACAATAGAACTTTGATAAGGTTAAAAGAACCTTAGCTATATGTGCAAAGTTGCGCAGCGCCAAAAAGTGTTCCGGAGGTAGCAACAATACTCATGGCTCACGTACCTCAAAGGTTGTGGTCACGGAGATCCAAGTTCCTATTGAAACAAGTAGGTCGGATGAACAATCGAATACCAAGATTTGAGAGTTAAATCATTATTTGACAATAATGATCCGACTACATGCAAAGAAGCGATGATGAGCCCTGACTCCGTCAAATGGCTTGAAGCCATAAAATCCGTGATAGTTCCATACACGAGAAATCAAGTTTTGAACTTGAAGGACCCTCGAGAAAGGTATAAGACCTTACAGTCGTGTTTGGATCTATAAAGAAATAGACATGGATGTTTTACATCTATGAAATAGTCGACATGTTGGGAAAAAGTTCACAACAATGTTCAAAGGTTGACTATGATAAGATTTGATCTTTCATAGTGATATTTAGTCTAGACGGATTAGTGTAGCAACCACTACATATAATTTTGTTATATGGTAGTTGAATAAACAAAACAAGTTCTTCTAATAGAATTGTTACCTAGGACATGTGAATAACATGGTCCATAGGGGTTTTGTTAATTCAAAGGATGCTAAAAGCATATGCAAACTTCAATGGTTGAAGTAAGCATCGCGGAGTTGGAATCTTCACTATGATGAAAATGTTAAAAGAGTTTAAATTCATCAGAGATGATGAAGATGCTTGCATTTCCAAGAAATTAAGTGGGAGCGCTAAGACATGTTTCTAATACATTATGTGGAAGAAATATTGTTGATTGGAAATAATGTATCTTTTATTACCACAGGATAAGAATTTCATCTCGATGAAAGACTTAGGCAAAACCCAAATATTTGGCATGAATAGACGCTAATATGGTTGTGCCATAAGTACATAGACGAGGTATTGAATGAGTTCAATATAGAAACTACAAGAAAGTTTCTTGTCGCACAGAAAAGGATTGAATGAGTTCAATATTGATGATATATTCAAGTGTATTGACACTGGGTAAGTGAAACAAAGATTCAATTATAGATTGATACTTGATGTATGAAATCACAAAGAGTATTTATATCAATCATACTGTGATATGTACAAATCCATATATGTCCTATACTCTAAATGTCATGAGCATATACCAGAATGATTCATAAGTTGATCATTGGACAATAGTAAGGATATTCTTATGATCTTTTGGAAGAACTAAGAGTATATTATTTATGGAAGTGACAAATAGATGGTTAGTTCATTGTAAATGAATTACATTGATACTAGTTTTGTCAAAAAGTACAAATTAAGTTTATCTCAATCTAAACTAAGGGTGGCACAATATAATGGAAAGTAAGTTCCATAATGGATTTGGATGAGTTCCAAAGTTAAGACATTGTGACAGATACTACAACAAAAGGCTAAGTATATGACTGCTATTTTAGCAGCAAAAGAGGGCATTTGTGTCAAGTAGTTTGTTATCAAACTAGGTGTAGTTCACAGTGGGATAATACTATGAAGATATATTGTACGACAATATTATCAACATGTTTTTAACCCCAAAGAACTAAAGGTCTCACCAAAGGACCAAAATTATACAAAGCCATCTCATTAGAGAATGAGTGATGCGTAGAGACGCAAAGACATGCAATTACACACGGACCTGGAAGTGTCAGATCCGCAGATCAGTTGACCACTAGCAATCGTGTACATACAACACCGGAAAGCCATAGGTGTTGAATACACAAAGGTTTGAAACTAGATTATTGACTCTAGTGCAAGTGGGAGACTGTTGGAGATATGCCCAAGAGGCAATAATAAAGTGGTTATTATCATATCTTCATACTTATGATAAATGTTTACATACCATGCTATAATTGTATTAACAGGAAACATTAATACTTGTGTGATTTGTAAACATAAAAGAGTCCCTAGTAAAGCCTCTTGTTAAACTAGCTTGTTGGTTAATATATGATCATGGTTTCCTGATCATGAACATAGAGATGTTATTAACAACAGGGTCATATCATTAGGAGAATGATGTGATGGACATACTCCTATAGTTAAGCGTAGCATAAAGATCAAGTCATTTAATATAGTTCATTTGCTATAAGCTTTCTGATACATAGTAACCTAATTCCTTCGACCATGAGATCATGTTAATCACCATCACCGGAAGGATGCTTTGATGACATCAAACACCACACCGTAACTGGGTGGCTATAAAGGTGGCATTGAGTGTTTGGAAAGTATGGGTTGAGGCACATGGATCAAGAGTGGGATTTGTCCATCCATATGACGGATAGATATACTCTGGGCCCTCTCGGTGGAATGTCATCCAATTAGCTTGCAAGCATGTGACTGGCTCACAAGGGATCACATATCACGGGAACGAGAAAAGAGTACTTATCAGTAACGAGGTTGAACTAGGTATGCAGAGATACCGACGATCAAAACCTCGGATAAGTAAACTATCGTGAGACAAAGGGAAATTGGTATCGTATGTAAGTGGTTCATTCGATCGCAAAGTAATCGTAGAAATATGTGGGAGCCATATGAATTTCCAGATTCCTCTATTGGTTATTGATCGGAGAAGTGTCTCGATCATGTCCGCATAATTCACGAACCGTAGGGAGACACACTTAAGGATTCGATGTTGTTGAGTAGTTATGGAATGATGAGTAAGAGACCGAATGTTGTTCGGAGTCTCGGATGGGATCCGGGATATCACGAGGAGATCCGGAATGGTCCGGAGAATAAGATTCATATAAGGAAAGTCCTGTTTCGGAGTTGGAGAATGATTCCGGTGTTTTCATCGGGAATATTCTAGAAGGTTCCGGAATGTCCGGCACTCCGGAGGGGAAGGGTACATGAATGTGTTATATCAAGTTGGTATGATTGCATTATGTACTTGGTGTCATCGCTGTCCAAAATAAAGGGTTTATTCAAATCCTAGTTTGAAAAGTCAAACGGCTAGTTTGAAAAGTCAAACGGCAGTTTTTTTGGAAAGAGGAGGAGGAAGTTTGAAACCGAGTTGGGGAGGAGTTCCCTCCTCCAACCGGCGGCCCACCTCCAAGCCGAGTTGGGGAGGGACTCCCCTCCCCTTGGCCGCACCTCCCACCTATAAAGGGAGGGGCAGGGTTGCCCCTCCAAGACACACAAGATCCTCTCCTCTAAACCCTAATTTGATGCAGCCACCTCCTGCAGCTGTCGCCACCTCCTAGGGCTCCCCTTGGCGCCGACTTGGGCAAGCCCCAAACCCTAGCCGCCGCCCTAGCACCTCTTCCTCGGCGTGTCTAAACCCTAGATCGTCGAGGGCTCTCTCATAGTCCACCATACTCGCTCTGGCTTAAGGCGAAGCCCTGCGAGATCTCCCCTCTACTTCCGGTACCACGCCGTCGTGCTGCCAGAATCGCGAGGAGAGTGCTACAACCTCCAGTGCCTGCTGGAACAAGGGAGAGGAAGGTCTTCGTCGAGTACCGAACGTGTGACCGACTGCGGAAGCGCTGCCGGAACGCATCGCCGGAAGGATCGTCTACGCGATCTTGAGATCAGCAAGTGTACGACTACATCACCCACGAGAATCTGCTCTGGTTAACCGCTTTGGAATCTTCTAGGGTGAATTCCTCTATCGACTCGTTGCTACAATCTAGTAGATAGATCTTGGCTTGTTTTGTTTGTATGCGGTAGAAAAAAAAATTTCCATGCTACGAACCCCTACATTAGTTTGCGAGTACTTAAAGAGTACTCATGGGTTTGTCCCTGGCTATTCCCATGGCCAGACTGTGAAGAGGAGTACCTGGAGGATGGACCCCAGGAAGGTTAGGACAACTAGGATCATCTCCCATCGTCAACATTGCCTGTGACCCCGAAGATGGAGCTTCGCCTACGCTACCGTTATTATTACGTATTCCGCTGCTTGATGTTGTATTAAGAACTGGATCATGAGATCCCTATTTGTGTAAGTACTTATGTATCGTGTGTAATGGATGATGTACTATGGTGTCCAATTCTGTTATTTCTCGCAAAAATGGTAATCCTGGGATTGCGATGTATGGCATAACAGGCATCTAGGATTGAAAAATCCGGGTGTTGAAAAGTTGGTATCAGAGCCATCCTGACCATAGGAGACCCTAGTTAGAATCGACGTTTAAACCAAAAACTTATTTTCCAAAACCAAAGAAAAACAAATATTTACAAAAAAAACTATTCTAATTCTTATCCCTTTGATTCTTTCCTAAAAATTCATGTTCCTCAAAAACTCTTGCAAAATACATAAAATTTTGGCACACTTAATCACTCTACTAACTTACTTATCCTATATTCTTATAGATGGACGTGAAATATAGCAAGTTTTACCAATTGGGGGATGGAGGAGACCTGATCTTTGAGAGGGATTTGGACCAGCTTTCGGAACTTCTGGAGCGTCCGCAGCCCGAGTTCTTCGGAGCTCAGCTCAATGATCAAGGAGGAGAAGACCTGTAGTGGCTAATTGTTGCAAGTCTCCGAGGAAAGATGGAACCTCCCACTGCGAAGGGAATTCAGTTTACCTTGAGAGAAAACAACTGGCTCGATGGACTTGCCAGAGCCATGCAAGAAACTCTTTCCCGTCTGTGTGGGCAGAGCATCAATCATATCAAGAGTACTCGCTTTGAGTTTTGCCCAAGGCGTGATGCAAATGGACAACCACTGGAAGCCCCATACCACCCCGAGCTGAAGACCCAATTGGACCACCTTAGCTTCATGATGTACGATCGTCAGCAGGAGTTGGACAACTGCCATGACTACTCCAACCACAAGTCTGCCATCATCAAGACGAAGGACCAAACCATCGCCATGCTAGCAAAGGATCGCAAGTCTCGCCGCCGTCAGCTTGACAAGAAGGAGCACATCATCGCCCGTCTTCGCCACCGCATCTCATCTCTAGAGGAGACCATCCATGAGAGAGACATGCAGTTGGAGGAAAGGGAGAATGCCGGAGAGGATCTTCGTGGAGACCCCTACTCCTATCTCAGCGATGACGACGATTTTCTGGAGGATCAGGCTATGGATTTCTTCACCGATGAGGACGATTTCGCCTTCATCGATGATGATGAAGATGACGAAGCCACAGATTCTGAGGAATAGTACCACTTGAGCACCAACGTAGTGAGTAGTATTCGGTCCCACTGTATCGTAGTTCTCAGAATGGTTCTTAAAACCATCTGTTTTTCTTTGTTGTGGTGTGTGTTGTATCGGGTGCTATGAATGAATGAATAAAAAGCAAGTTGCTTAAAAAATCTGATTCAAACTTTAAAAACTTTTCAAAAACCCAAAACTTTAGAAATTTCCCTCTTTTCTCATGATCTACCTCAATCTTCAGATTCCACGTGGAGGAAGTGGTTCAACCCCGGACCCGATGTTGCAGATTCTGCAAATGTTGACTTCTGACCGTGAAGCTGAAAGAGCGGAACGTCAAGCCAACCTGGCCACCCTTCAGCAGATAGCCCAGCTAGCCCATAACAACCAAGGCCATGGAAATCAGGACCACCATGGATCTAAGCTCAAGAATTTCCAGAATACCAACCCACCTGTTTTCACTAAGTCAGAAGAACCCCTAGACACCGATGATTGGCTGCAAACCATGGAAAATAACTTAGAAGTAGCAGGAGTAGAAGCCAACGAGAAAGTCCTGTTCGCCACCCACTATCTAGCCGGAGATGCCAGAGCATGGTGGAACAGTGTTCGCGCAATGACCGGAGGCCAGATGATGACCTGTGAGGAATTCAAGGTCAAGTTTAGCAGAACCCATGTTCCACTGGGTTTGAACAAGAGAATGAGAGACGAGTTCAGAGAGCTAAAGCAAGGAAGGATGACTGTAGTGGAATACCGTGACAAATTTTTGTCATTAGCTAGGTATGCCCTGGATGAAATAGATACTAAAGCCAAGAAGAAAGAAAGATTCCTGAATGGTCTGCATGATGACATGCAGGCAGTATTAGTCAATATTCCCTTTGCGGATATTGAAGCCCTTGTCGACTCTGCTATCCAAATGGAAGTAAAGATCAACCAAGCCAATGAGAACCGCAAGCGTCGTATGATGCATCAGCCAGGAACCCATCAGACCCCAAAGTATCGCCCTAACCCATCTCCAGGATTTGCCCCAAGAACCAACAGACCCCCGATGACCCGTCCTACCTATCCCAACCGTGGAAACCCTAGACCCGGAGGAAACCACAACAACCCCGGCAACGCTAGCAATTTCAATCGTGCCCCACCCAAGTTCAACAACAACAATGCTACCGCCAACACCAACACTGCCCCGAGGACTGGAAGCAATGATGTGCCTGTAGCAGCCAAGGAAAAGTCGCAAGTGACCTGTTATGACTGTGGAAATAAAGGCCACTATTCCAACGAGTGCCCCAACAAGAAGAATGCTACAGCTCCCAATGCCAATGTCCCAGCTCAGCAGCAGCGTCGTGTTCAGCCAGGAAGAAGATTTGCCCCAGGCAATTCACTCGACCGCAATGGCCGTCTTTTTCTCATGCATGCTGAAGAAGCTCAGGAAGCGCCAGACGTCGTGCTAGGTATGTTTTCTGTTAATTCAGTACTTGCAAGAGTGTTGTTTGATTCTGGTGCATCGCATTCATTTGTCACCGAAGAATTTGCATGCACTAGTAAAATTCAACCAAACAAACTAAAGCGTGTCATGATTGTTCAAATTCCAGGATCAACCACCAAGGCTAGGCAAATTTGCAAAGCCGTCCCTATCCGAATCCATGGCATAGATTTTTATGCAAATCTGATAGTACTCGGAACTAAAGGTTTGGAAGTAGTACTAGGAATGGATTGGATGTCCAAACATAAAGGATTAATTAACTGTGCCAAGAAAGCCATAACTATGACCAGTACAGCCGGAATATCAGTCGAGCATATATCTAAAAGCTTACCTCGCCAATTCAAGTGCAACAAGAGTATAGCCCAACCTACCATTGACCAAGTCCGGATAGTCTGTGAATACCCCGATGTATTTCCAGATGTTTTGCCCGGTATGCCCCTAGATCGGGATATCGAGTTTATCATCGAACTAATCCCCGGAACCGGACCCATAGCCCAGATACCCTATAGCATGAACCCGTCGGAGCTAGCAGAATTGAAGAAGCAACTGGATTCCATGCTGGAAATTGGATTGATTCAA
Source organism: Avena atlantica (assembly GCA_910589765.1). Classification (NCBI taxonomy): domain Eukaryota; kingdom Viridiplantae; phylum Streptophyta; class Magnoliopsida; order Poales; family Poaceae; genus Avena; species Avena atlantica. The sequence goes on along the minus strand of OU342738.1, from coordinate 178,700,704 downwards.
CCAAGTACGTCCCCATGGAGCTCACCTGTTTTATTTCTGGACAAGAAGGATGGAGGTAACCGTTTGTGTACGGATTATAGGAAGTTGAATGATGTCACCATCAAGAACAAGTACCCCTTGCCCAAGATAGAAGATTTGTTTGATCAGTTGACCGGTGCCAAAGTATTTTCTAAGAATGATCTTAGAACTGGCTATCATCAACTCAAAATTCGTGCAGAGGATATTCCAAAGACTGCCTTTACCACCAGATATGGATTGTATGAGTACACGGTCATGTCTTTTGGATTAACCAATGCCCCCGCTTATTTCATGAATCTCATGAATAAGATTTTTATGGATTTCCTGGATAAGTTTGTCATTGTTTTCATTGATGACATTCTGATTTATTCCAAATCAGAAGAAGAACATGAGCTACACCTAAGGACCATTCTTGGGACCCTTTGAGAGCATCAGTTGTATGTAAAGTTTATAAAATGTGAATTCTGGTTACAGGAGGTAGGATTCCTCGGTCACATTGTATCAGCCGGAGGAATTGCCATTGACCCTGCCAAAGTGAAAGATGTTGAAGATTGGCAAGCCCCAACCACTCAAACCCAAGTTCGTGCATTTCTCGGATTGGCGGGATACTACCGCAAATTCGTAGAAGGATTCTCTAGTATCGCCAGACCCATGACCCAACTGCTGAAGAAGGACAAGAAGTTTGAATGGACCGCAAATGTGAAGCGAGTTTTCAAGAACTCAAGAGGAGATTGATTTCAGCCCCAATCTTGATCATGCCAGGTATCACGAAGCCCTTCGATGTGTATTGTGATGCATCCGAGATTGGTCTCGGATGTGTGCTAATGCAAGAAGGCAAAGTTATATCTTATCTATCGCGACAACTGAAGCAACATGAGCAAAACTACCCGACCCATGACCTCGAACTCGCAGCCATAGTTCTATCCCTGAAGACATGGAGACATTACCTGATGGGAAACCGTTGTGAAATTTATTCAGATCACAAGAGCCTAAAGTATATATTCACTCAGAAGGAGTTGAATATGAGGCAGAGAAGATGGATTGAGCTAATCAAGGATTACGATCTGGACATTCACTATCACCCTGGTAAATCCAACGTAGTAGCCGATGCCCTTAGCAGATTGCCGTGCCGCTTGAACTCCATGATTTTGAAGGAGCAACCAATTCTGCACAAAGAGCTAAAATATTTTCGGATGGAATTAGTAAGTGAAGGATTTCTGGCTATCATAGAACTCCAGCCCACTTCGATCAGTCAGATTAAAGAGGCGCAGAAGGGAAATGCTAGTATTGACAGAATCAAGCGTCGTATCGGTACAGGCAAGGTACCTGGATTCACCGAGGACGAAGAAGGAGTTTTGTGGTACAAAGGACGCCTTTGTGTACCATCAGATTCTGAGTTGAAAAAAGTTATTTTGAAGGAGGCTCATGATACTCTTTATTCTATCCATCCCGGAGGAACTAAGATGTATCAAGACTTGAAAGAGCAATTTTGGTGGCATAAGATGAAGAGAGAAATCGGAAGCTATATCGCCAAGTGTGATATTTGTCAGCGAGTCAAGGCCGGACATCAAAGACCCGCTAGATTGTTGCAACCATTGCAGATTCCGGAATGGAAATGGGATTCTGTAGGAATGGACTTTATCACTGGACTACCTACTTCTAGTAGGGGAAATGACTCTATCTGGACAGATTGTCCAAAGTCGCCCATTTCTTGCCCGTCAAGACCAAATATCAGAGTTCGAAGCTAGCAGAGTTGTACATATCTAGAATCGTTAGTTTGCACGGAGTCCCCAAGGACATCGTATCGGATCGAGGAACTCAGTTTACCTCGAGATTCTGGAAGAAAGTCCAAGAAGGTTTAGGAACCCGCTTAGATTTCAGTACCGCGTATCACCCTCAGACCGAGGGACAAACGGAGCGAGCAAATCAAATACTCGAAGATATGATGAGAGCATGTGTGTTAGAATATGGATCCAAGTGGGAAGACTGTCTGCAGTTTGCAGAATTTTCGTACAACAACAGTTATCAAGCCAGTTTGCAAATGGCCCCATTTGAATTCATGTACGAAAGGAAGTGTCGCACCCCTTTGAACTGGTCGGAAGTAGGAGAGAGTCAGATTTTTGGACCCGACATCCTACGGGAAGCAGAAGAGAAGGTTCACAAGATTCGTGAGCACCTCAAGACCTCCCAGTCCAGACAGAAGAGTTATGCCGACAAGAGACATAGAGACCTCGCCTTCAACATAGGAGATTTTGTTTATCTGAAAGTGTCGCCATTGAAGGGAATGCAGTGTTTCCAACTCAAAGGAAAGTTAGCCCCTAGATATATCGGACCTTTCAAGATTCTGAACCGTCGAGGAGAAGTGTAGTACCAATTGGAACTACCCGAAGAAATGTCCGCAGTGCACAATGTGTTCCATATCTCGTTACTTCGCAAGTGTCTCGAAGTCCCTGAGAAGACCGAAGTATTCAAGAATATCGATCATCAGACCATAGAGATCAACGATGACCTGACCTATCCTGAAGTACCCATCCATATTTTGGAAGAAGCTTTTCGAACTACCCGAACCCGAAGCATCAAGTTTCTCAAGATTCAGTGGAGCAACCACACAGAAGAGGAAGCCACCTGGGAACGCGAAGATCACATCAGGACGGAGTTTCCCGATCTCTTCAAATCCTAGGTAATCTTTTCGTCCTTTTTCAAATCTCGAGACGAGATTTTGTTTAAGGGGGGAAGGTTTGTAACATCCCAAAAATACTAAACTTTGATCATCAATTTCTAATCATCAAAATTAGGGTTAACAAAAACTTTTCTAATTAAAATTATGAGGCATGCATATGTGTATGCATTTAATTTGAAATTCTTTTGAACCACCTTGTTTGTTTGTTTCCTTGCTTGTAAAATGTTTCTTAGGTGAAATAAACATCATCTAAACATTTCCCAAACTTTTCTCAAAGACAGGTAAATCAAAACAAATAAAATAAGGGAATGGTCATTTTGACCAATTTAACTCCCAATCCTACTTTGGCTGTCTCAAACTTTCAGAACCTAACGAAAACTTTTCTGGATCTTTGGACCCCTTGAATGTACTCATAACAAGGTATCAAGGCCCACTTTGTGATCATCCAGAAACTTTCAAATGCATAGTTTAAATGACAATTCAAAATTGAATCTTTATAATATGGGAAGATCCCACTTTTTCAAAAACCACTCAAACAAGCTCAACTTTCAAAACCCAAGCATCTGCAGACTCACCAGCACCAATCTAGCAAACCCACCAAAAATCTTTTCAAAATTCAAAACTTGATTTCATGCGGCCATTTCATCAAACAGGTTGTAGACACAAATCATCAAAATCCTAAACACTATAGTGAGCAGTGATTGAAGCCTAACTTGTTCCATCTCTAGCTCACAACCAGCTCAGTAGAACATCTAGCAAGATTAACTAAACACTAGCACCACTGTGAGCTTGGCATTACCATCAATGGTGAACAGCCGAAGCCAACCTTGTCACCCCCATGTCGACAGCAAGCTAGGAAGAGAAGCAAGCCTAGCCAGCATGTCTGGGAGGCAGCCCACCGTCCATCGCCACCCCCTGTCCCAGCCGCGAGCGTTGCCAAGCCCTGGACCACAAGCACGAACCATGCCAACCTCGCCAGCGACCATTCCGAGCGTGCGCCAGAGCGCCACCCTCGAACGAAGCCCACAGACCGCGCGCCGCCCTCGCCGCGTGCATACACAATCCCCACCGACCCAGGAGATCGCCAGACATCCTCGTTCGCCGCCCCGTGCCGCACAGCCACCGCTCGCCCTCGAAGACGCCGCCTCTGCCGCGTAGAGCGTCACATGTTCCAGACCAAGCCACACCGCCCCACGCCTCAAAACCATGTCGTTGAGCATCGCCAGGGAACACCGCACCGTCCCCTACTGTCGCCCATGCCAATAGCCGCCTGTAACATCGCCCCCGACGAGATCACCGTGCGCCCCGTCGGTCCCCTCGCTCGACTATAAATAGAGGCCACCCCCAGTCGATTTCTTCACACCACCTCACTCCCCTCTTCTCATTGATCGTACCACACCGTTCCCGGAGCAAGGCGAGCACCACCTCGCCAGAATTTCACCGGAGCCCGCCGCCTCTGGAGAAGAAGGGCACCATCGATTTCGTCCACCCCAGGAGCTGCCGCGACCACCCCTGAATTCGCCGTCGTCGACTTCGTCGTTCGCCCGCCTCGCCGACCCTCGCCTGCACCCCGGTGAGCCCCCAGCACCCCTCACTGGCCGCGCTAGGTTTCTTTCTCGTTGGCGTTGCCTCGCGTCGACGATGACTCCCAGCTGTTGGATTAGAATCAGATCGAACGACCCACGTTGCCCCGTACCGCTTCGCCCCTCCCTGTCTCACTGACGAGTGGGGACACCCACTTAAGCAGCCCGCGGGAGCACTGCGCTTAGCAGACCGGCCCGTTAACTTTTCCCGCGCAGCCCAGTTATTCAAATTAAACCTTTTCTATTTTATTTCAAACTCACTTCTGTACCCAGCTTCAAAATTCAACCCAGATCGATTCAGTGCACCAAATTGAATGAAACCAATTTTGTTAGAAAGGTCTGGGAATGCTGAATCCAATCCTGTTGGATTCAATTCATTTGGATCTATAGATCACCCATGGTAAAAATAACAAGGCAGAAGCTTTTCTGCATTCAAACATTTTTCAAATTTAAACCATAATAGCTTTAGAGTTGATTCGAACTCTCAAAAATAAGATTTAACCATACCTTTCAGAATATATAAAAATATGTAGGTTTACTTGCAGAAATAATGTTCAAGTAATAAAAGAATGCCCCATAGGCATTTCTAGTCACTTTAATTAATTAAAATAAAAGGGTAAAACCTTATTAAATTGTGACACCACTTTAAATCACATTCCCATGGACTAAAATATGTGGTGATGACATGTGTCAACATGATCCCATGTTTGGTTTGGAGAATATTAAATCTTAAGTAGTTTTTGAATGAGTAGAAATTACTTTTCTAAAATTAAAAGGAATTAAACCAAGCCTTAACCTTGTAATGTTAAAGATGATGTTAGATCATCTATAGGACCCTTGTGTGTGATGATTTCAAGTAGCTAAGTATTGTTTGGTGATTGTGTACCTCGTATTTATTCATAGACGCTAGTACCAACCAAGGATACAAGGAGGAAGGAGGATACTATGAGGAAGAAGCCCAGGAGAACTTCAACCACTGCTCTGCACAAGGCAAGCTTATACTGATATTGATGCAAGCTGATACTATACCTATGCAAGCCAATACTTGCTTGTTACTATGCCTACTATATGCCTTAAGCATATGTGGTCTTACCCACTTGAGAAACCAATCCTAGTTTTACTTGCAAGCTTCTTACTTTATTTCTTTATCAAAGCTCTTACTTAGAGTTTACTTAAGAGATTGGTAGATACTAGAAAGATATGTGAAGGTTGCATAAAGAGCATAAAATTTGGCCTAAGTTAGAAACCTTGATGTCAGCCTAATACATAAGGTTGTACTTAGTTGAAACTCCACTAGTCTACCACCCCTAATTAGTGCTTACCCCCACCTATAGATGCTAGTGCTAAGCATAAAATTTGATCAACTTTAGATGGGAGTACTTGGTGGAAAAATGGTTATGAAAACCTTGGAATGATGGATCATTCCATTGAAATGTTTTGGATATGTGTTTCCGAACACCTGATGATTTTGGTGATGAAAATGTTGAGGCATGAGCCTTAGCCCTTTTTAAAACTGATGGTTGTCTAGATGCAATACCATTCCAATTTTATTGTACAACCACAATACCCGAATATTGGGTAGGGCTAGACTAGAAACTTATATACCTTAGTATTAGCTCCCTCACGGCCAAGGTCTGAGCTGAGGCTACCTTGTGAAGATTGTCCACCTGTGCAGTACCCAAGATGACAGTTGGTCATGGTTGGGAGGCCAAACTCACAGGAGAGGTGCTTATACTAGGGCGTGTAATTGAAAGGTTAGGATTGATTATCCGCATACTGAGTATGGTGAATTCAGGATTTATTCCTGACGGATGTATTGAATGTTGTGGTGAAAGTGTACAATCTCTCCAGAGTGTCAAACTATTCGAATAGCCGTGTCCGCGGTTATGGATAGTTGGAGTGGTCATACTGTTCCCCCGTCAGACTTTTCAAAATGACTTGTGAAATGAATTGAGACTTTGACTTGACCACAACAGGGTTGTGATCTGAGTTACAAGTTCCCACTTAGGTGCCATAAACTTTCAACTAGCATTCGTTGCTTCTAAACTTAGTAGAGATAAATCTGGATTTTGCAAAACAACCCTAGAGCCTAGTGTCCTATTATCCAAAAACCCCTTTTTCCTGTTAGTGTTAGTTTGCGAGTACTTAAAGAGTACTCATGGATTTGTCCCTGGCTATTCCCATGTCCAGACTAGGAAGAGGAGTACCTGGAGGATGGACCCCAGGAAGGTTACGGCAACTAGGATCATCTCCCATCGTCATCATTGCCTGTGACCCCGAAGATGGAGCTTCGCCTACGCTACCGTTATTATTACGTATTCCGCTGCTTGATGTTGTATTAAGAACTGGATCATGAGATCCCTATTTGTGTAAGAACTTATGTATCGTGTGTAATGGATTATGTACTATGGTATCCAATTCTGTTATGTCTCGCAAAAATGGTAATCCTGGGATTGTGATGTATGGCATAACAGGCATCTAGGATTGAAAAATCCGGGTGTTGACACATCGGTGTAACCATTAACAACAAGTTGTTCATCACCTCCATAAGAAAGAACCATATCCTTAGTTCTTCTCAAGTACTTAAGGATGTTTTTGACCGCTGTCCAATGATCCACTCCTGGATCACTTTGATATCTTCTAGTCAAACTAACAGCATATGCAATGTCGGGTCTAGTACATACCATGGCATACATGAGAGATCCTATGGCTGAGGCATAGGGAGTCTTACTCATCCTTTCTTTATCTTCTGCCATTGCAGGACTTTGAGTTTTACTCAAGGTCGTATTGGGCAACATGGGCAAGAATCCTTTCTTGCTATCTTCCATTCTAAACCTCTTTAGAACTTTGTCCAAATATGTACTCTGTGACAATGATATTAGGCGTCTCGATCTATCTCTATAAATCTTTATGCCTAATATGTAAGATGCTTCACCAAGATCTTTCATTGAAAAACTATTATTCAAATAATCCTTGACACTATTAAGAAGGTCTACATCATTCCCAATCAACAATATGTCATCTACATATAGCATTAAGAATGCTACAGAGCTCCCACTCACTTTCTTGTAAATACAAGCTTCTCCATAAGTTTGTATAAAGCCAAAGCTTTTGATTTCCTTATCAAAACGTTTATTCCAACTTCGGGATGCTTGCTTCAATCCATATATGGACCGTTGAAGTTTGCATACCTTGTTAACATCTTTAGGATTGACAAAACCTTTGGGTTGCATCATATACAACTCTTCATCAATGTCTCCATTGAGGAACGATGTTTTGACATACATCTACCATATCTCATAATCATAATATGCAGCGATTGCTAACATAATCCTCACAGAATTTAGCTTTGCTACTAGTGACAAAGTCTCATCGTAGTCAACTCCTTGAATTTGTCGAAACCCTTTTGCGACAAGTCGAGATTTATAGATAGTAACATTACCATCAGCATCTGTTTTCTTCTTGAAAATCCATTTGTTCTTGACAGCCTTTCGGCCATCCGGTAAGTCCACCAAAGTCCATACTTGGTTTTCATACATGGATCCAATCTCGGATTTCATGGCTTCTTGCCATTTATTGGAATCTGGGCTCATCATCGCTTCCTCATATGTGGCAGGGTCATCGGTGTTGTCCACCAACATGACACTCATAACGGGATCATACCAATCAGGAGTGGTACGATTTCTCGTTGACCTGCGAGATTCCATAGTAACTTCAACCAGAGTTTCATGATCAACATCATTAGCTTCCTCTCTTATTGGTGTAGGCGCCACAGGAACTACTTCCGGTGCTGCGCTACTTGCAATTTCGAGAGAAGGTTCAACAACCTCGTCGAGTTCTACTTTCCTTCCAGTCACTTCTTTCGAGAGAAACTCCTTCTCTAGAAAGGATCCATTCTTGGCAACAAAGATTTTTCCCTCGGATCTATGATAGAAGGTATACCCAATAGTTTCCTTCCGGTATCCTATGAAGACGCATTTTTTCCGCTTTGGGTTCAAGCTTGTCTGGCTGTAACTTCTTTACATAAGCTTCGCAACCCCAAACTTTAAGGAATGACAATTTAGGTTTCTTCCCAAACCACAATTCATACGGTGTCATTTCAACGGATTTAGATGGTGCCCTATTTAAAGTGAATGCGGTTGTTTCTAATGCATAACCCCAAAACGATAGCGGTAAATCTGTAAGTGACATCATAGAATGAACCATATCTAAGAGAGTTCGATTACGACGTTCGGACACACCATTATGGTGTGGTGTTCCCGGCGGTGTCAATTGTGAAAGTATTCCGCATTTCTTCAAATGCTCGCCAAACTCGTAACTTAGATATTCACCTCCATGATCAGATCGTAAAAATTTAATCTTCTTGTTACTTTGATTCTCTACCTCACTTTGAAATTCCTTAAACTTCTCGAAAGTTTCGGACTTATGTTTCATGAAATAGATATACCCATATCTACTCAAGTCATCTGTGAAGATAAGAACATAGCGATAACCACCGCGCGATGCTACACTCATTGGACCGCACACATCGGTATGTATGATTTCTAATAAGTCCGTAGCTCGCTCCATCATACCAGAAAATGGAGTCTTAGTCATTTTACCCATCAGACATGCTTCGCATCTTTCAAGTGATTCAAAGTCAAGTGATTCAAGAAGTCCATCGGAATGGAGTTTCTTCATACGCTTCACTCCAATATGACCAAGACGACAGTGCCACATATAGGTCGAGTTATCACTCAATTTCAAACGTTTAGCTTCAATGTTATTAATGTGGGTATTACCACAATCGAGATTCAATAAGAATAGATCATCTACCAAAGGTGCATGTGCATAAAACATATTACTCATATAAATCGAACAACCATTATTCTCGGACTTAAACAAGTAACCGTCTCGCAATAAACATGATCTGGATATAATGTTCATGCTCAACGCAGGCACCAAATAACAATTATTTAAGTATAAAACTGATCCCGATGGTAGATGAAGAGGTAGCGTGCCGACCGCGATCACATCAACCTTTGATCCATTTCCAACGCGCATCGTCACCTCATTCTTCGCTAGCTTTCGTTTATTCTGCAGCACCTGTTTCGAGTTACAAATATGAGCAACCGAACCAGTATCAAATACCCAGGCACTACTAGGAGTACTAGTGAGATACACATCAATAACATGTATATCGGATATACGTTTCTTCTCGATGTTGCCGTTCTTAAAATCCGCCAAGTACTTAGGCAAATTCCGCTTCTAGTGACCTTCTCCCTTGCAGTAAAAGCACTCGGTATCGGGCTTAGGCCCAGCCTTGGTCTTCTTTGCCGGCGCGGTAACTTTGTTACCGCCCTTCTTGAAGTTTCCCTTTTTCTTAGACTTGCCTTGCTTCTTGGATTTGGTGGTCTTATTGACCAACAACACTTGATGCTCTTTCTTGATCTCCACTTCTGCAGACTTTAACATGGAGAAGAGTTCGGGCAACGACTTGTCCATGATTTGCATATTGTAGTTCATCACAAAGTTCTTGTAACTTGGTGGTAGTGATTGGAGGACACGGTGAATCCCCAAAGCATTAGGAATCACTATACCTAAGCTTTGAAGGTTTCTTGCATGCCCAGACATCTTAAGCACGTGCTCACTGACGGAGCTGCCCTCTTCCATCTTGCAGTTAAAGAACTTTTCAGAAGCCTCATAACTCTAAACTGCCGCATGAGCCTCAAATATCATTTTGAGTTCACGGACAATATCATGTGGGTCATGGTTCTCAAACCTTTTCTGAAGCTCTGATTCCAAACCATACAAGATAGCACACTGAACTGTGGAGTACTGATTCTTCCGAGCGAGGAAAACATTCTTTACCTCATCGGTAGCATCAGCTGCAGGCGGGTCATCCAGCGGTGCATCTAGCACATAGGTCAAATTACCAGCATTGAGGACAATCCCGAAATTGCGGAACCAATCCGCGAAGTTGCTTCCATTGTTTTTCAATTTTTCTTTCTCTAGGAACGCATTAAAATTGATGGTATGGTCCGCCATTGATCTAAAACATATTTGCAATAGTTTAGACTAAGTTTATAACAAATTGAGTTCTAATTAATAGTTAAATTAATCTAGGTGAATTCCCACTCAAAACAATATCCCTCACATTGCTTTAGTGATCACACGAACCAAATCCACCACATCAAAACCGATCATCACGAGAGTTTATGTAGCTTCAATGGACAACAATCAACATGTTCATCATATCTACTATATGACTCATGCTTTACCTTTTGGTGACCCGTGTTCCAAGACCATGTTTGTACATGCTAGGCTCGTCAAGATCAAACCTTAGCTTCTGCATGAGCAAATCTGGCTTGCTCATGTTGTATACACTCGCAGAATCTAACACACCTGATCATCACGTGGTGCTTCGAAACAACGAGCTTTAGCAAAGGTGCTTGCTAAGGATGAACACTTTATAACTTGAAATTTTTGTGCTTGAGGGATCATCTTATAATTCTACCGTTGCAAACTAAGCAATACAAGATGCATAAAAGGATTAACATCACATGCAATTCATAATATGTGATATGATATGTCCTTTCTTCTTGTGCTTCCGATCTCCATCTTCAAGCACGAACATGATCTCCATCATCACCGATATGGCGTCAAGGTCAATGGCGCCGCTTCATGGTTGTCGTCCACCAGCATCAACTATTACAACTACTTTGAATAGACACGCAGGTCTTAACAGAATTAAAAGACAACCATATGGCTCCTACCGGTTGCCGACTTACAATAAGGAACATTGCATACATCATATATAATCACAAGCATGGCCATATCACATCACAGCACACCCCTACAAAACAAAGTTAGACGCCTCTAATTTTCTTTGCATATTTTACGTGGTTTGGGGCTTTCAATAAGTGTCGTTCTAACTTACGGACAAGAACCACAACGTTGATTTTTGAACTATCAAGTGTCTGTTGTAAATTGAACTATCAATACTATGATGGGAGAGACAGACACCCGCAAAGCCACTTATGCAATACAAGTTGCACGTTAAGCGTGGAGCAAGTCTCATGAACGATGTCATGTAAGGTTAGCCCGGGCCGCTTCATCCCATCATACCGCAAGATGCAAAGTACACAAAAAGCAATTGATAATAAAAGCACCACCGCCCACAATAACCATTGTGTTCTACTCATGCAACAGATCAACATATAGACACGGATCTGATACCATTGTAGGGGTTCGTAGCATGCAAAACAAAAAAATTCTACCGCATCCAAACAAACAAGCCAAGATCTATCTACTAGATTGTAGCAACGAGTCGATTAGAGTACTCACCCTCGAAAATTCCAAAGCGGTTAACGATAGCAGATTCTTGTGGGTGATGTACTCGTACACTTGCCGATCTCAAGATCGCGTAGACGACCCTTCCGGCGATGTGTTTCGGCAGCGCTTCCGCAGTCGGTCACACGTTCGGTACTCGATGAAGACCTTCCTCTCCCTTGTTCCAGCAGGCAGCGAAGGTTGTTGTTCTTCCCTCGCGATTTTGGCAGCACGACGGCGTGGTGTCGAAAGTAGAGGGAAGATCCTGCAGGGCTTCACCTAAGCCGGTGCGAGTTATGGTGGATCTAAGGTTTCTCGGTGATCTAGGGTTTAGAAGACCGGGAGGAGGAGGAGGAGGTGTCGGCGTCGGCTTGGGTGTGGGTGGGATAGGGCTTGTGTGTTTGGGGCAGCCATCCCCCTCTATTTATGAGAGGTGGCAGCTTTGGGAGGGGTGGGTTTGAATCCAAACCCAAACCCAAGTTGGATTGAGATAAGGACTCTTTCCTTCTTCCACTAGGAAACCATTGTTCAAGTTTGACTTTTCAAACTTCCCATTTGACATTCGGTATCCCTACTAACATTCCATATCTACTAAACAACATCGAATCCTTAAGTGTGTCTCCCTACGGTTCGTGAATTATGCGGACATGACCAAGACACTTCTCCGATCAATAACCAATAGAGGAATCCGGAAATTCATATGGCTCCCACATATTTATACGATTACTTTGCGATCGAATGAACCACTTACATACGATGCCAATTTCCCTTTGTCTCACGATAGTTTACTCATCTGAGGTTTTGATCGTCGGTATCTCTGCATACCTAGTTCAACCTCATTACCGATAAGTACTCTTTTCTCGTTCCCGTGATATGTGATCCCTTGTGAGCCAGTCACATGCTTGCAAGCTAATTGGATGACATTCCACCGAGAGGGCCCAGAGTATATCTATCCGTCATATGGATGGACAAATCCCACTCTTGATCCATGTGCCTCAACACACACTTTCCGAACACTCAATGCCACCTTTATAGCCACCCATTTATGGTGTGGCATTTGATGTCATCAAAGTATCCTTCCGGTGATGGTGATTAGCATGATCTCATGGTCGAAGGAATTAGGTTACTATGTATCAGAAAGCTTATAGCAAATGAACTATTGAAATGACTTGATCTTTATGCTACGCTTATCTATAGGAGTATGTCCATCATACCATTCTCCTAATGATATGATCTCGTTGTTAACAACATCTCAATGTTCATGATCGGGAAACCACGATCATCTATTAACCAACAAGCTAGTATTACAAAGAGGCTTCACTAGGGACTCTAATTTAGTTTACAAATCACACAAGTATTAATGTTTCCGGTTAATACTGTTATAGCATGAATGTAAACATTTATCATAAACACAAAGATATAATAATAACCACTTTTATTATTGCCTCTAGGGCATATCTCCAACAATTACCTTAAGTACTTCTTCAACTTCCCTTTATTAATTGACTTAAGATTTGAGTATTACTACCTTGAAGTAAACTTTGATCTTTCATCTAGACATACTTCCGGAAGTACTTTTATAATGATGACTTATTTTACCTTATGAAAATAAGGCTTAATGTTGTCATAAGTTAGTATTTATTCTCCAACCTTTACTCTAGAATGCAGATAATATTACTTCTGTTTACTGTTTACTCTCCCCCTTAGGGTTTACTAATGGTCTCTAAACTGCCTATATAGTAACCATTGGCTTTATAACTAAAATGTAGGTCTTTGTATAGCTTATACTCTACCTATTTCAGGTCTCATGAAATAACTTACGGTACATCCACACAATTATGGATCTCCGAAATAGATCTTCCCTCATTATTTGGTTTACGTATATTTGGACATTTTGTCTTTGGTAGACTTGCTTTCACAAGGCGTCTCGAAAGACGGTCACTTTAATTTGCATACTCTTTTATGTCTTACTTAACTTAGGCCAAGTTTTATGTTCTTTATGCAATAACAAGATAATCTGGTTAACTAAGTCAACCGAATATCAGCTGCGGACAAATACCAGCTGTAGACTATTCTAAGGTGTATGTATTACCCTACGAGTTTTCCACATACCACTAGCATTCTCTCCGAATTGTCAGAGCTTGAATACCATTTTGTTCCAAAAATTCTTCTTTGTACTTATTCATGATACTTCCATGAACTGGGTGCCACTACTTCATTAACTTTTTAACAGCATTACCTATTTTGCGTGATATTAATTTCATCACTTCTTGTTGCTCCATACATATTCTACACTAATCTTCCTTCTTATTGTTGGCTAGTAATTATCTGAACTTGATCCAACCTTCAATATGTGTTGATACTCCTTATATTTCGCTTCATCCTTCATGTAAGTCTTAATCTTGATCTTTGGAACTTGTCACTCCCTTACACGAATTCCCTTTTCTAACTAGGTCTATAACATCAAGTAATAACTGGATGTTGCAACATGCATTTGAACACCAAGTCAAACTTCATGTACAGATCTAGTCAATCAAGAAGATCCAAAAGAAACCAATAAATGCAAATGTGGTACATATATCACACAATATTCTAAGCCTGGAATATAGTAGTTGAGTATAATATCTCTAGGATTTAGGCTTAGTTGTGTAGCATATGACACCCCCTCATATAGGTTTCCATCGTGATACTTAGCACATAGGGTCAAACTATTCTTTGCCTCATAATTTACCCAAATTGCTCAACTGCAATAGGATAATTTTAAGCAAAGTTGTTTCAATTTGGTTTTGACTTACCTTTTATCTCACTTTTGGGATAACTACCTATAACCAACCTTTCTTTATTTCGTAAACTAACCTCACAAAATCTCTTCAAAGGACTAACCAGGTTCTTATACCCGAGATTATTAGAAAATTATGACACCTATTACTTCTATCATAGTTCTACCATATTATTATCTTACTTCTACTTCAGAATGATTTTCTGATTACTTGTCATATTTATGCCTACATCATGGTTTCGGAGCTAATCTCACCATGATATTATTATGTTCTACCTATTCATCATGATTTAAGAGCTAACCTCACTATGATGACTCTACTTCTTATATTACTATTACTGTTTCTTAGCAAAACTTCACTTCGTCACGTAGAATTCTCAAGTGAATCCCACATAATTTATTTCCCATTACAATTATACATGATCTAATGGTATTTATTATACTATCTATTGTTATAAATTAACAATCATATTTTATTGTCTTTCGTAAAAACTATAATTAAGCTACACCATTTAAACTATTCCAATTGACATACTAAACTTGGTCATAATCTACATTACTGTTTTAGCTTACTTAAGACATCTTAATGGTGTTCTACCATCTTCGGACTATCACTAAACCAAGAAAATATGGATAACAGCTTTTAAGAAAGATGACCAAAGCATCCAACTTAACTGTGACAAGATTATCCTCAAGTGGATACACATCACAAGTCAGAATAATATTTGGTTTAGATAAGATGGCTCCTATAGTCACTATCCAACCTACAGATCTTCCTAAAAGGGTTTTAATCCTAAGGTCAAAACATATGCTCTGATACCAACTGCGGTGACTCAGCATACCACTGCATGATGTAGTACACTATAGTTGTTGACATAACACCAATGAAACACCGTTCACTAGTATTACATCCCTCGGAGTGGCACAACAGAAACACAACAGGTCCAAGACATGACTATAGGTTACAACTCAACTCTTTACATAAGATCCAGAGAACACTCTAGGTTAAAGAGAGAGAAAATAAACTTCTTACAAGGAAGAATCGGTAATAAACAACTCATAACTAATATACTAATACACTAGTATCTGAACTATAGGGGCTTGCATTGCTTCTATTGCAATACTCTACAAAAGTAGGTTCTATGGCTAGAGATTATATTTCTATTTAATCAGCAACTTCGTCTTCACTTTAGTTGATGTATATGTTGACTTCCTTTACTTCATTGAAGAGATTGAGCTTTTGATGATGATTCCTGGAGCATAACTTGAGGTAGACGTGCGTCTTAATGGCTTCAGAATCTAGCAAGGGTTAAGAAGATACGTTAAGTGCGAGTGTACTCAGCAAGTTCACTAGAAAGGAGTGTTTGATGCACTATAGCTACAGCCACAGACCGTAGTTCGTAGGCAATGCAAGTTTTCGAAAACATTTCTTCAAAGGTTGCTTTTATTCTGAAAAGCTATGTCCATCAGCCTTCATGGGTTTACTAGAACTTTCATGGAGTTCCTTTCCCGCCGCGTTCGCGGCTCCTTCCCGGAACAAGGAGTAACAAGTTATAGTTCTTACACTCTGCAAAGGTGCGTTACTTTTCCCATGAGAGATCTTAGCGTTGTTGCACATCCGGGCCACAAAACTGTTCACACTTCCTTGGTATGAGGCCTAGACTAAGATCCAAGCCAATCACTGCCCTCTCCGTGACCCCATATGTCTGCACGATCCTTCGGGGCTGGCTCACCTCCGTTAAGCCCCCTTTCGGGCAGGCTAATGGAAGTAGTTGAATGATGCCTACCTTTGCATATGTTCTAAGGAAAATCTTAATAGCTATGGTACTACTAATTAAGCAGTTCCTAGATGTGGTAGTAATAGAAGTTTATGAGAGCTGATATTATGATGTTGTCCTAAGTTAACTGAGTTCTTATCCTCAGGAATCAACTTGATTGAATTTTTATCTGTCCAGGATGACAGAAGTAAAGCTTAAATGATCTCTAGTTGATTTTAACTAGAGAAATGATTTAAGAAAGCTTCTAATGGTTTGAAAACCTAAGTTTCTTCTGCTAGTATACTTTGATGGCTTTTATTGGTATGAGCCTATTACTTTGATGCCTATTTGGAGTGTACACATTAATAGGTTATAGTGATACTGATGTGCAATATTATATTAAGTAGATAATGGAAGTAGTGGTTGTGCTTTGCTTTAGAACCCTATTGTGGTGTCTCCAAAGAGTGCACAATAGCAGTTCATAGTGACATGATCTACTACTACAGTATCTGAAACAAAAAATGGACAGTTGGTTGCCAGTGATGCAAAGGCTGAGACAAATTATTGGATTTAGAAGAATAGATTTTATTGTTGCGTCCACTTTTGACTCAGTGATGATCTAGACATGCCACTTGCATGCCAGTCTGAGAGAATCTTACCATCCAATCCTCCTAGATGAAAATCTAGTTGAAGGGTAGATGGACCAGGTGGGTGTGTATTATTTCTCTAGTACTCCCAGATCTGTATGCATTATTTAAGAAAACATGCTACATGATCTAATGTGTACTACAGATGATTGTTACCTGCTGTTGGTGAGTGCTCTAGGGCCTGCTGGAGATCTGGGTCTATTACTATTGCTTCTTGATCTGCTATAGCTTGTGCTTGTAACCTTCCCCTCCTAACTCCAGCTCCTCTTGGCTGCTGACAAGCTTTTTCTTCTTGAACCCTGGATGGCTTTCTAAGCAATCAGGTGTTGGTGATTTTTGATGTGATGATCAGGTTTACTTGATCTGTTCTACTACTCCACCTTTAGCTTTTGCTTGCCCTTCCTAATGTTGCTAACGGTTTCCTAGCCTTCTTCTACTAGTATTGTAGAAACTGGTTCTTGGTGATGTGGATCTGGATAGATCAATAATGGTTGTGGTTGTGTATGTGTAGATCTTAGAGTTCCTAATATCCTAGAAGCAGTGTTCTTGGTACACTTTTACTACTGAGAGAGATATATGTGGTTTAGGCTGGAATGGTTGGATAAGTGAGAAAGGTTCCTGGAAGTCCCCTGCTGCTACTTTTGTACTGTTGTACTAATATCTGTGGTAGTGAAAACACATGCCATGCAAGTGTTGTGTGAGCTACTTGTCTGCTTTAACCATCATGTAGATCAGATCAAGTACAACTAGATCTTTTGCTGGTATTACTTCTTTGCCTTTTACCTTTTACTAGATCGGTGAAACTTGCCCTAGTCCAATGATGCTATGCTGAGGTCATTTTATATAAAAAGAACAGATCCTACACTTGTTCCATTTCTAAAAACTCTATGATGAGCTTAAGCATATCATCATTATGCTAAATCTGAGAGTAAGCTAATACACTAACCCCTTGTTTATTATTTATCTTGTTTGTCTGTTTCTTTTGCAGAGACAAAGATAATGAAGATAAAAGAAATGAAGAAAATGAATAGGATTAGTTTTTTAGGATTCTTTTTCTTATTCATGTAATTTCCTTTTTCTTTTGTAGACTGTAAAATTTTGTACCCTTAATAGAGTTCAAATTTTCTTCCTTTCTATAACTTGAATCATGTAATATCTATATCTTATTTATAAATATGAATTACATCCTTATTTATTGTTTTAATTCATTTACCATTTGTATTTCAACTTCATGTTTCTTTATCTCATATTATTATTATTGTAATATTCTCTTCTATTTGTATAAATGTAATTATTTTGTAACGCTTGTATTAATGTAATAAAGTATTCATATATTATTTTATTTATTTTTTATTAAGTATTTATTATAAAATCATATTACTTTATTCAAGAATTTCTATTCTATTTCTCCTAAGTATTTACTTATTCCATAATTCAATTTGTGAATTTTTTTCTAAATTCATTTGAATTCCAATTAGAAATCCCAATTCATGTTTGAATATCTTTCCCCATAAATAAAGAATTATAACATTTTCATCAGAGCAAGAGAGACCTCGATCACTTTGTAGCCCTTGAGTTTTGCGTGAAAATTCCTCGGATTTTCTTATGCATGAATGCAATGCACACACATGTGTCCTCTCTATTTCTAGATGCTAATCCTGGGATGTTACAGTACATTAGCACAGGTTCACCCACACAACACTTACAACACCAAAGAAGAGTACTTAGCTATATGAAGAGAAAGAACTTGACAAAATTCCCATGTGTCCTCGAGAATTTTGGTCCTTATAAGTATTTCCACCGGCTTGTTCGTTTTCTAAGAAAGGATTGGGTCACTTGCTACAGTTGTTCATTATCTTTATTACTTGCACTTTGTTTCTTTGCTTTATCAAAAAAACCTAAAAATCCATTTGCTAAGTATTTACAGAGATTTCCTGCTCCATACCACTAGTCAACACCTTCTGCTCCTCGTTGGGATCGACACTCCTATTTATCGAAAGTACTACAATACACCCCTAATACTTGTGGGTCATCAACCAGGTCGACAAGATGCACGCCAAACGCGCTCGCTCGACTGAATTAGAAGACGAAGACACGGATTTCTGCGGCACCAGATGCTTCAGTCGAGCCATACGGTAATCGTGGATGCCCAGAAGCTTCATGCTCCCTTCGGACAACCCAAATTTCGACGGCCTCCAGGATCCTAAGATCTGGCTGGATGATCACATTCAGTCAGTCAAATGTCATGGTAGAACCAAAAATACAGGCATGCAATGCCTACAGCTGCAATTGAAAGGCGCTACGCGAGCCTGGGTCAACAACCTCCCTCCTGGATCAATCTGTAGCTGGGAAGGGTTGGTGTATAGTTTTCTACAAAACTTCAAGGGTACCTATAAATATCCATATTCAATCAAAGATCTCCGATGTAGAGGTCTCAACCTAATAAGGTAGATTCCTCCTGCGTTTTACAATGCTAGTCCCTGGATCAATAGCTAGCACCCACAGTTAAGATGTAATATCAAGATACAGAGGTCATAACATAACTTTATAACCAGGAATAACATAATTTTATTACATCATACATAGCTCATAGGGCTATTACATTACATTGCAGCGGAATAATAATAATCATGGAGTCCTTCATTTTTAGAATGCCACAGGCAGATGTTGGTTGTAGGCTTTGTAATCCTAATCAAACAATCTTCAATAAAATCAATCAAACCTGCAACATACAAGTTACAGCCACAAGGGTCAACACATTTGAATTGTATTGGCAAGTTTCACTACTATGGAATATAAGTGGATCCTAACACTACATGCATATTTGGCTAAGTAGAGTTTAAGGCTTATTTGCATAAAGCAACATTTATCCTATCTTTTCAAAATGGTTTTGGTTCTTTGTCAAATCTCTTTTCCAAGTTCTTGAACTCCTTGGTAGAAACTCAAGTGTTCAAGTCCTTGTCAAAAATCCCTTGAGCTACTTGGTAACCCCAAGTGCAACAAGTTTTATGAAATCTCATGAATTCCTTGGTAACCCCAAGTACTTCATGCTCTTGAGCACCTTGGTAATCCCAAGGGCAACAAGCTTAACGAAATCTCTTTGAATTCCTTGGTACCCCCAAGTGCATCAAGTTTTTATATTAGAAGTTGGAATGTCGAGATCTCCCATGGTTCAAACTTTAGTTGCTCAGTATTGTCCATAACCGGGGACACGGCTAAGTACTTAGATTTTATTAACTTCTGCAGAAGGAGTTCACTTTACCCACATGACACAATCCCATCTTGTTGCCACCAGTGGCCTACTGGATTAGTGCTCACCAAGATGGAGTACTGGCAGATTGAGAATGTGACGAAGTCTTTCCAAAAGGTCCTCCCATACATCATTGCTAGCTTGTCTTCAGCCCCCATGAAGCATTCCAGATCCCCATGTCCGGTAACTAAAGACAATGTATGGGTCTTCCTAATGTAGTTGACTAAGCCAGAGCCATAATAGCATGTGGTTGCACACGAAAGCCACAATTGGAGAAACATGTTCAATCTCTAAGTTTCCTAGGTGGTTTTCATTTGGAGCACAACACAAAGTGATTGCCATAGACATGGTTCCCTTTTGTTGCCACCTTCTCCAAAACATAAAGTGTCCACCACCTAGGTGGTTCATTGAGTCCTTGTTTTATTATGTAAAAAAAACAAGTCCTTTTCTCAACCTTTGTAAAATCTCAACATGTATCTCTTTTCAAAACATAGCATGGCTAAGAATGTACAACTTCAATATTTTTACTAAGGAGTGTATAGGGAATCCTATTAGGATTAGCATAGCATAAGTATAAAAACATTTTCATGCATGATTACAAAATCCACTAAGTATAATGAAAGTAGTAGGACTTTTGTATGATAGTGTAACTTGCCTTTTTGGTAGGGAATGGTGGTTCACTCCTTGATCTTGCTACTCTCACACTTTGCTAAATTCACTACAAGTCAATCAAGCAAACACCAAATCAACTAACATTCCACACCAAAGTCAAACAACAATTTCACACTCACAAAGTAATTGGAATCTAAGTCATGCATAAGTATGCAAAGGTTGGTTCTATTGCAAGGATGGTCTCTACTAGGTTTATGACTTTGTAAGGTTCCAAATTGGTCATTTAACAACATGGCAAAGTCCTTTGCAATTTGGGTTTTATCTCAAGACCATTTTAAAATCCATTCATCATTTTATGTGGTGAAAATTATTTTTATCAAACAAAACTTTATGTTTTTCACCAAGTGAGTTGCTTTTGGCAAATCTTGGTGTTTTGGGTCAGTAAGTTTTGTTCAAAACATTTTCCCAAGGTTTTCCTTGCAAAAACATTTCCATCATAAAATCAATGAGTTTATTTGGCTAAAAAAATGGCTAAGTTAAATAATTCAACCTAATTTTTACCAAAAATCATTTTTAACACTATGGGTTGGTTCCTAGGGTCATTAAGGTCACAACAATCAATTTGCAAAAATATATAACCCTAAAATCAATTTTAATCATTTTTCCTACTCTAAATAAGCTCATATATGAATCTGCAAAAACAAGCAAACAAACAGATACTATTTTCCAAACTAAGGCCATGGTTGTTTAGGTCTTGCTCTCCTGAATCCAACGACATAAAATTTGCAATTTTTGGACGTGTAGATCTCAAGTTATAAGGGTTTGAAGTTTGCAATTAAATCAGATTCAAATTTCTTTTAAAACGGAATAGGTGACACGCGGCACGTTTCTATTCGCGGGTACCGCTTCGCGTGGATCTCGGCTGTGGGGCGTTGGATCTGATTGATCGCACGGTCCAGGACGCGTACCCATTCGATGATAAGTGAACTAATCGTGGGTGCTGGATCTAGATCGGACGGTACTGGCGAGTTTGACCATATGTGGGCGGCGCTGACGGCGGCTAGCGGCGGCGCACGGCCAGGCGGTGGTGCTACGGTGGTTCGAGGAAGCGAGAGAGGAGGAGAAGAAGCTCACCGGATTTAGGAGGTCACGGTGATGCTCGAGGAGGTGTTGGTCGGGCGAGGGGCACTCTGGTCTTGGCAGGATTTCTCGCCGGAGTGGAGGACGGCGTCGAGTGGTCTCAGTCGTGGTCGAAGACGACATTGTAGATCGTCCTAGGACAAAACAGGAGCATGGTTAAGTGCGGGAGGTCACGGAGAGGTCACGTGCATGAACGAGAAGCTACGGGGCGGTCGGAATCTACCTGAGTTCTTGCCGGAATTGAAGACAGACGCGGCGGCGTCGGAAGCTTGACGTAGACGACGTTCTGGGGCGCCCGCGGTCGAACAGAGGGTACTGGGAGATGCGCCAGGAAGTGGTGAGTGTGCTTGTGTGCTTGTGGAGGCAGGAGGGGGTGTGGCTCGGCCGGAATCGAGGGAGAACGGTGGTCGGAGCTGCGGCGGTGCGAGCTCAAATTGCAGCAGCCTCGGGGCAGAGAGGGAGTGGCGAGTGAGGGGAAAGGAGGAGGAAACGCTGGCGATTAATAGGACGTGGTCGCAGCGCGGTTAAGGCGTGGCATTACTGCGAATTGAAGCCGCGACATCAACGGCAGAAACGGCCGGCGTGGTCGTCGCGAGGAAGGAGACGGCTGGGAAAGTGGGGTCCGCTGGTCAGTGGGAAAAGAAAGGAGGGGAGGGTCCACCAGTCATTCTCTTTGTGGGTTTGATATCGCGTGCGAATCGTTTTCTTTCGGGAAAGAAAGCTGGGCTGGTTCTGGGCCTGTTTTGGCTGTTGGGTTGGGTTGGCCCTTTTCCTATTTTTTTCTTCCTGCAATCTTTTCCATTTCTATTTTATTTCCTGATTTGAATTTCATCCAACTATTCAAGCATTCAAATAATTCAAACAATTCAAACATTTGTAATGAGTTTTTGGTTCTGTTTTATCAGCATAAACTAATTATCAAATAAAATAATATTTTAATATCCCTTTATTAATTAAATAAAAGGGTCCTTTATTTATTTAATATGGTTTGATCTATTTAATAAAATCTTCATTTGAATTCCAAACACTTTCATAATCAAATCAGTAGGTTTTATTTGGAAATAAAGAATATTTGGAAACTTGTTTAAAACAAAATAACATCTTTATTTTAGGATCTATTTAATAATTAAATAAAATGGACCTTAGTTATTAAATCAAATAGAATTTGTTTTATTTAAGAGATTTATTTTAAAACCTATAATAAAACCAAAACACTTTAGTAGGTTTTATTTATGAATTTCATCTTATTTTAAATAATTAATAAGTTTTGATGTTTCAATTAAATTGGTAAAACCTTTTATTTAAATAAAGTTTGCATAATAAATCCTTATTAATTTATTTAAATACCCTTGCTAATAAAATGTTTTTAATTCCCAAAGCTTGGCTTGGGTTGGTTTTATAAGATAATATTTATTTATAAACTTCTATTTCATTTGAAAACAAATCTTTTCCTTTAATTGTTTCAAAATAGTATTTTCAAATGTTTTTATTTTCCTTCGTTAATTGTTTTATGTTTTTAAATCCCTTTAGGTTTTATTTAATTCAAATGGGTTTGAAGTTCCAATTGAATTCAAAAAGTTTCTTCTGGTTCTGAAAATAAAACAAAGTTTTATTTTATTAATTTATTTTCACATTACAAGATTTGGAAAATCTTGGGATGTGACAGGCTACCACCCTTAAAATAAATCTCGTCCCGAGATTTGGGAAGGCTGGGGTTACAAGCAAGTTCAAACAACTAGGGTACTACCACCCTTAAAAATTTTCAAACAAAATTACATATTGTCCTTCTTGGGATCCTGGGAAAAATTCTTCATGGCAAACATTTGCATGATTTCCTTGGTTTCCTTACTTGACTCATGGGCCAAGATTGAGTTTCTCCATAGGCTTGTTCAACTTGTTCTTCATCCTTTCTGGACAGTTGCTTGCATAATGTCCTGGATTCTTGCAGTTGAAGCAATGAATGTCCTTGAGTTCTTTGCGTTGTTCTTGTGGACAGGTGGCTACATAATGGCCTGGTTCCTTGCAGTTGTTGCACCACACTTGGTCAATCTCTTTATTCTTCTTGTTCTCTGGGCATCCACTGGAGTAGTGTCCCATTTCCTTACATCTACGACATTGTGCAAGGCTCATGTTTTGCTTTTGTTTCTTAAATTTCTTTAGTCCTTTGAATTAGGTTGTCTTGTTTGGAGGTATAAGTGGTCCTTTTCCTTTGGTAGACTTGGATCCTTCTTGTTTCCTTTGTTCCACCATAGCATAGATGGGACATTGGCCAGGAGTATGATCACTTCCTTCACAAAGGTAACAAGTAGCTTGATCGGTGGGGCATTGTCCAACAGGATGATCTTCTTCACAATTGGGGCATTGTCCTTCATGCTCCTTGGAAGTATGATCCTTGTCTCCACATATAGTGCAAGCTGGGGCTCCATCCAGAATAACATTCTTGTCAGCCTTGTTATCATAGACTTCTTTGGGGTAGTTTTCCTCCATGCTGATCATTTGATTAGTCACTTTAAGCATCAGTTGGGATTGCTCTTCCAAAAACTTTTGTAGTGCTGGATCTTTATCACTATTGTTGACTATGAACTGAGCTGTCAGTTGATTCAACTGGTGTTGGGTTGCTATGAGCTCTTTCATGCTGTCAGCTTGATTGGTGTTGATGTCATCAACCTTGGAGTCTTTTGGAGTAGTCATCTGTTTGGGTTGAAGGGAGGTTAGAATAGGCAAGATTTTTCTAAGGAATCAATTCTAATCACACACTTCACAATTTACTCAGACAATGTGCATGCAATCACAAACCAAACATTCACAGACATCTTTGCACTCAAACAACAAGGTTCAAGCACTTACTTAAGCAACAAAATATTTTTGTTACACCACATAAGTTGGTGGTTTTGACTTAACTAAATTATGGTGGTCCATCTATATGGTTCACTTGTGATCTTTCCATCCTTCTTGGTTGATTCTTCCTGCATGAGATCATGGTTTCCTTGAGAAGAACTCTTGGTCACAATACTTCAAAGTTGTTGATGGTTTCTTCTTATTTTGCATTCCCTCAGTTTCTAAATCTTGAGCAAGATTTCCTTGTCTCACTCGTAGTCCTTAGTGGTATCCAAGTTGGAAGTCCTTGGTGAATATGCTGAAGATGTTGAAGTCATTAGAGTTAAAGAAGTTGAAGTCATTAGAGTTGGAGATGTTGAAGATGTCCTTTGCACACGGTGTAGTCTTTGGTCATGGGTAGATTTTTCCATCAAGTTGAAATAGAAGAGGTGTAGGGTTAAACCAAAA
This sequence comes from Avena atlantica, assembly GCA_910589765.1. Taxonomy (NCBI): domain Eukaryota; kingdom Viridiplantae; phylum Streptophyta; class Magnoliopsida; order Poales; family Poaceae; genus Avena; species Avena atlantica. The sequence continues at coordinate 178,675,642 of OU342738.1, read as the reverse complement.
TGGTTGAGGAAAGAGCTTACAAGTGTTTTTGTAAATAAGTTTTTGGAACAAATACAACTCCTATATTTCTAAGGGTTTTTGTCCAATCCTAGGTTTACAAATCCTACAGGCAACACAATGCTCTAATACCATCTGTAGAGGTCTCAACCTAATAAGGTAGATTCCTCCTGCGTTTTACAATGCTAGTCCCTGGATCAATAGCTAGCACCCACAGTTAAGATGTAATATCAAGATACAGAGGTCATAACATAACTTTATAACCAGGAATAACATAATTTTATTACATCATACATAGCTCATAGGGCTATTACATTACATTGCAGCGGAATAATAATAATCATGGAGTCCTTCATTTTTAGAATGCCACAGGCAGATGTTGGTTGTAGGCTTTGTAATCCTAATCAAACAATCTTCAATAAAATCAATCAAACCTGCAACATACAAGTTACAGCCACAAGGGTCAACACATTTGAATTTTATTGGCAAGTTTCACTACTATGGAATATAAGTGGATCCTAACACTACATGCATATTTGTCTAAGTAGAGTTTAAGGCTTATTTGCATAAAGCAACATTTATCCTATCTTTTCAAAATGGTTTTGGTTCTTTGTCAAATCTCTTTTCCAAGTTCTTGAACTCCTTGGTAGAAACTCAAGTGTTCAAGTCCTTGTCAAAAATCCCTTGAGCTACTTGGTAACCCCAAGTGCAACAAGTTTTATGAAATCTCATGAATTCCTTGGTAACCCCAAGTACTTCATGCTCTTGAGCACCTTGGTAATCCCAAGGGCAACAAGCTTAACGAAATCTCTTTGAATTCCTTGGTACCCCCAAGTGCATCAAGTTTTTATATTAGAAGTTGGAATGTCGAGATCTCCCATGGTTCAAACTTTAGTTGCTCAGTATTGTCCATAACCGGGGACACGGCTAAGTACTTAGATTTTATTAACTTCTGCAGAAGGAGTTCACTTTACCCACATGACACAATCCCATCTTGTTGCCACCAGTGGCCTACTAGATTAGTGCTCACCAAGATGGAGTACTAGCAGATTGAGAATGTGACGAAGTCTTTCCAAAAGGTCCTCCCATACATCATTGCTAGCTTGTCTTCAGCCCCCATGAAGCATTCCAGATCCCCATGTCCGGTAACTAAAGACAATGTATGGGTCTTCCTAATGTAGTTGACTAAGCCAGAGCCATAATAGCATGTGGTTGCACACGAAAGCCACAATTGGAGAAACATGTTCAATCTCTAAGTTTCCTAGGTGGTTTTCATTTGGAGCACAACACAAAGTGATTGCCATAGACATGGTTCCCTTTTGTTGCCACCTTCTCCAAAACATAAAGTGTCCACCACCTAGGTGGTTCATTGAGTCCTTGTTTTATTATGTAAAAAAACACAAGTCCTTTTCTCAACCTTTGTAAAATCTCAACATGTATCTCTTTTCAAAACATAGCATGGCTAAGCATGTACAACTTCAATATTTTTACTAAGGAGTGTATAGGGAATCCTATTAGGATTAGCATAGCATAAGTATAAAAACATTTTCATGCATGATTACAAAATCCACTAAGTATAATGAAAGTAGTAGGACTTTTGTATGATAGTGTAACTTGCCTTTTTGGTAGGGAATGGTGGTTCACTCCTTGATCTTGCTACTCTCACACTTTGCTAAATTCACTACAAGTCAATCAAGCAAACACCAAATCAACTAACATTCCACACCAAAGTCAAACAACAATTTCACACTCACAAAGTAATTGGAATCTAAGTCATGCATAAGTATGCAAAGGTTGGTTCTATTGCAAGGATGGTCTCTACTAGGTTTATGACTTTGTAAGTTTCCAAATTGGTCATTTACCAAAATGGCAAAGTCCTTTGCAATTTGGGTTTTATCTCAAGACCATTTTAAAATCCATTCATCATTTTATGTGGTGAAAATTATTTTTATCAAACAAAACTTTATGTTTTTCACCAAGTGAGTTGCTTTTGGCAAAGCTTGGTGTTTTGGGTCAGTAAGTTTTGTTCAAAACATTTTCCCAAGGTTTTCCTTGCAAAAACATTTCCATCATAAAATCAATGAGTTTATTTGGCTAAAAAAATGGCTAAGTTAAATAATTCAACCTAATTTTTACCAAAAATCATTTTTAACACTATGGGTTGGTTCCTAGGGTCAGTAAGGTCACAACAATCAATTTGCAAAAAGATCTAACCCTAAAATAAATTTTAATCATTTTTCCTACTCTAAATAAGCTCATATATGAATCTGCAAAAACAAGCAAACAAACAGATACTATTTTCCAAACTAAGGCCATGGTTGTTTAGGTCTTGCTCTCCTGAATCCAACGACATAAAATTTGCAATTTTTGGACGTGTATATCTCAAGTTATAAGGGTTTGAAGTTTGCAATTAAATCAGATTCAAATTTCTTTTAAAACGGAATAGGTGACACGCGGCACGTTTCTATTCGCGAGTACCGCTTCGCGTGGATCTCGGCTGTGGGGCGTTGGATATGATTGATCGCACGGTCCAGGACGCGTACCCCTTCGATGATAAGTGAACTAATCGTGGGCACTGGATCTAGATCGGACGGTACTGGCGAGTTTGACCATATGTGGGCGGCGCTGACGGCGGCTAGCGGCGGCGCACGGCCAGGCGGTGGTGCTACGGTGGTTCGAGGAAGCGAGAGAGGAGGAGAAGAAGCTCACCGGGTTCAGGAGGTCACGGTGATGCTCGAGGAGGTGTTGGTCGGGCGAGGGGCACTCTGGTCTTGGCAGGATTTCTCGCCGGAGTGGAGGACGGCGTCGGGTGGTCTCAGTCGTGGTCGAAGACGACGTTGTAGATCGTCCTAGGACAAAACAGGGGCATGGTTAAGTGCGGGAGGTCACGCAGAGGTCACGTGCATGAACGAGAAGGTACGGGGCGGTCGGAATCTACCTGAGTTCTTGCCGGAATTGAAGACAGACGCGGCGGCGTCGGAAGCTTGACGTAGGCGACGTTCTGGGGCGCCCGCGGTCGAACAGAGGGTACTGGGAGATGCGCCAGGAAGTGGTGAGTGTGCTTGTGTGCTTGTGGAGGCAGGAGGGGGTGTGGCTCGGCCGGAATCGAGGGAGGACGGTGGTCGGAGTTGCGGCGGTGCGAGCTCAAATTGCAGCAGCCTCGGGGCAGAGAGGGAGTGGCGAGTGAGGGGAAAGGAGGAGGAAACGCTGGCGATTAATAGGTCGTGGTCGCAGCGCGGTTAAGGCGTGGCATTACTACGAATTGAAGCCGCGACATCAACGGCAGAAACGGCCGGCGTGGTCGTCGCGAGGAAGGAGACGGCTGGGAAAGTGGGGTCCGCTGGTCAGTGGGAAAAGAAAGGAGGGGAGGGTCCACCAGTCATTCTCTCTGTGGGTTTGATATCGCGTGCGAATCGTTTTCTTTCGGGAAAGAAAGATGGGCTGGTTCTGGGCCTGTTTTGGCTGTTGGGTTGGGTTGGCCCTTTTCCTATTTTTTTCTTCCTGCAATCTTTTCCATTTCTATTTTATTTCCTGATTTGAATTTCATCCAACTATTCAAGCATTCAAATAATTCAAACAATTCAAACATTTGTAATGAGTTTTTGGTTCTGTTTTATCAGCATAAACTAATTATCAAATAAAATAATATTTTAATATCCCTTTATTAATTAAATAAAAGGGTCCTTTATTTATTTAATATGGTTTGATCTATTTAATAAAATCTTCATTTGAATTCCAAACACTTTCATAATCAAATCAGTAGGTTTTATTTGGAAATAAAGAATATTTGGAAACTTGTTTAAAACAAAATAACATCTTTATTTTAGGATCTATTTAATAATTAAATAAAATGGACCTTAGTTATTAAATCAAATAGAATTTGTTTTATTTAAGAGATTTATTTTAAAACCTATAACAAAACCAAAACACTTTAGTAGGTTTTATTTATGAATTTCATCTTATTTTAAATAATTAATAAGTTTTGATGTTTCAATTAAATTGGTAAAACCTTTTATTTAAATAAAGTTTGCATAATAAATCCTTATTAATTTATTTAAATACCCTTGCTAATAAAATGTTTTTAATTCCCAAAGCTTGGCTTGGGTTGGTTTTATAAGATAATCTTTATTTATAAACTTCTATTTCATTTGAAAACAAATCTTTTCCTTTAATTGTTTCAAAATAGTATTTTCAAATGTTTTTATTTTCCTTTGTTAATTGTTTTATGTTTTTAAATCCCTTTAGGTTTTATTTAATTCAAATGGGTTTGAAGTTCCAATTGAATTCAAAAAGTTTCTTCTGGTTCTGAAAATTAAACAAAGTTTTATTTTATTAATTTATTTTCACATTACAAGATTTGGAAAATCTTGGGATGTGACATCCGAGCATGCTGTCGGAAGCCTAGCGAACCACTTCGCTCTTATATTCAGTGATGGTCCATCATCAAAAACTCCATGGAGGGCATCTCTGAGGAGCGGGCAATTGACGCATTCAACGATGGCGTGCGATGCTGCGAGCTCAGGGAGGAGCTAGATCGCACCAAACTGAAAACCATCAACCACTTGATGGATATCGCAAATAGCTGGGCAGATGGTGAATATTCCATCCATAACAACCGAGTGAGCTCGGATGACAAGGATGACCTCGGCGATCACCGAGGGAAAAGTAGAATGCATGGTTACGAGGACCGTGAAGAAGTCAATATGCTCTCAGCTGGCTACACCGACCGTCGCGATTACGGTAACCGCAACAGCGAATACTGCAGCAGTGGAAAAACTACGGAAGTGTGGAAACTCCGCACCAGTGATGATGCACCCTACGTCATAGAAAGATTCTTGGGGTCCTTGTAACATACACTTCTACATCAACAAATAATACAACAAGAGGAAATCCAGTCACCTTCTCAAGGACTATTGAGAGTTCCAAAAACTCCATGACGGGTATGCCCAACTACAGCATGATGCGGTAAACCAAGGGTACTGCACCGCCCTAGGACCCATTGCATACGGTGCTCCTCCACCACCACCTGGAGGACTCCCTCTTCGAGTCAACGACTCGGGGCTACTCCCATAGAGAGCGCTGGTTGTCATTCGATAAATTTTGGCCATCAACGACATTCACAAGGTAAGCATAACTAAAGTCTTTGATCGAGTCTATGACTCGAACATACACTCGGGGGCTACTCCCATAGGGAGCACTGGTCGCACACCCTATGAATAAATTAGCTATGATCTTTCGTATCCTCTATGGTGACTTCGTCATGAGAACTGATATGCAATCGAAAAGCAAGGCGACTCTGCCCATCACTAAAAATGCTAAGAGACTACAGTGACCTAGCATACCACTACATGATGTAGTACACTATAGTCGTTGGTATAACACCAATAAAACACCATTCCAACATTATTACATTCCTCGGAGTGGTACAATAGAAACATAGAAGGTCCTTAGACATGACTATAGGTTACAACTCGACTCAATCTTATCACTCAAAGAAGTGGTTTTTTCAACAAAATTTACCTTCTTACCATGTGGAGCTCTCTCAGTGTGCCATTCAGAATAATTAACCATCATATTATCAAGGAGTTTTATTGCAGCCCCCAAGGTAATGGTCATAAAGGTACCTCCAGCAGCTGAATCCAACAGGTTTCTTGAAGAGAAGTTCAAACCTGCATAAAAAGTCTGGATAATCATCCAAGCAGTAAGTCCATGAGTGGGACAGTTCTTAACCAAAGATTTCATTCTTTCCCAAGCTTGAGCAACATGTTAATTATCAAGATGTTTAAATTTCATAATATCACTTCTCATAGATATAATCTTAGCAGGAGGGTAGTACTTTCCAATAAAAGCATCCTTGCACTTAATCCAAGAATCAATACTATTTCTAGGCAAGGATAGGAACCATTCTTTAGCTTTTCCTCTCAAGGAGAAACGAAATAGCTTGATCTTAATAATATCTCCATCTACATCCTTATACTTTTGCATCTCACAAAGTTCAACAAAGCTATTGAGATGGGCAGCAGCATCATCAGAACTAGCACCAGAAAATTGCTCTCTCACCACAAGATTCAACAAAGCAGGCTTAATTTCATAAAAGGTAGCATCGGGAGCAGGTGGAGCAATAGGAGTACTAAGGAAATCATTGTTGTTTGTGCTAGTGAAGTCACACAACTTGGTGTTCTCAGCAGAGTTCATTTTGGCAAAAGTGGGGCAAGCCAAAAACAACAGCGGCAGAGCAGGAACTAATTTTTTTGTGTTTTTATAAGAGAAAGCAAACCAAACTAAACTAAAAAATTTGGAGTTTTTGATAAAAAGAGGCAAACAAAACCAAACAAAAGGAACTAAGCAAACTAAAAACAAAGTAAAGAGGAAGGTTGAGGAGGACTCCCCTTGTGAAGACTTCCTTAGCCTCCCCGGCAACGGCGCCTGAAAAACTTGATGGTGCCCGGTATTTACGTGGGATTGATTCGTTGGAAACCCCAAGAGCAAGGTGTGAAGAGCACAACAGCAATTCTTCCCTTGGTAAGAAACCGAGGTTATCGAACCAGTAGGAGGAAGGAAACATTTCAAAGGTGTTGCAAACAACATGGAAACCTGCACAACACAAACTCAAGACTTTGCCCCAACTATTAGTGAATTTGTCAAGCTCACCGGTTTGCTGTAACAAAGGATTAACTGTATGGTGTGGAAGGTGATGATGGTTTGCAACAAGTAAACAGTAACAGTGGAAGATGTATCAATGGTAAAGATTGTACCGGGGTCCATAGTTCACTAGAGGTGCTCTACTTAGATAAACAAACAAGGCATGCACGGTAAACAAATTACAGCAGGGCAATTACAGGACTGAGCAAGGCATAACAATGCAATACTAGATAAAAAGATCCTATGAGATTCGATTGGGCAATACAACAATATACATAGACCGCCATCCAACTGCATCTATGACTATAATTCCACCTTCAGGTTATCATCTGAACCCCCTCCAGTATTAAGTTGCAAGCAACAGATAATTGCTTTAAGCAAAGTGTGTAAGGTAAACAATCTACTTGTTCCATGAACAAGAGACCGTTGTTTTCTCCCTAGTGGCAACAACACATCTACAACCATAGATATTTCTGTCACTTCCCTTGGAAAATAGAGGCATGAACCCACTATCGAGCATAAATACCCCCTCTTGGAGTCACTAGCAACTACTTGGCCAAGATAGCTACTAACAACGGAGAGCATGCAAGATCACAAACAACACAGACATGATAGAATCAATAAGACAAAGCATTAATCAATCTTACATAGTAATCTCAATATGCATCGGATCCCCGCAAACACAACATGCATGATTACAAATAGATTAGATCTTGATCATGAACGGAGCTCACAAGATCTATACATGAAAGCACAAGGAGGAGATACAACCATCTAGATACTACATGGACCCATAGTCCAAGGTGGAACTACTCACGCTTCATACCGGAGGCTGGCATGATAAAGAAGAAAGCCTCTGGGATGATCTCCCCTCTGGTAGGGTGCCGGGAAGAGTTTCAGATCCCCCGATCTAGGGACGATGGTGGCGGCGGCTACAGAAGGTTTCGTGGAGTTTTGATCGGGTTCCTAGGGTTTTGGCATCGAGGGGACTTTATAGGCGAAGAGGCGAGGCAGGGGGCACCAGGGCGGTTGCACCCCCCCCCCCCCAGGCACGGGGTAGGCCCACCCGCGTGGCCAGGGGGTGATACGTTGGAAACGTATCTATAATTTTTGATGCTCCAAGCTTGTTTTGTATCTACTTTGCTTTGCTTTGATTACACTTTGAGGTGTTTTTATATCTTTTCTGGAACTAACCTATTGACAAGATGACATAGTGTCAGTTGCCTGTTTTCTTCTGTTTTTGGTTCCACAAAGGTAGAAAATCAATATTCTCGGAATTAGACGGGACAAAAGCCAAAGTAATTATTTTCCCGGAGCAACACGGAACCACGAAGCATAGCCGGAGGGGGGCAACAGGGTGGTCGCACCCCCTAGAAGCGGGCAATCCCTAGAGGCACCCACAGGGGGTGTGGGCCCCATGGACCCCCACCGACCTTGATTCCTGCGCCTATAAGAAGCCTCCGACCCAAAAAACCCTAGGGCATCCAGAAGAAATCCATAGCGCCGCCGCCACCGAAAGGGAGATTTGGGGGACAGAAAGTCTCTGCTTCGGTACCCTGCCGGGACGAGGAAGTGCCCCCGGAGCCATCTCCATCGATCTCCATCGCCATCTTCATCACCATTGCTGATTCCCATGATGAGGAGGGAGTAGTTCTTTGTAACATCCCAAAAATCATGATTTGTAAAGTTTGCATATCATACATGCATTCATAAAGCATCAAGACAAATAAATCGAAACAAACAAAATGAATCAAAACAAACAAAATAAGGGAATGGTCATTTTGACCAATTTAACTCCCATGCCTACTTTGGTTGTCCCAAACTTTCAGAACTTAACAGAAAATTTTCTGGATCTTTGCACCCCTTGATTGTACTCATAACAAAGCATCAAGGCCCACTTTGTGATCATCCCGAAACTTTCAAATGCATAGTTTAAAGGACAGTTCAAAATTGAATCTTAATCATATGAGAAGATCCCACTTTTTCAAAAACCACTCAAACAAGCTCAACTTTCAAAACCCAAGCATCTGCAGACTCACCAGCACCAACCTAGCACACCCACCAAAAATATTTTCAAAATTCAAAACTTGAATTCTTGCGGCCATTTCATCAAACACCTTGCAGATACAAATCTAACAAAATCAAAACACTATTTTGAGCAGTGAATTGAGCCTAACTTGTTCCCTCTCTGGACACCACTAGCCTTAGTAGATCATCTAACCATCTTAACTAATCCCTAGCATCACTGTGATCTTGGCAATGCCATCAATGGTGAACAGCCGAAGCCACCCATGCCACCCCAGTGTAGACAACAAGCTAGGAGAGAAACTAGCCATGCCAACCTTGTCTAGGAGCAAGCCCATGCCTCACCGCCCCCTCTCGACCAGCCCTGCCTCGAAGACATCGACCAGAGCACCCAGGAACGCCGCGCCCGTGCCTCTGTCAACCATGCCGAGCATGCGCCAGAGCGCCACACTCGACCGAAGCCCACAGACCGCGCGCCGCCCTCGCCGCGTGCATACACGATCACCACCGACCCAGGAGACCGCCAGACATCCCCGTTTGCCTCCCCATGCCTCACAGCCACCGCTCGCCATCGAAGACGCTGCCTCTGCCGCGCAGAGCGTCGCGTGTTCTAGACCAAACCGCATCGCCCCTACCCGCGCATTAAAGCCGTAGAGCATCGCCAGGAGACCACCAAGCGATCGCCACCCCCGGCCATGCCTCTAGCCGCCCGTAGCCATGTCACCACCGTCGCCTGCCCATGCCGTTCGATCTCACCGTCGAGACTATAAATAGAGGACACCCCCAGCCGAATTGAGCACACCATCTCACTTCCCTCTCCTCACTGACCATTCCATCCTGTTCCCGGAGCAAGGCGAGCAGCACTTCGCAGGAATTTCACCGAAGCCTGCCGCTGCTGGAGAAGAAGGGAGCCAGCGATTGGAGCCACCCCAGGAGAAGCTGCCGGTACCAGGAGAACCGCCGTCATCGACTTCGTCATTCGCCCGCCTTGCCGACCCTCGCTTGAACCCCGGTGAGCCCCCAGCGACCCCCACTGGACGCGCTAGGTTTCTGTCTCACCGGCGTAGCCCAACGTCGACGATGACTCTCAGCCGTTGGATTAGAACCAGATCAAACGCACCACATCGCCCCATACCTCTTCGCACCCCCTGTCTCACTGACGTGTGGGGACAGCCACTTAAATAGCCCGCGGAAGCGCTGTGCTTAGCAGGCCGGCCCAGTATAGCTTCCCGCGTAGCCCAGTTATTTTAGTTTAACCTTTTTCATTTTATTTCAAACACACTTCAGTACACAATTTCAAAAATCAACCAAGGTCGATTCAGTGCACCAAATCGAATGAAACCAATTTTGTTAGAAAGGTTTGGAAGTGCTGAATCCAAGCCCGTTGGATTCAAGTCATTTGGATCTATAGATCACCCATGGTAAAAATAACAAGGCAGAAGCTTTCTGCATTCAAACATTTTGCAAATTCAAACCATAATAGCTTTTGAGTTGATTCAAACTCTCAAAAATCACATTTAACCATACCTTTCAGAATATATAAAAATATATAGGTTTACTTACAGAAATAATGTTCAAGTAATAAAGGAATGCCCCATAGGCATTTCTAACCACTTTAATTAATTAAAATAAAAGGGTAAAACCTTATTAAATTGTGACACCACTTTAAATCACATTCCCTAGGACTAAAATGTGTGGTGATGACATGTGTCAACATGATCCCATATTTGGTTTGGAGAATATTAAATCTTAAGTAGTTTTTCAATGAGTAGAAATTACTTTTCTAAAAAAAGGAATTAAACCAAACTTTAATCTTGTAATGTTAGTGATGATGCTAGATCATCTATAGGACCCTTTTGTGTGATGATTGCAAGTAGTTAAGTATTGTTTGGTGATTGTGTACATCGTATTTATTTATAGACGCTAGTACCGACCAAGGATACGAGGAGGAAGGAGGATTCTACGAAGAAGAAGCCGAGGAGAACTTCAACCACTGCTCTGCACAAGGAAAGCTAAAACTTGCAAGATACTCTACTTTAGCAAGCCTTACTGACTTAGTGGACCAATGCAAGCTAACACTTGCAATTTTGAGAGTTAAATAACCTATGCAATGCACTAAGCATGCTTGGTTAGATACATTTGATGATACCCAATCCTAGTTTTACTTGCAAGCTTATTACTTTATTTCTTTATCAAAGCTCTTACTTAGAGTTACTGGAATAAATGGTAGATACTAGAAGGATAATTGAAGTTTGCATAAAGAGCATAAATTTTGGCCTAAGCTAGATAGTCTTGATGTCATCCTAAGGCATGAGATTAAACTTAGTTAAACTCCACTAGTTTACCACCCCTCATTAGCGCTTACCCCCACTTGTAGATGCTAGTGCTAAACTTGATCAACATTAGATGGGAATACTTGGTGAAAATGGTTATGAAAACCTTAGAATGATGGATCATTCTACTGAGATGTTTTGACATGTGTTTCCGAACACCAGATGATTTGGTGATGAAAATGTTGAGGCACGAGCCTTAGCCCTTTATAAAACTGATGGTTGTCTGGATGCGATACCATTCCAATTTTATCGTACAACCACAATGCCCGAAGATTGGGTAGGGCTTGACTGGAAACTTATGTACCTTAGTATTAGTTCCCCCACGGCCAAGGTCTGAGCTGAGGCTACCTTGTGAAGATTGTCCACCTATGCAGTACCCAAGATGACAGTTGGTCATGGTTGGGAGGCCAAACTCACAGGAGAGGTGCTTATACTAGGGCGTGTAATTGAAAGGTTAGGATTGATTATCCGGATACTGAGTATGGTGAATTCAGGATTTTTTCCTGACGGATGTATCGAATGTTGTGGTGAAAGTGTACAATCTCTGCAGAGTGTCAAACTATTCGAATAGCCCCGTCCGCGGTTATGGACAGTTGGAGTGGCCATACTGTTCCCCCGTCGGACTTTTCAAAATGACTTGTGAAATGAACTAAGACTTTGACTTGACCACAACAGGGTTGTGGCATGAGATACAAGTTCCCACTTAGGTTTTATAAAACCTTAACTAGCATTCGTTGTTTCCAAACTTAGTAGAGATAAATCTGGCTTTTGCAAAACAACCCTAGAGCCTAGTGTCCTATTATCAAAAGCCACTTTCACTTGTTAGTATTAGTTTGCGAGTACTTAAAGAGTACTCATGGCTTTGTCTCTGGCTATTCCCGTGGCCAGACTATGAAGAGGAGTATCTAGAGGATGGACCCCAGGAAGGTTATGACAACTAGGATCATCTCCCATCGTCAGTATTGCCTCTGACCCCGAATATGGAGCTTCGCCTATGCTACCGTTATTATTACGTATTCCACTGCTTGAAGTTGTATTAAGAACTGGATCATGATATTACTATTTGTGTAAGAACTTATGTACGGTTTGTAATGTATGATGTACTATGGTATCCAATTCTGTTATGTCTCGCAAAAATGGTAATTCTGGGATTGCGATGTATGGCATAACAGGCATCTTGGATTAAAAATCCGGGTGTTGACAAGTTGGTATCAGAGCCATCCTGACTATAGGAGACCCTAGTTAGACTGGACGTTGAATCAAAAACTTAGTTTCAAAACCAAAGAAAACAAATATTTACAAAAACTTATTCTCATTCTTATCCCTTTGATTCTTTCATGAAAATTCATGTTCCTCAAAAACTCTTGAAAAATACAAAAAATATTGACACACTTAATCACTCTACTAACTTACTCATCCTATATTCTTATAGATGGACGTGAAGTACAGCAAGTTTTATCAGTTGGGGAATGGAGGAGACCATATCTTTGAGAGGGATTTGGACCAGCTTTCGGAACTTCTGGAGCGTCCGCACCCTGAGTTCTTCGGAGCTTAGCTCAATGATCAAGGAGGAGAAGATCTGCAGTGGCTAATTGTTGCAAGTCTCCGAGGAAAGATTGACCCTCCCACTGCTGAGGGAATTCAGTTTACCTTAAGAGAGAACAACTGGCTCGACGGACTTGCCAGGGCCATGCAGGAAGCTCTTTCCCGTCTGTGTGGGCAGAGCATCAACCAGATCAAGGGTACTCGCTTTGAGTTTTGCCCGAGGCGCGATGCAAATGGACAACCACTAGAAGCCCCATACCACCCCGAGCTGAAGACCCAATTGGACCACCTTAGCTTCATGATGTACGATCGTCAGCAGGAGTTGGAAAACTGTCGTGACTACTCCAACCACAAGTCTGCCATCATCAAGACGAAGGATCAAACCATCGCCATGCTAGCTAAGGATCGCAAGTCTCGCTGCCGTCGGCTCGACAAGAAGGAGCGCATCATTGATCGTCTTCGCCATCGCATCTCATCTTTGGAGGAAACCATCCACGAGAGAGACATGCAGTTGGAAGAAAGGGAGAATGCCGGAGAGGATCTTCGTGGAGACCCCTACTCCTATCTCAGCGATGATGATGATTTTCTGGAGGATCAGGCTATGGATTTCTTCACCGATGAGGATGATTTCGCCTTCATCGATGATGATGATGAGGATGACGAAGCCACAAATTCCGAGGAGTAGTACCACTTGAGAACTAGCGTAGTGAGTAGTATTCGGTCCCACTATATCGTAGTTTTCAGAATGGTTCTTAAAACCATCTGCTTTTCTTTGTTGTGGTGTGTGTTGTATCGTGTGCTATGAATGAATGAATGAAGGAAAAAAGCAAGTTGCTAGAAAAATCTGAGTCAAACTTTAAAAACTTTTCAAAGACCCAAAACCTTAGAAATTTCCCTCTTTTCTCATGATCTATCTCAATCTTCAGATGCCACGCGGAGGAAGTGGTTCATCCCCGGACCCGATGTTGCAGATTCTGCAAATGTTGACTTCTGACCACGAAGCTGAAAGAGCCGAACGTCAAGCCAACCTAGCCACCCTGCAACAGATAGCCCAGCTTGCCCACAACAACCAAGGCCATGGAAATCAGGACAACCATGGATCCAAGCTCAAGAATTTCCAGAATACCAACCCACCTGTTTTCACTAAGTCAGAAGAACCCCTAGACGCTGACGATTGGCTGCAGACCATGGAAAATAACCTAGAAGTCGCTGGAGTGGAAGCCAACGAGAAAGTTCTGTTCGCCATGCCAGGGCATGGTGGAACAGTGTTCGCGCAATGACCGGAGGCCAGATGATGACCTGGGAGGAATTCAAGGTCAATTTTAGCAGAACCCATGTGCCACCGGGTTTGATCAAGAGAATGAGAGACGAGTTTAGAGAGCTGAAGCAAGGAAGGATGACTGTAGTAGAATACCGTGACAAATTTTTGTCATTAGCTAGGTATGCCCCGGATGAGATCGACACCGAAGCCAAAAAGAAAGAAAGATTCCTGAATGGTCTGCACGATGAGATGCAGACAGTGTTAGTCAATATCCCCTTTGCTGATATTGAAGCCCTTGTCGACTCTGCTATCCAAATGGAAGGAAATATCAACCAAGCCAATGAGAACCGCAAGTGTCGCATGATGCATCAACCAGGAACCCATCAGACCCCAAAGTATCGCCCTAACCCATCTCCCGGATTTGCCCCAAGAACCAACAGACCCCCAATGAACCGTCCGACCTATCCCAACTGTGGAAACCCTAGTCCCGGAGGAAATCACAACAACCCCGGCAACTCTAGCAATTTCAATCGTGTCCCACCCAAGTTCAACACCAACAATGCTACCGCCAACACCAACACTGCCCCGAGGACTGGAAGCAATGCTGTGCCTGTAGCAGCAAAGGACAAGTCGCAAGTGACTTTTTATGACTGTGGAAATAAGGGCCACTATTCCAACGAGTGCCCCAACAAGAAGAATGCCACGGAACCCAATGCCAATGTCCCAACTCAGCAACAGCGTCGTGTTCAGCCAGGAAGGAGATTTGCCCCAGGGAATTCACTCAACCGCAATGGTCGTCTTTTTCTCATGCATGTTGAAGAAGCTCAGGAAGCGCCAGACGTCGTGCTGGGTATGTTTTATGTTAATTCAGTACTTGCAAGAGTGTTGTTTGATTCTGGTGCATCGCACTCATTTGTCACCGAAGAATTTGCATGCACTAGTAAAATTCAACCAACCAAACTGAAGCATGTCATGATTGTTCAAATTCCAGGATCAACCACCAAGGCTAGGCAAATTTGCAAAGTCGTCCCTATCTGAATCCATGGCATAGATTTTTATGCTAATCTGATAGTACTCGGGACTAAAGGTTTGGAAGTAGTACTAGGAATGGATTGGATGTCTAAACATAAAGGATTGATTGACTGTGCCAAGAAAGCCATCACCATGACCAGTACAGCCGGAATATCAGTCGAGCATATATCTGAAAACTTACCTCGTCAATTCAAATGCAACAAGAGTATAGCCCAACCTACCATTGACCAAGTCCGGATAGTCTGTGAATACCCTAATGTATTCCCAGATGTTTTGCCTCGTATGCCCCCAAATCGGGATATAGAGTTTATCATCGAACTAATCCCCGGAACAGGACCCATAGCCCAGAGACCCTATAGTATGAACCCGTCAGAGCTAGCAGAACTGAAGAAACAACTGGATGCCATGTTGGAAATTGGATTGATTCAACCAAGTGCGTCACCATGGAGATCACCTGTCTTGTTTGTGGACAAGAAGGATGGAGGTAACCGTTTGTGTACGGATTACCTAAATTTGAATGATGTCACCATCAAGAACAAGTACCCCTTGCCCAAGATAGAAGATTTGTTTGATCAGTTGACCGGTGCCAAAGTGTTTTCTAAGATTGATCTTAGGACTGGCTATCATCAACTCAAAATTCGTGCAGAGGATATTCCAAAGACTGCCTTTACCACCAGATATGGATTGTACGAGTATACAGTCATGTCTTTTGGACTAACCAATGCCCCCGCTTATTTCCTGAATCTCGTGAATAAGATTTTTATGAACTTCCTGGATAATTTTGTCGTTGTTTTCATCGATGACATTCTGATTTATTCCAAATCAGAAGAAGAACATGAGCTACACCTAAGGACCATTCTTGGAACCCTTAGAGAGCATCAACTGTATGCAAAGTTTAGCAAATGTGAATTCTGGTTACAGGAGGTAGGATTCCTCGGTCACATTGTATCAGCCGTAGGAATTGCCGTTGACCCTGCCAAAGTGAAAGATGTCAAAGATTGGCAAGCGCCAACCACTCAAACCCAAGTTCGTGCATTTCTCGGATTGGCGGGATATTACCGCAAATTCGTAGAAGGATTCTCGAGTATCGCCAGACCCATGACCCAATTGCTGAAGAAGGACAAGAAGTTTGAATGGACCGACAAATGTGAAGCGAGTTTTCAAGAACTCAAAAGGAGATTGATTTCAGCCCCAATCTTGATCATGCCAGATATCACGAAGCCCTTCGATGTGTATTGTGATGCATCCAAGATTGGTCTCGGATGTGTGCTAATGCAAGAAAGCAAAGTTATATCTTATCTATCTCGACAACTGAAGAAAAATGAGCAAAATTACCCAACCCATGACCTTGAACTCGCAGCCGTAGTTCTAGCCCTGAAGACATGGAGACATTACCTGATGGGAAATCGTTGTGAGATCTATACGGATCACAAGAGTCTGAAGTATATATTCACTCAGAAGGAGCTGAATATGAGACAGAGAAGATGGATTGAGCTAATCAAGGATTACGATCTGGACATTCACTATCACCCTGGTAAATCCAACGTAGTAGCCGATGCCCTTAGCAGATTGCCGTGCCGCTTGAACTCCATGATCTTGAAGGAGCAACCAAGCTTGCACAAAGAGATGGAAGATTTTCGAATAGAATTAGTGAGTGAAGGATTTTTGGCTAGCATAGAACTTCATCCTACTTTAATCAGTCAGATTAAAGAGGCGCAGAAGGGAAATGCTAGTATCGACGGAATCAAGCGTCGTATCGGTACAGGCAAAGTACCTGGATTCACCGAAGACGAAGAAGGAGTTCTGTGGTACAAAGGACGCCTTTGTGTACCAGCAGATTCTGAGTTGAAAGAAGTGATTCTGAAGGAGGCTCATGATACTCTTTATTCTATCCATCCCGGAGGAACTAAGATGTATCAATATTTAAAAGAGCAATTTTGGTGGCATAAGATGAAGAGATAAATCGAAAGCTATATCGCCAAGTGTGATATATGTCAGCGAGTCAAGGCCGGACATCAAAGACCCGCTGGATTGTTGCAACCCTTACAGATTCCGAAATGGAAATGGGATTCCGTTGGAATGGACTTTATCACTGTACTACCTACCTCTAGTAGGGGAAATGACTCTATCTGGGTCATAGTGGACAGATTGTCCAAAGTCGCCCATTTCTTGCCCGTCAAGACCACATATCAGAGTTCGAAGCTAGCGGAGTTGTACATCGCTAGGATAGTTAGTTTGCATGGAGTCCCCAAGAACATCATATTGGATCGAGGAACTCGATTTACCTCAAGATTCTGGAAGAAAGTCCAAGAAGGTTTAGGAACCCGCCTAGATTTCAGCACCGTGTATCACCCTCAGACCGATGGACAAACGGAGCGAGTAAACCAAATACTCGAAGATATGCTGAGAGCATGTGTGTTAGAATATGGATCCAAGTGGGAAGACTGTCTGCCGTTTGCAGAATTTTCATACAATAACAGTTATCAAGCCAGTTTGCAAATGGCCCCCTTTTAATTCATGTATGGAAGAAAGTGTCGCACCCCTTTGAACTGGTCAGAAGTAGGAGAGAGTCAGATTTTTGGACCCGACATCCTACGAGAAGCAGAAGAGAAGGTTCACAAGATTCGTGAGCACCTCAAGACCGCCCACTCCAGACAGAAGAGTTACGCCGACAAGAGACATAGAGACCTCGCCTTCAACATAGGAGATTTTGTTTATCTGAAAGTGTCGCCATTGAAGGGAATGCAGTGTTTCCAACTCAAAGGAAAGTTAGCCCCTAGATATATCGGACCTTTCAAGATTCTGAACCGTCGACTAGAAGTGTAGTACCAATTGGAACTACCCGAAGAAATGTCCGCAGTGCACAATGTGTTCCATATCTCGTTACTTCGCAAGTGTCTCGAAGTCCCCGAGAAGACCGAAGTGTTCAAGAATATCGACCACGGGACCATAGAGATCAACGATGACCTGACCTATCCCGAAGTACCCATCCGTATTTTGGAAGAATCTTTCAGAACTACCCGAACCCGAAGCATCAAGTTTCTCAAGATTCAGTGGAGCAACCACACAGAAGAGGAAGCTACCTGGGAGCGCGAAGATCACATCTGGACAGAGTTTCCCGATCTCTTCAAATCCTAGGTAATCTTTTCCGTCCTTTTTCAAATCTCAGGACGAGATTTTGTTTAAGGGGGGAAGGTTTGTAACATCCCAAAAATACTAAACTTGGATCATCAAACTCTAATCATCAAAATTAGGGTTAACAAAAACTTTTCTAAAATAAAAATATGAAAGCATGCATATGTGTATGCACCCCATTTTGAATTCTTTTGAATTGCTTTGTTTATGTGTCTATTTGCTTGTAAATGGATTCTTAGGTGAAATAAACATCATCTAAACAATCCCCACACTTTTCCCAAAGACAAATAAATCAAAACAAACAAAATAAGGGAATGGTCATTTTGACCAATTTAACTCCCATGCCTACTTTGGTTGTCCCAAACTTACAGAACTTAACAGAAACTTTTCTGGATCTTTGCACCCCTTGATTGTACTCATAACAAAGCATCAAGGCCCACATTGTGATCATCCAAAAACTTTCAAATGCATAGTTTAAATGACAGTTCAAAATTGAATCTTAATCATATGAGAAGATCCACTTTTTCAAAAACCACTCAAACAAGCTCAACTTTCAAAACCCAAGCATCTGCAGACTCACCATCACCAACCTAGCACACCCACCAAAAATCTTTTCAAAATTCAAAACTTGAATTCTTGCAGCCATTTCATCAAACACCTTGTAGATACAAATCTAAAAAAATCAAAACACTGTTTTGAGTAGTGAATTGAGCCTAACTTGTTCCCTCTCTGGACACCACTAGCCTTAGTAGATCATCTAACCATCTTAACTAATCCCTAGCATCACTGTGAGCTTGGCAATGCCATTAATGGTGAACAGCCGAAGCCACCCATGCCACCCTAGTGTAGACAGCAAGCTAGGAGAGAAACTAGCCATGCCAACCTTGTCTAGGAGCAAGCCCATGCCTCACCGTCCCCTCTCGACCAGCCCTGCCTCGAAGACATCGACCAGAGCACCCAGGAACGCCGCGCCCGTGCCTCTATCAACCATGCCGAGCATGCGCCAGAGCGCCACACTCGATCGAAGCCCACAGACCGTGCGCCGCCCTCGCCGCGTGCATACACGATCACCACCGACCCAGGAGACGCCAAACATCCCCGTTCGCCGCCCCATGCCTCACAGCCACCGCTCGCCATCGAAGACGTCGCCTCTGCCACGCAAAGCGTCGCGTGTTCCAGACCAAACCGCACCGCCCCTACCCGCGCATTAAAGCCGTAGAGCATCGCCAGGAGACCACCAAGCGATCGCCACCGCCGGCCATGCCTCTATCCGCCCGTAGCCATGTCACCACCGTCGCCTGCCCATGTCGTTCGGTCTCACCGTCGAGACTATAAATAGAGGACACCCCCAGCCTAATTGAGCACACCATCTCACTCCCCTCTCCTCACTGACCATTCCACCCCGTTCCCGGAGCAAGGCGAGCAGCACTTCGCAGGAATTTCACCGGAGCCCGCCGCTGCTGGAGAAGAAGGGAGCCAGCGATTGGAGCCACCCGAGGAGAAGCTGCCGGTACCAGGAGAACCGCCGTCGTCGACTTCGTCGTTCGCCTGCCTCGCCGACCCTCGCCTGAACCCCGGTGAGCCCCCAGTGACCCCCACTGGACGCGCTAGGTTTCTGTCTCGCCGGCGTAGCCCAACGTCGACGATGACTCTCATCCGTTGGATTAGAACCAGATCGAACGCACCACATCTCCCCATACCGCTTCGCACCCCCTGTCTCACTGACGCATTGGGACAGCCACTTAAACAGCCCGCGGAAGCGCTGTGCTTAGCAGGCCGGTCCAGTATCGCTTCCCGCGTAGCCTAGTTATTTGAATTTAACCTTTTTCATTTTATTTCAAACACACTTCTGTACCCAATTTCAAAAATCAACCAAGGTCGATTCAGTGCACCAAATCGAATGAAACCATTTTTTTAGAAAGGTCTGGAAGTGCTGAATCCAAGCCCGTTGGATTCAAGTCATTTGGATCTATAGATCACCCATGGTAAAAATAACAAGGCAGAAGCTTTTCTGCATTCAAACATTTTTCAAATTTAAACCATAATAGCTTTTGAGTTGATTCCAACTCTCAAAAATCACATTTAACCATACCTTTCAGAATATATAAAAATATATAGGTTTACTTACAGAAATAATGTTCAAGTAATAAAGGAATGCCCCATAGGCATTTCTAACCACTTTAATTAATTGAAATAAAAGGGTAAAACCTTATTAAATTGTGACACCACTTTAAATCACATTCCCTTGTACTAAAATGTGTGGTGATGACATGTGTCAACTTGATCCCATATTTGGTTTGGAGAATATTAAATCTTAAGTAGTTTTTCAATGAGTAGAAATTACTTTTCTAAAAAAGGAATTAAACCAAACTTTAATCTTGTAATGTTAGTGATGATGCTAGATCATCTATAGGACCCTTTTGTGTGATGATTGCAAGTAGTTAAGTATTGTTTGGTGATTGTGTACATCGTATTTATTTATAGACGCTAGTACCGACCAAGGATACGAGGAGGAAGGAGGATTCTACGAAGAAGAAGCCGAGGAGAACTTCAACCACTGCTCTGCACAAGGAAAGCTAAAACTTGCAAGATACTCTACTTTAGCAAGCCTTACTGACTTAGTGGACCAATGCAAGCTAACACTTGCAATTTTGAGAGTTAAATAACCTATGCAATGCACTAAGCATGCTTGGTTAGATACATTTGATGATACCCAATCCTAGTTTTACTTGCAAGCTTATTACTTTATTTCTTTATCAAAGCTCTTACTTAGAGTTACTGGAATAAATGGTAGATACTAGAAGGATAATTGAAGTTTGCATAAAGAGCATAAATTTTGGCCTAAGCTAGATAGTCTTGATGTCATCCTAAGGCATGAGATTAAACTTAGTTAAACTCCACTAGTTTACCACCCCTCATTAGCGCTTACCCCCACTTGTAGATGCTAGTGCTAAACTTGATCAACATTAGATGGGAATACTTGGTGAAAATGGTTATGAAAACCTTAGAATGATGGATCATTCTACTGAGATGTTTTGACATGTGTTTCCGAACACCAGATGATTTGGTGATGAAAATGTTGAGGCATGAGCCTTAGCCCTTTATAAAACTGATGGTTGTCTGGATGCGATACCATTCCAATTTTATCGTACAACCACAATACCCGAAGATTGGGTACGGCTTGACTGGAAACTTATGTACCTTAGTATTAGTTCCCTCACGGCCAAGGTCTGAGATGAGGCTACCTTGTGAAGATTGTCCACCTGTGCAGTACCCAAGATGACAGTTGGTCATGGTTGGGAGGCCAAACTCACAGGAGAGGTGCTTATTGTAGGGTGTGTAATTGAAAGGTTAGGATTGATTATCCGCATACTAAGTATGGTGAATTCAGGATTTTTCCTGGCGGATGTATCGAATGTTGTGGTGAAAGTGTACAATCTTTGTAGAGTGTCAAACTATTCGAATAGCCGCGTCCGCGGTTATGGACAGTTGGAGTGGCCATACTGTTCCCCCGTCAGACTTTTCAAAATGACTTGTGAAATGAACTGAGACTTTGACTTGACCACAACAGGGTTGTGGCATGAGATACAAGTTCCCACTTAGGTGTTATAAAACCTTAACTAGCTTTCGTTGTTTCCAAACTTAGCAGAGATAAATCTGGCTTTTGCAAAACAACCCTAGAGCCTAGTGTCCTATTATCAAAAATCCCTTTCACTTGTTAGTATTAGTTTGCGAGTACTTAAAGAGTACTCATGGCTTTGTCCCTGGCTATTCCCGTGGCCATACTATGAAGAGGGGTACCTAGAGGATGGACCCCAGGAAGTTTATGATAACTAGGATCATCTCCCATCGTCAGCATTGCCTGTGACCCCGAAGATGGAGCTTCACCTACGCTACCGTTATTATTACGTATTCTGCTACTTGAAGTTGTATTAAAAACTGGATCATGAGATCCCTATTTGTGTAAGAACTTATGTACGGTTTGTAATGGATGATGTACTATGGTATCCAATTCTGTTATGTCTCGCAAAAATGGTAATCCTGGGATTGCGATGTATGGCATAACAGGCATCTGGGATTAAAAATCCAGGTGTTGACACAAGGACTATCTGGATACCTGTTTAGAGGGATCCTTCACAAGTAAGGAGGTCAAGGCTAAGTGGGATCTTCTTGAAACAATTCAAAGCAATACCGAAGGTTGGGATAACGACAAAGGTAAAAAACCAGGTATAAACTATGAGTATGATTGCATTAAGTCTTTCGCTAAAACTGCTAATTTTCAAGAGCTTAGTGCTAGATATGGTATTGATCCTCAAATTCTTGTTAAATATTATGGAGCCTTTTCTTCCCATATTAATGCCCCTAAAGAAATCGGGACATGTATCATGAACCTTTTAAAGACACTTGCATGGAAAATGAAAATGTTATTAATGATTGCAATAAACATGCTCAAACTTCTGAAAGTACTATTTCTTATAAGCATGTTAATTTTTGTGGTATGCATAGACCTTGTGAGAAGAATCAAACAGAAGAAGAATATTGTATCACCCACTGGAATGAAAAAACTAGAAAGTGGTATAAGGCTCTAGATGATCTTGGTAAGAAAGTTTGTGCTCTCTATCCTTTTATTTGTGAACTTTGCTTTGAAGTGGGTCATTTCAATTTTCAATGCTCAGGACATAATAATCCTACAAGTTTGTATTGTGATAACGTGATCACTGATAATCAACATGATGAACTTACATTATTTTTGGGGTGTGAAGAGTTATCAAGAAAAACCTCTTTGATAGACATGAGTACTTTTGATATGAATAGCGTCCTGCATGGTTGTCATCTTTATTGTGTTGAAAACTGCCATGCAAATACTTACATACAAAATCTTATAAAAGATGATATTTTACCAAAATATGACAGGACTAATATGAGTTTTGTTCTTATTAATGAAAAGGATGAATCCTCCAAAGTTTCTTCTATCATCCCTAACAATAAACCAGGGTATGTGGAGAAGCTTCCTTTCAAGCCTCTCCCTCCTAAAGAGGAGAAGAAGAAGAGGAGGATTAGAAGGAGAGATGAAACGGTATATTCTCCTAAGCATGTTACTCCTATCATAGTTTTTGCCGATGAGTCTGAACTAGATGATGTTCATATGTCTGTTACCTATATTAGTGATCATGATTGGGAAAAGCACACTACTTTTGATATTGAAAATCTCTTTGGTACCAATTCTGAAAATGATGATATTAATAATTGTTGTGCTATTAGTGCTATCCATGTTACTTCCAATGATGATATGTTTACAAATGAACACACTTGGGAAATAGTTATTCTATTGCTTATGATGATTACAATGATGAATATGATATTTTTAGTCCACCTACTATTGAGGAGAAAAGTAATTTTGATTAAAATATGCCTCCTATATTGATGATTATGGTGATGAGAATAGTAATGATGGCTATTTTGTTGAATTTGCTCCCACTACAATTAATAAGAATGGCTATTCTTATGTGGAGAGTAATAATCATTTTATGCATGTGGCTCATGATAAGAATGTTTATTGTGATAGTTATATTGTTAATTTTGTTCATGTTGCTACTGAAAGTTATTATGAGAGAGGGAAACATGGTTTTATGCATCTCAATAATATTAAGTTTCCCCTCTTTATGTTGAAAATTTTGAAGTTGCATTTGTTTTGCTTTCCTATGCTTGTTGCTTTGTGATTTCATGACTTGTTTCTTTACAAGATTCCTATGCATAGGAAGTGGGTTAGACTTAAATGTGTTTTGAATTTGCTTCTTGATGCTCTCCTTTAAATCAATTCATATTTCTTATGTGAGCATCTTCTCAAACTATCAAGCCTAACTTAAAGGCGTTAAAGAAAAGTACTTGTTAGGAGATAACCCAAGAGTTTTCTTGAGTCTTGGAAGTTATTACTTCAGTAATGACCTCTCCTTATCCTTTTTGTTTGTTTTTTGTGCCAAGAATGACCTCTAATGAGAGGGAAGTAAGATTTGGGGAGTTGCTGTCCCGAAACAGATTTATTTCCTCCACCATAAAAATTCGTGAGGAGTCTCTGTAAGTCGGATTGAGCTGACAATTTACGAATAAATCCCCCAGTATGTTAGCTAACTTTCATTAGTTCAACACTTTTTTATTTGAGCAACAGAAGGTCTTCTAAAAAATTGGTTTCTACCTGCTGGTCTGTTTTGACAGATTTCTGTCATTATTTGCATTTGATTCTTATTGATTCCTTTTTGGTTTTTTTTTTGGAAATTGAACTTTTGAGGGAATTGCTACAGTAGCTTGTGTTTTTATTGAAAGTTTTGCTATTCTAAAGCTAAACCCAAAGGTCTATTATCTTTTGAATGCACTAATGTTGCTAATGAAGATTGTGTGAAGTTCTGTATGAAGGAAAATTTTCAGGTGTAGAGAAAGAATGATGTAATGAGATGAAGAATGGACAAAAGCTCAAGATATGCCACCCCGTTTCACCCCAAGAAATATCCATGAGGTACAAGCGTCAAAGCGTGGGGATGCCCAAGGTATCCCCTTCTTCATCAATAAAAATCTCAGGTCTTTCTAGATACTTCGTTTAAATTGTTTCATGCATTGTTGTGTTGTTCTTGGAGCGTCTTAGTTTTTGTTTTTGGTTTTCATATGATTAGTCTGCTTGAGTAAATTGGTTGGTTACACCACTCTTCTTTTGAAGAGAGACACTCTCTGTTTTCATTGCCTAGAACACTCTAGTTTTCACTCTTATTGTTTTGTGAGTGTTCTCTTTTGCTAGCACTGTGTTTAGCCTTAGTTTTCTTGTGCTTTCAGCTTAGAACTTTTTAGTTCTTCTTTGTGGATTTATGAGACAAGCTCACTGGTATTTATTGATTATTATCTTTGTGAGTTGTTTCAAATAGGTTGATTGGTGTTGGAAAAGAGTAGTAAGTTCTTGCTTGTAAGTGCAAGAGGAGCTTGCATTGACTGTTACTTAGAATTTAGCATGACATGCTAGGCGTTGTTTTGACCTTGTTCTTAGTGATTATTGTTGTAGCATGTCTTGTTCCAAACAATTGGGATTGCTTAGTGTGCCTTGAAGAAATTATGCGTTGTTTTAGCATGCAAAAGCATAGTATTGCGGTATTCTTCTTTGATGCTTCGTTTCGGTTGACTTGGCACATTCTCACACCATGTTATGACTATGAACAAGTCACCATAGCCTCTATGATCATTTATTCCTTGACTTGTAGTACCACTCTATGCTTTGATTAGTAATGTTTTGTTGCTCTGCATGATTATGGCCATTATTGCTCTCTTAGTTGGTTTCTCCCAGTCTTTTGCTAGCCTCCACTTGTATGAGTAAGCTCTACTAATGCTTCCAAATCCCAAGAAACCAAGTAATTCCAAAGTGTCCACTATAAACTCCTATGCATGGTGTGTTACACCATTCCAAGTATATTCTTGTTTTCAGCTATCTTCCAATTATAAAGTATTTTGTTATGTGAAAACTTAGTGATTAAAGCCCTCACAAACTTGATGGCACACTTTATATTCTTTGCCCCTAATAAACTTGAACCATTATGTCATCTATGTTGTATATGCTTGCACTTATACGTTGGAATTAGCAGAACCGTGCTATCACGGGGAACGTTTTCAACATTGCACTTGTACTTTGTACTCAGTTGATATCATGTTCTTTTGTCTATGAATGTCACCGGTGTGAAATAAAGAGGGAACTTGTGAGTCCATGGAGTTTGTATTTTGTGTTAGAGAAACGCCTGGGCCGCTAGCCTAAGCCATGCCTAATCATGGTGGAAACTTGCAGCATCACCATAGTGACATCTATGAAGCATTCTTCTTATAAAAAAAGAGAGGCACATTGAGGAAAGAGGAAAGAGAGGGAAAAAGCACCATATTCCCATGGTAAATAAGAAGATTGCTGAGATGCTCATTGTCTGCTTGCCTTGTCATTTTGGTTATGGGAAAGCTCCTGTACCATGTGCAAGGGGTACCCCGTTGGCGGTTCTCTATGATATGCAAATACTTACAGTGACAAGAACTTACAAGTGACTAAAGTTGAGTAGCATGAGGTGTGGCCCTCGTATTCAAGGGACTTGAGATTGCCAACTTATACTTCGTCAAGCATATACTCCATCTTTGTCACTTTAACCTTAATCACTTCAAGATGCTTATGATAGGGGCAATGAGGGCTGAAAGCTAACAAGTACCATAATTTTTGGAAGCTTTTTTTAAACTTGAAATCTCTGCTTCCTTGATAAAAGGCTTTTATTCCACCATTATATTGAGTCTCCACCTTCTACCTTTAGGCACCATTAAGACAGCATAGTTGTCATTCTGTGTGTAGTGTTCCAAAGCTTATTGATTGATGCATATTGTGATATTACTTGTTCTTGTGCTACTTGTTTCTAGTCACCCTTGTGAACTTTGAAGGTGTCCTATGCATTTATTTGCTACTCTATGAGGGACAAGATGATTGCCACTATGTTATGTTTTCTGTATGTGAAATAAACAAAAGTTTTTCAATGCATGTTATTCATGATCTTTGTTTGTAGCCTTTCATGTTGCATGCATAGTTACTTTGTCATATTGTTAGAACTCCATCTTTCATGCACATGTTTAGAGTTCTTTGATCACAGCTTTCAATGCTTGCAAATGGTTTGATCTTTATTATGAGGATGCATGTCACCTCAAAAATTGTTCTTTTTATCACTTACCTACTCGAGGACGAGTAGGAGTTAAGCTTGGGGATGCTTGATACGTCAGAAACATATCTATAATTTTTGATGCTCCATGCTTGTTTTGTATCTACTTTGCTTTGCTTTGTCTACACTTTGAGGTGTTTTTATATCTTTTCTGGAACTAACCTATTAACAAGGTGCCACAGTGTCAGTTGCCTATTTTCTTCTGTTTTTGGTTCCAGAAAGGCAGAAAATCAATATCCTCGGAATTGGACGGGACAAAAGCCAAAGTCATTATTTTTCCCGGAGCAACACGGAACCACGAAGCAGAGCCGGAGGGGGGCAACAGTGTGGCCGCACCCCTCCTAGGCGCGGGCAAGCCCTGGAGGTGCCCACAGGGGGTGTGGGCCCCCTGGACCCCCACCGACCTTGATTCCTGCGCCTATAAGAAGCCTCCAACCCAAAAAACCTAGGGCATCCAGAAGAAATCCACGAAAACCTCTGTAGCACCGCCGCCACCGAAAGGGAGATTTGGGGGACAGAAAGTCTCTGTTCCGGCACCCTACCGGGACGGGGAAGTGCCCCCGGAGCCATCTCCATCGATCTCCATCGCCATCTTCATTACCATTGCTGATTCCCATGATGAGGAGGGAGTAGTTCTTCCTCAAGGCTAAGGGTTCTACCGGTATCTATGTGTTCATCTCTCTCTCTATGCATGATTTTTTTGTGGTCATGAGCTTTGTAATCAAGTAGATCTACCTTTCTACTCAAGTGCTTCAATAGATCTCTGCTCTCCCCATGTGTGTGAAAGTGACAGCGTGCACGCCATGGTGGCACTTAGGTTTGAGTCTACATAAATACTCTTTGTGCTTTAATTGATCTATGCTTTTCCCCACGTGTGTGAAAGTGACAGCATGCATACCGTGTGTGGCACTTTGGCTAGATTGAATATTTGTTATGAGTTATATTTGGAGTTGGATGTCTTTATGAAATTGTGGTGTTTGTTGGAACCATATAGCGCTCAAAGCGACAGTGTGGGGTTATCTAGATTGGGGAAGGCATACTTTGAGGAGTGTTGTTATAGCCCTACCGATGATTAGAGTGTCCAACCAGAGAGTAGTTAGGAGTAGTATCATGAAGAGAGGATATTTATATGAGAGGGTGTTCACTAGTGAAAGTATGATCCCTAGGCCTTGTTTCTAAGCATTGAAACATCGTTTGCTACTAGATCTGTTGCATGTTTGCTTGCTTCCTTCTTGTTGCCTTTAGTCTTTACCTCACCGTAAAGCTATTTTTTGGCACCGTTACCACTTGTATTTCACTATCTCTTCGCCGAACTAGTGCACCTATACACCTGACAAGTGTATTGGGTGTGTTGGGGACACAAGAGACTTCTTGTATCTTGATTGCAGGATTGCTTGAGAGGGAATACCTTTGACCACTTCCTCCCTGAGTTCGATAAACCTTGGGTGATCCACTTAAGGGAAACTTGCTGCTGTTCTACAAACCTCTGCACTTGGAGGCCCAACAACTGTCTACAAGAATAGAAGTGTGTAGACATCAGGGGGTGTGCCCCCCTGGTGGGTTTCCTCCGTCTCATACTCCGGCTTCGTGTTCCCCACGGTATAATATTGACTTTGGCTTTTGTCTCGTCCAATTCCGAGAATATTGATTTTCTGCCTTTGTGGAACCAAAAACAGAAGAAAACAGAAAACTGGCACTATGGCAACTTGTTAATAGGTTAGTTCCAGAAAACATATAAAAACACCTCAAAGTGTGGACAAAGCAAAGCAAAGTAGATAGTAAACAAGCATGGAGCATCAAATATTATAGATACGTTTCCGACGTATCAATGTCCCACTTAATGATAATGATAAAAAGAAACTTATGGGGAGTATTAATGATATTATTATTATGGTTAACAATGCCTATGTCCCTGTTGATTTGTATGTTTTGGATGTTGAATACAATGCTTCTTGTCCTATTACTTTGGGAAGACCATTTCTTAGAACTGTTGGTGCCATTTTTTATATGAAGGAAGGCACCATTAAATATCAATTCCCATTCAAGAAAGGTATAGAACACTTCCCTATAAGGAGATAGAATATACCTTTTGGTCCTCTATTAAAGCAAAATTTGATGTTAATGCTTCTTCATTTGAAAATAATTGATTCTTGCTTCCTGTGCCTAACTTAAAGGCGTTAAAGAAAAGTACTAATTGGGAGATAACCCAAATTTCGTTAAGTTTTTCTTTTGCCGAGTCTTGGAAGTTATTACTTCTATGATAACCTCTCCTTATCCTTTTTGTGTGGTTTTTGTGCCAAGAATAACCTCTAATGAGAGAGAAGTAAGATTTAGGGAAGTTGCTGCCCCGAAATAGACTTTTGTGCTTTAGTGTAAAAATTCGTGAAAAATCATTGTATGTCAGATTGAGCTGTTATTTTCTGAGCTTATGCCCCAGGTTGTTATCTAACTCCCGTTAGTTCAACACTTTTTGATTTGAGGAACATAAGGTCTTCGAAAAAATCGGTTTTTACCTGATGGTTTGTTTTGATAGATTTCTGCCATTATTTTCATTTGCCTCTTAATCGGTTTCTTTTTGAGTTTTCCTTGATCACTTGAGATTTTAAAAGGAATTTATACATTATCTTGTGTTCTAATGAAAGTTTTCTTTGTGTTTAAACTAAAAAAAATGGCCTATTATCTTGAATATACTAATGTTGCTAATGAAGATTGTGTGAAGTTTTGTATGAAGGAAATTTTCAAGTGTAGGGGAAGAATGATGTGATGAGATGAAGAATGGAAAAAATCTCAAGCTTGGGGATACCAACCTGTGTCACCCCAAGAAATATTGAAGAGGTACAAGTGTCAAAGATCGGGGATGCCCAAGGCACCCCCTTCTTCATCAATAAAAATCCCAGGTCTCTTTCTAGACACTTCGTTTTTATTGTTTCATGCACTGTTGTTCTTGGAGCGTATTAGTTTTTGTTTTTGGTTTTCTTTTGTTTGGTTTGCTGAATAAAGTAGTTAGACCCCTGCTTTCACACTTTTTGTTTCAAATAAGTTGATTGGTGTTGGAAAATAGTAGAAAGTCTCATGCTTAAGTGGTACAAAAGGGAGCTTGTTTTGACTGTGGCTTAGACTTTATCATGTCATGCTAGATGTTGCTTTGACCTTATGCTTAGTTATTATTGTTGTACCATGACTTGTTCCAAATAATTTAGATTTCTTAATGTTCCTTGAAAGAATCATGCGTTGTTTTAGCATACAAAAGCATAATATTGTGGTATTCTCCTTTGATGCTTTGTTTGGGTTGGCTTGGCACATGCTCACACCATGTTATGACTATAACCCAATCACCGTAACCTCTATGATCATTTAGTTTTTGACTTGTGATACCACTTTATGGTTTAATTGATAATGTTTTGTCGCTCTGCATGATTATGGATATTATTGCTCTCTTAGTTGGTCGCTCCCAGTCTTTTGCTAGCCTCCACTTGTACTGAGTAAGCTCTACTCATGCATCCAACTCCGAAGAAACCAAGTTATTCCAAAGAGTCCACTATAAATTCCTATGCATGGTGTGTTACACCATTTGAAGTATATTCATGTTTTATCTATCTTCCAAATTAAAGTTGTTATGAGAAAATTAGTGATAAAAGCTCTCACAAACTTGATGGCACACTTTACCTTTTTGCACCTAATAAGCTTGAACCATTGTTTCATCTATGTTGTATATGCTTGTACTTATAAGTTGGGAATTAGCAGAACCATGTTTTCATGGGGAACACTTTCAACACTTGTACATATTACCTGGTTGATATCATGATCTTTTGTTTATGGATGTCGACGGTGTGAAATAAAAGGGGAGCTTGTAAGCTCATGGAGTTTGTATATGTATTAGAGAAATGCTTGGGCAGCTAGCCTAAGCCATGCCTAATCATGGTGGAAACTTGCAGCATAACCATAGTGAGCAATATGTGAAGCATCCTTAATAAAAACCTATGCAAATAGCAAATAAAAAGATTGCTGAGATGCTCATTGTCTGTTGCCTTGTCATTTTGATATGGGATAGATCCTGTGTCATGGGGCAAGGGGTACCCCATTGGCGGTTCTCTATGCACATATACTTACAATGACAAGAACTTTCTTGTGACTAAAGTTTAGTAGCATGAGGAACGACCCTTGTACTCAAGGGACATGAGACTGCCAACTTTTTTTTTGGAAATGGGCGCATATATTAATGAAAATGTTTAATGTTTACACCCGACCTCTGCATAACTAGGATGCACACAGCCACACAAACGACAGAGCTAGAGGGAAAAAAAGTAGACATGCATTACACAAAGCGGCTAAAGAAAAAAGTCCATAATCTAAGGCACATCAATCCTCAAGTCACGCGGCCATCCATGTCGGGAGAAAATATCCCTCGCTGTATCCTCCAATCGCGTACATCCCTCCATAAATAAGTCACGAAACTTCGTACGTTGGAGAATAGTCCATGATCGAATAAAAGTCGTTGCTCTGTAAATAACCTGCAGAGGTGAATACATAATGTTATTAAAAATCCCGTCATTTTTACCCAGCCATAGAGACCATATAATGGAAAGCACTCCCACCCTAAATAAAATTATGTACTTATCAACAGTTCCATGCAACCAATTACCGAAAACATTGGTTACTGAACTTGGAGGAGATAAACCAGAAGCTATTTGGATGAATGACCATATAGAACGAGCAAATTTACACTGGAAGAATAAATGGCGAATCGTCTCATTGTGATGACAAAAAACGCACTGTGGACTTCCATGCCAATTCCCCTTTGCAAGATTATCTTTAATTAGAATTACACCTTTACGTAAATACCATGAAAAAAATTGTCTTAAGAGGTATTTTCATTTTCCAAATCTTACTATTGTCATCGATCGGGATATCCGGTTGGACCAAAGCTCTATAAAGTGAGCCAACAGAAAATTTACCACTTTCTAGTAATTTCCATTTGAACACGTCCACACCATACGACAGTTGTATCGTGGATAATCGTAAAATAAGATTGTTCTAAGATACAATCCTAGGACCAATGAGGGTTCTTCTGAAAGACACATTAGGAGGATTGTTCTCCAACTTGGTGGCAATAGTATCTCCTTTGTGTCTAACAATAGAATATAGAGCTGAATATTGTTCGCGAAGAGTAGTTTGTCCAAGCCACTTATCTTCCCAAAACCTAATATGTGATCCATCCTTAATCTCGAAAGCACCAAAACGAAATAAATGTTTTTGGTGGCCATGAGCCCTGCCCAAAAGTGTGAATCCCCAGGTTTCCAAACCACTTGAGAATTGCTTTAGACCCTCACATATTTCCTCCATAGCATGGTTTGCCAAACGCCATCTTCAGTAAGTAGTTTAAAAAGTCATTTGCCCAGAAGCACAGTGTTTTTGACTTGCAAATCATGTATCCTAGTCCACCAAACTCCTCCGGGCGGCAAACCACATTCCATCTGGCCAATCGATACTTCTTTTTCTCACTATCCCCTTGCCAAAAAAATCTTAATCGGAAACAATCCACTTTGTTCAAGACACCTTTTGGTAATGGAAAAAACGAGATCATATACAGTACCATGTTAGTAATTACTGAATTTATGAGTACTAGTCGTCCACCAAGGGATAACAATTTGCCCTTCCAACTATTCAAACGCTTTTGTAGCCTTTCCTCAACAAGTTTCCATTCAGTTATCGAGAGCCGCCGATAATGAATCGTTATTCCCAGATAGTTGATTGGAAATTGCCCCTAGCCACGGCCAAAAAGTTCAGCATAAAGATGGGCCTCTTGTTGGGCTTCGCCAAAACAATACAAATCACTCTTATGGAAGTTAATTTTAAGTCCAGATAGCAGTTCGAATGCTGATAAAATTAATTTTAGATTCTTAGCCTTTTCCAGATCGTGTTCCATAAAAAGAATTGTATCATCAGCGTATTGAAGAATAAAAAGACCACTATCAATAAGATGTGGAACTAATCCTTCAATCTGACCATCAGCCTTAGCTCTCTCAATAAGGATAGCCAACATATCGGCCACTATATTAAATAGTAAAGGCGATAATTGATCACCTTGTCTTAGTCCTTTCTTTGTCTGGAAGTATTTGCCAGTATCCTCATTTACTTTAATGGCAACACTATCCCCAGACACAAATGACTGAATAAGAGCACGCCACTCCTCAGAAAAAACTGTCATGCGGAGTATTTGCTGAAAAAAAGACCAATTAACTTTTTCATATGCCTTCTCAAAATCAATCTTGAATAGTACACCATTTAATTTTTTTGAGTGTAGTTCATGGATTGTTTCATGCAAAATTACTACACCATCAAGAATGTTTCTTCTTTGTATGAATGCAGTTTGAGAAGGGCTAACAACATGATCAGCAACTGAATTAAGTCTAATCGTGGTAACTTTAGTAAAAATCTTAAAGCTAACATTAAGCAAGCAGATTGGGCAATACCATTGTATATGTTCTGCATTGTTAACCTTCGGCAGTAAAATTATGTTACCAAAATTTAGACAAAAAAGATCCAACTGGTCGAATTGTAGGAATTCAAACAAATTTATCAGATCTTCCTTGATAAGGTCCCAGAATTTTTGATAAAACTCCGCTGGGAAGCCATCAGGCCCTGGCGATTTATTATGTTCCATTTGGAAAACTGCTGTCTTGACTTCTTCCTCGGTAGAGGCAGTCAGAAAGCTATTCTCCTCCTCAGAAACCTAGGGAATGTCGGCCGTTTGAGACTCATCCAGAGAGAATGAATTTTCCACTGGGGCCTCAAACAAGGATTTATAATACGATGTAATATATGATTTTAGTTGCTCCTGTCCCTCAATCATACCTTCATCCTGGATCAGAGAGTGAATAATTTTCTTCTTATGCTTGCCATTGGCAACAGCATGGAAGTATCTAGTATTCGCATCTCCTTCCAGAATAAACTTCGCCTTAGAGCGTTGGTACCATTTGAGTTCCTCTTCGTGTAGAAGTCGGGTTATCTCTGCATTCGATTGGCTTTTAAGCTCAATTTCTTGTGTAGTTAACAGCCTGACCTCCACGGAAGCCTCTAAGTCATCAATAATAGAAGTTAGGCGTATTTTTCGTTTTTGAGAATTCCAGCTGTATTCCTAGCCCAACCACGAAGGAATTTGCGTAAAACACGCATTTTGTTATTCCATCGTAGGATAGGCGTTTGGCCACCAACCGGTTTCACCCAAATAGCCTTAACCATCTCGTAGAAACCATCACGGATCATCCATTTGAGTTCAAATTTAAACTCATTCATGGACTTCCGTGGTGGCGATCCAAAATACAAAATTAAAGGTTCATGATCCGATAAAGCCTCGATACGCTCTAGAGCGTGAACAATAACCATAGGGAAATTATATTCCCAGTCGGTATCCATAAGCACTCTATCTAGTTTCTCGTATGTTGGCTCTGGAAGACTATTAGCACATGTAAATTCTCTTCCTAACATTGTAACCTCTTTTAAGTCCAGACTATCAATAACAGCATTGAACAAAAATGGCCAATGTTCATCGAACCTACCCCGACTTTTCTCATGAGGGAATCTCAGCAAATTAAAATCCCCTCCTATAAGAATAGGGTATGGATTGTCCTTTTCCAGATTCACAAGCTCACGTAAAAAATCCGCCTTATAAACATCCTGCGCAGCCCCATAAACAGTGACTAGAGACCATATGAAATTGTCATCCTTGTTACAGATATGGAGTTTTATGAAAAAATCTCCCGACGAACCAGCTAAAACTTCCATGGTCTCGTCTCGAACGCCTAACAGGAGCCCCCCCCCCCCTGAACGACCATGCAACGGATGTGATATCCACGTAAAGTCCACTCCACCAGAAAGGCGATTGAGCAGGGCTTGTGAAAAATCACGTCTGCCAGTCTCAGAGATACCCAGAAAATCCAAATTATGGTCTCTCACACAATCAGCAAAGAATAAATGTTTAGCCAAGTCCCAAAGACCTCTGTTATTTGAAAACATTCCATTCATTGAGAAACTATAGGAGATATGGATACATGGGATCTCTTGCGTGACCGCTGGCTCTTTGATTTCCGACCAGAAGCTTTTAACTCATACACAGAGGCAAGCCCAGTCTCATCAAAGTCCACCTCCGACACTTGACCAACTAAGTGAGAAAGGTGTTGACCATCTACTATGGCATGCAACTCCTCCTCCTCGGTTAGTGAAGAATCAGGAACAACGCCGACCTTAGGAGTAACCGTTAGACGGTCAACCTCCATGTGTCGCAAAACATTAGAATAAAAAAGTACATCCTGTATAGAACTCCCCAAACTAATGCCAACATTGGATAGTTTAGAAGAAATAACAGGAGTAGAAAAAGACAAAAAAGATTTCGAAGAACTCATGATACCTGAAGAATCTAAGTTCTTCTCTGCCTTACTACGCATGGCCTTGACCATGGAGTCCTCATCCGTAGTCGACGCCCCAGAGGCATCGACTCCATGTCGCGCGCTCCGCTTGAAGGGAGTACCACTCCCCGACACAGCAACCGGTGAAGCAGTATCCGGAGAAGAAGCCCGAGATGGAGACCGAGGCAACCCGGACCCCTCATGGGTCCGATCACCCCCATCGACCAACGAAGCCTCAATACCCTCCAAAGGGGGAAACCCGTCCAGATGCATCTCCAGGTCCTCCCTGACCAGAGACACGTGATCGTCTACCAGAACACGGTCGGCCAACCCCTCCTAGGTCAGCCCCACGACATCATCATCCTCAACGAGGTCACGGACATCACGGGCAGCCAACCCCTCCTGGGTCAGCTTACGCGAAGACTCCGATGGGACAACCTCCACAAGTACAGGCCGATAATCCACAACAGGAATGGATCTACTCAAAACATGCGTCCTGGACCTCGCTGGCGAAGCTGAGCAAGACCACATAACAGGAGCAGAAGCAGAACGAAGAGCCTCCTGTAGCAGAGCCGGAGAAACACGGGTCGCCGAAGTAGAACCCTTCCCACGAAGAGGAGAATCTAAAGTAAGAGCATCAAGAAGCTCTTGTCCCCGCGGAGTAACCAGATAAGCATTGAAAGGAGTGACAACAATGACCCTCTGCACCCCCTGACTAGAAGCAGGCACGGAGGCACCCTGCACGGCTGAGGAAGTACCAGAACCCACCCCCTGAGTGGCAGTATCAGAATCAGAAGTATCCATAGCATCCTCCAAAGGCTTCCCACTGGCATCATCATCCGCATCATCATCCCCTTTTCTCCACAAGAAGGGGACAAACTCAGGTTTCGGAATATAACCCTCAGGTTCAATCCGGAAACGAAACTCGGACACCTTATGCTTGACCACAGCATAAGACATAATATAGTGTCCAAGAGAATCCTGCAACTTAAGAAAAACCTTCATATCAAACATCTCCACAAGAATGCGAACCACCCCCCGCCTCCACGGACTGAATAAATCCACATCAAGGGTGTTCCCCATGAGACCTCTAACAGCCCACAAACCCTGGAAGGAGTGTAAAATATGTGGTACCCCCTCGACATGAAGCCAAACCTGCTACATCTCAAACTTGTGTCGCACCTCCTCCATCTTGTAAACCGAGAAAGATAGCTGAGCGGTACTACGTGGTACAGTCATGAGGATTCCATCAACCCTGTCCAAATCCTCAAATGACGGGAATCTCACTAAGAAAGCAGACTCTCCATATGGCAGCGCCTCCCACTTCCACTGAACATGCACCTGACACCTCCTGGCAATCCACCGCTGAACGACATCCGTAGAAACCATCGGGCCAGTCACTCGCACCATAGCAATAGGGGTCTAACTGTGCGCCAGATGATCATGAGTCACCGCATCCAGAATCTAAGTAAACAAAGTCTGCTCACTGCCAATACCAGCCATATACGGAGTCATGCGTGGCTGCATCAGCACCGGGCATCTCAATGTAGGAGGGCGACACAATCACAAATGTAACAGTAGTGGAGCCCATTCCAATCCTTGGTAGCATGTGTATTAACCGTGCATTTCCAACAACGAACAAATTTTTTATTCTTCTTGCCAACAACATCCCCAAATGGTACCTTTGGACCCTATGAAGTGACTACTAGCGGTTGGATCAACTGCTGATCCTGCGGGGTGTACTGCTGAGTGAAAGGAGCGGCATAAGACCCAGGTATCTGCAATTGCGGAACTCCATATTGTTGGAACCCCTGTTGTTGAAGATGAAGCTGCTGATCAGACTGGGCATGAATGACCAGCTGTATCCCCTGTGTTGGTGGTTGCTTCTTATTTTTCTTCCACCGTGCCCACTCCCACAGCAAACGGTAGCGCAGGCTGCGACGGAGCCCCACACGGTGTCCCCGGGAGTGGGCATGAATGACCAGCTGGCTCCATGTTTAGAGTACTTTGATCCCAGCTTTCCATGCTTTGAAAATGGTTTGATCAAGATTGTGATGGTGCATATCACCTAAAAAATTATTCTTTTTATCACTTACCTACTCGAGGACGAGCAGGAGTTAAGCCTCGAGATGCTTGATATGTCGTAAACGTATCTATAATTTTTTATGCTCCATGCTTGTTTAGTATCAACTTTGTTATGTTTTGTCTACACTTTGAGATATTTGTATACATTTTATGGGACTAACCTATTAACAAGATGTCGTAGTGCCAGTTGCCTGTTTTCTGCTGTTTTTGGTTTCAGAAAAGCTAGTAAGGAAATATTATCGTAATTGGACTAGACAAAAGTCAAAGTCAATATTTTACCAGAAGGAACGTGGAGTCCGAAGGGCAGACGAAAGGGGGCCACGAGGTGGCCACACCCTAGGACCGCGCAACCCATGGGGTGCCGCTACCAGGTGTGGGCCCCTCAGGCGCCCACCGACCTTCCCTTTCGCCTATAAAAGCACCCCGATGTAGAAACCCTAAGTACCTGATCAAATCTCCACGAAACAGTCTGTAGCCGCTGCCACCATCGTATCTAGATCGGGGGGATCTGAAGCTCTTCCCGGCACCCTGCCGGAGGGGAGAGATCATCCCGGAGGCCTTCTCCATCACCATGCCAGCCTTCAGTATGATGCATGAGTAGTTCACCCTTGGACTATGGGTCCATACCATAGCTAGATGGTTGTTTCTCCTCCTTTGTGCTATCATGTTTAGACCTTGTGAGCTCCGTTCATGATCAAGACATCTATTTGTAATCATACATGTTGTGTTTGCGGGGATCCGATGGACATTGAGATACTATGTCAGATTGATTATTGATTCTATCATGTTTGTGTTATTTGTGATCTTGCATGCTCTCCGTTGCTAGTAGCTATCTTGGCCAAGTAGATGATTGTGACTCCAAGAGGGAGTATTTATGCTCGATAGTAGGTTCATGCCTCTAGTAATCTAGGGAAGTGACAGGAATATTTAAGGTTGTAGATGTGTTGTTGCTACTAGGGAGAAAACAACAATCTTTTGTTCATGAAACAATTGTATTGTTTACTATACACACATTTCTTGATGCAATTATCTGTTGCTTGCAACCTTATACTAGAAGGGGTTCGGATGATAACTTGAAGGTGGATTATTAGTCATAGATGCAGTTGGATTATGGTCTATGTATATTGTTGTAATGCCCAATCAAATCTCACAGGAGTCAAGATGTCTAGTATATGCATTGTTATGCTTTCTCAATTTGTCAATTTCCCCACTGTAATTTCTTCA
Source organism: Avena atlantica (assembly GCA_910589765.1). Classification (NCBI taxonomy): domain Eukaryota; kingdom Viridiplantae; phylum Streptophyta; class Magnoliopsida; order Poales; family Poaceae; genus Avena; species Avena atlantica. Next base: position 178,637,244 of record OU342738.1, on the reverse strand, counting down.
CCCAACATGCTATCTATCTTAAGGAGAACACCTCTAGTAAACTATGGACCCCGTTCCATTCCTTTATAATTGATACATCATCTACTATTACCGTTTACTTTCTACAAGCAACTATTATCTTCCACACTATATGTTTAATCCTTTGTTTTCAGCAAACCGGTAAGACTGACAACCTCACTGTTCGTTGGGGCAAAGTTTTGGGTTTGTGTTGTGAAGGTTCCAAGTTGTTAGCAACACCTTGGAGTTGTTTCCTTACTCCTACTGGTTCGATAACCTTGGTTTCATAACTGAGGGAAAACTTACTGATGTGCTCTTCACACATTCCTCTTGGGGTATCCAAACGAAGCTCTACAAAGATCTGAGCCGCATCAACACACACAAGCAAAGATATATCTACTAGATTGTACCAACGAGTCGATAGAGTACTCACCCTCGAAGATTCCAAAGCGGTTAACAAGAGCATATTCTCGTGGGTGATGTAGTCGTTCACTTGCCGATCTCAAGATAGCTATCACATCCCAAACATTTCCAAATTTTGAAATGTGAAAAATAAATTAAACAAAATAAATAATTTTTGAAATTTAGGGTGAAAAGAAACTTTTTGATTCCAAATGGAAACATCAAAACCCATCTTGAACAAACTTTGAATAAAATGGAATTCAACAGATCTCAATCAAGTGAAATGCATTCATCAATAAATGTATCTTGAAATTAAAACACTTGGAAAAGTTAAATCAAAACCCTAAAACCTTAATGGAAGAAAATCATTCCAAGATTGCTCTAAGACTATGGATTTGTTCCATATAAAATTTATCAACAAACATTTATAAATGATCAAAAATGATAAACAAAAATAATATAAAACCATAGAAACCGGTTTCACTTAATTTGGAACCATGGATAAAAACTTATGAATATAATAAGATAAGGAATTAATTTCCAAAGCTAATAAATCTCCTAGCTAAAATTCATACCAAATTGTGAGAAATTAATCCTAAAAGGATATAAAAGGATAAACAAATATCAAATAAAAATATACAAATTGAAATCACCAATTTTGGATCTTTAAATAAAAAGATATGGGTTTTATAAGATAAAGAAAGAAAGAAATAAATAAGGAATATTTAGAAGCCAAATTAAATCTTGAATCAAATCCATAAACAAATGAAATAAAGATATTCCAATTAAAATAAAGGGATAAAGGATATTCAAATAAAGTTATATGGCATTAACCAAATTCTGTTCCATTTGAATAAAGACAAAATCCCTAATAGAAATGAATAATTAAATCATGGGAAAACAATAAAGTGGAATTTCCAAAGGTGGATATAAAAGTTATTTAATTAACTTAAATGGAATCAAAGAATCATCAAAATAAAATTTATGGAATTAAAACCATATTGGATTTCATTGGAATAAAGACATTTGCCTAATTTAAATGATTAATAATCATATTAAAATACTTTAAATAATTCAAAGTGAATTATTTAACACCCTATTAAATTAATAAAACCTACTGAAAAAGGTTTGGTAAAAATTAGAATTCAAATATAGAGTTTGAAAATATAATTAAATCTTGTTTGAATAAAGACAATTGTCTATTTAAATAAATAATAAAGCCCAAGAAAATACAAAGATATATTCTAAAAAGGACTTTAGAAAATATTATTAAACAGAATGAAATCCCTACTGAAAGTTGGGAAACATTTGAATTCAAACAAATACTTGAAATCATTTGGATAAATCAAAATAGAATTCAGAAATGGAAAAAGGAAAAAGAAACAGTATAAAAAAAAGAGAGAAAGAAGCCAGCCCAGCCTAGCAAAACCCACCAGGCCCAGCTAGCCCATCTCCTCTTCCCCGCAGGAAAAGCGATTCGCACCAGAGAACACACCCGCGCAGTCACTGAACCCCAGACCCCACCCTTCCTCTCTCTCTAACACTGACAAAGCGACCCCACCCGTCAGTCGTCGTCTTCACCCCCCGCGCTGACCTCTCCCTCGACTCTGGCCGTTTCTGCTCGTTTAATCCTGGGATCAATTAGCATAATCACACCAGCAATTCCTCCCCTCGATTACTCTCATTTAACCAGCACCCTCTCCTCTCCATTTCCCGCCAACCAGCGCCACCAGAGAGCCCCCAGGCTGTCCCCGTTTTCGCTTGCACCGTCGCGGCCTCCGACGAACTCCGGCGACGATTTTGGCCGCTCCCCGCCTCCCCTTGCTCCCTAGACTCCACGATACTACTCCCCATCGCCAGGCGCACACTCCAGTACCACCAGCTCACCCGCGGGTGCTCTGTAACCTCGGCAACCTCTTCGCCAGAGCAGCGCCACCATCTGCCTCCGCTCCAACGAACACTACCGGTATCTTCTGACATGCCCTCTCATCCTCTTTCACACGCGCATACTCGCCACGACTCTGTGCATCTAACAGTACCTTCCTTTTTCTCTGGCGTGCACTGTAGCCTCGCCACCTTCTTCAACAGAGAGCACCCGACGCCGTCTCGAACTCCGATGAGCGATTCAGGACGACCCCGTGCGCCCCTCGACAAACGACGACCACCTTGAGCTTCACTACGACCTTGCGAACTTGGTGAGATATTCCTCCCTCTCCCGCGCTTCCTGTATTGCCGGCACCGTCATCGTCTGACCGCGCCGCCGCCAGCCACCGTCGCCAGCGCTGCCCGTCTCTGGTCGATGCACTCTGAACCGTTGGATGCAGATCCAGTGGGTGTGTTACATTCACTTAAAACGAACCGGTATGATAGATCTAGAACGTACGATGCACTTTAAATACTACGGCTTGTGTTAGTCGATCCAGCCGAATCGGTATCGCCCAATAGGATAGTTCCATGTGGCCAGAGTTTTGATTTAAAACCAGAAACTTATCTATTAGATGTTTAAACTTGCAAAATTCATAAATTTAAATCTACACGTACAAATTTTGCAAACTTTATATCAATGGAATCAGCAAAAAGAATTCTATCCAACCATGCCATTTGTTTAAAGAATTGATTCTGCTAAATTGGTTGTTTTTGCAGAAACTTGTGTAGACATATTTTGTGTATAAAATTTACTCTAAAACTTTTTTTAGGGTAAAATCTTTTGTAAATGGATTGTTTTGAACCTACTGACCATCGAAACCAACTTTTGGATTTAAAAACATATTTTGTGAGGCTAAGGAATAAATCTTTGAATAAAAGCATTTCTAGCTAAATAAAAATATTGATTATGGTTTAAAAATGCTTTTTGAGTAAAACCTTTTGAAAATGGTTTGAATTAAACTCTCTAACCCTACACACCAAGTTTTAGGATTTAAAAATATATTTGGTGAACCTTAGAAAATTATTACTTTGTTTAAAGACATTTCTAATGAAATTTAAAAATGGTTTATAGGTAAAACCTTTTGCAAATGGTTTTTATAATAAACACTTGACCATAAAACACTAACATTTGTGTTCAAAAATACATTTGTCAAACTCTATAAATTATCACTTTGATTAGATCATTTCTAGCAAAACAAAAATGATTTAAATGGCCATTTTCACTAACTTGATATCAAATGGTTTTGCCACTTTTATAAATGACCAGTAAGTGTTTTAAAATGTTTATAGCCTAATAGAAACCACTTTTACAAATAAAATAATCTATAGCATGCTTGCATGCATTGCTTTGTTTTTATTATTTTATGTGTTGAATTGCTTGAATGGTAGATTGAATTTTGTGCCTTGACTGAATTGTAGTGGAATTTGAAGAGTGTGACTATTGCAAGATCAAGGAGTGAACTTATATTCTCTACCAAAAAGGCAAGTGGTGCTTCATACTTTTGTCCCATTATTTTCACTATGCATTAGTGATATTTCTAAGTAGGACTTGCATGGAATTTTCTAAGTATAAACTATGCCATGGGAAATCCTAGTAGATGAAACCTTAGTAGAATTTTCCTAAGTTGAGATTCCTACTACTATCATGCTTAGCTTAGCTAGTAGAAAACAAGGGTGGATTATATTCATGCTATGGAATATTTCTAAGTCAAGGACTTGTGTTTTGTTTAATAAAACAACTATGTGAATGAATCACCTGGGTGGAAAGGGACTTGCATGGATGGATTTTTGTTAAGTGGTTACCGGGGCCCATTTTTCAATGGCCTACCATGTGTATCTCACTTGTGGAATGCCACCCAGGAACAAAGAGATTTGAGATGTCAAATGTTGAGAAGCTTCAAGTGCAGCCAGTTGGCATTATGGGCTCTGCCTGGATCATATAGGTTGCAATAACTTAGCCAAATGGACAGTTGGTGGTAGGGGATGATAGGTTTGGGAACGCGTCCATTGTGGTCTAAGGGAAGGCTTCTGAAAGATCTTGTCTCGATGCATGTCGAGTCTTGTGGGGAAAGTGCACCACCTCTAGAGAGAGTAAAATCTAAGTACTTAGTCGTGTCCCTGGCAATGGAAAATTTGAGCATCAAGACATGGAAGCTATCAAGAATCTCCTCATCCCAATTTCTAAGTTAAAAACTTGAGGTTGAACAAGGGATAAAGGATCTTCAATCAATGATTGGTAGATGCCTTGGGTGATTTTGACAAACAAAAACTTAGTGTTTTCAAATCATAAGGAAAATCTATTTTGAGCAAAGCAAGCCTAAGCTCCACTTAGCCAAATGCATATAGATGATAGTTACCACTATACTACCATAGTATCACTTGCCAATACAATTCAAATTTATTGACCCTTGTGAATGTAACTTATTATGTTGCAGGTTTTTTTGATGTTAGTGAAGTGTGTTGTTTAGGATTACAAGTCTACAACCAACATGATTGCCTGTGGCACTTTGAAGATGAAGGACTCCATGCTATAATTATTTGTGCTGCATTGTAATGAGATAGTCAAATGAGCTATGTAAGATGTAATGAATTATTTTATTCTCGGTTATAAAGTTGTATTATGACCTTTGTTTCTTGATATTACATCTTAACTATGGATGCTAGCTATTGATCTAGGGACTAGCATTGTAAACACAGGGATCTCTACCTTATTAAAGGTTGGGACCTCTACAGATGGTATCAGAGCACTGTGTTGCCTGTAGGATTGTTACCCTAGGATTGGACAAAACCCCTTAGAATAATAGGAGTTGTATTTGTTCAAACTTATTTACAAAACAATCTTGTAAACTCTTTCCTCAAACTTTTTGGTTTTTATTCTACATCTCTTCCTTTTCAACTTGTTGGACAAGACTTCAAAATGAGCAAGGACTTCAACATCACCAATGACTTCAACTTTAGTTTCATCAAGGACTTTAACTTGGACATCACTAAGGACTACAAGTGAGACAAGAAATATTACTCAAGACTTGAAGACTAAGGAAACATAACTTAGAAAAAACCATCATCACCTTTGAAGTTTTGTGACCAAGATGCAAGAATTTTTCCAAGGCAACCATGACCTTATCCATGAAGAAAACAACTAAGAAGAATGGAATGATCTCAAGTGAACCATATAGTTGGACCACCATACTAGAGATTAGTTTAAACACACCAACTTATGTGGTGTAACAAAAATATTTTGTTGCCTAAAATGTGTTTGAACCTTGTTGTTTGAGTGGAATGCTTGTTTGTGATTGCTTGCAGATTGTTTGTGTGAATTGTTGTGTGTTATAGACTTCTTCTTTAGAAATCTTTTGCCTATTCTAATCCCAATCCAACCCAAACAGATGACTTCTCCAAGAGACTCCAACATCAAGAATGGTGGCAACAACAACCAAGAGATGCACATGAGAAAACAAATACTAGCAAACCAAACCCAGTTGAATCAGATTAAAACTCAGTTTTTAGCCAACAACAATGAGTTAGACCCAACCTTGCAAAAGTTTTTGGAAACCCAATCCCAATTGTTGCAAGGGATGACCACTCAAATGATCAACATGAAAGACAACCTTTCCCAAGGAGTTTGTGACAACAATGATGTCAAGGATGATATTATAGAAGGAACTCAAGCTTGCAATATTTGTGGAGACATGGATCACACTTCCAAAGATCATGAGGATCAATGCCCTAATTGTGAAGAGAAACATCCAACTAAACAATGCCCCACATCTGAAGTGACTTGTTTCCTATGTGAAGGAAATAATCATGTCCCTATCCAATGCCCCATCTATCCTATAGTTCAACAAAGGAAACAAGGTGGAATGCATCAAAAGTATGCAAAACCCCATGAGGAAACAACTTCTATCAAGAAGGATGAAGACAAAGGCAAATCTCAGATTGCACCTCCATACATTAGGAATCACCTTGATGGACAAAAGATGAAACATAGGTATTATCCAAGGAATCGTTCAAGGAACCGAGGAAGCTTTCCGACCTTTGAGGTGAGATATGAAGAGCATGAACTAGAGGAACTCCTAGCTTTGGAGAAACCCAAGAAAAAGAAGAATAAGGAAATTAGCCAAGTGTGGTGCAACAACTACAAAGAGCTAGGCCATTATATATCAACTTGTCCAGAGAAGATACGTGAAGAACTCAACCTTGTCACATGTTATAAGTGTGGTGACCAAGGACATTATGCAAGCAATTTTCTAGAAAAGATGAAGTACAAGACAAGCAAGCCTATGAGGGATCTCAACCTTGTCACATGATTCAAGTGTGTAAACAAAGGACACTATGCAGATGTATGTCCAGAGAAGTTTCATCAAGATCCCAAGCAAGCCAAGATGTAATCTAGTGGAAACCTTTTTAAGGGTGGTAGGACCCTAGTTGCCTTGTAGCCAACTTGTAACCTCTAGCCTTCCCAAATCTCGGGACGAGATTTATTTTAAGGGTGGTAGCCTGTCACATCCCAAAATTTTCCAAATTTTGAAATGTGAAAAATAAATTAAACAAAATAAATAATTATTGAAATTTAGGGTGAAAATAAAATTTTTGATTCCAAATGGAAACATCAAAACCCATCTTGAAAAAACTTTGAATAAAATGGAATTCAACAAATCTCAATCAACTGAAATGCATTCATCAATAAATGTATCTTGAAATTAAAACACTTGGAAAAGTTAAATCAAAACCCAAAAACCTTAATGGAAGAAAATCATTCCAAGATTACTCTAAGACTATGGATTTGTTCCATATAAAATTTATCAACAAACATTTATAAATTATCAAAATGATAAACAAAAATATTATAAAACCATAGAAATCGGTTTCACTTAATTTGGAACCATGGATAAAAACTTATGAATATAATAATATAAGGAATTAATTTCCAAAGCTAATAAATCTCCTAGCTAAAATTCATACCAAATTGTGAGCAATTAATCCTAAAAGGATATAAAAGGATAAACAAATATCAAATAAAAATATACATTGAAATCACCAATTTTGGATCTTTAAATAAAAAGATATGGGTTTTATAAGATAAAGAAAGAAATAAATAAATAAGGAATATTTAGAAGCCAAATTAAATCTTGAATCAAATCCATAAACAAATGAAATAAATATATTCCAATTAAAATAAAGGGATAAAGGATATTCAAATAAAGTTATATGGCATTAACCAAATTCTATTCCATTTGAATAAAGACAAAATCCCTAATAGAAATGAATAATTAAATCATGGGAAAACAATAAAGTGAATTTCCAAAGGTGGATATAAAAGTTATTTAATTAACTTAAATGGAATCAAAGAATCTTCTAAATAAAATTTATGGAATTAAAACCATATTGGATTTCATTGGAATAAAGACATTTTCCCAATTTAAATGATTAATAATCATATTAAAATACTTTAAATAATTCAAACCTATTAAATAAATAAAACCTACTGAAAAGGGTTTGGTAAAAATTAGAATTCAAATAAAGAGTTTGAAAATATAATTAAATCTTGTTTGAATAAAGACAATTGTCTATTTAAATAAATAATAAATCCCAAGAAAATACAAAGAAATATTCTAAAAAGGACTTTAGAAAATATTATTAAACAGAATGAAATCCCTACTGAAAGTTGGGAAACATTTGAATTCAAACAAATACTTGAAATCATTTTAATAAATTAAAACAGAATTCAGAAATGGAAAAGGAAAAAAGAAACAGTATAAAAAAGAGAGAGAAAGAAGCCAGCCCAGCCCAACAAAACCCACCAGGCCCAGCTAGCCCATCTCCTCTTCCCGCAGGAAAAATGATTCGCACCAGAGAACACACCCGCGTAGTCACTGAACCCCGGACCCCACCCTTCCTCTCTCTCTAACGCTGATGAAGGGACCCCACCCGCCAGTCGTCGTCTTCACCCCCCGCGCTGACCTCGCCCTCGACTCTGGCCATTTTTGCTCGTTTAATCCTCGGATCAATTCGCGTAATCACGCCAGCAATTCCTCCCCTCGATTACTCTCATTTAACCAGCACCCTATCCTCTTCATTTCCCCCAACCAGCGCCACTAGAGAGCCCCCAGGTTGTCCCCATTTTCGCTTGCACCGTCGCGGCCTCCGACGAACTCCCACGATGATTCCGGCCGCCCCCGCCTCCCCTTGCTCCCTAGCCACCACGATACTACTCCCCATTGCCAGGCGCACACTCCAGTACCACCAGCTCACCCGCGCATGCTCTGTAACCTCGGCAACCTCTTCGCCAGAGCAGCGCCATCGTCTGCCTCCGCTCCGACGAGCACTACCGGTAGTTTATGACCTCCCCTCTCCTCCTCTTTCACACGCGCATACTCACCACGACTCTGTGCATCTAACAGTACCTTCCTTTTTCTCTGGCGTGCACCGTAGCCTCGCCATCGTCTTCAACAGAGAGCACCCGACGCCGTATCGAACTCCGGCGAGCGATTCAGGACGACCCCGTGCGCCCCTCGACAAACGACGGCACCTTGAGCTTCACTACGACCTTGCGAACTCGGTGAGCTATTCCTCCCTCTCCCGCGCTTCCTGTATCGCTGGCACCGTCCTCGTCTGACCGCGCCGCCGCCAGCCACCGTCACCAGCGCCGCCCGTCTCTGGTCGATGCACTCTAGACCGTTGGATGCAGATCCGGTGGGTGTGTTAGATTTACTTAAAACGAACTGGTATGCTAGATCTAGACCGTACGATGCACTTTAAATCCTACGCCCCGTGTTAGTCGATCCAGCCGAATCGGTATCGCCCAATAGGATAGTTCCATGTGGCCAGAGTTTTGATTTAGAACCAGAATCTTATCTATTACATGTTTAAACTTGCAAAATTCAGAATTTTAAATCTACACGTCCAAATTTTGCAAACTTTAAATCAATAGAATCAGCAAAAAGAATTCTATCCAACCATGCCATTTGTTTAAAGAATTGCTTCTGTTAAATTGGATGTTTTTGCAGAAACTTGTGTAGACATATTTTGTGTATAAAATTTATTCTAAAAAATTTTTTAGGGTAAAATCTTTTGTAAATAGATTTTTTTGAACCTACTGACCATAGAAACCAACTTTTGGATTTAAAATCATATTTTGTGAGGCTAAGGAATAAATCTTTGGATAAAAGCATTTCTAGCTAAATAAAAATATAGATTATGGTATAAAAATGCTTTTTGAGTAAAACCTTTTGAAAATGGTTTGAATTAAAATCTCTGACCCTAAACACCAAGTTTTAGGATTTAAAAATATATTTGGTGAACCCTAGAAAATTATTACTTTGTTTAAAGACATTTCTAATGAAATAAAATGTTGTTTGATTTAGAAATGGTTTATAGGTAAAAACTTTTGCAAATGGTTTTTATAATAAACACTTGACCATAAAACACTAACATTTGTGTTTAAAAATATATTTGTCAAACACTAGAAATTATCACTTTGATTAGATCATTTCTAGCAAAACAAAAATGATTTAAATGGCCATTTTCACTAACTTGGTATCAAATGGTTTTGCCACTTTTATAAATTACCAATAAGTGTTTTAAAATGTTTATATCCTAATAGAAACCACTTTTCCAAATAAAACAATCTATAGCATGCTTGCATGCATTTCTTTGTTTTTATTATTTTATGTGTTGAATTGCTTGAATGGTAGATTGAATTTTGTGCCTTGATTGAAATGTAGTGGAATTTGAAGAGTGTGACTATTGCAAGATCAAGGAGTGAACTTATATTCTCTACCAAAAAGGCAAGTGGTGCTTCATACCTTTGTCCCATTATTTTCACTATGCATTAGTGATATTTCTAAGTAGGACTTGCATGGAATTTTCTAAGTATAAACTATGCCATGGGAAATCCTAGTAGATGAAACCTTAGTAGAATTTTCCTAAGTTAAGGTTCCTACTACTATCATGCTTAGCTTAGCTAGTAGAAAACAAGGGTGGATTATATTCATGCTATGGAATATTTCTAAGTCAAGGACTTGTGTTTTGTTTAATAAAACAACTATGTGAATGAATCACCTGGGTGGAAATGGATTTGCATGGATGGATTTTTGTTGAGTGGTTACCAGTGCCCATTTTTCAACGGCCTATCCTGTGTATCTCACTTGTGGAATGCCACCTAGGAACAAAGAGATTTGAGATGTTGAGAAGCTTCAAGTGCAGCCAGTTGGCATTATGGGCTCTGCCTGGATCATATAGGTTGCAATAACTTAGCCAAATGGACAGTTGGTGGTAGGGGATGATAGGTTTGGGAACGCGTCCATTCTGGTCTAAGGGAAGGCTTCTAAAAGATCTTGTCTCCATGCATGTAGAGTCTTGTGGGGAAAGTGCACCACCTCTCGAGAGAGTAAAATCTAAGTACTTAGTCGTGTCCCCGGCAATGGACAATTTGAGCATCAAGACATGGAAGCTATCAAGAATCTCCTCATCCCAATTTCTAAGTTAAAAACTTGAGGTTGAACAAGGGATAAAGGATCTTCAATCAATGATTGGTAGATGCCTTAGGTGATTTTGACAAACAAAAACTTAGTGTTTTCAAATGATAAGGAAAATCTGTTTTGAGCAAAGCAAGCCTAAGCTCCACTTAGCCAAATGCATATAGATGATAGTTACCACTATACTACCACAGTATCACTTGGCAATACAATTCAAATGTATTGACCCTTGTGGCCATAACTTATTACGTTGTAGTTTTGTTTGATGTTAGTGAAATGTGTTGTTTAGGATTACAAGTCTACAACCAACATGATTGCCTGTGGCACTTTGAAGATGAAGGACTCCAATCTATAATTATTTCTGCTGCATTGTAATGAGATAGCCAAATGACCTATGTAAGATGTAAAGAATTATTTTATTCCTGGTTATAAAGTTGTATTATGACCTTTGTTTCTTGATATTACATATTAACTGTGGATGCTAGATATTGATCCAGGGACTAGCATTGTAAACACAGGGATCTCTACCTTATTAAAGGTTGGGACCTCTACAATAGCGTAGATGATCCTTCCGACGCTGTGTTTCGGCAGTGCTCCCGCAGTTGGTGACACATTTGGTACTCCATGAAGACCTTCCTCTCCCTTGTTCCAGCAGGCAGCGGAGGTTGTAGATCTCTCCTTGCGATTCCGGTAGCACGATGGCGTGGTGTCGGAGTTTAGACGGGAAATCCCGTAGGGATTCGCCTAGGCCAGAGCGGGTATGGAGGAGTAGAAGAGGGCCTCGACGATCTAGGGTTTAGAGGGCGCCGAGGAGGTGGTGTGGACGGCGTCTAGGGCAAGGGCTTTCCCCAAGTCGGCGACTTGGTAGGAGATCCCCTAGGTGGCGGCGGCTAGAGAGGGAGGCAACCAAGCTAGGGTTTTTTGTGAGAGGTAGGGGCGCCCTACCCCTCCTTTTATAGTTGGGGAGGCGCCAAGGGGGAGGGAATCCTCCCCCAATTCCACTTCATGTGGCCGGCGGCAAGGAGAGGGAGAAATCCTCCCCCTCCACTTGGAAACCAATGTCCCAGTTTGACTTTTTCAAACTGGCTTTTTGACTTTTAAACTAGAGTTTGATTTCTCTCTTCCAAGTGTCCAGCCAAGTGACATAGGACATGATGCAACCATTCCACTTTGTCATGACACATCCATGTACCCTTCCCCTTCCGGTTCGGTGGACCTTCTAGACCCTTCTAGAACATTCCGATGAAAACACTGGAACCATTCCCTAACTCTGGAATTGGACTTTCCTTATATGAATCTTATTCTCCAGACCATTCCGGATCTCCTCGTGATATCCCAGATCCCATCCAAGACTCAGAACTACATTTGGTCTCTTCACTCACATTCCATATCTACTAAACATCATCGAGTCCTTAGGTGTGTCTCCCTACGGTTCATAAATTATGCAGACATGACCGAGACTCTTCTCTGATCAATAACCAATAGAGGAATCTGGAAATTCATATGGCCTCCACATAATTCTATGATTACTTCATAATCGAATGAACCATTTACATACGATACCAATTTCCCTTTGTCTCGCGATACTTTACTCTTATCCGAGGTTTGGTCATCGGTAGCTTTGCATACCTAGTTCAACCTCGTTACTGATAAGTAATCTTTACTCGTTCCTGTGATATGTGATCCCTTGTGACCCAGTCACATGCTTGCAAGCTAATTGGATGACATTCCTCCGAGAGGGCCCATAGTATATCTATCTGTCATATGGATGGACAAATCCCACTCTTGAACCATGTGCCTCAACACATACTTTCCGAACACTCAATGCCACCTTTATAGCCACCCAGTTACGAAGTGGTGTTTGATGTCATGAAAGCAGCCATCTGGTGATGGTGATTAACATGATCTCATGGTCGAAGGATTTAGGTTACTATGTATCTGAAAGCTTATAGCAAACGAACTATTGAAATGACTTGATCTCTTATGCTACACTTAACTATAGGAGTATGTCCATCACATCATTCGCCTAATGATATGATCTTGTTGTCAATAACAACTCAATGTTCATGATCAGGAAACCATGATCATCTATCAGCCAACAAGCTAGTATTACAAAGAGGCTTTACTGGGGATTCTAACAAGTTTACAAATCACACAAGTATTAAGGTTTCCGATAATACAATTATAGCATGAATGTAAACATTTATCAAACAAAGATATAATAATAGCTATATTTATTATTGCCTCTTGGGTATATCTCCAATAGTATCCCACTTGCACTAGAGTCAATAATCTACATTACATGGTAATATACCGAACACCCATGGCGGTTTGGTACCGGTCATGTTTTTCCCTAGGGGGAGGTTTAGTCAACGGATCCGCCACATTCAGATTTGTGTGTACTTTGCAAATCTTTATGTCACCATCTTGGACATGTTCTCGAATAGTGTGAAAATGCAGCTTGATATGCTTCAGCTTCTTGTGTGACCTTGGATCCTGCGCATTGGCTATGGCACCCATGTTATCACAGTAGATAGCCATTGGGTCGAGTGCACTTGGAACCACACCAAGCTCCATAATGAACTCCTTCATCCATATCGCCTCTTTTGAAGGCTCTGGAGAAGCTATGTATTCCGATTCAGTTGAAGATCTCGCCACAACTCTTTGCTTTGCACTCCTCCAGCTCACTGCTGCACCATTCAATGTAAATACGTATCCAGGTTGAGATTTAGAATCATTCGGATTGGTGTTCCAACTAGCATCGGTGTAACCATTAACAATGAGTTGTTCATCACCTCCATAAGAAAGAACCATATCCTTAGTTATTCTGAAGTACTTAAGGATCTTTTTGACCGATGTCCAATGATCCACTCCTGGATACTTTGATATCTTCTAGTCAAACTAACAGCATATGCAATGTCGGGTCTAGTACATAGCATAACATACATGATAAATCCTATGGCTGAGGCATGGGGAGTCTTACTCATCCTCTCTTTATCTTCTGCCGTAGCGGGACTTTGAGTTTTACTCAAGGTTTTATTGGGCAACATGGGCAAGAATGCTTTCTTGCTATCTTCCATTCCAAACCTATTTAGAACTTTGTCCAAATATGTACTCTGTGAAAGGATATTAGGCGTCTCGATCTATCTCTATAAATCTTATGCCTAATATGTAAGTATCTTCACCAAGATCCTTCATTGAAAAACTATTATTCAAATAATCTTTGACACTTTTAAGATGGTCTACATCATTCCCAATCAACAATATGCCGTCCACATACAATACTAGGAATGCTATAGAGCTCCCACTCACTTTCTTGTAAATACAAGCTTCTCCATAAGCGTGTATAAAACAAAAACTTTTGATTACCTTATCAAAACGTTGATTCCAACTTCGGGATGCTTGCTTCAATCCATAAATGGATCGTTGAAGTTTGCATACCTTGTTAGCATCCTTAGGATCGACAAAACCTTTGGGTTGTACCATATAAAACTCTTCATCAATGTCTCCGTTGAGGAACGCCGTTTTGACATCCATCTGCCATATCTCATAATCATAATATGCAGCGATTGCTAATAAAATCCTCACAAACTTTAGCTTATCTACTGGTGAGAAAGTATCATCATAGTCAACTCCTTGAATTTGTCGAAACCCTTTTGCGACAAGTCGAGCTTTATAGACGGTTACATTACCATCAGCATTTGTTTTCTTCTTGAAAATCCATTTGTTCTCGACAGCCTTTAGGCCATCCGGTAAGTCCACCAAAGTCCACACTTGGTTTTTGTACATGGATCCAATCTTGGATTTCATGGCTTCTTGCCATTTATTGGAATCTGGGCTCATCATCGCTCCCTCATATGTTGCAGGGTCATCGGTGTCGTCCACCAACATGACACTCATAATGGGATCATACCAATCGGGAGTGGTACGAGTCTTTGTCGACATGCAAGGTTCCGTAGTGACTTCGACCGAAGTTTCATGATCACAATCATTAGCTTCCTCTCCTATTGATGTAGGTGCCACAGGAACTACTTCCGGTGAAGCGCTACTCGCAAGTTCGAGAGAAGGTTCAACAACCTCATCGAGTTCTACTTTCCTTTCAGTCACTTCTTTCGAAAGAAACTCCTTCTCTAGAAAGGATCCATTCTTGGCAACGAAGATTTTTCCTTTGGATATATGATAGAAGGTATACCCAATAGTTTCCTTCGGGTATCCTATGAAGACGCATTTTTCCGCTTTGGGTTCAAGCTTGTCAGGCTGTAACTTCTTTACATAAGCTTCGCAACCCCAAACTTTAAGGAACGACTATTTAGGTTTCTTCCCAAACCATAATTCATACGATGTCATTTCAACAGATTTAGATGGTGCCCTATTTAAAGTGAATGCGACTATTTCTAATGCATAACCCCAAAACGATAATGCTAAATCTGTAAGTGACGTCATAGAATGAACCATATCTAAGAGAGTTCGATTATGATGTTCGGACACACCATTATGTTGTGGTGTTCTTGGCGGTGTCAATTGTGAAAGTATTCCGTATTCCTTCAAATTCTCGCCAAACTCGTAACTTAGATATTCACCTCCACGATCAGATCGTAGAAATTTAATCTTATTGTTACGTTGATTCTCCACTTCACTTTGAAATTCCTTAAACTTCTCAAAAGTTTCGGACATATGTTTCATGAAATATATATACCCATATATACTCAAGTCATCCGTGAAAGTAAGAACATAACAATAACCACTGCGCGATGCTACACTCATCGGGCCACATACATCGGCATGTATGATTTCCAATAAGTCCATAGCTCGCTCCATCATACCAAAAAATGGAGTCTTAGTCATTTTTGCCATCAGACATGCTTCGCATCTTTCAAGTGATTCAAAATCAATTGATTCAAGAAATCCATCGGAATGGAGTTCCTTCATACGCTTCACTCCAATGTGACCAAGACAACAGTGCCACATGTATGTAGAATTATCATCTAATTTCAAACGTTTAGCATCTATATTATGAACATGTGTATCACTACTATCGAGATTCAACAAGAATAGACCATCTATCAAAGGTGCATGACCATAAAAGATATTGCCCATATATATCGAACAACCATTATTCTCGGACTTAAACAAGTAACCATCTCGCAATAAACAAGATCCTGATATAATGTTCATGCTCAACGCAGGCACAAAATAACAATTATTTAAGTATAAAACTAATCCCGATGGTAGATGAAGAGGTAGTGTGCCAACCGCAATCACATCAACCTTTGATCCATTTACTACGCGCATCGTGGACCTTGTTCTTTGCTAAACTCTGTTTATTCTGCAACACCTGTTTCGAGTTACAAATATGAGCAACCGAACCAGTATCAAATACCCAGGCACTACTATGACTACTAGTAAGATACACATAAATAACATGTATATCGGATATACCTTTCTTCTTGATGTTGAATTTCTTCAGATCCGCCAAGTACTTGGGGAAATCTTGCTTCCAGTGACCTTCTCCCTTGCAGTAAAAGCACTCAGTATCAGGCTTAGGCCCAGCCTTGGTCTTCTTCGCCGGCGCGGTAGCTTTCTTACAACCCTTCTTGAAGTTTCCCTTTTTCTTAGGCTTGCCTTGCTTCTTGAAATTTGGTGGTCTTATTGACCTCTTTCTTGATCTCCACTACTGCAGACTTCAACATAGAGAAGAGTTCTGGTAACGTCTTATCCATGCGCTGCATGTTGTAGTTCATCACAAAGTTCTTGTAACTTGGTGGTAGTGATTGGAGGACACGTTGAATCCCCAAAGCATTAGGAATCACTATACCCAAGCTCTGGAGATTATTGGCGTGCCCAGACATCTTAAGCACATGCTCACTGACAGAACTGCCCTCTTCCATCTTGCAGTTAAAGAACTTTTCAGAAGCTTCATAACTCTCAACTGCCGTGTGAGCCTCAAATATCATTTTGAGTTCACAGACAATATCATGTGGATAAAAGTTTTCAAACCTCTTTTGAAGCTCCGATTCCAAACCAGATAACACAATGAACTGTGGAGTATTGTTTCTTCCGAGCGAGGAAAACATTCTTCACCTCATCGGTAGCATCATCTGCAGGTGGGTCACCCAGCAGTGCAACCAGCATTGAGGACAATCCTCAAATTGTAGAACCAATCCGCGAAGTTGCTTCCATTGTTTTTCAACTTTTCTTTCTCTAGGAATGCATTAAAATTAATGGTAGGGGCCACCATGATCTACAACATATTTGCAATAGTTTAGACTAAGTTTATGACAAATTGAGTTCTAATTAATACTTAAATTAATCTAGGTGAACTCCCACTCAAAACAATATCCCTCACATTGTTTCACTGATCACACGAACCAAATCCACTACATCAAGTCCGATCATCACGAGAGATGATGTAGTTTCAAAGGCGAACAATCAACATGTTCATCATATCTACTATATGACTCATGCTTTACCTTCCGGTGATCCGTGTTCCGAGACCATGTCTGTACATGCTAGGCTCATCAAGATTAACCTTAGTTTCTGCATGAGAAAATCTGGCTTGCTCCCGTTGTATGCACACGTAGAATCTTTCACACCCGATCATCACGTGGTGCTTCGAAACAACGAGTCTTAGAAACGGTGCTAACTAAGGATGAAAACTTTATTACTTGATATTTTTGTGAGAGGGATCATCTTATAATGCTACCATCACGATCTAAGCAATACAATATGCATAAAAGGATTAACATCATATGCAATTCATAATATGTGATATGATATGACCTTTCTTCTTGTGCTTTCGATCTCCATATTCAAGCATGAACATGATCTCCATCATCACCGACGTGGCGTCAAGGTCAATGGCACTGCTCCATGGTTGTCGTCCACCAGTATCAACTATTACAACTACTTTGAATAATAGACACGTAGGTCTTAACGAATTAAAATACAACCATAAGGCTCCTGTCGGTTTTCGACTTACAATAAGGATCATTGCATACATCATATACAATCACAATCATGGCCATATCACATCACATCACACCCCTGCAAAACAAAGTTAGACGCCTCTAATTTTCTTTGCATGTTTTACGTGGTTTGGGGCTTTTAATAAGTATTGTTCTAACTTATGAACAAGAACCACAATATTGATGCTTGAACTATCAAGTGCCCGTTGTAAATTGAATCTTCACTATGATGGGAGAGACAGACACCCGCAAAGCCACTTATGCAATACAAGTTGCATGTCGAGCGTGGAGCAAGTCTCATGAACGATGTCATGTAAGGTTAGCCCGGGCCGCTTCATCCCACCATCCCGCAAGATGCAAAGTACACAATAAGCAGTTGATAATAAAAGCACCACCGCCCACAATGACCATTGTGTTCTACTCGTGCAACAGATCTACATATAGACACGGCTCTGATACCACTGTAGGGGTTCATAGCATGGAAAACAAAAAAATTCTATCGCATGAACACACACAAGCCAAGATCTATCTACTAGATTGTAGCAACGAGTCGATAGAGTACTCACCCTTGAAGATTCCAAAGTGGTTAACGAGAGCAGATTCTCGTGGGTGATATAGGCGTTCACTTGCTGATCACAATATCGCGTAGAAGATACTTCCGGCTTCGTGTTCCGGCAGCGCTCCCACAGTAGGTCACATGTTCGGTACTTGATGAAGACCTTCCTCTCCCTTGTTCCAGCAGGCAGCGGAGGTTGTAGATCTCTCCTTGCGATTCCGGCAGCATGACGGCGTGGTGTCAGAGTTTAGAAGGGAAATCCCGCAGGGCTTCACCTAAGCCAGAGCGGGTATGGTGGAGTAGAATAGGGCCTCGTCGATATAGGGTTTAGAGGGCTTCGAGGAGGTGGTGTGGCCGGCAGCTAGGGAAAGGGCTTGCCCCAAGTCGGCGACTTGGGAGGAGATCCCCTAGGTGGCGGTGACTAGAGAGCGAGGCAACCAAGCTAGGGTTTGTTGTGAGAGGTAGGGGCACCCTACCCCTCCTTTTATAGTTGGGGATGTGCCAAAGGGGAGGGAATCCTCCCCCAAGTCCACTTCATGTGGCCGGCGGCAAGGAGAGGGAGGAATCCTCCCTTAGGTAGGATTCCTTCCCTCCCTCCACTTGGAAACCAATGTCCCAGTTTGACTTTTTCAAACTGGCTTTCTGACTTTCAAACTAGAGTTTGATTTCTCTCTTCCAAGTGTCCAGCCAAGTGACCTAGGACATGATGCAACCATTCCACTTTTTCATTACACATCCATGTACCCTTCCCCTTCGGGTTCGGTGGACCTTCTAGACCCTTCTAGAACATTCCGATGAAAACACCGGAACCATTCCCGAACTCCGGAATTGGACTTTCCTTATATGAATATTATTCTTCAGACCGTTTTGGATCTCCTTGTGATATCCCGGATCCCATCCGAGACTCCGAACTACATTCGGTCTCTTCACTCATATTCCATATCTACTAAACAACATTGAATCCTTAAGCGTGTCTCCCTACGGTTCGTGAATTATGCAGACATGGTCGAGACTCTTATCCGATCAATAACCAATAGAGGAATCTGGAAATTCATATGGCTTCCACATAATTCTATAATTACTTCGTGATCGGATGAAACATTTACATACTATACCAATTTCCCTTTGTCTCGCGATACTTTACTTATCCGAGGTTTGATCGTCGGTATCTCTGCATACCTTCAACCTCGTTACTGATAAGTACTCTTTACTCGTTCATGTGATATGTGATCCCTTGTGAGCCAGTCAAATGATTGCAAGCTAATTGGATGACATTCCACCGAGAGGGCCTAGAGTATATCTATCTGCCATATGGATGGACAAATCCCACTCTTGAACCATGTGCCTCAACACATACTTTTCGAACACTCAATGCCACTTTTATAGCCACCCAGCTACGAAGTGGTGTTTGATGTCATCAAAGCACCCATCCGGTGATGGTGATTAACATAATCTCATGGTCGAAGGATTTAGGTTACTATCTATCTGAAAGCTAATAACAAACGAACTATTGAAATGACTTGATCTTTTATGCTACGTTTAACTATAGGAGTATGTCCATCACATCATTCTCCTAATGATATGATCTTGTTTTCAATAACATCTCAATGTTCATGATCAGGAAACCATGATCATCTATCAACCAACAAGCTAGTATTACAAAGAGGCTTTACTAGAGACTCTAACAAGTTTACAAATCACACAAGTATTAAGGTTTCTGGTTAATACAATTATAGCATGAATGTAAACATTTATCAAACAAAGATATAACAATAACTATATTTACTATTGCCTCTTGGGCATATCTCCAACAACAATGGTGGCGGCATCAGGCGGTGGCACGAGCTCCACCCAGCTGCTTGTGATGCGAGGTAGACGATGTCAAATAGGTATGGGCCAGGTGGGCTGCTGCTGGGCCGCGGCAAAGAGAGCGGGAGCAAAGTTGCTACGGCACTAAGCGGTAGATAAAGGAAAAACAAAATGGGTTGTGGGCTAGAAGCTGTTCTGTTTTTCTTTTTCTTTTTATCCTTTTCTATTTTCTGTTTTCTTTATAGTTTTGTATTTTCATATCTGTTTTGAATTGTGTTTATAGAATTTCTTTTTTGAACAATTATAATTATATAAGAGTGCATTTAAGGTTTTGGCATAATTTTTTTATGTTAATAATATATTTTATTTATTTACTCTTTTTCCATTTTTCTTTTACAAAACCCTTTTCAACTTAAACCTCTATAAGATTTAAATATCAAAACCTTTTGTAAATATTCAAAATATTTTAGGGTTCATTCTTATTAAGTGATTTCCATGCCTTTTGTTATTTTCTAAATTCAATATCTTTGAGAGATGCAAATATGTAATAATAAATAGGGCTTGAATTTTTGGGTTTTGGTTTATTATCTTAAAAACTTTCTAGAACATGGTTTTCTTAATCCACTAACAATGTGATTACAAATGACTAAAGTGATTTGAATTATTGATGAAAGTTTTAGATATGGCATCAAGTATTAGTTGTTTAATACATTTGATGTTTCAAATTTGGTAACTCCCAAAATTGTGATCACACCTATTTCATACACATACAATTTTAGTGTTTAAAATTACTAAAGAAATATCCTGGTGGTCATTTGAAAATAGGAATTAATTTCATTACCATAGATGAACTAACCATAGGATACTACAAAGCTTTAAATATTTATTTGCTAAATTGTTAATCACCACCGGAATACGTGCGTTCCTCGGAGCCCGGACGTAGGAGTCCAGCCTCGCCATGTAGGTTATTGAAGGCACAATTCAACATAGGAGAGGTAATAGGATGACTTGACTTTCCGATCGCACCAGCCACATAGCGGCATATATGGAGGGGCGGACGCGCTCGGGGACTCACGCAACAAAATAACCCAAACTCAAATTCAAAAGTGACAAAAGCATACATGCATTCCTTATGGAAACAAATTTTGTTCGCTTACAAGGGCAGGCATACACTTCTTACAACTAACACCAATCGGCAAAGTCATTTACTCTGCAGGTTTCGACTTGACAATCTCACTTAGCACATTGGATTGAATCAAGGTTAGTATTACAATAAAAACTCATTACCATTTTATGTGGGGTTTAACCTTTATTATAAATTTAACATGTAATGGTTTGTAGTAAATATTACTTAGATGATAAGTATGATTCACATGCCATGCAAAAATTGGTATTTTGTGAGAGTTTCTATTTCCATTTATCCATCAGATATATTTCTAAGTTTTTCTGTATTGCAGCTAAACATCATATATTGTCTTCAATTCTTGTAAGAAAGGATATCACGATTTACTACTATCTTTATCATATATTCCTGTATTGTCACCATGTCATGCACACTTGTTGACACACGGGATCCGGATCGCCAGTTGAAAGAAACCGTATCTGCCCGGGCCCAAATCTGCGAAGCTGGCGAGGTCTCCAGCCAGGCGGGCACCGATATCCTCGCATTTGTTTACTCCGGTCCGCCGCGCCCGGGAATCTCTCCCCACGCGGACGGCAGCCAATTGGGAGTCGCATCGCAGACACCCCAGCCCCAGCTCACCTCGCCCCGCCCCGCCCCTCTCCTCCCCGCACCGGCCCGGAGGACGGCTGCGCTAGCTAGCTGCCGCCAACCCAGCCTCCCGCATTTCATTATTCCAGAGCCCATCATCCCATCTCTGAGCTCCCTCGCACTACGCGGCCGTGCCGTGCACTAGTACTGCTGCATCGCGCGACGTTGACATTGGCGTATGCCCCCTCCCCCTTCCGTTTCCCCACCACCGCCGCCACCTCGTCTTCTCCATCCTATCCACGCCGAGTCCTGACCCGAAGCGGAGCGGCTCGGGCTCGTCGCGCCGCCGGCGATGGCGACGGCCGAGGTGGCGGCGGAGATCGTGCGGGAGATCGCGGCGGTGGGTGCCGCCGACCTAGCCGCTGCTGCCGAGCCGCTGCGGGCCGACTGCCTCCGCCTCGCGCGGAAGGTCTCCCTCCTCCCGCACCTCCTAGCGGAGGTCGCCGAGGCGGGGGAGGCCGCGGGGGAGCCAGAGGCGGCGGCGTGGGTGTGCGAACTGCTCAGGGCGCTCGAGGCGGCCAGGAGATTCGTCGCTCTCGGCCGCGCCCCAGCGCTCGCGACGGGGTCCGTGGATCAGGTAACTTCCGGAACCGTTTGGTTGCATCTGCTACCTTTCTGCGCGGCCTGCATTACTCGGTAGTTGGTGCGTCGCTCTTCGCAAGATTCCGTCGAACACATGGAGCGCGATTTGCGCGGCGTCCAGTGCGCGCGTTCTCTAGATTGTCTTCTTTCCGTTTGCGTGCTAGCATGATCCTGGTCCACTTCCGTATAGCGGGCAGTATCTGGAAATACACGCGACTATTAATTTCTCTTGTGTCATAGATCTTTTTTATCCAGCCGCTCCAGTTGCGGCTACTCCTTCCCATGCACTATGATAGCTTGAAGTGCTCAAGCTGCAGATCTAATTTCACCTGGGTGCATCGTGATACCGACTTGTCAAATCAAGCATTTCCTACAATGCCTTTATGAATTTAACTTGCGTGCTTAAAGTAAGAGCAACAAAAGTGGCAAACATCTTAGCATTAGTAGGGAGCCAAGGACCATAGGTCGCAGTGTCGGTTGTCCGCTTTACCGTGTCCTTACCAGCATCCATCAGAAATGCTCGCTGTCATTGCCAATTCGTATTTGTTCACTGATTACTGAAATCTTTCTACATTATGAGATTTCAGTAATCAGTGAAGAAATACGAATTGGCAACTAAGTTTTTAGTAAGTTTTCTCAAATACATAATAAAATTTCTATTAACTCAGAAAAAAACTTGATCTATTAATTGACTGCCAGCCAAGTTCATCAACCAATTTGATAATCAATTGTCTCATTTGTGGAAATAGCTAGTTAGACTAATAGATTTTGCATGATTCATTAAAAAAATTAAGTAGTAGAGGATAATTGGAAGCATATAAGCGTACCTTTAGATTTGAGTATTGAGAAGTAAAATATGTTGATCATGAGGCAGTTGATATCTGGCACGGCGACGTCGGCTCATGGCAGAAAGATCAATGGAATGACAAAGCAGCCTGGCCCTGGCCAGCCCGAGACCAGTGTCCTGGTCTCCTGGGGACAACAGGCACAATGGTTTAGTGGCGGCAGGCCGTGCTAGATGGATCGAACGTGATCTGGGAATGCTAGGTCGGGGCAAACGACTAAGGTAGAAAATAGTTTCCAAGCTTCTATGTGATGGCCTGCCCCATAAACATGGGCTTTTGAGGCTGACATATGAATTGAGCTAGGAGATTAGATACGGGCCTTAAGATCATATAATTATTTCAGGCCATTAGCGCATCTACAGTGCATGCTAGCCCAGTTTTCCTGGGGTATGCCATGGCATACCCGGCATACCCACTGGTTCCGCCACTGCTTATATTGGCCTTGTTTCCTACCATAGCTGTTTTTTGGATTGTCCATGTGAAACGCTCATTGTCATTCCCAATTCCTATTTCTCTGCTGATTACTGAAATCTTTCTACATTACTAGAAGAAAACCCCCTTTGAACCTTCATTATTTGGCCCAGTACTTCTTGAAATTTGCAATCCTTTTGATACGAGCCTGGCCTTTAGTTCATCAAATTAGTTGTGGGTCTCAAGACCACACAATGCTACTTGAGATAACATTGTCACATTTGTGTGATTGTGTGTGTTGTGGAGTACATAAGTGAGTTATTTTATTCCTTGAAACCATCACTGTAAGTCTGTAATTAGTTTTTCGGTTCTGTGCACTATTTGTCCTCAAGTTGCTCTTTACTGTAGGACTCAGGCTCACAAATAGCCTCTTCTCTTTAAATCCAAGCAATCTATAGTAACACTAGGTTCGTTCCCTAGAAGGGGCACAATACTATGAAGCATTTAGCTTGTGTTGCTTGCAGAATTATTATTCTCTCCATTTGATGGTTATATGAGTGGGGGAAAACTGTTGTTATTTGAATGAAATAAGCAAGACATGTTAATTTCTGTCTCTATCGCCTGGAAGGCTAGCATGTGATTATACAGAAAAACCTTACTCTACATACATCTAATTCCTAACTTAAAATTCTCATGTGTAACAAATGTTCAATTTGTATACAACATGTGAATATGAAGTTTGTACCTCATGTGTGTGTCCATTCTACTTGATTATCCTTTCAAATGTTGTATTCATATTAAAATCCACATTGATGTGGCACCTTAGGTGTGATTTCTAATGGCTTGTTTTGTTACCTGCATTCTCCATGTCAGTTGACTCAGTCAGAACAGCCTTTTAATGTGACCACAAAGGCATTTATGCGGAATCTTTACAGGCTGACCTTTGCCATACCCTTTTACATTTTTTTCTGCATGCAATAGCATGTTAGTGCCTTTAATTCTTATGCTTCCTTGTTTGAATTGTTAAGGATGTCATCGACAAGAATATTGCTGTTCAGTTCAAGTATGTGACTTGGCAGTTGCAAGCAGCTCTAACAAACCTACCACATAGCTGTTTTCAAATATCTGATGAAGTTCAAGAAGAGGTATAGTTAACCTGATCTACATTTTACAAAGATTGCTCCCTCATTAATTAAGCATACCTATTTAATTTAATAAATTCTGTAGGTTGATCTAGTGCGGGGCCAGCTTAAAAGAGAAATGGAGAAGAAGGGAGCCCTTGATGTAAATATTTTTTCAAAAATTCATGATATCATAGCTCGTCATGCTGATAATGTTGGATCACACTCTCAAGAATCGCATGGCCAGCCAGAGACATTGCAGATAGAGAACTTAAGCACTGATCACATGGTGTTGCAAAATGTTGCTTTACTAGTTTCAGAAATTAGCGGGATATCTAAATCTGACATCAAGCAAATAACATCTGAGCTAATTGAAGCACTTGAAAACAGTAGAATTACTGATTCTGCAAAACCTATCAATGTTGATAGCCAAACAAGTGATGAAGCAAAAGGCTCATCTGACGAGGTTAAGAAGCCCGACTCAATCACTATGCCTGAAGATTTTCGTTGCCCAATATCTCTTGAGCTAATGAGAGATCCAGTCATTGTGTCAACAGGACAGGTAAATTTCCAGACCTTCACCTATTATTTATTCGTCCTGCGGCCTGCACTGTGTGTGTTTCTGTTTACACTTCAAGTATAATTTGTCTCAGCTGACAATTTGCTTGCTAATGTTGTAGACATATGAGCGTGCTTTCATTCAAAGGTGGATTGATTGTGGGAACCGGACCTGTCCAAAAACTCAACAGAAGCTCCAGAACCTTACGTTAACCCCAAACTATGTTTTGAGAAGTTTGATATTGCAGTGGTGTGAGGAAAAAGGGATTGAACCACCTACGAGATCTAAGTATGAAGGTTCTTCCGTAGAGGTCGGTGAGGACAGATTAGCAATTGAAGCATTAGTTCGCAATCTCTCTTGCAGCTCGTTGGATGACCGGAAATCTGCTGCTGCTGAAATAAGATCTTTGGCCAAGAAAAGTACAGACAACCGTATGCTTCTAGCAGAGTCCGGCGCTGTTCCTGCTCTAGTGAAACTTTTGTCCTCAAAAGACCCCAAAACCCAAGAACACGCAGTTACCGCCCTTTTGAATCTGTCGATATATGATCAAAACAAGGAACTGATAGTGGTTGGCGGTGCCATTGTCCCGATCATACAAGTGCTTAGGATGGGTAGCATGGAGGCAAGAGAAAATGCAGCTGCGGCTATTTTCAGCTTGTCACTAATCGATGATAACAAGATTATGATTGGAAGCACCCCTGGGGCGATTGAAGCTTTGGTTGAGTTGCTGCAGAGTGGTAGTTCAAGAGGTAGAAAAGATGCAGCAACAGCATTGTTCAATTTATGCATATACCAAGCAAACAAGGTTCGTGCGGTTCGAGCAGGAATATTGTCGCCACTGGTTCAGATGCTGCAAGATTCATCAAACAATGGAGCTACTGACGAAGCGTTGACAATCTTGTCGGTTCTTGTGAGTCACCATGAGTGTAAAACCGCCATAGCCAAGGCTCACACCATTCCTTTCTTGATCGATTTGTTAAGATCAAGCCAGTCCCGCAACAAGGAGAATGCTGCTGCTATTTTACTTGCTCTTTGCAAGAAGGATGCACAGAATCTTGCTTGCATAGGAAGGCTGGGTGCTCAAATACCACTAACGGAGCTCTCCAAGACAGGCTCGGACAGAGCCAAGCGCAAGGCAACTTCTCTCCTGGAGCATCTCAGTAAGTTGCAGGTGCTCTAGTCTCCTTGCCCATCGCATACCATTTTGCACATGTGCGTGGATTTTACGTGTGCGTATACATAAAAAATTGTTAGTACTTCATCTGTTATCGAGTGTGAAATTAGTGGGATGGTGATGTGGTTTTAGACAACCTCAAATGTGTTCGTTGATGGATACAATAAAAGGGTTGGCACTGCTGAATCTGATCTGTGTTTGTTGCTCATCTGCATGAATTCCCGTTCAAGCCTTCTAGATACACATCTTTAGGGAGTATCTATTCATGGCCTTTTTGGTTCCACGATATCAGCTTGACATTAACCAGAAACCTTTTTTATGCCACAAAACATTACTAACCAACCAGATTCCTTTCACTCCATGAGAAATATCAGAGATTTGGACAGCACTCAGTGCTGCCATAATCTCACATCATTATCTGTTGCAACCCAAATCGTTAGAAGGCTCGATGTACTCACTGGCATGACAGCAGCAAGGTGATTCTGGTTTGAAATGCCACGCGGTAATGGTGACTTTGTGGTTGTTTCTTTGACTCCAAGATGTTCCTGATTCAGGAATGGATAGTGAAGGTGACATGGACGGATGGTGATCCGTTTGACATTTTGAATCTCCTTGGCCTGATACTGTGTTCTCTCATCTGAACATTTGACTGCTCAGAGCATCTCCGTTCGTAGAGGCTTGTGGGCTGTGAGATTTCTTGCGAGCCTGCCCAATCTATTGTAAGAAATGATGTACTACGTACTCACACACACACAAACTGGTCAAACAGTACTGCACTTTCGCAACATACAGAGATGATGTTGGCTATTCGCTTTCATGTGTTGTGTAACGCGATGTGGCCAACTGCTCAGAAGCGACGTGATGCAGCATGCATGGTCATTGCAGTGACAGAAACTGAAGTAGTATATACATGCCCATTACGCAGGCCGCTCCACCAAAGAAACGGAAGGAGGCAACAAAATGGCATCATCGTGTAGTGCTCCATACCATTCTGCGTTTCGAAGGCGCTAGCTAGCTGTACACTGCGAGGAAAAGAACGGGCAGGCCACACTGTCATATATAGTTGGATGCCATCTCGAAATACAACGACAATGGCAGATCACCGTATGCAGGGACCAGGGATACTGGACTATTAGTAGTATCGCAACAAAGTAGGTAGGCAGCTTGACAAAAAGAGGGGCTCGATTTGGCCTGCCGACAGAGGAAAGACTTTAGGAGCGGTAAGATGCGGCCCCCAACGCAAAATTCAGTTGACATCTTATCGTGGTTTTAAGAGGTCTACTACGGTCTGACCTAGTTATCATAGAACACGTCGCTTCTTCCCATAGAGATCATCACTGATCATCCGCGGTTTCCTCTGAAAGGGGAGAAAGGACATATACGACGGGCACTGCTTGGTTGGTGGCTTGGGACAAAGTGTGCATGCCCAAAGAGCTCGAGGGACTTGGCATCCCCAACCCGTGCCTCATGAACATTACGCTGAGGGCCAGATGGCTATGGTTGAAGCACATAGAGGTGGATAGGCCATGGCATGGCCTCAACATCCGGGTCCCGGAGCTCTCGAGGCGTCTCTTCGATGCAGCGACTACCTCGGTAATTGGGATGGCGTGGCTACTTTTTTCTGGACGGACAAGTGGCTCCCGTGCGGGCGGATCTATGACGTGGCACAGAACCTCTTCGCTGCGGTCCCACCGAGCGCAGTCTCCATGTGCCGTGTGCGCGAAGGCCTTGCAGGGGGTTGGCTGCATGATGTCACCCCGTACCTTAGCGCAGCAGCCATCAGGGAGCTCCTCGAAGTGACGGACCATATTGAAGCAATCATCCTGACAGAGGGAACGCAGGACGTCCTCAAGTGGAACTGGGACCCAAGCAACTGCTACACAACACGATCATGCTACCAGGCACTCTTTGTCGGGCGAACTTCTATGACAGGGGCACTTCAGATCTGGCGGTCCCGAGCCCCTGCTGGCTGCAAGGTGATCCTTTGGTTAGCCGTGAGGAACAGGTGCTGGACCGCCGATAGGCTCAGCCGGCGTGGCTTCCAACATCCGGCGGCCTGCCCCTTCTTTGACCAGTGTGGAGAGACCATCGATCATCTTTTCATGGCTTGCGTCCCTGGCCCACGAGGTTTGGGCAGCCTGCCTAGGCTGATGGGACAAGAGACACTGGATGCCGGAACATGATTCTAAGTTTGTTGATTGGCTCCAAGGTAGGTGAGGCGGCAAGGGCCGCGAGCACGACCTCTAGACATGGATTGCTTTGGTTTGCTGGACGCTTTGGCGCCACCGGAACGACGTGGTCTTCGAAGGGGCCGCTCCTTCTCTAGAGAGGTCATCCGTAGAATCGCCACGAAGGCAGACCTCTGGAGGACTGCACGGCTTTTCCATGATTGTCGAAGACAGGTAGATAGATGGAGGTGCCGTGAGTAATTATTTAGGATGTGTGTGGGCCGTCTTCATGACGACGTGGATTTGCACATGTAACGTTTGTGCCCCGATACTTGTAAAATTTGGACTCTTGCTCCTCTTTCTATAAAAATGATACGTCTCACACCAGCAAGGCAACGACCAACTGGTTTCAACCAATTTCTAGTCTAGATTCTACAAGGAGAGCGGTGGGGGGTGGCTGATTGTTCACATTAACGCGAGCGATGGAAAAGAGTTGGGTGCCTTGAATCTCACTTAGCCGCGCGCTCGCTTTACAGTTCACGGTTGGGCCGGGCAGTGGCAAAGAGCTGATGATCTCGTGACAATCCAGGATCATAACCACAATGGAAGCCAGTCTTTATATTCCCCTGCACAGATTCCGTTCATCTCAACGCTTTCACATGCAGGGCACACACTTCTTTCGGCTTTAGAGCATCCCCACTCGTCAGGCTATCCAAGCCGAAATCCGGATCAAGTTTAAGCCAAACGAAATTTATTTTCGGCCTGGAAACGCCGAGTTTTGCACTGCGTTCTTAGCCCGAGTTTCCGCGTCCAGCTAAATTTAGTTAAACAAGACGAAGTTTGGGCGAATATAGACGGATTTCATTAAGTAGGGCTACGACGCATATATTACATCGAATTTTAATTAGGAAAACATTAAATTTAAACTAGGAAAAGACCGCTGCCGTGGCCGACGCCGAACGCCGCTTCTACATGCCGAGGCGGGGGTGGTTGTCGTCCTGGATGTGCCTCGGCACGACGGCGAGCGTTCGCCCAAGAACGCTCCACCAGCGGCGGCGAAACGTCGCATTGTGACGCACCGTCGGCGAGCCCGGCGGTCCATCGTGTCGAGCGAGCTCCTGGAGGCGCCTGTCGGCGAAAAACTCCTCCCAGAAGACCAGATTGCCAGGATCCTCGGTGAGATCCAGGTCTTCCATGGTGGCGATAGCTGTCTGGATCTCGCCGGCCATGTCCACGTCGCTCGATGGAATAGGAATCCCGCCGGTGCTGAGACTCCAGCCAACTGGGAGACGAAAGTAGGGCGGCACCAATAGCCGGCGTCGTGGAGCAGCCGGGCCTCCCACGTCTGCAGCGTGCGGCGGCCATTTGCCGCCGCAATATCGCCGGGGAATCTGTCGGCCATAGGGTTTCGGCGAAGTTCTGGAGCACCTGGAGTTCGCAGGAGTTAGGAGCGGTGTGAGAGAGAGTGTGAAGGGAGAGGGCGAGATCTACGACTTTTAGGGATGCAGAAGTGGGACAATTGGGACAAGTGGGATACCACTTTTAGACTATTAGACTAACTCAAAACTAAGTGGGCCAAGTGCGATAAACTAGATTTGACATATCGCGCTTGTCCCACTTATCTCACCTAAATTCGAGTTAGTCTAGTAGTCTGAAAATGGTATCCCACTTGTCCCACTCCTGCATCCCTGACGACTTTTATAGGCCGAGGCCGGCGCCGAGGGCGGGAGGGGTGTAGCGGTGAGGGCGGGAAGGATGATGACGACTCGACTTCGGCCGCTGACAGGGCTGGATCCACCGGCGAATTCGCTTCGTCTGGCGTTTCCGAGATCATGGTAATGGCCTGAAAAGTCCAAACCAAAGTTAGTCCAAATCCAAACGAAGGAGATTCCTAGAACACGACTAAGTTATTTTTCGGTGTCCAGATCTAATTTTCGTCCTGGATTCAACGTCCTAGGTAGCCGAGTGGAGATGCTCTTACCACACTTGCTTTGGTAGTAGCTGTATTTATCCTTGACAGTTGCCATGATTGCGGGCTGTGAAACGGAGCTTCCGTGGTCTCCTGTCCTGTGCTTGCTAACCAGAAACGCAGCCAAAAAAAAAAGAAAAAAAAAGGCAAGAGAGACAAGAGCACACCATCTCGGCATCTCCCCGGAGCGGAGCGCAATACAATAACAATCGCCTTTGACCCCTCCACCTTTCGCTCCTCCCCACCTTTTATAAAACACAAAACAAAATTCACGCACAGGCCGCGCCTCCCGAGACACGACAGACACCTCCTCCTCCTCAAGATCAAAACGGCAGCAACGCCGCGCGCACCACCACCACCACCACCACCGAGGCGAGGAGGAGCGATGGGGAACAGCATTGGGGCCAAGCGCAAGGGCGCCAAGGTGATGCAGCTGGACGGCACCTCCTTCCGGGTCAAGCCGCCGGCGGCCGCGGCCGACGTGCTGCGCGACCACCCGGGCTTCCAGCTCCTCGAGGCCGAGGAGGTCAAGCTCCTGGGCGCGCGCGCCAGGCCTCTCGCGGACGACGCGCCGCTCCTCCGCGGCCGCCTCTACTTCCTCGTCGCGCTCCCGCGTCGCCCTGCCGCCCGCGCGGGGCCCCCGCGCCGCGCCTGGTCGGGAAACCTCCGCGTCGGCGCGCGCGAGCGGCTCGAGTCGCTCATGCTCGCCCGCCGCTCCACCTCCGACCTCTCCTCCTTCCAGGGCGCCCTCCCGTCCGCCTCCGCGCCCACCTCCCCGCTCAACGGCGGCTACCTCAGCGGCGGCGGGACCCCCGTGCGGCTCAAGATGCGCCTCCCCAAGGCGCAGGTGGAGAAGCTCATGGGGGAGAGCCGGGACGCCGCCGAGGCCGCCGCCAAGATCATGGAGCTCTGCGCGGCGGTCGGCGACGGCAGCAGCAGCAGCGCCAAGGTCACGCCGGAGAGGCCGCACGGGATCCTGCGGAGCCCGCGGTTCGCCGCCACGCCCGAGTGGGGCTCAGGGTTCATGCTCCCCAAGCCGGCCACGGGGCCGCCAAAGACGCCGCAGCGGTGGCCCTCTCTAGCCCGCACCAACAACAAGGAGGAGGTAACCAATGCCTTCTTCGATTAACCCCCATTCCTTCTCCACGTGCATTCCATCACTGCCTGTTCCCTTGTACACATTGCGCATTGCCTGAAAGAATGGAGTTACTGTCTACGACACAACTCTAAACAAGATCTACTACTGTAGTACATTTTTACTTGCTAGAAATAATTACTGCTCCAGTTTGTGAAGTTCTGGAGCATGGAGATGCAACTACTCAGTTTGTGAGCTACTTATCGTTGACCGGCAAAATGTATAGTACAGTATAGTACTGTAATTCTTGCGCTTGGATCGGTTTGCGCATTGTTCACCGTAATACCAAAAGCGCCCACTAGCAAGGTTAGCAAAATTGCTATATGTCTTATGCCGCGTCATGAGCACATCAAGAAGAGTTTTCTTGTCTTTGCAGAGAACATGTAGCCTGTCTCAGTGGAGCACTACACTTGGAAAACTCTTCTCCGCTCATTGCGGGAAACAACCTAAACACAAGTACTACGGGAACTGGGGTTTCCCTTTTCACAGTTTCACACACAAATGCCACTTAACAAGTACTCCTTCCTTTTCAAAATATAAGATGTTTTAGTTTTGTGAGGCAAATGTATATAAACTATTTTTATTATGTAGGTTCACTCGTGTTTGGAATGAATCTACACACTAAAAAAAGTCTAGATACACTTTCTTCACAATCTAAAACATCTTATATTTTGAAACAGAGGGAGTAGTATACTCTCTTCCCTTGAAAAAAAAACAAGTACTCGCTGTAAGGAAAAATGGAGTTAGTACAATGGGAAAACAAGAAGAAAGATGATGTGACATTTTATAACAAGTATTGTAGTGTTGAATCCGGAGGCACACAATTTCTTTATCGACGAAGAGCCGACGAAGTTTTATCTTTTTCTTGATTTCTAGTTGTGAATAGACTAACGTCTAGATTCGGGTCATCCAGTTGTTTCTGTTCATACTGTACGTACTTATATGCACATCGGAAGTATTCATCAAACGTTTCCTCAAGACTAATCATCTTATTCCCATTTGATGTTTCAGAAGCGGGCAAGGTTCGTGGCGTTGCCGGATGAGCTGATAGCATGACCGGTATTCCCTTGACCAAGACGTGTTAACACAATCCTGCTGTCCCAACAAACCATGCTTGGTGATCGTCAGACCGGCCGGGAGATAGAAAGTTTAAATGTATCTTCAGGCTGAGATGTAGTTTGATTGTTGCTCTCTTGAAAGAAAAAAAAACTATGGTCTGAAGACAGAGAAGCCGCCGAATGGCTTCCAGTTCACCTTGATTTCACATCTGATTATTAGTATGTTGCTGGATTCCTTTCCCTCTTGCGCGTTTTTTGGTTAGTAGCTTTTCTACGGTGCGTTATTATTAGTCCACCATGTTGTGCTCTGTGCTCTGTGCAAGCCAAATTATCTTGGTCAACTCTTTTGCATGATCTGGAACATGCCAACCTGCAGTTTCAGGTTCTCTGCATTATCTTGTCAATGCGCCATGTCTGCCGCGTGATTCTGGCGCAGACGTGCGGATAATTAGTGCTTAATAATGGATCGTTGCGTTGAACTGGTTAGATTATTGGCGTAAGTATAATGCGTAATAGTGGGGCTGTTTCTCAACCGCGTTCCTCGGCACATGCAAATACCATTTACATAATGATGCACCGGCTGTGTTTCTTATCTCAACTCCTCCAGATTCGGATAATCGTGTTGCAGCCAATCATCACAAAGCTGCACATGTTATACGGTCGATCTGAACTACCCTGCTAGTATATTCAGCGAGAGGAAGTCAGGAGAATATGCAAGTACTTGAACCTTACT
The DNA here is from genome assembly GCA_910589765.1 of Avena atlantica. NCBI lineage: Eukaryota > Viridiplantae > Streptophyta > Magnoliopsida > Poales > Poaceae > Avena > Avena atlantica. Next base: position 178,603,586 of record OU342738.1, on the reverse strand, counting down.
CGCTGATCCTCCTTTTTTTTTTTGGCGATGCATCGTACTCGCTGACCCTGCAATGCACCCGTGAACTGACCGTAGAATGAACGTCCAGATGTCCAACATCAGCAGGACCTGTAGGGGTATAACAGCAAGACCACGGGACAATATTCCTGCCAATCTGTTATGTCTAAGCGACTGAGATAGGCAGGATGAAGAAGTCAGGGCCTTAATCAAATCTAGACGATGAAGAAATTGTGGTTTATAAAGAACCGTAAACCATACACCTCTCGAAGAGAAATAAGCTCCATCCGATTCCGATATACCTACATTAGCGGAACCAGACTTACATATCGGATTTCTGGGCTTGTTGGACTACCGAGAGTGAGTGGGCTGGTTGTCTTAGGTAGCCCAACAAATGAGTTAGGATCTAAACTACATTACGGCCTTGTGCTTGTTGGGCTTCCTAGAGTGAGTGTGCTGGTTGTCTTAGGAGAGAGAGAGGCCATGCTATGATCAGAATTTTTTTTTGAGAATATGATCAGAAAATTTTGGTGAGGAAGTAAAGAAGAAGAAAGGAAAACAACATGGGTGTTATGGGAACAAATGACTAAACCAAAGTATATGGGAGGCTTGGCATTTTGGGGCATAGAGTTGTTCAATCTAGCTCTATTGGCTTGGCAAGCATGGAGGATTTTGCAAGAGCCCAATTCTTTGAGTGCTCGCATTGTGAAAGTTATTTATTTCCCAAATGCTGATTTTCTAGATGCAGGGCTTCGTTCGCATCCTAGTCAAATCTGGCGAGCCCTCATTGAAGGAAGAGATGTTTTAGTCTAGGAGCTAATTCTGAGGGTCGGCGACGGTACGACCACCAGAATTTAGGATCAGAATTCGCAACCACGTGGAGATAGGATGAGGACAGTTGCATGCCTTGTTGATGACCCCCTATCATGGTTAGCGAACTGATTAACTCGTCTTGGGCATCATGGAATGAAGCAAAGATCCAGGATCCATTCATACAATTCGACGTAGAAACAATATCGGGCTAGCCCCTTTGCACCAGGAAGGTTGCATATTTCTGGTCCTGGAATTTTGTCAAGAGGGACATATTCACAGTCTAATATGCATATCGCATGCTAATGGAGACAAAACACCACCGTGAGGCTTGGTTGGATGGTCACGCAACATAATCGGATGGAGTTAGAGAGAGCAAGAACTAGACTTCTCTTTAGAAAATAAAGGTGCCGTCTAAAATTAAAGTTTTCTTGTGGAGGCTTGCCAAACAACCCTTACCACCAGAGGATGATAGCTCCAAATATTGACACTTTTTATCGATGCTTTTCCATTGATTTTCATCGGGTTTCGTTGGTTTTGATCTTTCAACTAGTGTTAACATCACAAATTAGCGAAACCATGTTTCTTGTATTGGTTTTCAGGTATTGAGCACTTTTGGAAGATCTGAGAGCATTTATGGGCTAATTACACCTGATTGAACAAATCCCCAATTGAATCCCCTTTCATTGGAGGCGTCCAGAGACCTTAACGACCACTGGTATGATCAGAGACCGCCCATATGACCCGCCCGTACCACCTTTCTTTGCCTCTATTATATCAATACAAGCAACTTTCGTGAAGGGGGAGACGACGAAATATGAACACAGACGCCGCAAACAGTCCTAGAAGAGAGGAGATCAGATCTGAAGAAGGAGAAGAACACCGCCTCATCCTTCGACGATCCCTAACCTCTCAATCATCCACTCCACCATCATTCCCACTTGTACTTAGAGAGAGAGAGAGAGAGATTCTCACTTGTAAGATTAGGGTTTGAACCTTTGATCTACTTTGGTTTGTATTTGATTTGATCTCCAACGGTAATGTGGCTTGCTACAGTAAAGTTGAGATGATTTCCATTTGCGATATTATTATGCCTTTGATCTGTCTTTCTCTCATGTATGAGTAAATCCCCATAGGCGTGGGAGATGTAGGGGATTGGTAAGATGTGTTGTGCCTCCTTTGCTTTTATCCATTTGTGATTGTTGTCGTAATTATTATATTGTGAGAATGACTATCTATGTTTGCCTAATGCTTGTTGTTCAATTTAAGGGCCCAGATAACATGACCCTGAGATCTTATAGGTATGAACTTGTTTACTAGCGAATCAGCAAACCCTAAGTGACACGACCAATATCAAAGAGGAGCGTATTACTCAAGTATAACAAGAAACCACCAAGCAAAGCCTCAATTAATATGCTGACCATTACTATGGTAACAGACAGATGGATCATTGGGATTGGGAAGAATCTACCAAGAGGACTCCTAGTCAGTATATGAGTTGCTTGCCTACTCACGTATGAATAATAAGTATCACAATCACTTATCCTACTTTGTCGATTAGGGAGGGGCGGATTATCCGGCCCTTGGCAGGGGCGGATTATCGCCCCCAAATACACATTTGTGCTTCTTTTGAATTTGCTAAGACCTGCAACACTTCAACACACATTAAATAATCCTTGATATTGTTATCTAAAACACAAAACACTAGAGATCATGAAATAATTTCTGGACCCCTTTTTAGTGTTAGATGACAGTACTAGGATTTGCAATATAGTCCTACTAACACATCATACCTCAAGTGAAATAGTCCCCCCCTGAGTCTGTGCATATAAATAATTTGCATTTGAGTACAAATGCACACACTAAGGTATAAGCAACAAGAACATGATGAGTTAGAGAAAAACATCATACCACCGGGAGATGAATTAGCCAAGATGATAAGCAATAATATTAGGCCATGAATGGTCCCACCACTTCACCAATATGATGCATCCATATATATAATTACAGAAGTCCATAAGAACATAGGTAGCATCCACACAGATAGTTCCACATAAACATATCACACGACATATTCTTATACAAAAACGATCACGAAAAGAAGTTCAACACTAAATGGGCTCAAGCAATGTGATAAGAAAACGATAAAATGCAAGTGCTTGCGCCCGACCCATGCAAATCCACAGAGACCTAAATAGAATTACTTATCCCCCTTTGGCATCTAAATGCCAAAAAGGAAGAAGAGCGATGCTAGCACCCCAAGAAGATCACTCGTAGTCCTCCTCGTCATCGTCCTCGTCCCCGTCCCCTTCATGTTCCTCATAATCATACTAATCATCATCATCATTAACTGGAGGAGAAGGCTCCCTTGTTGGTGCAGGAAACAGGTGACGCTCAAGCTCTCCATATTTGATACCCGAGGTGTTCTGCTGAGCATACGGCTCCGGAGCAGTAGGAGTAGGAGGATGGCCGGACGTCCCAGACACATGATGAAGAATCAACTGCTGGGTGTGGGCCATCTCATGGCGCTGCCGGCAGGCCTCATACCGATCCTTATGAGTGTCAACCCCATGCACAAGATGTTCCGTTGGAACCAGTTCGTATCAGTGGACTTGTGTGCTAGAATAGATGGCTTGAGATGAGAATGAGGCTTGGGTTTAGATCACCAAACTGAGATGGTACTACACACCCAATATTGCAAAAACAAATCAAATAAAAGCCAAGATTGGGTGTGTTTTCCATAAGAACACAAAATATGCAATAAAAGCCAAAAGATTCACTCAAAACCAACTCTTCTCTAGGAAGAGTGCAGTGGCCGAAGCCACCATGTTGGAGCGCATGGCATGACACCGTGAAGATGTATCTTGAGTTCAAAACCAATGCTCATCAATAACCCACATATCACAAAATGATATTAAGGGAAATGATTTTTCTTGCTTTTAGCATTATGGGGGGAGGGTTAGCCCAATCAATTAGGACCACACCCCCCTATGTCTATGCCCGCATCTAAACCAAATACATGAAGGAGTGCAAGTGAGTATGCAAGAGTAGTCAAACCAAGCTCCTTGAATCCACGATATTTAGCTCATTCTTCAAGTAACAAAATCTTGCTTCATCAAGTGGCTTCGTGAAAATATCTGCAAGTTGGTTCTTCGTGCTCACAAAGGATAAGGCAATATCACCATGAGCAACATGATCCCAAATAAAATGATTGCAGATCTCAATATGTTTTGTCCTTGTATGCTGCAACAGATTATAAGAAATTTAAATATCACTTTCATTATCACATAAAAGAGGCACTTTATCACAATTAACACCATATTCCTTTAAAGTTTGCCTCATCCATATTAATTGCGTACAAGCACTTGCAACAGCCACATATTCAGCTTCAGTGGTTGAGAGAGATATACAATTTTGTTTCTTTGAAGACCAACGTACTAGAGACCTTCCCAAGAATTGACATGCACCAGAAGTTGATTTTCTATCATCCTTATCACCAGCCCAATCCAAAGTAGTATATCCACATAGAGAGAAACTAGAGCCTTTGGGATACCATAGACCAAAGTTTGGGGCATAAACCAAATATCTGAAGATTCTCTTGACCGCCGCTAAGTGGATTTCTTTAGGAGCATCTTGATACCTTGCACACACTCCTACACTCAACACAATATCGGGTTTAGATGCACAGAGGTAAAGGAGAGAGCCGATCATGGATCGGTATATCTTTCGGTCCACATCTTTACCCTTTGGATTAAGCTCAAAATGACATTTAGTTTGCATTGGAGTAACAACACCATTTAGATCTGTCATCTTGAACCTCTTGAGCATGTCTTGGATGTATTTTGCTTGATTAATGAAGGTTCCCTCACTAAGTTGCTTAATCTCGAATCCAAGAAAGAACCTTAATTCTACTATCATAGACATCTCAAACTTGTCAGTCATAAGCTTTGAATTTTTTTCATTAAAAGCTTGACTAGTAGAGACAAAGATAATATCGTCTACATATAGTTGGCATACAAAAAGCTCCACCTTAACCTTCTTAGTAAAAAGAGTGCGATCGATTTGCCCAACTTTGAAGCCACGGTCTAACAAAAGCTCTTTAAGGTGCTCATACCACGCATGTGGGGCTTGTTTAAGGCGATAGAGTGCCTTATCAAGTTTGTAGACATGGTTCAGAAAGTTGGGATCCTCAAAACTCGGGGTTGCTTGAAATATACCAACTCATGTAGAGGACCATTAAGAAAAGCACTCTTAACTTCCATTTGCTATAATTTAACTCATGGAGACCTATATATAATCTCCTTATGTTTTCAAGATAGAACTTTCAACTATTCTTATCTCTAGGTTTTCCAAAACCTTTCCAAAAACCATTTTATCCAATCTTGGTAGAATACCAAGAGGACCTTATCTCAATTCAAAATCACCACCTCTTAAAAAACACCCATGCTTACCTCAAGCCAGGATTGATGGTAACCTTAGTAATAGTTGGATAAGTTGATAATATGAATTACTTTGATCTGCTATCTGATGAATTGCCTTAATCTACCGATTGCCTTGTGTGCTTAGGAAGTAGCATGAGACAATCTAGGAGCTCATCCTTAGGGATCAAACCAATAGTTGAGACCATCAATCTCAAACTAAGCATCCCCAAACTAAATCTATCTTGAGACACTCAAGTGAATCTCTAATCTACTTAACAAGATTAATCTTGAGCTAATCCTTTGTATTAGCATCCAACTCATAAAAGACCAAATACAAGCATGGATCCCCTCTATTCAATATATCCCTCAATATCAACCACTAGATGAAGAGGATGGACCATTTCCTTCTCCCCAAATGATTTCCCTATCTCATACTAGTCCAAAACCACAAGCCTGCCAAAATTGGCCAAGTCTGGAATCTTTAACTAGATTCGATCTTTGGAGCTACCTCTAATCCAATAAGTGTGCATTTCGGAAAATGTACTAGAACCATATTGTAGTACATCATTAGTAATAACAAATCAAACTTTGTACCTTGGCTAAACTATCCTTGAACCCACTCATCCATGAAGGTTTTGTCGTCAAGATAATAATCTTTTCTACAAATCTTATCATCTTGCCTACTTTGACAGAAGCACACCTCCTTGTGATACCACCACTTGACCAACTCTTTGCATGATTATGATCTACCAATAATGTTCTATCAATCCACATTTCACTTGTTTCCATTGGAACTTTGTGTTTCTTAAACCCATATGGTTTAGGAGGCATCATGACAACTCTGTCATGGCAGCCTTATTTTCAACAAAGTTCGCCATCACTCCTAGACCACTTCAAATCCAACCAAGACAAAATATTCCCTCCATGATCATCTATGTAACTTGGTATAACTATACATCTATCCCTTGAACAAGGCGAGCTCTGAGTTCACTAATCCCACCATGTTTAGGTGGTATAAAAGTATCAAAACCCTAGATTCCCCCAAAAATCTAGTTTCCTCCAGTATCACCATAATAATTTAAAACCCAAATGGACAATGATGGGTAAATAAAGTTTACATCATATACCTTGGAAATATTTATTCACCAAATAATTCCCATAATTATTTGGATCCTAAAAATATTTAATTTCCACTTCTGGCAAAACCGTAAAAACCATGTCTATGAAGAGAAGTTTGTTTTCTCAAAATCACTTTGCCAACTCAATGCACATTTGAGTTATATACATCATACCCCACCTTCCCATCTCAAAAATAAATATTTTGAGATTCCTTATTATTTCTTTTTGCCCTTTTTCTTAAATGGCAGAAACAAGAAATAATTACTTAAAAATACTTTTCCATCGAAATAAATTCTAATAAAATTCTCCAATGTGTAATATGGTATTTAGGACCATATCACATAAAAACCAACCATGTCTAATGTAAAAAATATCAAATGAGATTCTAGAATTTATTTCTGATGGTTTTAAGTGGACTTTTAATCATCAAGAAAATTCCAAACAATTCCTAGGATCATGATTTAACTACAACTACCCACTAGTGCCATATTCTATTTTTCCCTATGTCAAGTTTATTGACTTACTTCACCATGCTCCACTTAGCCACTAATTGGAACTATCCAAATGTACGCCTCTAAACATCATCAAACCTCCTCCAACTTGATCAACCAAGCTTGTATAGCCCAACATCACTCCCTCTTAGTCGTGCACTGTAGCAAAGTTACTATAGCACCCCTCCCCCTTGTCCCATGTGCTTGAGTGAGAGAGAGGGCACTTGTTTACTTCAGACCTTAAAAATATCTCCACCCACCAGCCCTTTTCCCTCTCTGTTCGTATGCATGGCCCCAAACACCCCTCTCCACCGCCCCTGAGGCCCAATCAACGAGCACCTCCCTCTCCCAAAGACCCCCTACACTATGTCCACCATGGACCTGTCCTTTGGTTTATAAGGCCATAGGCTAATACAACGCCTCTCCCTGGCTCATTTGCCTCCTGCCCTCCTCACTCACCCACATCTCTCCACCCCTTCTCTCTTGCTCTGGCTATCCCGAGAAAGAGAGAGAGAGCAATGTTCTCGGCCTTCTCCCTCTCCTTTAGCTAGGTGCTCTCTCCTCCGCACACCTCGCGCTGCATGTCACCCTACCGAAGCCCCCGCATCCTCCTACATCTAATCCCCCTATTTTCTTGCCCAGGAACCATAGCTCCAAACGGTACCGACGAGCTCTGGGAAGGCCATCCCTGCCGTCTTCGCACGAGGAGCATCCAGGGCCAAATCCCGTCTTTCCTCCCCTCGCTGAGGTCGCCGGCGTGCGCTGCGTTGCATCCGCCACCTCCCGGCCTCCCTCGAGCCCCGGTAAGCCTTCCCCGCACCGTCCTTGGCCCGCAGGGTTTCATCCCCCGCACCCCGTCGAGAGGAGGAAGACGGCCCTGAGCCGTCAGATCTGCTCTAATCGGATGGCCTAGGAGCCTCCTTACCCCTTTGTCGCCGCCTCCCACTAATGCTGGGCCCCGCCTCGGGCGGGATTTGAATTGCGCCCTCCCGCACGTGGCATTGCCAACCTAGGCCAAAAGCCCCTCTCCTGGCCCGTTTAAGCCCCAACCCCAGCCCGTGGCACCTTTTGCTTTATTATTTTTTTCCTAGATCTAAATCTAGATCTTAGAAAAAAATCATTTTGAAAATGGAAAACCACACCAATTTCCTAGATCTAAATTTTCTAGGATATACGAATGATTTCCATAACATGCAGTTGTATTATTTGGCCTAGTTAATGTCCATAGTATTTACAATAAATAACCTACCTAAATGTGTCATTTTCAGTATATAAATTCCTCAGAGTTTCATGAGTCCAAATGGAGTAAATCCAACTTCCTTTGGTATGTTTTGAAGGCACCTACTTCACAGCCCTGTCCCCAACTTAAATTGCTTCGTATTTTGTCAGTATAAAAAATAACAAACCTTGTAAAATCTGACTTTAGGAATTTCTATAGGTTAAACAAAAAGGTGTTTTGACAAAATTACAACTCCCAAAACACATGAATAACAATATCCTTCAAACCCCAGGAGACCATAATTTATTAAGCAACGGTTGAATTTTCGTGAATTAAACTATTTTGTACATGGTATGTTCACTAATAAAATAACTACAATTATTTTATAAATCCAAAAAGGGTGATTCAAACTTCTACAGAAAGGTATTATAAATACCTACCACGTGTATTTGGAATCACATCAAAATATCAAGTATATTTATTCTGGTGAAAAAGACAAAACCCCTCTAGTATTTCCTTTGAGAATTTCCTGGGGGAATTCTGTTAACTATTTTGATATAATTCCAACTCCTAGTGAAACATTCCATCAAACACTACCTAATCATCCAAGTAAATAATATTTGGTGCTCCATAACTTTTTTGATGATTTACTTCCTAAAACTAGAGTTTTATTCACTAGAAAAGGCTTTACAAATCAATGGTAATTTATAAAATAGTGAAACCACTTTTGTTGGTTTCATTTTATCAATAAATATCTGATGGTATCATTTTTATACAATGGTATCATAAATAAAATTTCTTGGACAAAAACCCCTCTCTTAGGTAGTTCCTAGACTATAGATCTTAAGGGATTTTCCTTCATGCTTCCAAAATAATGCCAATCTTCCTAAATCCCTTCTTCCCAAGACCAACTGATTTGTAAACATGAAATCTTCATTGCTTGCTATATGTATGGGTGCTTGTATGCCTTGAATTGATTGTGGTATTTCTTGTTTGCATGTTTGCTCGATAAAGGAGATAGTTACGATTGTGAGACACTAAGAAGAAGAAAGCATCAGATTACTATTATTTTTACTGGTATCAGTATTCTGGTATTCTAAGGAAGTCATGGGACATCTCGCTGGTCACAATAAATCCCCCTTATTTCTCATAATCCCTTACCCTACTTTTGTACTTATGCATGTTTTATCTCTTTTATATAAAGTGCATTGGTTTTCTGTTAAATTTTTATACCTGGTAGTGGCTTGGCTCCCCTAGCTAATACCATTTCTACTACTAAGTACAACCCCCTTGATGACACCTACTTGTCCCTAGTATAGTAGATGGTGCATAACACCATACCCCTTTGGAGACCCCGTTTTAGCCGAAGCAAAACTATGGGATGGGAAGACCCCGGAAAATCTTACAAAAATGTTTTATGAGAAAACCTTGGCGAGGTTTGACCTACCAAGTGAGTTGGAATATGAAAAAGGTTTTGGTTTTACAAAAAGGATGGATGAAAGATGGAGCAAAAAGATTTACGAAAATGCACCCGATTCTTTGCAGTTTTGCCAGAACAATTAACCCGTGCAAACACATTACTCTGGAATGGGACAGGGCTGGGCTGGAAGTTTGTCTATTCTGGTATAGGTGCCTCACAACTACTATAGGGGAGATAATTTCCCCGGAGGGTGGGCCTCTTCGGTAAAACGGTCCATGCACAACATCGACCAGGAGAAGGAACTAAGGGTCTATGGGCCTCTGCGCGTTACTATGAGCCCCTCATTGAAAGCGCACACTCGTCACATTAGAAAATGTGCTCCGGTTGGCTTGTGAACTATATAGGGTGTACCGGTGTTGAGGGGAACAACAATCATAGGGTAGGAACTTATATTGGGGTGGGCATCCGGAGAGTCTTGACCGGTGTAACAACCTCAGAATCGGACCTATGCAAGTTTCAGCGCTTCCCGCCAAAACCCGCATAGAAACGATTCAAAGGTGCCCACCAGGCACTTTCGTGCGGGTGGAAAACGAAGTAATAACATTACACAACAGTCCTCGATGGGACCCACAAAACATATATATACAACAGCGACTCAAAGAGTCAAGAATACAGATATAATATACAAAGATCCAAATCACCTTGAAAACGATAGAACGTCCGACTACGGACAAGATGCAAATGGGGCTAAGAGCCCTGAAGAATAACCAATGGCGTCCATAACCCTGCCCAGGCCAAGCCGGAAGGGTAACCCTGCTAACGACGTCGATCTCAAAACCTGCTTAAACAAAAGGGGTGCCGACAAGGGCAAAGGAAAAGAGGAGCATCAGTACTGAGGCCAGTACACGGCGAGGCTAGAATTCGGCGGTCCTCGCCTACATAGGTATGGTGGACTGAAGCGGCAGCGGCAGCATGCACTAAACAACCTATAGAGACTCGATACAACTGGCGGCAATCAGAGAGGGGTAAGAAAGACCTATTCGGATCCAACCTGATACTACCACCAAACAAACCCATCCTGGCGTTTCCCCCTCGAGACCATCGAGGAAGTCAACCGAGGAACTCACACAGTTGGCAGTTTTATTTATTCGGTTATCGTTGCAGCAATTACTAGTCAGGTGTATATAATCATCCTGATAAAATAAGCAGTGGGCACTTTTAGTTAACCATTCCGTTATAGTTGCGGCATTCACTAGTCAAATACAATTAGCATGAGATATCCCAAAAACCCAGCAGTTGTTGGTACTTTTATTTAGCCATTCCGTTGTAGTTGCAATATTTACTAGTCAGGTACAATGGTCGCAAGCGACAATCCAAACCAGCAATTGTTGGCAGTTTTATTTAGCCATTCCATTATAGTGAAGCTGATTACTAGTCATTATAAAGTCAAATTTATAGCACTACTTTAGTTATAGTTGTCTATGATCGAGATACTGTGCTCCAAGTCGTCCATAACCGCGGACACGGCTTTCAGAAAGTTTTAACCTGTAGGGGGGCACAAATAGCAACACACGCACGATCAACCTTGGAAAAACCAAATGAAAACCCAACGAGGCATCATGACAAAGAAATCGCAAGATTCATATAATATTTCAGGGGGCCACCCCTTAGAGTAGACCCGCAACGAAGCCGGCCGGCTCCGAGACGGACTCAAGGTTGTGGGGACGGCTGTGAACGACTGGGAACCCAAAACTGGGCTTGTCGACACCGCGGAATCGTGCCACTATCCTAAACAGTACAGTGTGCTCCTCGCACAATCGTAAATAAAGCAGTAGCATGGCATAAGTACAGGATCGTAAATAAAATCTCAAACTAGTTTGTGGCCCCAAGAAATAAGAATGAATCAAGCTCTGGCTAAGGGGGGTCCCATAATTCCCCGTATGTGGATAGCGCGATAAATCAAGGAACAGGTATCAAGTACTCGGGGTCCTACGGGACACAAGTGGGCGGTCGGAAACCAAATATTATCTATCACCCACCAATGCCTCTGCTTACTTACTTCAATTTTAGTTGTTAAACAGGAATTAAAGTGAACGATAAATGAAGCCGAGATCATCTCCAACATCAAACATGTGGCAATACTCCAACAACTGTGGTACATGGCGACACGCAACAGCACTTGAGCAAGCGTCTACGATGCGCAAGTCCAACTATCTACCAAACAACAGGTAATAGGAGGTGGCCATGGCAATATAAGGCTGCAAGGGATATCACGGGTACGAAAACTAGAGCAACGCAACACATATAGCAATAGATCAACAGGAGGGAATAAATACTATAAAAGTAAGATAGGTAGAAAGGGGGAGATGCTCGCCTGAAAACATTGTCGAAGGTTCATCCGAAGATCGGGTCGAAGCTCACATCAACTCAACGGCCTTATCCGCGAAGAAGCAAAACGCTAGAATAAACACCGGATGCACTATTTAATACAACGGCAGAAGATCGGCATGATGCATGTATGATGTATGTCATGGCAAAGGTGCGATGCAATTAGGTTATATTAAGCGGAACCGGGGTCCCGACAATTAAATAGGTGGTTCATGTTATTTAACTACCCCGCAAATTAAATGTTGCATTATCAAGACAAAAGTTAGCACCGGTTCGCTACACCCATTTAAATGAGGCCAATATATGGCTAGATTTGCCCGCATATGGGCCCCATTTTTAATTATACGGTGAATCGGCATAAGGCCCCCAAACCACACGACAATATGCATGCATGAATATTTAATATGCGACAAGTTGTATATATTATAAAATAGGGTTTCGGGAAGGGGTTCACACATTAGGGGGTCTCGACGATCTTGGGGTTCCGGGGGGTTCGGGGTTCGGTCTCAGGGTTCAGGGTTTGACGGATTCGGGATCGGTACGGGAAGGAGGTCTTGGTGTTCCGGCTTCAATTGTCGATGGCGAACTTGTTCGGTACCGGGGTTTTTCGGAGATCTTGGCACGGCGCCGGGTACGGGATCGGTCTTCGGAGATCTTGGTAGATGGTTCCATGTCGACGGTCATGGCGACTCCGGGGAGAAGGCCTTGACGTTTCATGACGACAATCTTGGATCTTGTTGTCTGAGAAGAACTCGAGTTCGATCGGGGCACGCTTGGGTCGGTGCCGGTGTTTTCAGCACGCCATAGACGGAGGATCCTGGCTGAGAGAAGCAAGCCCATATCGGTACAACAGACCACCCAAAACAAGGACAACACGCTGGAGGAGGCCCGTTACTCGTTCGGGCATTATCTCGAGCGGCTTGCGGTCGGGTTGTAGAGAGGCACATGACGACGATGACGGTGGGGCAGAGACACCAGGGCCACAGAGGTCGGAGAGAGGGGCGCGAGACGCGGGCCCGCTGGTGGCACGACGAGGAGGGGCAGAGCCCGGGGCGGCGCCGGTGCGTGGGAAGGCCGAAACGGAGGAGACGGGGGCGCACGGGTCGTGCTGCTGCACAGAGAGGAGGCCGAGAGGGCGGCGATGGCCTTCGCGGACGTCGGCGTCTGGCGGGAGAGGGAACTCCGGCGAGGAGCTCGCAGGGGGCTACGAGAGGAGGTAAGGCGGTCAGACGGAGGAGACGAACGGGGAGCTCGCTGCGGTGGGGTGGTTCGTCGGGGAGGAAGAGGGAGGGCGAGGCACTCGTGGGGCTGCACGACAAGGCCTGGGAGGAGGCGGGCCAGAGATCGTTGCGCGAGCAGCAACGACAGAGGCGGCGGCGGTTCTTAGCGATGGGGATAAGGGAGGCGCTTGCGGGGAGAGGGAGATGGAGGGGGAGAGAGGAGCGGCGCTGGGGTCATTGTGGGTGGGGCCAGGTGCCGGGCGATGCGGGAGTGCGGGTGGAAGATTGCTGGCACGCGCGTGCCTTGCGTTTGGCGGCGGCGGGGTGGGGCGAGGGAAGGCTTTAGGCCAGATAGGTTTGGATGGTGGGGATTGGGGATTAGGGCTAGGTCAGGAACGGGTCGGTTCAGACGGTGGTTAGCTGGGCCAAGTCTGTTTGGGCTGGGGTAGTAGCTGGCTAGCTGGGCCACTGGCCTAGCTGACTGGCTCCCCCTAAATAAATATATGTCAGATACTGATTTTAAAACGTAAAACATTTTAAAATAGTTTTAGACAAATATTTTGAGTACGGCAATAGAGCATGTTGGTTTGAAATAAAAGATAGAAGTAATGTAAAAAAAAAGAAAATAGGCTTTTAGGGAAAATAGTTTAGTGCAAAATATGCATGATGTCATGATGATGCACAAAATATAAACAACAGGCGATTTTCTGGTAGTGGCTTTACCCGGGGTGCTACAATTCGACACCACTAACAATGGATCTCGCCCTCGAGATCCGCCTCATGGTACCGGAAGGAAGGTCGGCGATCTGCGTCTTCTCGCTTTGTGTAGATCTTCGCGACACCACTAACAAGAGGTCGTTGTCCGTGATCGTCGAGAGATCACTCCGGAAACAAAAGGTCGGAGGTAGAGGTATCAACAAATGAAGCCACCTCTATCTTCGATAAAAGGAGAGAAAAGATGCGGCCTAACCCACTTTAATGTACAAGAGCGAATAGAAAGGGTAGTCGGCATGGGGTCCAATCCATCACGCACCCAAACTATTACTCCGCACAATCAGTGGAAAAGCGTGCACCCATTCTCGGAATCAGACTGAAGATCTCGACAAGCGAGGTTCGGAAACAAAGGGGTGATGCAGACTCTGCATCGGATCTGGCGTAGATGATGTCGTCGCGTCGGAAAACACCGGAAGGCACAAACAAGGAATAAAGAATGGTAACACCGTAGACGGATTCATCAGGCAGCTTGAACACCGGACGGTAGAACACTGTTAACAGAGGAGAAAGCGAAACCCTGAAGGTACGACGGAAAACCCCACCACGAGAATTCCTGGACTCGAAGAAAAGATAAGAGAGCAGGATTCAAAACGCATAGAGATAAGAGGAGAATAGCAGAGGGGTAAGGAGTAAAATCAGACCTAATCGGAACTATCCAACCGATTTTGCAAAATAGTTTTTTTTGACACTCTACTTCGGCCGTTAGCTAGGTTATCCTACAGGCTGGACTTGTGGGGTATCGCAACTGCTGAGCTCTGATACCACTCTGTAACACCCTCAGAATCGGACCTATGCAAGTTTCAGCGCTTCCCGCCAAAAACCGCATAGAAACGATTCAAAGGTGCCCACCAGGCACTTTCGTGCGGGTGGAAAACGAAGTAATAACATTACACAACAGTCCTCGATGGGACCCACAGAACAGATATATACAACAGCGACTCAAAGAGTCAAGAATACAGATATAATATACAAAGATCCAAATCACCTTGAAAACGATAGAACGTCCGACTACGGACAAGATGCAAATGGGGCTAAGAGCCCTGAAGAATAACCAATGGCGTCCATAACCCTGCCCAGGCCAAGCCGGAAGGGTAACCCTGCTAGCGACGTCGATCTCAAAACCTGCTTAAACAAAAGGGGTGCCGACAAGGGCAAAGGAAAAGAGGAGCGTCAGTACTGAGGCCAGTACACGGCGAGGCTAGAATTCGGCGGTCCTCGCCTACATAGGTATGGTGAACTGAAGTGGCAGCGTCAGCATGCACTAAACAACCTATAGAGACTCGATACAGCTGGCGGCAATCAGAGAGGGGTAAGAAAGACCTATTCGGATCCAATCTGATACTACCACCAAACAAACCCATCCTAGCGTTTCCCCCTCGAGACCATCGAGGAAGTCAACCGAGGAACTCACACAGTTGGCAGTTTTATTTATTCGGTTATCGTTGCAGCAATTACTAGTCAGGTGTAGATAATCATCCTGATAAAATAAGCAGTGGGCACTTTTAGTTAACCATTCCGTTATAGTTGCGGCATTCACTAGTCAAATACAATTAGCATGAGATATCCCAAAAACCCAGCAGTTGTTGGTACTTTTATTTAGCCATTCCGTTGTAGTTGCAATATTTACTAGTCAGGTACAATGGTCGCAAGCGACAATCCAAACCAGCAATTGTTGGCAGTTTTATTTAGCCATTCCATTATAGTGAAGCTGATTACTAGTCATTATAAAGTCAAATTTATAGCACTACTTTAGTTATAGTTGTCTATGATCGAGATACTGTGCTCCAAGTCGGCCATAACCGCGGACACGGCTTTCAGAAAGTTTTACCCGGCCGGGGTGCACCAATAGCAACACACACACGATCAACCTCGGAAAAACCAAATCAAAACCCAACGAGGCTTTCACGACAAAGCAATCACAGGATTCAGAAATATTTCAGGGGGCCACCCCTTAGAGTAGACCCGCAACGAAGCCGGCCAGTTCCGAGACGGACTCAAGGTTATGGGGACGGCTGTGAACGACTGGGAACCCAAAACTGGGCTTGTCGACACCGCGGAATCGTGCCACTATCCTAAACAGTACAGTGTGCTCCTCGCACAATCGTAAATAAAGCAGTAGCATGGCATAAGTACAGGATCGTAAATAAAACCTCAAACTAGTTTGTGGCCCCAAGAAATAAGAATGAATCAAGCTCTGGCTAAGGGGGGTCCCATAATTCCCCGTATGTGGATAGCGCGATAAATCAAGGAACAGGTATCAAGTACTCGGGGTCCTACGGGACACAAGTGGGCGGTCGGAAACCAAATATTATCTATCACCCACCGATGCCTCTGCTGACTTACTTCAATTTTAGTTGTTAAACAGGAATTAAAGTGAACGATAAATGGAGCCGAGATCATCTCCAACATCAAACATGTGGCAATACTCCAACAACTGTGGTACATGGCGACACGCAACAACACTTGAGCAAGCGTCTACGACGCGCAAGTCCAACTATCTACCAAACAACAGGTAATAGGAGGTGGCCATGGCAATATAAGGCTGCAAGGGATATCACGGGTACGAAAACTAGAGCAACGCAACACAGATAGCAATAGATCAACAGGAGGGAATAAATACTATAAAAGTAAGATAGGTAGAAAGGGGGAGATGCTCGCCTGAAAACATTGTCGAAGGTTCATCCGAACATCGGGTCGAAGCTCACATCAACTCAACGGCCTTATCCGCGAAGAAGCAAAATGCTAGAATAAACACCGGATGCACTATTTAATACAACGGCAGAAGATCGGCATGATGCATGTATGATGTATGTCATGGCAAAGGTGCGATGCAATTAGGTCATATTAAGCGGAACCGGGGTCCCGACAATTAAATAGGTGGTTCATGTTATTTAACTACCCCGCAAATTAAATGTTGCATTATCAAGACAAAAGTTAGCACCGGTTCGCTACACCCATTTAAATGAGGCCAATATATGGCTAGATTTGCCCACATATGGGCCCCATTTTTAATTATACGGTGAATCGGCATAAGGCCCCCAAACCACACGACAATATGCATGCATGGACATTTAATATGCGACAAGTTGTATATATTATAAAATAGGGTTTCGGGAAGGGGTTCACACATTAGGGGGTCTCGACGATCTTGGGGTTCCGGGGGGTTCGGGGTTCGGTCTCAGGGTTCAGGGTTTGACGGATTCGGGATCGGTACGGGAAGGAGGTCTTGGTGTTCCGGCTTCAATTGTCGATGGCGAACTTGTTCGGTACCGGGGTTTTTCGGAGATCTTGGCACGGCGCCGGGTACGGGATCGGTCTTCGGAGATCTTGGTAGATGGTTCCATGTCGACGGTCATGGCGACTCCGGGGAGAAGGCCTTGACGTTTCATGACGACAATCTTGGACCATGTTGTCTGAGAAGAACTCGAGTTCGATCGGGGCACGCTTGGGTCGGTGCCGGTGTTTTCAGCACGCCATAGACGGAGGATCCTGGCTGAGAGCAGCAAGCCCATATCGGTACAACAGACCACCCAAAACAAGGACAACACGCTGGAGGAGGCCCGTGACTCGTTCGGGCATTAGCTCGAGCGGCTTGCGGTCGGGTTGCAGAGAGGCACAAGACGACGATGACGGTGGGGCAGAGACACCAGGGCCACAGAGGTCGGAGAGAGGGGCGCGAGACGCGGGCCCGCTGGTGGCGCGACGAGGAGGGGCAGAGCCCGGGGTGGCGCCGGTGCGTGGGAAGGCCGAAACGGAGGAGACGGGGGCGCACGGGTCGTGCTGCTGCACAGAGAGGAGGCCGAGAGGGCGGCGATGGCCTTCGCGGACGTCGGCGTCTGGCGGGAGAGGGAACTCCGGCGAGGAGCACGCAGGGGGCTGCGAGAGGAGGTAAGGCGGTCAGACGGAGGAGACGAACGGGGAGCTCGCTGCGGTGGGGTGGTTCGTCGGGGAGGAAGAGGGAGGGCGAGGCACTCGTGGGCTGCACGACAAGGCCTGGGAGGAGGCGGGCCAGAGATCGTTGCGCGAGCAGCAACGACAGAGGCGGCGGCGGTGCTTAGCGATGGGGATAAGGGAGGCGCTTGCGGGGAGAGGGAGATGGAGGGGGATAGAGGAGCAGCGCTGGGGTCATTGTGGGTGGGGCCAGGTGCCGGGCGATGCGGGAGTGCGGGTGGAAGATTGCTGGCACGCGCGTGCCTTGCGTTTGGCGGCGGCGGGGTGGGGCGAGGGAAGGCTTTAGGCCAGATAGGTTTGGATGGTGGGGATTGGGGATTAGGGCTAGGTCAGGAACGGGTCGGTTCAGATGGTGGTTAGCTGGGCCAAGTCTGTTTGGGCTGGGGTAGTAGCTGGCTAGCTAGGCCACTGGCCTAGCTGACTGGCTCCCCCTAAATAAATATATGTCAGATACTGATTTTAAAACGTAAAACATTTTAAAATAGTTTTAGACAAATATTTTGAGTACGGCAATAGAGCGTGTTGGTTTGAAATAAAAGATAGAAGTAATGTAAAAAAAAAAGAAAATAGGCTTTTAGGGAAAATAGTTTAGTGCAAAATATGCATGATGTCATGATGATGCACAAAATATAAACAACAGGCGATTTTCTAGTAGTGGCTTTACCCGGGGTGCTACAACCGGTTACTCGACCCATGATAGGTGTAGATCAGGGCAGTGTAATCATATGATGTGGGTAAAGTGTACAACCTCTACAGAGTGTAAATCTATTCGAATATCCGAGTCCTCGGTCATGGACGGTTGGGAAGGTTGCTGTAGAGCGGTGCTGGTTTTGATTTCAAAAAGGATTTCAGAAAAGCAAAGGCTTTGGAAATGTTTTGATCATGGGATGGTCGGAAGAGGAGGAATGGAGTTTGGTCATGGGATGAACGGAAGGAAAAACAAATGGGTGACCCAATCCTAGTGTTTTACAAAACTTTTCAAAAAGGTTTCCAAATTTTTTTATAAAGGTCTTCCCAGTCAGTTGCCTATAGGTTAAGCTTGACATGGACTCTGCGAATGAAGACTTTCACTATTGATAATTGTAATCGCCATAATGGCAATGATGTAAGTTTTATACCCATTATTTTCTGGATGTTGTAATGATACTCGTCGGTTATGCTCATGGCCCACTGATCATGGGAATGTGAATTGCAGGCATAACGGGATTCTCAGACCGTAAATCCGGGGTCCCACGAACTTGGTATCATAGCCATCCTGACTGTAGGACACCTTAGTTAGCATGGACGTTAGATTGGACAACCCCTATTGCTGAAAACACTAGCTTTCGAAAACTATTTTCTCAAAAGCTTTTCGAAATATTTCTTATATCACCTTCTCCGACTTAAACGATTTGAAAACGGCTTACCCTATCTCTCGTCTACCTTCAAAACATTCCGTTTTCAAAAGCAACTCTGACTTGGAAACCGCAAAGATGGAAGTACCTAGATGAAGAGACAAGCAAACCAAAGGAGCTACCAACGACGAAAGACACTCCAAGATCACTGTAACACCCTTAGAATCGGCCCTATGCAAGTTTTAGCGCTCCCCGCCAAACCCGCATAGAAACGATTCAAAGGTGCCCACCAGGCACTTTCGTGCGGGTGGAAAACGAAGTAATACACAATAGTCCACGATGGAACCCACAGAACAAATATATACAACAACGACTCAAAGAGTCAAGAATACAGATATACAATATAAAGATCCAAATCACCTTTAAAACGATACAGCGTCCGAGTACGGACAAGATGCAAATTGAGCTAAGAGCCCTGAAGAATAACCAATGGCATCCATAACCCTGCCCAGGCCAAGCCGGAAGGGTAACCCTGCTAACGACGTCGATCTCAAAACCTGCTTAAACAAAAAGGGGTGCCGACAAAGGGCAAAGGAAAAAGAGAGAGCGGTCAGTACTGAGGCCAGTACACGGCGAGGCTAGAATTCGGCGGGCCTCGCCTACATAGGTATGGTGGACTGAAGCGGCAGCGCAGCATGCACTAAACACCCTATAGAGACTCGATATAACTGTCGGCTATCAGAAAGGGATAAGGAAGACCTATTAGGAACCAACCTGATACTACCACCAAACATACCCATCCTGGTATTTCCCCCTCGAGACCAAACGAGGAAGTCAACCGAGGAACTCACACCGTTGGCAGTTTTATTCATTCCGTTATAGTTGCGTCAATTACTAGTCAAATAAAGATGGCATGAGTCATCCTGATATAATAAGCAGCTGGCAGTTTTAGTTAAACATTCCGTTGTAGTTGCAACACTTACTAGTCAGATACGATTAGCATGAGACATCCCAAAACCCAGTAGTTGTTGGTACTTTTATTTAGCCATTCCGTGGTAGTGGAGCTGATTACTAGTCATATCGGATACAAGTCAAATTATAGCAGTAAACTTTAGTTATAGTTGTCTATGATCGAGAACTGTGCTCCAAGTCGTCCATAACCGCGGACACGGCTTTTCGAAAATATTAAACCCTGCAGGGGTGCACCAAAGTATCCACACGCACTTCGACCCTTTTTGCCAGATCAGTTAACATACACCCATCGGTATGTTGGCGGGGCCTAAGTCATGACGTTTCCCAGACCCAAAGCAAATACATGGGGGCCACCCCACTAAGCTACCCGCCACGAAGTCGGCCGGTCTCCGAGACGGACTCAGGGTTTGTGTAGACGGCTGTAAACGACTGGGAACATGAAAAGATGACTGGGCTTGTCGATACAGCGAAAACGTGTCACGGACCTAAACAGTACAGGTGCAGTACCTCGCACAATTTAAATTAAGCAGTAAAGCATGGCATAAGTACAGAATAGTAATAAAGCCCCAAACTACTTGTGGCCCCCGGTACAATACTTTGAAATCAGGTACTAATCGATGGGGGTGCCCATACACCCCACCTGTGGTTAGCGCGCTCGATCTCGGAACAGGTGTCAAGAACTCGGGGTCCTACGGGACACCAGTGGGCGGTTAACAACCAAATAACATCTATTGCCCACCTGTGCCTCTGCATTATTTACCTATTTCAATTTTAGTTATTAAACAATAATTAAAGCCATGGTCATCTCCAACATTAAACATGCGGCAATACTCCAACAACTGTGGTACTAGACGACACGCAACAACACTTGAGCAAGCGACTACGACGCGCAAATCCAACTATCTACCAAACAACAGGTAATAGGATGTGTCCAAGGCAATATAAGGCTGCAAGGGATATCACGGGTACGAAAACTAGAGCATCGCAACACAGATAGCAATAGATCAACAGGGGGAATAAATACTATAAAAGTAAGATAGGTAGAAAGGGGGAGGTGCTCGCCTGAAAACATTGCCGAAGGTTCATCCGAAGATCGGGTCGACACTCACATCAACTCATCGGCCTAATCCGTGAAGAAGCAAAGCGCTAGAAGAAACACCGGATGGACTATTTAATACTACGGTAGAAAATCAGGCATGATGCATGTATGATGTATGACATGGCAAAGGTGCGATGCATTAAGGCAATATTAAGCGGAAACCGGGGTCCCGACATTTATTATTAGATTCGAGTTATTTATCTACCCCGCAAATTAAGTGTTGGGTTAACAGGGCGGAACATGGCATCGGTTCGCTACACCAATTTAAATGAAGTCCGGAATAAGACAAAGATATCCCGCATATAGACTCCATATTTAATTATGAGATGAATTGGCATAATGCCCCCAAACCACAGACAATATGCATGCATGAACAATTTAATATGCATCAGTTGATAATGTCATATTATAAAAATAATGGGGTCTCGGATAGGGAATCACTTTAGGGTTCGGCGAACTTGGGCTCCGAGGGGTTCGGGGTCGGGTCTCAGGGTTCTACGGGAGAATGGCTCGAAGAGATCGATCTCGGACAACGGAAGTCGATCTTGTCGCATCCGAGAAGGACTTGGTTGGCGTCGGGGGCACATCGGATCCGCCCTGGTCGGTGCCGATCTTGTCATCACGAAGGTCTTGTCGGGTCGTCGTATCGGGTCGGTCTTGGCGTTCGGGAAGAAGAACTTGGCGTGCGACGTCGTCGGCATCGGTGCGGGAAGGAGGTCTTGTCGTTCCGGGTCGGTGACCTTGGCGTCCGAGTTCTCGGGCATCGGATCTGGGAAGAAGTACTTGTCGCATCTACCGTCTTCGGGTTTGCTTCAATTGGGTCCATGACGAAGTACTTGTCGTCCCATGTAGAAATCCTTGTCGATCTGTGGCGATGATTTCAGGTTCGGGTCTTCAGGGTACATGAGGAGAACTTGGCGTTCTGAGGGGTTCGGTCTTCGGAAAGGTCTACGGACGCTAGGATCAGGGTCTTCGGATCCGCGAAGGAGATCTTTTCGGGGGCCTATGTCGGTCTTGGGTTATCATTACAATTGTCGGTCTTGTCTGCGGACGAACTTGACTTGACGGTTCGATGTCGTTGCAGCTCTTGGCGTTGGCTAAACAGGGTACATTAGTCTTGGCAAGGATCCAGGCACGAAGCAAGCACGACCCAGATGTTAGACGCACAAACACGCACGCAGTGCAGTGAACTTCTGGAACAGGGAGGCGTGGGCGAATCTGCCTGCAACGCACAGGAGACCGTTTGCGGTGGCGCCGGTCCTGGAGACGGAGGAACCCTCTGCAGCAAGGGGAGGCAGAGGCCGAAACGCCGGAGGCCGAGCTCGAGGAAGACTGGGTGGGTCAAGCTTGGCCGGAGCAGGACAGACAACGGCGAGGAGGCGCAGGAGGCAGGCTCGCGCGGTAGCGCTGATGAGTTGCGGACATGGCTTGAACAAAGGACCAAGTACCACCTCAGGGGATTGACTAACAAGGCGCCAGGAAACCCAGCGGGCGGCCTCGAGGTCGCGGTCTCCTGCAGTGGACGGACAGAGCGCTGCTGGGTCGAGGAGAAGCAGAAGGCGGCCGCGCGAGCTCAGCGAGCACGCCACTATAGAGATGCATCCGGCCGGGAGGAGGGCGTCCGCGGCGGCGCTAGAGCAACAGGCGACAGGACGCGAGCGGGCTCGACACGGGGCACGCTCGGGCGGAAGGACGAGGCCGACACGAAGGGACACGATGGCGACCAGGGTCGGGCGACGAGTAGAGGCGGATGGGACGCGACAGTGAGGAGGCCCGAGACAGGGCGGCGCCCGGTACGGAGGAGCACTGGCAGCGAGGGAGGGCTCGGCATGACGGTGGCGTCCCATGGGGAGGCACGGTCGACGGGGACCTGGGAGGCAGAGCCATGGCAGCGGAGGTCCGAAGAGCGAGCGGGCCTCTGGTGGCGAGGTGCACGCGAGGAAGGAGTGGTGAGGGCGAGCGATAGCGATGGCTTGCAGGCGAGGCGAACAGGGCATCAGGGCGAGGGTGTCCTGGTGGCAGGGAATCGAGGGACGAGGGAGCGGACGCGGGGCTCGCAGGAGGGAATCACGGCAGGTGGAGGAGCGGGATGCTAGCGAGGTTCTGGGTCCGCGCGTGTGGGGACGGCTACCGCGGGGTGGGGCCCGGTGGCAGAGAGAGAAGGAGGTGGGGAAGGATGGCAGGTGGTGGAAGTTGGTGGGCGGTGTGGTGCCAGGTGGGCCAGCAGGTGGCAGCTGGGGTGAGGTGGCATGCACCGATTGGGTGGGGTTTTGGTCCAGGGGGATGTGGCGAGCCGTGAGTGGCTGTGGTGATGTGGAGGGGGCTGGGTAGACTAGGATTGGGTAGTTTTAGGAATTTTGGAGGTGTCCGGTCAGGCTTTCGGGCCTGGCGGGCTGCCTCCTAAAAATAAAAGAGATATTTTATTATTTGAAACGGGGCTTTTGCAAACCGTTGGTAGACGAAACAAAATATTCCGGAGACCCGGGTTTTAATTTGAAAGCAAGACGGGACGTTTAGAAAACAAAAACAGGCTTTTTGAAAATAGTTTCAGACAAACAAATGCATGATGACATGACGATGCCCAAATGCAATGTGGCATGATGACATGAGCACGCGGTCATGATGATGCAATGCACAGAAACAACGCGATTTTCTGGTAGTGGTTTTTGCGGGATGCCACAATTCGACACCACTAACAATGGATCTTGCCCTCGAGATCCGCCTCATGGTACCGGGAAGAAGGTCGGCGATCTGAATCTTCTCGCTTCGTGTAGATCCTCGCGACACCACTAACAAGAGGTCGTTGTCCGTGATCGTCGAGAGAACACTCCGGGAACAAAAGGTCGAAGGTAGAGGTATCAACAAATGAAGCCACCTCTAGCTTCGATGGAAAGAGAGAATCGATGCATTCTCATCCACTTCAATGTACACAAGCGAATAGAGTGAGTAGTCGGCATGGGGGCCAATCCATCACGCACCCAAACTATTACTCCGCACAATCAGTAGAAAAACGTGCAACCATTCTCGGAATCAGACTGGAGATCTCGACAATCGAGGTTCAGAAACAAAGGAGTGATGCAGACTCTGCATCGGATCTGGCGTAGATGATGTCGTCGCGTCGGAAAACACCGGAAGACACGAGAAGGAACAAAGAGAAGTCCACCAGACGAAGGGTTCCTCGGATAGCATGAAGACCAGATGTAGCAACACCATTACCAAAGGAGGAAGCGAAACCCTGAAGGTACGATGGAACCCAACCACGAGAAATCCTGGACTCGGAGAGGGAGAAGAGAGCGGATTCAAAACACGCAGAGGTGAGAGGAGAGCAGCAGAGGGGTAAGGAGTAAAATCAGACCTAATCAGAACTATCCAACCGATTTTGCAAAAATAGTTTTGACACTCTACTTCGGCCATTAGCAAGGTTATCCTACAGGCTGGACTTGTGGGGTATCGCAACTGCTGAGCTATGATACCACTCTATAACACCCTCAGAATCGGCCCTATGCAAGTTTTAGCGCTCCCCGCCAAACCCGCATAGAAACGATTCAAAGGTGCCCACCAGGCACTTTCGTGCGGGTGGAAAACGAAGTAATACCATTACACAATAGTCCACGATGGAACCCACAGAACAGATATATACAACAACGACTCAAAGAGTCAAGAATACAGATATACAATATAAAGATCCAAATTACCTTTAAAACGATACAGCGTCCCAGTACGGACAAGATGCAAATTGAGCTAAGAGCCCTGAAGAATAACCAATGGCGTCCATAACCCTGCCCAGGCCAAGCCGGAAGGGTAACCCTGCTAACGACGTCGATCTCAAAACCTGCTTAAACAAAAAGGGGTGCCGACAAAGGGCAAAGGAAAAAGAGAGAGCGGTCAGTACTGAGGCCAGTACACGGCGAGGCTAGAATTCGGCGGTCCTCGCCTACATAGGTATGGTGGACTGAAGCGGCAGCACAGCATGCACTAAACACCCTATAGAGACTCGATATAACTGTCGGCTATCAGAAAGGGATAAGAAAGACCTATTAGGAACCAACCTGATACTACCACCAAACATACCCATCCTGGTATTTCCCCCTCGAGACCAAACGAGGAAGTCAACCGAGGAACTCACACCGTTGGCAGTTTTATTCATTCCGTTATAGTTGCGGAAATTACTAGTCAAATAAAGATGGCATGAGTCATCCTGATATAATAAGCAGTGGGCAGTTTTAGTTAAACATTTCGTTGTAGTTGCAACACTTACTAGTCAGATACGATTAGCATGAGACATCCCAAAACCCAGTAGTTGTTGGTACTTTTATTTAGCCATTCCGTGGTAGTGGAGCTGATTACTAGTCATATCGGATACAAGTAAAATTATAGCAGTAAACTTTAGTTATAGTTGTCTATGATCGAGAACTGTGCTCCAAGTCGTCCATAACCGCGGACACGGCTTTTCGAAAAGATTAAACCCTGCAGGGGTGCACCAAAGTATCCACACGCACTTCGACCCTTTTTGCCAGATCAGTTAACATACACCCATCGGTATGTCGGCGGGGCCTAAGTCATGACGTTTCCCGGACCCAAAGCAAATACATGGGGGCCACCCCACTAAGCTACCCGCAACGTAGTCGGCCGGTCTCCGAGACGGACTCAGGGTTTGTGTAGACGGCTGTAAACGACTGGGAACATGAAAAGATGACTGGGCTTGTCGATACAGCGAAAACGTGTCACGGACCTAAACAGTACAGGTGCAGTACCTCGCACAATTTAAATTAAGCAGTAAAGCATGGCATAAGTACATAATAGTAATAAAGCCCCAAACTACTTGTGGCCCCCGGTACAATACTTTGAAATCAGGTACTAATCGATGGGGGTGCCCATACACCCCACCTGTGGTTAGCGCGCTCGATCTCGGAACAGGTGTCAAGAACTCGGGGTCCTACGGGACACCAGTGGGCGGTTAACAACCAAATAACATCTATTTCCCACCTGTGCCTCTGCATTATTTACCTATTTCAATTTTAGTTATTAAACAATAATTAAAGCCATGGTCATCTCCAACATTAAACATGCGGCAATACTCCAACAACTGTGGTACTGGACGACACGCAACAACACTTGAGCAAGCGACTACGACGCGCAAGTCCAACTATCTACCAAACAACAGGTAATAGGATGTGTCCAAGGCAATATAAGGCTGCAAGGGATATCACGGGTACGAAAACTAGAGCATCGCAACACAGATAGCAATAGATCAACAGGGGGGAATAAATACTATAAAAGTAAGATAGGTAGAAAGGGGGAGGTGCTCGCCTGAAAACATTGCCGAAGGTTCATCCGAAGATCGGGTCGACACTCACATCAACTCATCGGCCTAATCCGTGAAGAAGCAAAGCGCTAGAAGAAACACCGGATGGACTATTTAATACTACGGTAGAAAATCGGGCATGATGCATGTATGATGTATGACATGGCAAAGGTGCGATGCATTAAGGCAATATTAAGCGGAAACCGGGGTCCCGACATTTATTATTAGATTCGAGTTATTTATCTACCCTGCAAATTAAGTGTTGGGTTAACAGGGCGGAACATGGCATCGGTTCGCTACACCAATTTAAATAAGTCCGGAATAAGACAAAGATATCCCGCATATAGACTCCATATTTAATTATGAGATGAATTGGCATAATGCCCCCAAACCACAGACAAGTATGCATGCATGAACAATTTAATATGCATCAGTTGATAATGTCATATTATAAAAATAATGGGGTCTCGGATAGGGAATCACTTTAGGGTTCGGCGAACTTGGGCTTCGAGGGGTTCGGGGTCGGGTCTCAGGGTTTGACGGGAGAATGGCTCGACGAGATCGGTCTCGGACAACGGAAGTCGATCTTGTCGCATCCGAGAAGGACTTGGTTGGCGTCGGGGGCACATCGGATCCGCCCTGGTCGGTGCCGATCTTGTCGTCACGAAGGTCTTGTCGGGTCGTCGTATCGGGTCGGTCTTGGCGTTCGGGAAGAAGAACTTGGCGTGCGACGTCGTCGGCATCGGTGCGGGAAGGAGGTCTTGTCGTTCCGGGTCGGTGACCTTGGCGTCCGATTTCTCGGGCATCGGATCTGGGAAGAAGTACTTGTCGCATCTACCGTCTTCGGGTTTGCTTCAATTGGGTCCATGACGAAGTACTTGTCGTCCCATGTAGAAATCCTTGTCGATCTGTGGCGATGATTTCAGGTTCGGGTCTTCGGGGTACATGAGGAGAACTTGGCGTTCCGAGGGGTTCGGTCTTCGGAAAGGTCTTCGGACGCTAGGATCAGGGTCTTCGGATCCGCGAAGGAGATCTTGTCGGGGGCCTCATGTCGGTCTTGGGTTATCATGTACAATTGTCGGTCTTGTCTGCGGACGAACTTGACTTGACGATTCGATGTCGTTGCAGCTCTTGGCGTCGGCTAAACAGGGTACATGAGTCTTGGCAAGGTTGCTAAGACGACGCTGATTCGAGTGAGGCCCGTGCGCAAAGGATCCAGGCACGAAGCAAGCACAACCCAGATGTTAGACGCACAAACACGCACGCAGTGCAGTGAACTTCTGGAACAGGGAGGCGTGGGCGGCTCTGCCTGCAACGCACAGGAGACCGTTTGCGGTGGCGCCGGTCCTGGAGACGGAGGAACCCTCTGCAGCAAGGGGAGGCAGAGGCCAAAACGCCGGAGGCCGAGCTCGAGGAAGACTGGGTGGGTCAAGGTTGGCCGGAGCAGGACAGACAACGGCGAGGAGGCGCAGGAGGCAGGGTCGCGCGGTAGCGCTGATGAGTTGCGGACATGGCTTGAACAAAGGACCAAGTACCACCTCAGGGGATTGACTAACAAGGCGCCAGGAAACCCAGCGGGCGGCCTCGAGGTCGCGGGCTCCTGCAGTGGACGGATAGAGCGCTGCTGGGTAGAGGAGAAGCAGAAGGCGGCCGCGCGAGCTCAGCGAGCACGCCACTATAGAGCTGCATCCGGCCGGGAGGAGGGCGTCCGCGGCGGCGCTAGAGCAACAGGCGACAGGACGCGAGCGGGCTCGGCACGGGGCGCGCTCGGGCGGAAGGACGAGGCCGATGCGAAGGGACACGACGTCGACCAGGGTCGGGCGACGAGTAGAGGCGGATGGGACGCGGCAGTGAGGAGGCCCGAGACAGGGCGGCGCCCGGTACGGAGAAGCACTGGCAGCGAGGGAGGGCTCGGCATGACGGTGGCGTCCCATGGGGAGGCACGGTCGACGGGGACCTGGGAGGCAGAGCCATGGCAGCGGAGGTCCGAAGAGCGAGCGGGCCTCTGGTGGCGAGGTGCACGCGAGGAAGGAGTGGTGAGGGCGAGCGATAGCGATGGCTTGCAGGCGAGGCGAGGAGGGCATCAGGGCGAGGGTGTCCTGGCGGCGGGGAATCGAGGGACGAGGGAGCGGACGCGGGGCTCGCAGGAGGGAATCGCGGCAGGTGGAGGAGCGGGATGCTAGCGAGGTTCTGGGTCCGCGCGTGTGGGGATGGCTACCGCGGGGTGGGGCCCGGTGGCAGAGAGAGAAGGAGGTGGGGAAGGATGGCAGGTGGTGGAAGTTGGTGGGCGGTGTGGTGCCAGGTGGGCCAGCAGGTGGCAACTAGGGTGAGGTGGCATGCACCGATTGGGTGGGGTTTTGGGCCAGGGGGATGTGGTGAGCCGTGAGTGGCTGTGGTGATGTGGAGGGGGCTGGGTAGACTAGGATTGGGTAGTTTTAGGAATTTTGGAGGTGGCCGGTCAGGCTTTCGGGCCTGGCGGGCTGCCTCCTAAAAATAAAAGAGATATTTTATTATTTGAAACGGGGCTTTTGCAAACCGTTGGTAGACGAAACAAAATATTCCGGAGACCCGGGTTTTAATTTGAAATCAAGATGGGACGTTTAGAAAAAAAACAGGCTTTTCGAAAATAGTTTCAGACAAACAAATGCATGATGACATGACGATGCCCAAATGCAATGTGGCATGATGACATGAGCATGCGGTCATGATGATGCAATGCACAGAAACAACGCGATTTTCTGGTAGTGGTTTTTGCGGGATGCCACAATCACCCTACCAACAGAGTCCTTCATTGCCTCAACAGATCAAGAACGAGATCAACGACCCCAGATGGCAAGACCGAAGTCAAGACCTCCAACAAGTCCGCACCTAGGATATATATCGTCAATATAGGATTCCCCTTATGGCACGTAGTCACCCCCTTTGGTACCTATGGTATGCTCTTCTTGCTTGTCATGTCCTTATATGATGCTTGTAATGTGTTATTTGTCTGCCTCAGATCATTTGATCCTATGATATGACCACCTCGTTTGTATTTCACGAAAAAAACCTTCGTAAGCCCATAACCTGAAACCTCTCCTCAGCAGGATGGCCACATAAATAAATCTCCGACAACCCGTATTCGTGCCTAGTTCTAATCGCCCCCAAAGGGGCAATGATCCTATTTAACCCTCTTCCGAGTAAACGGGAAGTCCTCGCCATAACACAAACACCCCAACACCCTAAAGATAAGAATGCCTGAAGACAACAAGTCTACTTCGTCATTGATCCAAAGAAACACAAAGGGTTCAAGTGAAGACAACCCCTCTGAAGCCAAAATGACCCCCCTCAACTAAGGACTAAGAAGAAGCGTTGCTAAATGCTAAAACTACCCCGAGTTAACCCTTATGGCTTTGTTAGGTAACCACCATTGCGAGGTAGTCACAATGAGGCATCAGTCAAAGACCGCAACTCAAGCGTCACGCCCTCCTCCAATACGAAGGATCTACCCTAGCCTTGACGACCCCAAGTAAAGCTCTAAGGTGCGTCTTTCCACTCAATTCTAGAAGACCTCCTACGAGAAGATAATCCAGGAAGATCTCCAATCCAAGAACCTTCCCCAAGCACCACCTCGAGAGTCGTCAGAGGAACGGAAGATAGACCCCCTCACCAATCTTCGGAAATCTACTCAATCCTCCCAATAACTGCGATGCTCAGAATTAAGATGACAAGACTACCCGGCGCCGCCAATACTACCCTCCAAAGGGTAGAAAGCAACCCAAAGAATCGAGATTATGTGAAGATGTCGTGAAGCCTCTTCTCTGCTATATCTGCTAACAACCCACCAAAAATACCTCCAACTCCGCAAACCCCGAGACGGAAAAAAGAAGAACCGTCCTTCTATGAGTATCAACCCATCTTCCAGTCACCACCCCCGGAAGATACACCCATCGAAGCAGCCCCCGAAGAAGGCACGACCCTCCCCCTTTTACTGCCAAAGAACTGAATATCCCTCACACCCCCCGAGGAACTGCAGTAACCAAAGTGAGTACTCAAACTTGGTATGGCTACAAGATTCAACGAGCACTCTCGAGATAGTCATTCGTACCCCACCAACTCATTATTCCAACATATCGTCCTGAAAACTGTTCAATAAGGCGTCAATTAACCTCACTGTTGGCTGGCACGAACCTGCTAAATTCTAGATGATATGCAAGTATGATGTGATTATTTGCGTGTTTTACCCAAGACGTTGCATCAGCCTCAATTCGAAATAATCCCATCCTATAGGACCGCGTCCCCAGATTTCCAACCACCAAAGGCATCCCCCTAGCTAGATACATTTCTATCCCGCTCAGACGCCTCACAAGAAGCAGCATCTACAAAGTCGAATGAAGATAACCACCTCCAGACGAAAGGTGCAACGCCATCCCCCAACATCAGCATACGACTCCAATAAAGGAAGTCTGCAACTTCACAAGCATCCCTAGTTTCGCTCTAAGGGGGAATAGTCTTTCCCGCCCAAAACCCGATAAAACCCTGGAGTCGAAATCTAGTCATCGTTAGGTGATAACCACCCTATAAATCAGAATCATGGACCTTGCCTGAAGAACAATAATCGGCACTTCTCCAGAATCAGAAAGTACTTCGAGAAAGTCCTGTATTCCAAGGTCGACCGTCTAACCACCCCTCTCTGACATATCAAGACCATGAAGACAAAAAAGCTGAATATAGTGGTGAAGGATCTATGAAGGCTCAACTCGCTGTCTCGCCCCAAGA
This sequence comes from Avena atlantica, assembly GCA_910589765.1. Taxonomy (NCBI): domain Eukaryota; kingdom Viridiplantae; phylum Streptophyta; class Magnoliopsida; order Poales; family Poaceae; genus Avena; species Avena atlantica. Next base: position 178,572,308 of record OU342738.1, on the reverse strand, counting down.
AGAAAGGACCCTATCGACACTAAACCAACCTAGACTCATCCTAAGGGAAAAGACTTATCCCGCACGACCGAAAGCCACTCAACCCCGACCCATAGCCAACGTAGCATGTTTGCTGTAACATTCTTTATCATCTAAATAATTCCACTACTGAAAATTGTTAAGAGGATGTTATCACCCAACCCTACCTCTCCCTAATCTCGGGACGAGATTCTTCTAAGGGGGAAAGGTCTGTAACATCCCAATTTTAGCAACCCTGATTTGTTGTCAAAAAGGCAAAAATCAGGGGGAATAGACACTTTTTCTTGTTATATGTTGCAATGCCTGCTTACTTGTTTGCTTGTGTTCATGAAATTGGTTGTGTATTAGATGATATACTCCTCATGTCAACTTGAGTTAACAAAAAATAGTTTACAGAAGAGATGTCTTGGCTCAACCTTCATATTCCCAAATTGTTCTGACAATTCCAAACTTGAGCCAATATAACTTTGACATAACGAAATTCTTTACTAGTTTCTATTAACCAAAACTATGGAGACCTATATATAATCTCCTTTTGTTTTCAAGATAGAACTTTCAACTAATCTTATCTCTAGGTTTTCCAAAACCTTTCCAAAAACAATTTTATCCAATCTTGGTAGAATACCAAGAGGCCCTTATCTCAATTCAAAATCACCACCTCTTCAAAAACACCCATGCTTACCTCAAGCCAGGCTTGATGGTAACCTTAGTAATAGTTGGATAAGTTGATAAGATGAATTTCTTTGATCTTCTGTCTGATGAATTGCCTTAATCTACTGATTGCCTTGTTTGCTTAGGAAGTAGCACGAGCCAATCTAGGATCTCATCCTTAGGGATCAAACCAATAGTTGAGACCATCAATCTCAAACTAAGCATCCCCAAACTAAATCTATCTTGAGACACTCAAGTGAATCTCTAATTTACTTAACTAGATTAATTCTAAGCTAATCCTTTATATAAGCATCAAACTCATCAAAGAACAAATACAAGCATGGATCCCCTCTATTCAATATATCCCTCAATATCAAACACTTTATGAAGAGGATGGACCCTTGCCTCCTCTACAAATGATTTACTATCTCATACTAGTCCAAAACCACAAGCCTGCCAAAATTGGCCAAGTCTGGAATCTTTAACTAGATTCAATCTTTGGAACTACCTCTAATCCAATCAGTGTGCATTTCAGAAAATGTACTAGAACCATATTGTAGTACATAATTAGTACTACCAAATCCCACTCTGGCCCTTGGATAAACTATCCTTGAACCCACTCATCCATTATGGTTTTGTAGTCAAGATAATAATCTTTTCTGCAAATCTTATCATCTTGCCTACTTTGATAGAAGCTCATCTCCTTGTGCTACCCCCCTTGAACAACTCTTTGCATGATTATGATCTACCAATCATGGTCTATAAATCCACCTTTCACTTGTTTCCATTGGAACTTTGTGTTTCTTAAACCCACTTGGTTTAGGAGGCATCATGACAACTCTATCATGGTAGCCTTATTTTCAACAAAGTTTGCCATCACTCCTAGACCACCTCAAATCCAAGCAAGCCAAACTCTTGCCTCCATGATAATCTATGTAAATTGTTATAACTATCCATATATCCATTGTACCAAGGTGAGCTCTGAGCTCACTAATCCCACCATGTTTAGGTGGCATAAAAGTACCACAACCCTAGATTCCCCCAAAAATATAATTTCCTCCAATATCACCATAATCCTTTAAAACCCAAATGTACAATGATGGGTAAATAGAGTTTACATCATCTATCTTGGAAATAATAATTCACAAGTTTCCACTTCTGGCAAAACCCTAGAAACAATGTCTATAAAGACAAGTTTGTTTTTCTCCAAATAACTTTGCCAACTCAATGCACATTTGAGTTATATACATCATACCCCACCTTCTCATCTAAAAAATAAATATTTTTGAGATTCCTTATTATTTATTTTTCGCTTTTTCTTAAATGGCATAAATAAAAAATAATTACTTAAAAAATACTTTTCCATCAAAATAAATTCCAATAAAATTATCCAATGTGTAATATGGTATTTAGGACCATATCACATCAAAAAACAACCATATTCCAATGTAATAGTACCAAATGAGATTCTAGAATATATTTCTGTACTTTTTGAATAAATAGTTTTAAGTGGACTTTTAATCATCAGAAAAATTCCAAACAATTACTAGGATCATGATTTAACTACAACTACCCACTAGTGCCAAATCCTGTTTTTTGCCTATGTCATGTTCCTAGACTTACTTCACAATGCTCCACTTAACCACTAATTGGAACTATCCAAATGTATGCCTCTAAACATCATCAAACCTCCTCCAACTTGATCAACCAAGCTTGTATATCCCAACATCAATCCCTCCTAGTCGTTCACTATAGCAAATTTATTGTAGCACCCCTCCCCCTTGTCCCATGTGCTTGAGTGAGAGAGCGGGCACTTGTTTAGTGCAAACCTTGCAAATATCTCCACCCAGCAGCCCTTGTCCCTCTCTATTTGTATGCATGTCCCCACACTCCTCTCTCCACCGCCTTGAGGCCCAATCAACGAGAACCTCCCTCTCCTAAAGATCCCCCTACACTATGTCCACCATGGACCTCTCCTTTGGTTTATAAGGCCCAGGTCAGTACAGCGCATCTCCCCTGGATCATTTGCCTCCTACCCTCCTCACTCACCCCTAGCTCTCCACCCCTTCTACTTTGGTATGGCTAGCCCGAGAAAGAGAGAGAGCAATGCTCTCGGCCTTCTCCCTCTCCTCGAGCTAGGTGCTCTCTCCTGTGCACACCTCGCGCTGCATGTCACCCTACTGAAGCCCCCACATCGTCCTGCATCTAATCCCCCTATTTTCTTGCCTAGGAATCGCAGATCCGAACGGTACCAACGAGCTCCGGGAAGTCCATCCCCGTCGTCTTCACACGAGCAGCGTCCAGGGCCAAATCTCATCTTCCCGCCCCTTGTTGAGGTCGTCGGGTGCGCCGCGTCGCCTCCGCCACCTCTCGGCCGCCCTCGAGACTAGGTAAGCCTCCCCCGCACCTTCCCTGGCCTGCCCTAGTGTTTCATGCCCCGTGCCCCGTCGAGAGGAGGAAGATAACCCTGAGCCATCAGATCTGCTCTAATCGGATGGCCCAGGAGCCTCCTTACCCCTTCGCCGCCGTGTCCCACTGATGCTGGGCTCCGCCTCGGGCGGGATTTGAATTTACCCCTCTCACGCGTGGCATTGCCTGCCTAGGCCAAAACCCCTCTCCTGGCCCATTTAAGCCCCAACCTCAGCCCGTGGCACCTTTTGCTTTATTATTTTTTGACCCGATCTAATCTGGCTCTTAGAAACAAATCATTTTGAAAATTGAAAGCACACCAATTGCTTAGATCTTAATTTTCTAGGATATCTAACATGTAGTGGCATTATTTGGCCTAGCTAATATCCATAGTATTTATAATAAACCACCTACCTAAATGTGTCATTTTTAGTATATAAATTCCTCAAAGAGTTTCATGAGTCCAAATGGAGTAAATCCAACTTCCTTTAGTATGTTCTGAAGGCACCTACTTCACAGCTCTGGCCCCAACTTAAATTGCTTCCTATTTTGTCTGTATCAAAAATAACAAAACCTTGTCAAATATGACTTTAGGAATTTCTATAGTTCAAACAAAAAGGTGTTTTGACAAAATTCCATCTCCCAAAACACATGAATAACAATATCCTTCAAACCCCAGGAGACCATAATTTATTAAGCAATGTTTAAATTTTGGTGAATTAAACATTCTGTACATGGTATATTCACTAATAAAATAAGTATAGTAATTTTATAACTCCAAAAAGGGTGATTCCAACTTATACAGAAAGGTATTCTAAATACCTATCATGTGTATTTAGAATCACATCAAAATATCATGTAGGTTTTTTCTGGCGAAAAAGACAAAACCCTGTAGTATTGCTTTTGAGAATTTACCGAGGGCATTCTACTAATTATTTTGATATAATTCGAACTCCCGGTGAATCATTCCATCAAACAATACTTAATCATCCAAGGAAATAATTTTTGGAGCTCCAAAAATTTTCTGGTGAATTACTTCCTAAAACTAGAGTTTTATTCACTAGAAAAAGCTTTACAAATCAACGGTAATTGATAAAATAGTGATACCACTTTTGTTGGTTTCATTTTATCAATATATATCTGATGGTATCATTTTTATATAATGGTCACATACAGAAAATGCCTTGGTCAAAAACCCCTCTCTTAGGTAGTTCCTAGACTATAAATCTTAAGGGATTTTCCTTCATGCTTCCAAAACAATGCAAATCTTCCTAAATCCCTTTTTCCTAAGACCAATTGATTTGTAAACATGAAATATTCATTGATTTCTGTATGTATTGGTGCTTGTATGCCTTGAATTGATTGTGGCATTTCTTGTTTGCATGATTGCTCGATAACGACGATAGTTACGATTGTGAGACACTGAGAAGAATAAAGCATCGTATTACTATTATTATTGTATTCTGGTATTCTAAGGAAGTCACGGGACATCTCTATGGTCACAGGCAAGCCACCTTATTGTTCATAAGCCCTAGCCCTATTTTTTTACTTATGCATGTTTTATCTCTTTTATATAAAGTGCATTGGTTTTCTGTTTAATTCTTTGTACCTGGTAATGGCTTGGCTCCCCCAGCTAATACCATTTGTACTACTAAGTACAACCCCTTGATGACACCTACTTGTCCCTAGTATAGTAGATGGTGCATAACACCATACCCTTTTGGAGACCCCGTTTTAGCCGAAGCAAAACTATAGGATGGGAAGACCCGAAAAAGCTTACAAAAATGTTTTATGAGAAAACCTTTGCGAGGTTTGGCCTACCAAGTGAGTTGGAATATGAAAAGGGTTTTTGTTTTACAAAAAGGATGGACAAAAGATGGAGGAAAAATATTTACAAAAACGCACCCGGTTCTTTGCAGTTTTGCCAGAATAATAACCCGTGCAACCACATTACTCTAGAATGAGACAGGGTTGGGCTGGAAGTTTGTCTATTATGGTATAGGTGCCTCACAAATACTATAGGGGAGATAATTTCCCCGAAGGGTGGACCTTCTTTGGTAAAACGGTCCATGTACAACATCGACCAGGAGAAGGAACTAAGGGTCTACGGGCCTCCGCGTGTTACTGTGAGCCCCTTATCGAAAGCACACACTCGTCGCAAAGGAAATGTAGGGTTTCGTAGCATGGAAAACAAAAATTTTCTATCGCATACAAACAAACAAGCCAAGATCTATCTACTAGATTTTAGCAACGAGTCGATGGAATAACTCACCCTCGAAGATTCCAAAGTGTTTAACGAGAGAGGATTCTCGTGGGTGATGTAGTCGTACTCTTCCTGATCTCAAGATCGCGTAGAAGATCCTTCCGGCGCTGCGTTCCGGCAGCGCTCCCGCAGTCGGTCACACGTTCGGTACTCGACGAAGACCTTCCTCTCCCTTGTTCCATCAGGCAGCGGAGGTTGTAGAACTCTCCTCGAGATTCCGACAGCACAACGGCGTGGTACCGGAAGTAGAGGGGAGATCTCGCAGGGCTTCGCCTTAAGCCGGAGCGAGTATGGTGGAGTATGAGAGAGATTTAGTGGTCTAGGATTTAGACACACAATTTAGAAGGCTCTAAACCAAAGGCTAGGGCAATTAGAAGCTCTAAACCAAAACGGCTCTAAACCGGAGGCTGTGGCTAGGGTTTAGATTTAGAGGATAGGAACTTGTGTGTGCTAGGAGGGAGCCCTACCCCTCCTTATATAGGTGGAGGGGCCGGCCGGCCAAGGGGAGGGAGGGGAGTCCCTCCCCAACTCGGCTTGGGTGGTGCGCCGGTTTGGGGAGGACTCCCTCCCCAACTCGGTTTCACCTCCTCCTCTTTTCCCACTTCCCAAAATTGCCGTTTGACTTTCAAACTAGCCGTTTGACTTTTCAATTTAGGATTTGATTAAACCCTTTATTTTGGACAACGAATACACTTAGTACTTGATGCAATCATTCCAACTAGCAATGACACATTCATGTACCCCTTCCCCTCCGGAGTGCCGAACATTCCGGAACCTTCTAGAACATTCCCGATGAAAACACCGGAATCATTCCCGAACTCCGAAACGGAACTTTACTTATATGAATCTTATTCTCCGGACCATTCCGGATCACCTCATGATATCCCGGATCCCATCCGAGACTCCGAACAACATTCGGTCTCTTTCTCATACTACCATAACTACTCAAACAACGTCGAATCCTTAAGTGTGTCTCCCTACGGTTCGTGAATTATGCGGACATGATCGAGACACTTCTCCGAACAATAACCAATAGAGGAATCTGGAAATTCACATGGCTCCCACATATTTCTACGATTACTTTGCGATCGAATGAACCATTTACATACGATACCAATTTCCCTTTGTCTCACGATAGTTTACTTATCCGAGGTTATGATCGTCGGTATCTCTGCATACCTAGTTCAACCTCGTTACCGATAAGTACTCTTTTCTCGTTCCCGTGATATGTGATCCCTTGTGATCCAGTCACATGCTTGCAAGCTAATTGGATGACATTCCACCGAGAGGGCCCAAAGTATATCTATCCGTCATATGGATGGACAAATCCCACTCTTGATCCATGTGTCTCAACCAATACTTTCCGAACACTCAATGCCACCTTTATAGCCACCCAGTTACGGTGTGGTGTTTTATGTCATCAAAGCATCCATCCGGTAAAGGTGATATGCATGATCTCATGGTCGAAGGAATTAGGTTACTATGTATCAGAAAGCATATAGCAATTGAACTATTTAAATGACTTGATCTTTATGCTACGCTTATCTATAGGAGTATGTCCATCATATCATTATCCTAACGATATGATCTTGTTGTTGATAACATCTCAATGTTCATGATAGGGAAACCACAATCATATATCAACCAACAAGCTAGTGTTGTATAGAGGCTATACTAGGGACTTCAAATTAAGTTTACAAATCACACAAGTATCAATGTTTCCTTGTTAATACTATTATAGCATGAATGTAAACATTTATCATAAACACAAAGATATAATAATAACTACATTTATTATTGCCTCTAGGGCATATCTCCAACAGTCTCCCACTTGCACTAGAGTCATCTAATCTAGATTACATGGTAATATACCGAACACCCATGGCAGTTCGGTGCTGGTCATGTTTTGCCCTTGGGAGAGGTTTAGTCAACGGATCCGCCACATTCAGATCTGTGTGTACTTTGCAAATCTTTATATCCCCATCTTGGATATGTTCTCGAATAGCGTGAAAACGTAGCTTGATGTGCTTCAGCTTCTTGTGTGACCTTGGTTCTTGCGCATTGGCTATGGCGCCCATGTTATCACAGTAGATAGACATTGGGTCCAGCGCACTAGGAACCACACCCAGCTCTGTAATGAACTCTTTCATCCATATCGCTTCTTGTGAAGCCTCCGAAGCAGCCATGTATTCTGATTCAGTTGAAGATCTCGCCACAACGCTTTGCTTTGCACTCCTCCAGCTAACTGCTGCACCATTCAAAATAAATACGTATCCAGATTGTGATTTAGAATCATCCGGATCGGTGTTCCAACTAGCATCGGTGTAACCATTTACAACGAGCTGTTCATCACCTCCATAAGAAAGAACCATATCCTTAGTTCTTCTCAAGTACTTAAGGATGTTTTTGACCGCTATCCAATGATCCACTCCTGGATCACTTTGATATCTGCTAGTCAAACTAACAACATATGCAATGTCGGGTCTAGTAAATAGCATGGCATACATAAGAGATCATATGGCTGAGTCATAGGGAGTTTTACTCATCCTTTCTCTATCTTCTACCATTGCAGGACTTTGAGTTTTACTCATGGTCGTATTGGGCAACATGGGCAAGAACCCTTTCGTGCTATCTTCCATTCCAAACCTCTTTAGAACTTTGTCCAAATATGTACTCTGTGACAATGATATTTGGCGTTTCGATCTATCTCTATAAATCTTTATGCCTAATATGTAAGCTGCTTCGCCAAGATCCTTCATTGAAAAACTATTATTCAAATATTCCTTGACACTATTAAGAAGGTCTACATCATTACCAATCAACAATATGTCATCCACATATAGTATTAAGAATGCTACAGAGCTCCCACTCACTTTCTTGTAAATACAAGCTTCTCCATAAGTTTGTATAAAACCAAAACTTTTGATTACCTTATCAAAACGTTGATTCCAACTTCGGGATGCTTGCTTCAATCCATATATGGACCGTTGAAGTTTGCATACCTTGTTAGCATCTTTAGGATCGACAAAACCTTTGGGTTACATCATATACAACTCTTCATCAATATCTCCATTGAGGAATGCTGTTTTGACATCCATCTGCCATATCTTATAATCATAATATGCAGCGATTGCTAACATAATCCTCACAGACTTTAGCTTCGCTACTCGTGAGAAAGTCTCATCGTAGTCAACTCCTTGAATTTGTTGAAACCCTTTTGCGACAAGTCGAGCTTTATAGACAGTAACATTACCATCAGCATCTGTTTTCTTCTTGAAGATCCATTTGTTCTCGACAGCCTTCCGGCCATCCGGTAAGTCCACCAAAGTCCACACTTGGTTTTCGTACATGGATCCAATCTCGGATTTCATGGCTTCTTGCCATTTATTGGAATCTGGGCTCATCATTGCTTCCTCATATATCTCGGGGTCATCGGTGTTGTCCACCAACATGACACTCATAACGGGATCATACCAATCTGGAGTGGTACGAGTTCTCGTTGACCTCCGAGGCTCTGTAGCAACTTCAACCGAAGTTTCATGATCACCATCATTAGCTTCCTCTCTTATTGGTGCAGGCGCCACAGGAACTTCTTCCGGTGCTGCGCTACTCGCAATTTCGAGAGAAGGTTCGGCAACCTCGTCGAGTTCTACTTTCCTTACAGTCACTTCTTTCGAGAGAAATTCCTTCTCTAGAAAGGATCCATTCTTGGCAACGAAGATTTTGCCTTCGGATCTATGATAGAAGGTATACCCAATAGTTTCTTTCGGGTATCCTATGAAGACGCATTTTTCTGCTTTGGGTTCTAGCTTGTCCGGCTGTAACTTCTTTACATAGGCTTCGCAACCCCAAACTTTAAGGAACGGCAATCTAGGTTTCTTCCCAAACCATAATTCATACGGTGTCGTTTCAACGGATTTAGACGGTGCCCTATTTAAAGTGAATGCGGCTGATTCTAATGCATAACCCCAAAATGATAGCGGTAAATCTGTAAGTGACATCATAGAACGAACCATATCTAAGAGAGTTCGATTACGACGTTCGGACACACCATTACGCTGTGGTGTTCCCGGCGGTGTCAATTGTGAAAGTATTCCGCATTTCTTCAAATGCTCGCCAAACTCGTAACTTATATATTCACCTCCACGATCAGAACGTAGAAATTTCATCTTCTTGTTACGTTGATTCTCTACCTCACTTTGAAACTCCTTAAACTTCTCGAAAGTTTCGGACTTATGTTTCATGAAATAGATATACCCATATCTACTCAATTCATTCGTGAAGGTAAGAACATAACGATAACCACCGCGCGATGCTACACTCATTGGACCACATACATCGGTATGTATGATTTCCAATAAGTCTGTAGCTCGCTCCATCATACCAGAAAATGGAGTCTTAGTCATTTTTCCCATCAGACATGCTTCGCATCTTTCAAGTGATTCAAAATCAAGTGATTCAAGAAGTCCATCGGAATGGAGTTTCTTCATATGTTTCACTCCAATGTGACCAAGACGACAGTGCCACATATAGGTCGAATTATCGCTTGATTTCAAACGTTTAGCCTCAATGTTGTTGATATGTGTATTTCCACTATCGAGATTCAATAAGAATAGACCATCTATCAAAGGTGCATGTGCATAAAACATATTACTCATATAAATCGAACAACCATTATTCTCGGATTTAAACAAGTAACCGTCTCGCAATAAACAAGATCCTGATATAATGTTCATGCTCAACGCAGGCACCAAATAACAATTATTTAAGTATAAAACTAATCCCGATGGTAGATGAAGGGGTAGCGTGCCGACCGCGATCACATCAACCTTTGATCCATTTCCCACGCGCATCGTCACCTTGTTCTTCGCTAGCTTCCGTTTATTCTGCAGCACCTGTTTCGAGTTACAAATATGAGCAACCGAACCAGTATCAAATACCCAGGCACTACTACGAGTACTAGTGAGATACACATCAATAACATGTATATCAGATATACCTTTCTTCTTGATGTTGCCGTTCTTCAAATCCGCCAAGTACTTTGGGCAATTCCGCTTCCAGTGACCTTCTCCCTTGCTGTAAAAGCACTCAGTATCAGGCTTAGGTCCAGCCTTGGTCTTCTTCGTCGGCATGGTAACTTTCTTACTACCCTTCTTGAAGTGTCCCTTCTGCTTAGACTTGCCTTTCTTGAATTTGGTGGTCTTATTGACCAACAACACTTGGTGCTCTTTCTTGATCTCCACTTCTGCAGATTTCAACATGGCAAAGAGTTCTGGCAACGTCTTGTTCATGTTCTGCATGTTGTAGTTCATCACAAAGTTCTTGTAACTTGGTGGTAGTGATTGGAGGACACGGTAAATTCCCAAAGCATTAGGAATCACTATACCCAAGCTTTGAAGTTTGTTTGCGTGCCCAGACATCTTAATCACATGCTCACTGACGGAGCTGCCCTCTTCTATCTTGCAGTTAAAGAACTTTTCAGAAGCCTCATAGCTTTCAATTGCCGCATGAGTCTCAAAAATCAATTTGAGATCCTCGACAATATCATATGGGTCTGAATCTTCAAACCTTTTCTGAAGCTCCGATTCCAAACCATACTAGATAGCACACTGAACTATGGAGTACTGATTCTTCCGTGTTAGGTAAACATTCTTTACTTCATCGGAAGCATCAGCTGCAGGTGGGTCACCCAGCGGTGCATCCAGCACATAGGTCAAATTACCAGCTGTGAGGACAATCCTCAAATTGCGGAACCAATCCGCGAAGTTGCTTCCATTGTTTTTCAACTTTTCTTTCTCTAGGAACGCATTAAAATTGATGGTAGGGGCTGCCATTGATCTACAACATATTTGCAATAGTTTAGACTAAGTTTATGACAAATTGAGTTCAAATTAATTAATGAAGTTAATATAGGTGAACTCCCACTCAAAACAATATCCCTCACATTGTTTTAGTGATCACACGAACCAAATCCACTACATGAACACCGATCATCACGAGAGTTGATATAGTTTCAATGGCGAACAATCGACATGTTCATCATATCTACTATATGATTCATGCTTTACCTTTCGGTGATCCGTGTTCCGAGACCATGTCTGTACATGCTAGGTTCGTCAAGATCAAACCTTAGTTTCCGCATGAGCAAATCTGGCTTGCTCACGTTGTATACACTTGCGGAATCTAACACACCCGATCATCACGTGGTGCTTCGAAACAACAAGCTTTAGCAACGGTGCTAACTAAGGGTGAACACTTTATGACTTGAAATTCATGTGCATGAGGGATCATCTTATAATGTTACCGTCGTCTACTAAGCAATACAAGATGCATAAAGGATTAACATCACATGCAATTCAATATATATGTGATATGATATGGCCTTTCTTCTTTGTGCTTCCAATCTCCATCTTCAAGCACGAACATGATCTCCATCATCACCGGCATTGCATCAAGGTCAATGACGCCTCTTCATGGTTGTCGTCCACCGGCTTCAACTATTACAACTACTTTGAATAGACACGCGGGTCTTAACATAAATTAAAGACAACCATATGGCTCCTGCCGGTTGCCAACTTACAATAAGGAACATTGCATACATCAAATATAATCACAATCATGGCCATATCACATCACTGCACACCCCTGCAAAACAAAGTTAGACGCCTCTACTTTCTTTGCATGTTTTACGTGGTTTGGGGCTTTCAATAAGTGTCGTTCTAACTTACGAACATGAACCACAACATTGATACTAGTATTGTTAATCACCCGTTGTAAATTGGATCTTAACTATGCTAGGAGAAACAGGCACCCGCAAAGCCACTTATGCAATACAAGTTGCATGCCAAGCGTGGAGCAAGTCTCATGAACGATGTCATGTAAGGTTAGCCCGGGCCGCTTCATCCCATCATACCGCAAGATGCAAAGTACACAAGAAGTAATCGACAATAAAAGCATCAACGCCCACAATGACCATTGTGTTCTACTCGTGCAACAGATCTACATATAGACACGGCTCTGATACCACTGTAGGGTTTCGTAGCATGGAAAACAAAAATTTTCTACCGCATACAAACAAACAAGCCAAGATCTATCTACTAGATTGTAGCAACGAGTCGATGGAATAACTCACCCTCGAAGATTCCAAAGTGTTTAACGAGAGCGGATTCTCGTGGGTGATGTAGTCGTACTCTTCCCGATCTCAAGATCACGTAGACGATCCTTCCGGCGCTGCGTTCTGGCAGCGCTCCCGCAGTCGGTCACACGTTCGGTACTCGACGAAGACCTTCATCTCCCTTGTTCCAGCAGGCAGCGGAGGTTGTAGCACTCTCCTCGAGATTCCGGCAGCACAACGGCGTGGTACCGGAAGTAGAGGGGAGATCTCGCAGGGCTTCGACTTAAGCTGGAGCGAGTATGGTGGAGTATGAGAGAGCTTTAGTGGTCTAGGATTTAGACACACCAATTAGAAGGCTCTAAACCGAAGGCTAGGGCAATTAGAAGCTCTAAACAAAAACGGCTCTAAACCGGAGGCTGTGGCTAGGGTTTAGATTTAGAGGATAGGAACTTGTGTGTGCTAGGAGGGAGCCCTGCCCCTCCTTATATAGGTGGAGGGGCCGGCCGGCCAAGGGGAGGGAGGGGAGTCCCTCCCCAACTCGGCTTGGGTGGTGCGCCGGTTTGGGGAGGACTCCCTCCCCAACTTGGTTTCACCTCCTCCTCTTTTCCCACTTCCCAAAATTGCCGTTTGACTTTCAAACTAGCCGTTTGACTTTTCAATTTAGGATTTTATTAAACCCTTTATTTTGGACAGAGAATACACTTAGTACATGATGCAATCATTCCAACTTGCAGTGACACATTCATGTACCCCTTCCCCTCCGGAGTGCCGGACATTCCGGAACCTTCTAGAACATTCCCGATGAAAACACCGGAATCATTCCCGAACTCCGAAACGGAACTTTCCTTATATGAATCATATTCTCCGGACCATTCCGGATCACCTCGTGATATCCCGGATCCCATCCGAGACTCCGAACAACATTCGGTCTCTTTCTCATACTACCATAACTACTCAAACAACGTCGAATCCTTAAGTGTGTCTCCCTACGGTTCGTGAATTATGCGGACATGATCGAGACACTTCTCCGAACAATAACCAATAGAGGAATCTGGAAATTCATATGGCTCCCACATATTTCTACGATTACTTTGCGATCGAATGAACCATTTACATACGATACCAATTTCCCTTTGTCTCACGATAGTTTACTTATCCGAGGTTATGATCGTCGGTATCTCTGCATACCTAGTTCAACCTCGTTACCGATAAGTACTCTTTTCTTGTTCCCGTGATATGTGATCCCTTGTGATCCAGTCACATGCTTGCAAGCTAATTGGATGACATTCCACCGAGAGGGCCCAGAGTATATCTATCCGTCATATGGATGGACAAATCCCACTCTTGATCCATGTGTCTCAACCAATACTTTCCGAACACTCAATGCCACCTTTATAGCCACCCAGTTACGGTGTGGTGTTTGATGTCATCAAAGCATCCATCTGGTAAAGGTGATATGCATGATCTCATGGTCGAAGGAATTAGGTTACTATGTATCAGAAAGCATATAGCAATTGAACTATTTAAATGACTTGATCTTTATGCTACGCTTATCTATAGGAGTATGTCCATCATATCATTCTCCTAACGATATGATCTTGTTGTTGATAACATCTCAATGTTCATGATAGGGAAACCACAATCATATATCAACCAACAAGCTAGTGTTGTATAGAGGCTATACTAGGGACTTCAAATTAAGTTTACAAATCACACAAGTATCAATGTTTCCTTGTTAATACTATTATAGCATGAATGTAAACATTTATCATAAACACAAAGATATAATAATAACTACATTTATTATTGCCTCTAGGGCATATCTCCAACAGGAAATTGCGCTCCAGTTGGCTTGTGAACTATATAGGGCGTCCCGGTGTTTAAAGGAACAACACTCATAGGGTAGGCACTTATATTGGGGTGGGCATCCAGAAAGTCTTGACCGGTTACTCGACCCACAATCGGTGTAGATCAGGGCAGTGTAATCGGATGATGTGGGTAAAGTGTACAACCTCTGTAGAGTGTAAATCTATTCGAATAGACGAGTCCTCAGTCATGGATGGTTGGGAAGGTTGCTATAGAGCGGTGCTGGTTTTGATTTCAAAAAGGATTTTGGAAAAGCAAAGGCTTTGGAAATGTTTTGACCATGGGATGGTCGGAAATGGAGGAATGTAGTTTGGTCATGGGATGACCGGAAGGAAAAACAAATGGGTGACCCAATCCCAGTGTTTTACAGAACTTTTCAAAAGGGTTTCCAAATTGTTTTATTAAAGTTTTCAAGAAAGATATAGCCAGGCTATATCTATGAGAAACTAGTTTATAAAAGAACCTCTTATGGAGCCCTCCTACTGCCACAACCATATTGCATATCCTTTATTTTTGTTCTTTTAAGGTGGTTTGCGAGTACATTCAAAGTACTCACCAGCATTGTCCATGGCTATTTACTTGGCCAGACTTACAGATGATCGAGAGAAAAGTTGGAGATGCTGATGTCTATGCGAGCTAGGCCGTCTTCCCAGTCAGTCGCCTATAGGTTAAGGCTTGACATGGACTCTGCGAATGAAGACTTTCACTATTGATAATTGTAATCGCCATAATGGCAATGATGTAATTTTTATACCCATTATTTTCTGGATGTTGTAATGATACTTGTCGGTTATGCTCATGGCCCACTGATCATGGGAACATGAATTGCAGGCATAACGGGATTCTCAGACCGTAAATCCGGGGTCCCACGGACTTGGTATCATAGCCATCCTGACTGTAGGACACCTTAGTTAGCATGGACGTTAGATTGGACAACCCCTATTTCTGAAAGCACCAGCTTTCGAAAACTATTTTCTCAAAATCTTTTCGAAATATTTCTTATCTCACCTTCTCTGACTTAAACGATTTGAAAACGGCTTACCCTATCTCTCATCTACCTTCAAAACATTCCGTTTTCAAAAGCAAGTCTGACTTGGAAACCGCAAAGATGGAAGTACCTAGATGAAGAGACAAGCAAACCAAAGGAGCTACCAACGACGAAAGACACTCCAAGATCGCCCTACCAACAGAGTCCTTCATTGCCTCAACGGATCAAGAACGAGATCAACGACCCCAGATGACAAGACCGAAGTCAAGACCTCCAGCAAGTCTGCACCTAGGATATATATCGTCAATATAGGATTCCCCTTATGGCGCGTAGTCACCCCCTTTGGTACCTATGGTATGCTGTTCTTGCTTGTCATGTCCTTATAGGATGCTTGTAATGTGTTATTTGTATGTCTCAGATCATTTGAGCCTCAGATCCTGGAAATTTACTTGGCCAGACTTACAGATGATCAAGAGAAAAGTTGGATATGCTGACGTCTATGCGAGCTAGGCCATCTTCCTAGTTAGTTGCTTGTAGGTTAAGGCTTGACATGGGCTCTGCGAATGAAGACTTCTGCTATTGATAATTGTAATCTCCATAATGGCAATGATGTAAGTTTTATACCCATTATTCTCTGGATGTTGTAATGATACTCTTCAGTTATGTTCACGGCTCACTGATCATGGGAATGTGAATTGCAGACATAATAGGATTCTCATACCGTAAATCTGGGGTCCCACAATATCCCTCCTTACCACAATCCTTTTTCGAGGAGGAGCTCTTACTAGTTCCATCACCAACCACCTCGTCCCCTTTGGAATTGGTGTTACCCTTTTCCTTAGATTGCGGTGTGGTGGCCTCAGAGGCAGATGGAGGTGGTGTTGTGGGTGCGTAGAGACGGATTATCATTTGACACATCCCTTCCATCTTAGTCTCCATAGAACTAATCAAGGTTGTTTCCAACGTCTTGTGATCGTTCATGGTGACTATTTCCTCAGCATCACTCCCATCTTCCTTGGTACACATACTTCTCTGAGGCGGTTAAGCCTGAATAAAGAGCCGGGGCTCTAATACCAATTGAAATGGATCGTATGAGCACCTAGAGGGGGTGGTAATAGGTGCTACTCAATTTTTAATTATTTTTCAATTTTAGGATTGACACAATGTAAATTCTCTAGATATGTAACTACGAGAATTTTTCTATATGCAAACATATCTACTAAACACGTAAAGAAAGGAGCGAGGAAATCGTAGTGGAGCACGTGGAGACACATGGATTTGTTTTACCGCAGTTTCTTCCTTGTTAAGGGAAGTACGTCTACATTGGAGGGGTGGGCAGTTCTAAGACCACTACGCCACAATAGGCCTCACCCTATTCTCCGATGGATCTTGCCACCAAAGGCATGATCCACCTCTCCACTATTAGTACCCTTCGAGGAGGGACCAGTGCCTTTACAACTCTAGCGGGACACACATACACAACCAAATTGGAGGCTCCCCTGATGAAAACAAGCTGCTAGAAGAACAAGGATTATCAAATAACCAAAACAAGGATCTAAATATTTGCAAGAAATACTAGATCGAGAATCCTCCAAGTGAATGGAGGGGAAGTGAAGCACTTGATTGCTGTTGATGAATATCAAGACCTCCTCCTTCGATTCCCCAAAGATCGAGGCCTTTGGGTGGGTGAAGGTGGAGATATTTTTGTTGGAACTTGAAGTATAGGTCTTATCTTTTTTGAAATGAATCAAGAGTTCTGGCAGGAGGGTAGAGATGGGTTTAAATACCCCTGCCCAGAACTGTCGGTTGGAGAATTTTGGGGGTGGATTATCTGCCCCCACTAGGGGTGGACTATCCGTCCTGGGGGGAAAATCTGCCCTAGGGCCGGAAAGTTCGGGGGAATATCGCCCCCATCCAGTACGCCGTGCCGTGTTTGCCTTGATGGAATTCCTCGTGGGGGCGGATTATCCGCCTTGGGGAAAAGTCCGCCCCAGAGCTGGAAAATCCGGGAGATTATGCGCCCCCATGCAGTGCGCCGCGCCATGGCACCCTTTGGAAAAACTCCTAGGGGGCGGATTATCTGCCCCCCTTGAGGGGCGGATTATCCGGCTTGGGCAAAAAATCTGGCCCAAGTAATACAATCTGGGGGAATATCCGCCCCCACACAGTACGCCGCACCTTGACTTCCTTTGTCGATTGGGGAGGGGCAGATTATTTGGCCCTTGGCAGGGGCGGATTATCCGCCCCCAAATACACCTTTGTGCTTCTTTTGAATTTTCTAAGACCTGCAGCACTTCAACACACATTAAATAATCCTTGATATTGTTATCTAACACACAAAACACTAGAGATCATGAAATGTTCTTTCACCAAGTTTCATGTGAGATCTAAGGATAGACACTAATAGTACCAATCCCAACCTCTTGAGAGCTTACATTGGAGGAATTGGAGAAAAGGGCTGAGGACCTGCAAAACATCGTCTGCTCTTGCTCGATGAGGCTGCATGCATTGTTGAGATTAAGCAACAGATAGACAAAAATCCTGCCTAGTACAAGTCAGAATTCAAGCGACTACCAAACAAAATTAGAGGTGGCCCGGTCTTGTCCAATAGGAATCTGAATATCCACAAAGTCTTATTTGACGGAAAGGCCGAAGGGCATATTCGGGTCTATAACACATTAGTGGAAAATGCTGCCTCTGCTCGAGCCATCCTTGCCAACAACCCATCTCCAGAACAGGTCCAGTAGTGCATGGCATTGCTCGACAAAGGACTACAATAGAAGAAAACAGCCGTGTTGTTCAGCAGAAAAATAGAATCAAAATCTGAGAAGTGTCGCAGTGATGCAGGCCAAAACACTGATGTAAGACCCCAAAGGGAACCGGAGCAACGTCACCATTCCAACCCTAGGGATGACAATAACTCAAGGACCGGTTCAGATAGTCACCATCATAGGACCACGCGCGGCTGGTCGAAAGTTCTTTCGGCTGCATCACATGACGCTATAAGAACACTGGCCCCTCACCAACCCCATCGTCGGCAAAATAATGCACAAAGGGATGAAGAGAAGCATGACACCAGCAAGAACGGGGCCGACAAAGGATTCCGCCTCCTAGGCACACTAGCCTTCTGGCTGAACCTTGTCGTATCAACGATAATGCCAGACACAGAAACGATGAGGACCGCCCCAAGACAAGTCGAGATGGTGTCCGACATCATGAAGATCCACCTCGGAGCCAGCATAACGAGCTCCAGGAGCCTGTCGCTCAGCCAGAAATAACCTACCGGAACCACCATCCCCACCTGGCAGCGACCACGAAGGATCTCATCATAGCCGTGGAAGCCGCATGGGTGGAGTAGGTAATGGTAGGAGAAGAAGCAGGAATCTGACTCCACCGCCCCACAGGCACAACGAGCATCCGAGGCGAAGATCACTCTCGCCCAATGACGCTTGCCATCGCATTGAATCTAACATTAAAGCACGGCGATACAAGGAGGAAGATGTGTATGTGGGACCCAAATGTTTTGGTCCATGCATCCGCATGACACAATTTTCGGTTGACTTTGGCATTGCAAAACACATTGAACCATATGACGGTGTGGCTCGTGTAGACACTTTGCTCCAGGATTTTTTCCAGGCTTGCTGCATCGCCAAAGGAGGAAACAGCTTGGTCACAGTCCAATATCTCCCACTTATGTTGAGGAAGATGGCTCGATCATGGCTCAGTGAGTTACCAGAAAACTCAGTAAACAACTGATATGATATGTAAAGTGCGTTCTTTTTGGATTTCGAGGGAACATACAGGAGGCCCTGCAAGGTTGAAGACCTGTAGCGTTGCACCCAGAGACCTAGAGAAACATGCCGAGACTACCTCAGATGATGGATCGACACAAAAAACTCTCGTGAAAGAGTAAATGATCAGATCACAATTGAAGCTTTGATCGCAGGACTCCCAGTCAGTTTACTATGTCACCGACTAAAGTGCGTCAAAGTTACAGACTTGGGAGAAATGATAGAAACAGCAAGCAAATATGTATACACCAATGATGATTCAGATGGACCGCTGAATGTGTTGGCTATCCCAAACTCAGCCAAGTAGCCAAAACAGTAGCAACACCAGAAGCACAAGAATACCTCGGAATATAAACCCAATCTGTAAAATGCAGTTGTTCATGCAGCATTCGGATCTGGAGCATGAGGAGGGCTCGTAGGCGGCCGGGGATGAGGCCGTGGAACTTCCCGAGTCTAGGGTAGAGGGATTAGAAACCAAGTAAGACATATTCCTGGGCCGACATTGCAAATAATCCTTGTGTTCATCACCTAGACAGGAACAGGGGCTCTTCCCATACCAATGTTGAGTGTTGTTTCAGTGATGACATCAAGAAAGATGAATTCGCTAGCTACATGGCCAAGCAACGATAAGGAAATAAAATTCTAAAAAGGGCAAGGAGGCCAAGGAATATTCTGACATGGAGGAGGCAAAATTCCCAAATCCCAAGTAGGATGGAAAGAAGGATTTCCCTACCAAAAATATGCTTACGTCTGCTTCCTCGGATCTCAGCCAACTAAGGTCAAAAAAGAGGTTCTCCATGAGCTTAACGCCACGGTTCCGGCTGTCCCCCAATTTTGGGATTGGTCAGAAGTAACCATCACCTTTGACCGGAGCGATCACCCCAAAAAGGGTCATCATCGGGGAAAATACCCTCTGGCCGTCTGATACGTCGGACACATATCTATAATTTTTGATGTTCCATGCTTGTTTAGTATCTACTTTGCTTTGCTTTGTCTACACTTTGAGGTGATTTTTACATGTTTTCTGGTACTAACCTATTAATAAGTTGCCACAGTGCCAGTTGCCTGTTTTCTGCTATTTTTGGTTCCAGAAAAGTTAGTAAGGAAATATTCTCGGAATTGGACGGGACAAACGTCAAAGTCAATAACTTTCCATGGGGAACAAGAAGTCCAGAGGGGAGATGGAGAGGCGTGCCAGGGCGGCCACACCCCCTAGGCGTGGGTGGGCCCTGCCCCGCGCCTAGGCAGGGTGTGGGGACCCTGGCCACTGCCTCGGCCTCCCCCTTCTCCTATAAGAAGACCCCGATGCAGAAACCCTAAGTACCTGATCAATATTCCACGAAACCTTCTATAGCCGCCGCCGCCGTCATCCCCAGATCGGGGGGATATGAAGTTCTTCCTGGCACCCTACCGGAGGGGAGATCATCCCGGAGGCCTTCTCTCCGGTATGATGAGTGAGTAGTTCCACCTTGGACTATGGGTCCATGTAGTAGCTAGATGGTTGTATCTCCTCCTTGTGCTTTTATGTATAGATCTTGTGAGCTCCGTTCATGATCAAGATCTAATCTATTTGTAAGCATGCATGTTGTGTTTGCGGGGATCCGATGGATATTGAGATTATTATGTTGGTTTGATTAATGGTTTTGTCTTTATGATCATATCATGTCTATGTTGTTTGTGATCTTGCATGCTCTCCGTTGTTAGTATCTATCTTGGCCAAGTAGTTGCTAGTGACTCCAAGAGGGGGTATTTATGCTCGATAGTGGGTTCATGCCTCTAGTTTCCAAGGGAAGTGACAGAAATCTCTTCGGTTGTAGATGTGTTGTTGCTAGTAGGGAGAAAACAACGGTCTCTTGTTCATGGAACATGTGGACGGTTTACCTTACACACTTTGCTTCAAGCAGTTGTCTGTTGCTTGCAACTTAATACTGGAGGGGGTTCGGATGATAACCTGAAGGTGGACTTCTAGTCATAGATGCAGTTGGATGGCAGTCTATGTATCTTGTTGTATTGCCCAATCGAATCTCATATGATCTTTCTGACTAGTAATTGCATTGTTATGCCTTGCTCAGTTCCTGTCAATTGCCCTGCTGTAATTTGTTTACCCTTCATGCCATGTTATTTATCTAAGGAGAGCACCTCTAGTGAACTATGGACCCCGGTCCAATCTTTACCATTGATACATCTTCCAATGTTACTTGTTTACTTGCTGCAAACCATTACCTTCCACACAATACGTTTAATCCTTTGTTACAGTAACCGGTGAGATTGACAACCTCACTATTAGTTGGGGCAAAGTCTTGAGTTTGTGTTGTGCAGGTCTCCGTGTTGCTTGCAACACCTGTGTGACGTTTCCTTCCTCCTACTGGTTCGATAACCTCGGTTTCTTACTGAGGGAAGACTTGCTGCTGTTGTAGGGTTCGTAGCATGGAAAACAAAAATTTCTACCGCATGCATACAAACAAGCCAAGATATATCTACTAGATTGTAGCAACGAGTCGATTAGAGTACTCACCCTCGAAGATTCCAAAGCGGTTAACGAGAGCAGATTCTCGTGGGTGATGTAGTCGTACACTTGCCGATCTCAAGATCGCGTAGACGATCCTTCCAATGCTGCGTTTTTCGGCAGCGCTTCCGCAATCGGTCACACGTTCGGTACTCGATGAAGACCTTCCTCTCCCTTGTTCCAGCAGGCAGCGGAGGTTGTAGTTCTCCCCTCGCGATTCCGGCAGCATGACGGCGTGGTGTCGGAAGTAGAGGGAAGATCCCATAGGGCTTCGCCTAAGGCGGTGCAAGTTATGGTGGATCTAGGGTATCCGGCAATATAGGTTTAGAAGACCGGAGAGGAGGAGTAGGTGTCGGCGGCGGCTAGGGCGATGGCTACGGGCCGCCGGCGGCGCACGGGTGGGGAGGGATGGTGTTGTGTGATTTGGGGTTGCCCTCCCCCTCTATTTATAAGAGGGAGGGTAGCTTGGGAGAGGGGAGTTTGAATCCATACCCAAACCCAAGTTGGATAGAAGGAAGGAATCTTTCCTTCTTCCACTAGGAAACTATTGTTCCAGTTTGACTTTTCAAACCTCCCTTTTGACTTTCAATTTAGAGCTTTGTTTCTCTCTCGCAAATGCCCAACCAAAGTGACCTAGGACATGATCCAATCATTCCACTTAACCATGAAACATTCATGGACCATTCCCCTTCCGGTCCGGTGAATCTTCTAGATGCTTCTAGAACCTCTTCGATGAAAATATCGAAATGATTCCTGAACTCCGGAATCGTACTTTCCTTATATGAATCTTATTCTACGGACCATTCCGGATCTCCTCGTGATATCCCGGGTCCCATCCGAGACTCCGAACAACATTCAGTTTCCCTACTTACATTCCATATCTACTAAACAACATCGAATCCTTAAGTGTGTCTCCGTACGGTTCATGAATAATGCGGACATGACCGAGACACTTCTCCGATCAATAACCAATAGAGGAATCTGGAAATTCATATGGCTCCCACATATTTCTACGATTACTTTGCGATCGAATGAACCACTTACATACAATACCAATTTACCTTTGTCTCGCGATAGTTTACTTATCCGAGGTTTGATCGTTGGTATCTCTGCATACCTAATTCAACCTCGTCACCGATAAGTACTCTTTTCTCGCTCCTGTGATATGTGATCCCTTGTGAGCCAGTCACATGCTTGCAAGATAATTGAATGACATTCCACTGAGAGGGCCCAGAGTATATCTATCCGTCATATGGATGGACAAATCCCACTCTTGATCCATGTGCCTCAACACATACTTTCCAAACACTTAATGCCACCTTTGTAGCCACCCAGTTACGGTGTGGTGTTTGATGTCATCAAAGCATCCTTCCGGTGATGGTGATTAGCATGATATCATGGTTGAAGGAATTGGGTTACTATGTATCAGAGAGCTTATAGCAAACGAACTATTGAAATGACTTGATCTTTATGCTACGCTTATCTATAGGAGTATGTCCATCATACCATTCTCCTAATGATATAATCTTGTTCTTAATAACATCTCAATGTTCATGATCGAGAAACCACGATCATCCATTAACCAACAAGCTAGTATTATAAAGAGGCTTTACCAGGGACTCTAATTTAGTTTAGAAATCACACAAGTATTAATGTTTCCGGTTAATACTATTATAGCATGAATGTAAACATTTATCGTAAACAGAAGGATATAATAATAACCACTTTTATTATTGCCTCTAGGGCATATCTCCAACAGTCTCCCACTTGCACTAGAGTCAACTAATCTAGATTACATGGTAATATACCAAACACCCATGGCGGTTTGGTGCTGGTCATGTTTTGCCCTCGGGAGAGGTTTAGTCAATGGATCCGCCACATTCAGATATGTGTGTACTTTGCAAATCTTTATGTCACCATCTTGGACATGCTCTCGAATAGCGTGAAAACGTAGCTTGATGTGCATCAACTTCTTGTGTGACCTTGATTCTTGCGCATTGGCTATGGCGCCCTTGTTATCACAATAGATAGACATTGGGTCTAGCGCACTTGGAACCACACCGAGATATGTAATGAACTCCTTCATCCATATCGCCTCTTGTGAAGCCTCCGAAGCAGCTATGTATTCTGATTCAGTTGAAGATCTTGCCACAACGCTTTGCTTTGCACTCCTCCAGCTAACTGCTGCACCATTCAAAGTAAATACGTATCCAGATTGAGATTTAGAATCATCCGGATCGGTGTTCCAACTAGCATCGGTGTAACCATTAACAACAAGTTGTTCATCACCTCCATAAGAAAGAACCATATCCTTAGTTCTTCTCAAGTACTTAAGGATGTTTTTGACCGCTATCCAATGATCCACTCCTGGATCACTTTGATATCTGCTAGTCAAACTAACAACATATGCAATGTCGGGTCTAGTAAATAGCATGGCATACATAAGAGATCATATGGCTGAGTCATAGGGAGTTTTACTCATCCTTTCTCTATCTTCTGCCATTGCAGGACTTTGAGTTTTACTCATGGTCGTATTGGGCAACATGGGCAAGAACCCTTTCGTGCTATCTTCCATTCCAAACCTCTTTAGAACTTTGTCCAAATATGTACTCTGTGACAATGATATTAGGCATCTCGATCTATCTCTATAAATCTTTATGCCTAATATGTAAGCTGCTTCACCAAGATCGTTCATTGAAAAACTATTATTCAAATAATCGTTGACACTATTAAGAAGGTCTACATCATTCCCAATCAACAATATGTCATCTACATATAGTATTAAGAATGCTACAGAGCTCCCACTCACTTTCTTGTAAATACAAGCTTCTCCATAAGTTTGTATAGAACCAAAACTTTTGATCACTCCGGGATGCTTGCTTCAATCCATAAATGGACCGTTGAAGTTTGCATACCTTGTTAGCATCTTTAGGATCGACAAAACCTTTGGGTTGTACCATATAAAACTCTTCATCAATGTCTCCATTGAGGAACGCCGTTTTGACATCCATCTGCCATATCTCATAATCATAATATGCAGCGATTGCTAATAAAATCCTCACAGACTTTAGCTTCGCTACCGCTGAGAAAGTCTCATCGTAGTTAAATCCTTGAATTTGTCGAAACCCTTTTGCGACAAGTCAAGCTTTATAGACAGTAACATTACCATCATCATCATCTGTTTTCTTCTTGAAAATCCATTTGTTCTCGATAGCCTTCCGGCCATCTGGTAAGTCCACCAAAGTCCATACTTGGTTTTCGTACATGGATCCAATCTCGGATTTCATTGCTTTTTCCATTTATTGGAATCTGGGATCATCATCGCTTCCTCATATGTCGCAGGGTCATCGGTGTTGTCCACCAACATGACACTCATAACGGGATCATACCAATCAGTAGTGGTATGATTTCTTGTTGATCTCTGAGGTTCCGTAGTTACTTCAACCGAAGTTTCATGATCAACATCATTAGCTTCCTCTCTTATTGGTGTAGGCGCCACAGGAACCACTTCTGATGCTGCGCTACTCTCAAGTTCGAGAGAAGGTTCAACAACCTCGTCGAGTTCTACTTTCCTTCTAGTCACTTCTTTCGAGAGAAACTCCTTCTCTAGAAAGGATCCATTCTTGGCAACAAAGATTTTGCCCTCGGATCTATGATAGAAGGTATACCCAATAGTTTCCTTCGGGTATCCTATGAAGACGCATTTTTCCTCTTTGGGTTCAAGCTTGTATGTCTGTAACTTCTTTACATAATCTTCGCAACCCCAAACTTTAAGGAACGACAACTTAGGTTTCTTCCCAAACCATAATTCATACGGTGTCGTTTCAACGGATTTAGATGGTGCCCTATTTAAAGTGAATGCGGCTATTTCTAATGCATAACTCCAAAACTATAGCGGTAAATTTGTAAGTGACATCATAGAACGATCCATATCTAAGAGAGTTCGATTACGACGTTCGGACACACCATTACATAGTGGTGTTCCCGACGGTGTCAATTGTGAAAGTATTCTGCATTCCTTCAAATGCTCGCCAAACTCGTAACTTAGATATTCACCTCCATGATCAGATTGTAGAAATTTAATCTTCTTGTTACGTTGATTCTCTACTTCACTTTGAAATTCCTTAAACTTCTCGAAACTTTCGGACTTATGTTTCATGAAATAGATATACCCAGATCTACTCAAGTCATACATCAAGGTAAGAACATAACGATAACAACTGCGTGATGCTACACTCATGGGGCCACACACATCGGTATGCATGATTTCCAATAAGTCCGTAGCTCGCTCCATCATACCAGAAAATGGAGTCTTAGTCATTTTACCCATCAGACATGCTTTGCATCTTTCAGGTGATTCGAAATCAAGTGATTCAAGAAGTCCATCA
This sequence comes from Avena atlantica, assembly GCA_910589765.1. Taxonomy (NCBI): domain Eukaryota; kingdom Viridiplantae; phylum Streptophyta; class Magnoliopsida; order Poales; family Poaceae; genus Avena; species Avena atlantica. The sequence goes on along the minus strand of OU342738.1, from coordinate 178,546,314 downwards.
GAATGGAGTTTCTTCATACGCTTCACTCCAATATGACCAAGATGACAATGCCACATATAGGTCGAGTTATCACTCAATTTCAAACGTTTAGCTTCAATGTTATTAATGTGTGTATTTCTACAATCGGATTCAATAAGAATAGACCATCTATCAAAGGTGCATGTGCATAAAACATATTACTCGTATAAATGGAACAACCATTATTCTTGGACTTAAACAAGTAACCGTCCTGCAATAAACATGATCCGGATATAATGTTCATGCTCAACGCAGGCACCAAATAACAATTATTTAAGTATAAAACTAATCCCGATGGTAGATGAAGAGGTAGCATGCCGACTGCGATCACATCAACCTTTGATCCATTTCCAACGCGCATCGTCACCTCGTTCTTTGCTAGTTTCCGTCTATTCTACAACACCTGTTTCGAGTTACAAATATGAGCAACCGAACCAGTATAAAATACCTAGGCACTACTACGAGTACTAGTGAGATACACATCAATAACATGTATATCGGATATACCTTTCTTCTTGATGTTGCCGTTCTTCAAATCCGCCAAGTACTTAGGGCAATTCCGCTTCCAGTGACCCTCTCCCTTGCAGTAAAAGCACTCAGTATCATGCTTAGGCCCAGCCTTGGTCTTCTTCGCCGGCGCGGTAACTTTCTTACCGCCCTTCTTGATGTTTCCCTTTTTCTTAGACTTACCTTGCTTCTTGAATTTGGTGGTCTTATTGACTATCAACACTTGGTGCTCTTTCTTGATCTCCACTTCCGCAGACTTTAACATGGAGAAGAGTTCGGGCAACGACTTGTCCATGTTTTGCATATTGTAGTTCATCACAAAGTTTTTGTAACTTGGTGGTAGTGATTGGAGGACATAGTGAATCCCCCAAGCATTAGGAATGACTATACACAAGATTTGAAGCTTGCTTGCGTGCCTAGACATCTTAAGCATGTGCTCACTGACGGAGCTGCCCTCTTCCATCTTGTAGTTAAAGAACTTTTCAGAAGCCTCATAACTCTCAACTGCCGCATGAGCCTCAAATATCATTTTGAGTTCACGGACAATATCATGTGGGTCATGGTTATCAAACCTTTTTTGAAGCTCTAATTCCAAACCATACAAGATAGCACATAGAACCGTGGAGTACTGATTCTTCCGAGCGAGGAAAACATTCTTTACCTCATCGGTAGTGTAGAGAGAGTGTCCCAACCTTTAAACAATATAAGGTGGAGTCCCCTGTGTTTACAATGCTAGTCCCTGGATCAATAGCTATCATCCACAGTTAAGATGTAATATCAAGAAACAAAGGTCATAATATAACTTTATAACCAGGAATAACATAACTTTATTACATCTTACATAGCTCATTTTGCTATTACATTACATTGCAGCGGAATAACTATAAGTATGGGGTCCTTCATCTTCAAAGTGCCACAGGCAGATGTTGGTTGTAGACTTTGTAATCCTAATCAATCAATCTTCACTAAAATCAATCAAACCTGCAACATTACAAGTTACAACCACAAGGGTCAATACATTTGAATTGTATTGGCAAGTTTTACTACTAAGTTTAATATGAGTGGATCCTATCATGCATTTTGGCTAAGTAGGGTTTAAGGCTCATTTGCAGAAAGCAATACTTTATCCTATCTTTTCAAATCATTTTGTTTCCTTTGTCAAATCTCTTTATCAAAAGCTCTTGAACTCCTTGGTATCCCCAAGTATTCAAGTCTTTGTAAAAAATCCCTTGAGCTACTTGGTAACCCCAAGTGCATCAAGTTTTATCAAAATCTCATGAGTTCCTTGGTAACCCCAAGTGTTCATGTTTTCATCAAAATCTCTTGAGTTCCTTGGTAACCCCAAGTACATCAAGTTTTATCAAAGTCCCTTGAGCTCCTTGGTACCCCCAAGTGCATCAAGTCTTTAAAAGTTTTCTTTTAGAAATTAGAATGTCGAGATCTCCCATAGCTTCAAACTTTAGTTGCTCAGTATTTTCCATAACCGGGGACACGGCTAAGTACTTAGATTTTATTATCTTCTGCAGAAGGAGTACACTTTACCCACATGTCACAATCCCATCCTTTCGCCACCAGTGACCACTGGATTAGTGCTCACCAAGATGGAGTACCGGCAGATTGAGAATGTGACGAAGTCTTTCCAGAGGGTCCTCCCATACACCATTGCTAGCTTGTCTTCAAGTACCCATGTAGGATTCCAGGTCCTCATGTCCAGTAGCCTGAAGACAATGTATGGGTCTTCCCAATGTAGTTGACTAAGCCAGAGCCATAAATAGCATGTGGTTGCACACGAAAGCCACAATTGGAGAAACATGTTCAATCTCTAAGTTTCCTGGGTGGTTTCCTTTGGAGCACAACACAAAGTGATTGCCATAGACATGGTTCCCTTTTGTTGCCACCTTCTCCAAACTCAAAGTATCCTTGGCCACCCAGGTGGTTCATTGAGTCCTTGTTTTATTATATAAAAACACAAGTCCTTTTCTCAACTTCATAAAATCTCAACATGTATCTCTTTTCAAAATATAGTATGGCTAAGCATGTATCAACTACATTGTTTTCACTAAGGAATGTATAAGGTATCCTATTAGGATTTAGCATAGCATAAGTATAGAAAATTCTTTTCATGCATGTTTTCAAAATCCACTAAGTATAATGAACATAGTAGGACTTTAGATGATAGTGTAACTTGCCTTTTTGGTAGGGAATGTTGGTTCACTCCTTGATCTTGATAGTCTCACACTTTTCTAACTTCACTACAATCAATCAAGCAAACACAATATCAACTAGCATTCCAAACCAATAATCAATCAAACAATTTCTCACACATAAAACAATGGGATCTAAGTCATGCATATAAGCATGCAAGAGATGGTTCTATTTGCAAAGGTGATCTCCACTAGGCCTCTAAACTTTGTAAGGTCCAAGGTGGTCATTTTCCAAAGTGGCAAAGTCATTTGCAAAAGGGTTTTGTCCAAAACCATTTTTAAATCCATTCATCATTTTATGTGGTGAAAAATGTTTTTATCAAATCAAAACTTTTAAGTATTTCACCAAATGAGTTTCTAATTCTCAAACTTGGTGTTTTAGGGTCAGTAGGTTTGGTCCAAAACATTTTCCAAAAGTTTTTACTCCAAAAACATTTTCATAACAAAAACCAATATTTTTATTTGGCTAGAAATGGGCTGAATCAATTAATCAATCCTAAACTTTACCAATACATTTTCAAAACCATGGGTTGGTTCCTAGGGTCAGTAAGTTTACCACAAACCAATTTGCCAAGGTTTCAAACTCAAAAGCATTTTTGAATCATTTTTCTAATCTAAACTAGCAATCAAATGTTTCTGCAAAAACAACCAATCTAACAGTTACTATTTACTAAACTAATGGCATGGTTGTCTAGGGCTTGCTCCACTGATTCCAACGATATAAAGTTTGTAATTTTTGGACGTGTGGATCAAAAGTTATAGGGATTTCAATTTGCAACTCAAATCTGTTTTCAAATCTGTTTTAAACCAAAAACTGGCCACGCGTCGCAACGCTACTGGCTGGTACCGGTTCGGCCGGATCGGCTCTACGGCGCGTTGGATCTAAATAGATCGCACGGTCCTGATCGCGTACCCCTTCGGTGCTAAGTGGATCTATCGTGTTCGTCAGATCACGATCCTACGGCGCTGGTTTGCTTGACCAAACGCGAGCGGCGCCGACGGTGTCTAGCGGCGGCGCACGGCCAGGCGGTGGCGCTACGGCGGTTACAGGAAGCAAAGAGGGGAGGGAAAGTGCTCACCGAGGTCTCAAGGACGTGGTGATGCTCGAGGTACAGTCGACTTGGCAAGGGGCGCTCAGGGTTGCGGTGGATTGCTCGCCGAAGTAGGGTCTGGCGACGGGTGGTTCTGTTCGCGGTCGAAGGCGACGCTGTCGATCACGAGGAGGCAAATAGAGGGTGTGGTCAGATGCAGGAGATCACAGAGAAGACGCGTGCGTGAAGGAGAAAGCTTGGGGCGGTCTGGACTTACCAGGAAACGTCGCCGGAGATGTTGCAGACGCGGCGGCGCTTGGAGGCTAGTCGTAGTCGACGCTCAGGGGCGCCCGTGGTTGAACGGAGGGCACAATCAGAAGCGCCTGAGAGTGGGGGGTCTGCTCGTGTGCTCGGGGAGGCAAGGGATGGTGGAGCTTGACCGGAATCGACGAGGAGGGTCGTCGGAGCAGTGAGAGTGTCGAGCCAAATTCGGCAGCCTGGAGGCGTGCTTGGGAGAGGAGTCAGAGGGGAAATGGAGGAGAGGCGCTAGCGTTTAAATGGGCGTGGTCGCGACGAGTAATGGTGTCCGCATTAAGGTGAATTGAAGCCGCGGAATCACTGGCAGAAACGGCCGGCGTGGTCGTCGCGAGGAAGAAGAGGAGTGAGCTGGCTGCGTGGGTCCCTGCTGTCAGCGAGGAATGAGAGGAAGAAGAGGGCCACCAGTCATTGGGTCAGCGGGTGCGGTTCTGAGTGAAAAACGTTTCGCCGAGGGAAGGGGAGCTGGGCTGGTTCTGGGCCTTGTTGGGCTGCTGGGTTGGGTCGACCAGATCCTATTTTTTCTGTCTTAAACCTTTTTTTTCTAATTCTAAATTCTGTTTTGAAATTCAAACAAACAAACAACACTCAATTCAATTCAAACAATCACCAAACAAAGCAACTTTGAATTTGGTTCTGTTCAGTAACATAAACCAAAATTCCAAAACCAAAATAATAATTTTATTTTAGGGTCCATTATTAATTAAATAAATAGACCATGGTTATTAAATCAAATAGGATTTGTTTTAATTAAATACTCCTTTTGAAATCTAATTATTTTCAAAACCAAATCAGTAGTTTTTATTTGGGAATATAAAATACTTGGAAATCTTTTTTTGAATAAATAAATAAGTTTTGATGTTTTGGAAAATAGTAAGGCCTTTATTAATAAAACTTGGATATTAAATCCTTATTAATTTATTTTAAATAAACCTTTACCATTTTTATCAAATAGAAATATTCTAATTCCAAGGCTTTGGCCAAGTTTTAATTTGGCTTATAAAATAATCTTTATTTTTAAAACCTCTATTTTATTTGAAACCAAATCTTTTTATTTAAAAGATCCAAAATAATAATTTTAAATATTTTTTTATTTTCCTTTAATTTTTTATATTTTTAAATCCCTTTAGGATTTGTTTAATCCAAATTGTTTTGAAGGTTTCCAATTGGATTTAAAAAGTTTCTTCTCACCCTGAGAATCAACAAAGTTTTATTTTATTCATTTATTTTTCACATTACAAGATTTGGAAAATCTTGGGATGTGACAGGTAGCATCAGCTGCAGGTGGGTCACCCAGCGGTGCATCCAGCACATAGGTCAAATTACCAGCATTGAGGTCAATCCTCAAGTTGCGGAACCAATCCGTGAAGTTGCTTCCATTGTTTTTCAACTTTTCTTTCTCTAGAAACGCATTAAAATTGATGGTAGGGGCCGCCATTGATCTAAAACATATTTGCAATAGTTTAGACTAAGTTTATGACAAATTGAGTTCTAATTAATAGTTAAATTAATTTAGGTGAACTCCCACTCAAAACAATATCCCTCACATTGTTTTAGTGATCACACGAACCAAATCCACCACATCAAAACCGATCATCACGAGAGTTGATGTAGCTTCAATGGCGAACAATCAACATGTTCATCATATATACTATATGACTTATGCTTTACCTTTTGGTGATCCGTGTTCCGAGACCATGTCTGTACATGCTAGGCTTGTCAAGATCAAACCTTAACTTCCGCATGAGCAAATCTGGCTTGCTCCCGTTGTATACTCGCAGAATCTAACACACCCGATCATCACGTGGTGCTTCGAAACAACGAGCTTTATCAATGGTGCTTACTAAGTATGAACACTTTATAACTTGAAATTTTGTGAGAGGGATCATCTTATAATGCTACCGTAGTTAACTAAGCAATACAAGATGCATAAAGGATTAACATCACATGCAATTCAAAAATATGTGATATGATATGGCCTTTCTTCTTGTGCTTCCGATCTCCATCTTCAAGCACGAACATGATCTCCATCTTCAAGCACGAACATGATATCCATGATCATCGACATGGCATCAAGGTCAATGGCGCCGCTTCATGGTTGTCGTCCACTAGCATCAACTATTACAACTACTTTGAATAATAGACACACAGGTCTTAACGGAATTAAAAGACAACCATATGGCTCCTGCCGGTTGCCGACTTACAATAAGGAACATTTCATACATCATATATAATCACAATCATGGCCATATCACATCACAGCACACCCCTGAAAAACAAAGTTAGACACCTCTAATTTTCATTGCATATTTTACGTGGTTTGGGGATTTCAATAAGTGTCGTTCTAACTTACGAACAAGAACCACAACGTTGATACTAGTATTGTAAATTACCCTTTGTAAATTGAATCTTCACTATGTTGGGAGAAACAGGCACCCGCAAAGCCACTTATGCAATACAAGTTGCATGTTAAGTGTGGAGCAAGTCTCATGAACGATGTCATGTAAGGTTAGCCCGGGCCGCTTCATCCCACCATCCCGCAAGATGCAAAGTACATAAGAAGCAATCGACAACAAAAGAATCAACGCCCACAATGACCATTGTGTTCTACTCGTGAAACAGATCTACATATAGACATGGATCTGATACCACTGTAGGGGTTCGTAGAATGGAAAACAAAAAATTTCTACCGCATGCATACAAACAAGCCAATATCTATCTACTATATTGTAGCAACGAGTCGATTAGAGTACTCACCCTCGAAGATTCCAAAGCGGTTAACGAGAGCAGATTCTCGTGGGTGATGTAGTTGTACACTTGCTGATCTCAAGATCACGTAGACGATCCTTCCTGCACTGCATTCTGGCAGCTCTTCCGTAGTCGGTCACACGTTTGGTACTCGATTAAGACCTTCCTCTCCCTTGTTCCAGCAGGCAGCGGAGGTTGTAGTTCTCCCCTCGCGATTCCGGCAGCACGACGGTGTGGTGTCGGAAGTAGAGGGAAGATCTCGCAGGGCTTCGCCTAAGCCGGTGTGAGTTATGGTGGATCTAGGGTTTCCGGCAATCTAGGTTTAGAAGACCGGAGATGAGGAGGAGGTGTCGGCAGCGTCTAGGGCGAAGGCGACAGGCCGGCGGCGGCGCGAGGTGGCAGCGGCGGCTGGCAGCGGCGGCGCACGTGTAAGGTTCCCAACCTTTAATAAGGTAGAGATCCCTGTGTTTACAATGCTAGTCCCTGGATCAATAGCTAGCATCCACAGTTAAGATGTAATATCAAGAAACAAAGGTCATAATACAACTTTATAACCAGGAATAAAATAAATTATTACATCTTACATAGCTCATTTGGCTATCTCATTACAATGCAGCAGAATATAACAATAGCATGGGCTCCTTCATCTTCAAAGTGCCACAGGCAGACATGTTGGTCGTAGACTTGTAATCCTATTCATTAAACTTCACTAATATCAAACAAACCTGCAACATAACAAGTTACAGCCACAAGGGTTAATACATTTGAATTGTATTGGCAAGTGATACTATGGTAGTATAGTGGAGTCTATCATCTATATGCATTTGGCTAGGTGGAGCTTAGGATTTCTTTGCTCAAAATAGATTTTCCTTATCATTTGAAAACACTAAGTTTTTGTTTGACAAAATCACCCAAGGAACCACCAATAGTATTTGGTGAACCTTAAACCCTTGTTCAACCACAAGTTTTTAACTTAGAAATTTGGATGATGAGATTCTTGATAGATTCCATGTCTTGATGCTCAAATTGTCCTTTGCCAGGGACATGGCTAAGTACTTAGATTTTACAATCTGCAGAGGTGGTGCAATTTCCCCACAAGACCTGGTTTCACCAAGACAAGATCTTTCAGAAGCCTTCCCTTAGACCAGAATGGACGCGCTCCAACCTATCATTCCCCTACCACCAACTGTCCATTTGGCTAAGTTATTGCAACCTATATGATCAAGGCAGAGCCCATAATGCCAAGTGGCTGCACTTGAAGCTTCTCAACATTTGACATCTCAAATCTTTTTGTTCCTAGGTGGCCATCCACAAGTGAGATACACAAGGTTCACCAGTCCCCTGGCCTTGTGTAACCACTCAACACAAACCATTCCTTCCATTCCACCCAGGTGATTCATTCACTTAGTTGTTTTATTAAACAAAACACAAGTCCTTAGACTTAGAAATTTTTCATAGCATGAATATATATTCCACCCTTGTTTTCTACTAGCTAAGCTAAGCATGATTGTAGTAGGAATCTTAACTTAGGAAATTCTACTAAGGTTTCATCTACTAGGATTTCCCATGGCATAGTTTACTCTAGCAAAATTCCATGCAAGTCCTACTTAGAAATATCACTAATGCATAGTGAAAAAAATGGGACAAAAGTATGAAGCATCACTTGACTTTTTGGTAGAGTATAGGTTCACTTGTTGATCTTTGCAATGTTCACACACTTCAAGTCACTACAATTCAATCAAGCAAATAATATTTCAATCTACCATTCAAGCAATTCAACACATAAAATCATGGTAACAAAACAATGCATGCAAGCGTGCCAATCTTTGTTTTATTTACAAAAGTGGTTTATGATAGATTGTAAACATTTGAAAACACCTAATGATCATTTTATAAGGTGGCAAAGTCATTTGCAAAAGATTTCACTTCCTAAACCATTTTTAGACCAAGTCATTATTTTATGTGGTGAAGAAATGCTTTTAATAAGGCAAAATTCTATAGGTTTCACAAAATATATGTTTTCAAACCATATAATCTTGTGTTTAGAGTCAGAGAGTTTATTTCCAAAACATTTTCCAAAGGTTTTCTACCAAAACCATTTTTTAATAATTAAACCATATTTTTATCTGACTAGAAATGGTTTAAATCAAAGATTTATTCTTTTGCTTCACCAAATACATTTTTGAAACCACAATTTGTTTCCTATGGTCAGTAGGTTCAAAACACACCATTTGCCAAAGATTTTATCCTCAAAATCATTTTAAAATAAATTTTATATCCTAAACATGAATACACAAGTTTCTGCAAAAACAAACATTTTACCAGAAGCTTTTTACTAAACAAAGTGCATGGTTGGCTAGGGCTTGTTTTTCTGAATCCATTGATATAAAGTTTGCAAAATTTGGACGTGTAGATTAAAAGTTATAAATTTTACAAAATCTTGTATCTAATAGATCAAATCTGTTTTAAACAAAACAATCAGAGACACGTGTCTTAATCCTATTCGTCCATACCGCTTCGGTTGGATCGAGCGATGGCAGCCGTTGGATTTAAGTGGGATCACACGGCTCAGAAGCGCGCGTACCCTTTTAGTTAGTTTCTATCACGAGCGTCGGATTCAGATCGAACGGTTCACATGAGCTAGTCAAGGATGGGCGGCGCTGGCGGCGGCTGGTGGTGGCGGAGCGGTCAGACGGCGGCGGATTCGACGCTACAGGAAGCGAGGGAGGAAGGGAGATGCTCACCGTGTTCGCCGAAGCTTGGGGAAGCTCAAGGTGGTACTGTCTGGCGAAGGGGCGCACGAGATTGTCCTTAATCGCTCACCGAAGTTGAGCTGTGCCTCAGGTGCGGTCAGACGGCGATGGGGGTGGGGCAGGAAATCTCGCCGGAGGAAATGGCAGGCGGTGGCGCTACTGTTCGTCGTTGTTGCCGATGTTCTGGGGCGCTCGGGGACGAGCTGGAGCTACGGGGAGATGCGCCTGGGTTTGGGGAAGCAGGTGAGAGAGATCTAGGGGCAAAGGGCGGTGAGGGGTTGCCGGAATTATCGCCGGAGCGTCGTCGGACAGAGGAAGGTGCAAAGAAGAATTGGGCGGCCTGGGGGCGCGCTAGGGTAAGGCGACAGAGGGGAAATGGAGAGGAGACGTGGGCGGTTAAGAGGGCGTTGTCAGGGGGAGGTTTAACTGTGCCATTAACGCGAATTAAGCCGAGCGTTAATCGCCTGCAACGGCCGGCGAGGTGAGGGGCGTAGTCCGCGGGTGAGGAAGAAGGTGACGTGGTTGTGGGGTCCTCTGGCAGCGAGAGAGAGAGAGGGAATAGGGTCCACCAGTCAGCGTCTTTGCGGGTTAGGTCTGTGGTGAGGAAAAACGTTTCGGGGGAAGGGGAGAGGTGGGCTAGACTGGGCCTAGTGGGCTCGCTGGCTGGGTCGAGTCTGTTTACTTTTTTTTGTTCTATTTGTTTTTCTTTTTCCATTTCCTTTATTCTGTTTTTGATTTCATTTAATCAATTCAAGCATCCATTTGAATTCAAAACTTTGCCAAAATTTGTGTAGCTTTAAACACTGATTAGTAAAACATTCTAGAATCATTTTAGAATAATTTATTTATTCTTTTTAAGGTTTTTTAATTTTTCCAAAGTAGGCTCTAGTTTTAAATCAATAGGATTTAATAATATTTTCAAACACCATTTAAATTCTTTAAACTATCCAAATCCTTTCAGCAGGTTTTTATTTGGTCATTTGGGTGTCAAATAATTCATCTTGAATTATTTGGAATAATTTTAATATGATTTATTAATCATTTAGGATTGGGTATTTGTTTTAATTCCAATGGATTTTGATATAGTTTTAATTCCCTAAAGTTTATTGGGAAGATTTCTTTAATCCTATTTAAGTTGGATTAAACCACTTTTATTTCATTTGGGTAAATTCCAAAATAGTATTTTCTCATGTATTAAATAATTATTTTTATTAAAGATTTGTCTTTATTAAAAAAGGGATAGAATGGTTATTGCTATTTTATTTTATTTTGGAAATTCTTTATCTTTCTATTTTATTTGAATTTGGATTATATTTATTCCATTTGCTTATAGATTAGGCCAAGATTTAATTTGGTCTTTAAATATTCCTTATTTAATATTTCTATCTATGTCTTATAAAACCCATATCTTTTTATTTAGAGATCCAAACTTGGTGATTCCAATTTGTAAAATCTTATTTGAGATTTATTTATCCTTTTAAATATCTTTAGGATTTATTGCTCACCCTTTGGTATGGATTTTTGATAAGTGCTTTATTAGCTTTGGGAACTCAATTCCTTTATCTTATTAAACTTATAAGATTTTATTTATGGTTCCAAGTTAAGTGAAACCAATTTCTATGGCTTTATAATATTTCTATTTATCATTCTTGATCATTTGAAAATGTTTGTTGACAAGATTTTATATGGATCAAATCCATAGGCTTGGAGATAACTTGGAAATGATTTTTATTCCATAAGAGTTTAGGGTTTGGATTTATTTTCCAAGTGTTTAAATTTCCAGATCAAATGATTTGTTGAATTCAAACTTTAATTAAAGTTTGTTCAAGATGGGGTTTTAAGTTTCCATTTAGAAACAAAAGTTTCTTTTCACCCTGTTTTTCAACAATAATTTATTTTGTTTATTTATTTTTCACATTACAAGATTTGGAAAATCTTGGGATGTGACAGCACGGGTGGGGAGGGCTGGTGTTGTTGTCTTTGGGACAGCCCTCCCCCTCTATTTATGAGAGGGAGGGCATCTTGGGAGAGGGGAGTTTGAATCCATACCCAAACCGAAGTTGGATAGAAGGAAGGACTCTTTCCTTCTTCCACTAGGAAACTATTGTTCCAGTTTGACTTTTCAAACCTCCCTTTTGACTTTCAATTTAGAGCTTTATTTCTCTCTCGCAAATGCCCAACCAAAGTGACCTAGGACCCCACATATGGCTCCCACATATTTCTACGATTACTTTGCGATCGAATGAACCACTTACATACAATCCCAATTTACCTTTGTCTCGCGATAGTTTACTTATTCGAGGTTTGATCGTCGGTATCTATGCATACCTAATTCAACCTCATTACTGATAAGTACTCTTTTCTCGCTCCTGTGATATGTGATCCCTTGTGAGCCAGCCACATGCTTGCAAGCTAATTGAATGACATTCCACTGAGAGGGCCCAGAGTATATTTATCCGTCATATGGATGGACAAATCCCACTCTTGATCCATGTGCCTCAACACATACTTTCCAAACACTTAATGACACCTTTGTAGCCACCCAGTTATGGTGTGGTGTTTGATGTCATCAAAGCATCCTTCCGGTGATGGTGATTAGCATGATCTCATGGTTGAAGGAATTAGGTTACTATGTATCAGAAAGCTTATAGCAAACGAACTATTGAAATGACTTGATCTTTATGCTACGCTTATCTATAGGAGTATGTCCATCATACCATTCTCCTAATGATATAATCTTGTTGTTAATAACATCTCAATGTTCATGATCGAGAAACCACGATCATCCATTAACCAACAAGCTAGTATTATAAAGAGGCTTTACTAGGGACTCTAATATAGATGAGAAATCACACAAGTATTAATGTTTCCGGTTAATACTATTATAGAATGAATGTAAACATTTATCATAAACACAAAGATATAATAATAACCACTTTTATTATTGCCTCTAGGGCATATCTCCAATAGCTGTGCTGCTTCACACCTTGCTCTTGGGGTTCCCAACAGGCTCCACATCAACTGAGCCATCAACAAGTTTTCTGGCGTCGTTGCCGGGAGGCTAAGGACGTCTTCACTAGGGGAGTCCTTCACTTCCTTTCTCTTTACTTTGTTTTTAGTTTGCTTTGTTTCTTTTGCTTGGTTTTGTTTGCATCTTTTCAAAAAACCCAAAAAAATTAGTCTAGCTTGGTTTGCTTGCTTTATTAAAAACACAAAAAATTTAGTTCTTGCTCTAGCTGCTACTGCTGTTTTTGTCTTGCCCACCTTTGCAAAATGAACTCTGCTGAGAACACCAAGTTGTGTGACTTCACTAGCACCAACAACAATGATTTCCTTAGAACACCTATTGCTCCACCTGCTCCTGATGCTACCTTTTATGAAATTAAGCCCGCTTTGTTGAATCTTGTGATGAGATAGCAATTTTCTGGTGCTAGTTCTGATGATCCTGCTGCCCATCTCAATAGCTTTGTTGAACTTTGTGAGATGCAAAAATATAAGGATGTAGATGGAGATATTATTAATCTCAAGCTTTTTCATTTCTCCTTGAGAGGAAAAGCTAAAGAATGGTTGCTATCCTTGCCTAAACATAGTATTGATTCTTGGACTAAGTGTAAAGATGCTTTTATTGGAAAGTACTATCCTCCTGCTAAGATTATATCTATGAGAAGTGACATTATGAAATTTAAACAACTTGATAGTGAACATGTTGCTCTAGCTGGGAAAGAATGAAATCTTTGGTTAAGAATTTCCCCACTCATGGACTTGCTGCTTGAATGATTATCCAGACTTTCTATGCAGGTTTGAACTTCTCCTCAAGAAATCTGTTGAATTCAGCTGCTGGAGGTACCTTCATGGGCCTCACTTTGGGTGTTGCAACAAGTATCCTTGATAATATGATGGTTAACTACTCTGAATGGCACGTTGAGAGAGCTCCACATGGTAATAAGGTAAATTCTATTGAGGAAACCTCTTCTTTGAGTGAAAAGATTGATGTTATTATGGCTATGCTTGTTAATGGGAAAGCTCCTTTAGATCCTAATAGTGTTCCCTTAGCCTCCTTGGTTGATCAAGAAGAGAAAGTTGATGTGAACTTCATTAGAAACAACAATTTCAACAACAATGCTTATAGGAGTAATTTTGGTGGTAACAATTATAGACCTTATCCTCCTAATAATGACAATTCCTATAGAAACTCTTACAATAATGCTAGAAGTGCCCCTTCTGAACTTGAAGTCATGCTCAAAGACTTTATTAGTAAACAAACCACTTTTAATAAGGCTATAGAGGAAAAGCTCTTTAAATGTTGAGAAAAATATATCCTCTTTGTCTGAAGTTCAGTCTTCCTTGATTAATAAAATGGCTGCTAAACCTGAAACTATGGAAATTGCCTTTGCTGCTACTCATGCCATACAAGTTACTATTGATGAAAATGTTAGGCTGTTAGCTCAACTTCTTGCTAAGTGGTAAAGGGAAACTGGAATTGATAGAAACAATAGTGTGTGCACTATCACCACTAAACCACAAGTAGTCTCTATTCCTCCTCCTACTATGCCTAAGCCTATTGAGACTACTAATAGTGATGCTAAGTTTGACTTTGATATTGATGGTTGCAATATTTCTGAAGTGATTATGTTCCTATAAAAGCTTGCTAGAAGTCCTGATGCTAGTGATATGCATGTTGCTTTCAATAAACACATTACAAATGCTCTTGTTAAGATTAAGGAAGATAAGCTAAAACAAAAAGCTTCTATTCCTAGGAAAGTAGAAGATAGTTGGGAACCCATTATTAATATACAAGTGAATGACTTTGGTCTCAAAGCTTCATGTGATCTTGGTTCTAGTGTCTCTATTATGCCTAGGAAGATTTATGAAATGCTTGATTTGCCACCATTGGAAGATTGTTATTTAGATGTCCCACTCAATGATAATGCTAAGAAGAAACTCATGGGGAGTATTAATGATGTTCTCATTATGGTTAAAAATGCTTATGTCCCTGTTGAATTTTATGTTTTGGATGTTGAACACAATGCTTCTTGTCCTATTACTTTGGGAAGGCCTTTTCTTAGAACAGTTGGTGCCATCATTGATATGAAAGAAGGCACCATTAAATATCATTTTCCATTCAAGAAAGGTATTGAACACTTCCCTATGAGGAGATATAAGTTGATTTTTGCTCCTCCTTTGAAATCAAGGTTTGATGTTAATGCTTCTTCATTTGAAAATACTTGATTCTTCTTGCTTCTTGTTCCTAACTTAAAGGCGTTAAAGAAAAGTACTTGTTGGGAGATAGCCCAAGAGTTTCCTTGAGTCTTGAAAGTTATTACTTAAGTAATGACCTCTTCTTATACTTTTTGTTTGCTTTTTGTGCCAAGAATGACCTCTAATGAGAGGGAAGTGAGATTTGGGGAGTTGCTGTCCCGAAACAGATTTCTGTCCTCCACCAAAATAATTCGTGAGGAGTCTCTGTAACTCGGATTGAGCTGAAAATTTACGAATAAAGCTCCCAGTATGTTAGATAACTTTCGTTAGTTCAACACGTTTTTATTTGAGCAACGAAAGATGTTCGAAAAAATCGGTTTCTACCTGCTGGTCTGTTTTGACAGATTTCTGCCATTATTTGCATTTGCTTCTTATTGATTCCTTTTTGAGTTCTCTTTTGGGGAATTGAGATTTTTTAAGGAGTTAATACAGTAGCTTGTGTTTTTAGTGAAAAGCCTTGCTGTTCAAAAGCTTTGCCATAGGTCTAATATCTTTTGAATAAACTAATGTTTCTAATGAAGATTGTGTGAAGTTTTGTATGAAGGAAAAATTTCAGGTGTAGAGAGAGAACGATGCAATGAGATGAAGAATGGACAAAATCTCAAGCTTGGGGATTCCACCCCGGTGTCACCCCAAGAAATATCCAAGAGTTACAAGCGTCAAAGCTTGGGGATGCCCAATGCATCCCCTTCTTCATCAATAAAAAGCTCAGGTCTGTTTAGACACTTCGTTTTTATTGTTTCATGCATTGTTGTGTTTTTCTTGGAGAGTATTAGTTTTTGTTTTCTTTGCTTAGGTTGTTTAGTTTTCTTGAATAAAGTAGTTTGGACCCCCATTCTTGCTGTGTTGGTTTGCAAATAAGTTCCTTGGTGTTGGAAGGCGGACGGTTAACGGGTACGAGGTAACACAGCTTACCTAGGTTCAGATCCCACAACGGTGGTTGAATCCTACTGCTTCTATAAATCACTATAATGGCAATACGCCGAGTTACAGAGATAGGTTCGTTTTGCAAGGTGTGTGTTAATCGATCTGAGATTGTGCCCTAAAGGGTCCCATAGGCCCGACTTATATAATCGCCAGGTCCTAGGGTTACAGGGAAAAGTCCTAGCCGGACAGGTTACAGAGTCCTACAGTGTCTATTACTAGTCTAGCGTGTCTTGCACTCCAAGGCTCCGGGTACGTCGGTGACTCCTTCGTAGCCTTCCTTTATCCGGCATGGGCCTCCCTTATGGATCCATCTAACTTGGCCGCCCAGCAGGCCATGGGCCATGCTACCAACTGTGGGCCACCCGGGTTATCCAGATAAGAGACATGCTATGAGGATACCCATATAGCATATCCCCAACAGACTTCTAGTCATAGAAGCAGTTGGATGGCGGTCTATATATCTTGTTGTATTGCCCAATCGAATCTCATAGGATCTTTCTAACTAGTAATTGCATTGTTATGCCTTGCCCAGTTCCTGTCAATTGCCCTGCTGTAATTTGTTTACCCTTCATGCCATGTTGTTTATCTAAGGAGAGCACCTCTAGTGAACTTTGGACCCCGGTCCAATATTTACCATTGATACATCTTCCAATGTTACTTGTTTACTTGCTTCAAACCATTACCTTCCACACAATACGTTTAATCCTTTGTTACAACAACCGGTGATATTAACAACCTCACTGTTAGTTGGGGCAAAGTCTTGAGTTTGTGTTGTGCAGGTCTCCGCGTTGCTTGCAACACCTGTGTGACGTTTCCTTCCTCCTACTGGTTCGATAACCTCGGTTTCTTACTGAGGGAAGACTTGCTGCTGTGCTACTTCACACCTTGCTCTTGGGGTTCCCAACAGGCTCCATAGCAACTGAGCCATGACCGTCAATCCTCTCATTGATGGCAATGAATTCTCTAAAACTCTCATGGATGGTGGAGGCAACATCAATATTCTCTACATCGAGAAAAATCACCACATGAGGACGCACGAAAGCCAGTTAAATCATAGCAAAATGGTTTTTCATGGTATTGTACCAGGAAGACAGGCAAATTCACTAGGTGAAATCACACTAGACATGACATTTGGTACTCCAAAGAACTACCGGATTGAGCCACTCTCTTTCGAGGTGGTACCGTTCAAAAGTGCATACCACGCCATCTTCGAGTGTCCGGCTTACGGGAATTCATGGCCCATCCCTACTACATCTACAACATGATGAAACTTCCGGGTCCCAATGACGTTATCACTATCCGGGGAAACCCGAAGAAAGAAAGAGATTGCAAGGAAGGACTTTCCTCCTTTGTCTAAGTCGTGCTGCATTTCTAGGAGTACCAGGAGATCAAGAAAAACACCGACCCGTCGAGATGTCGCCTACAAAAAACAAGGTGCTGAAGCTGAATTTGTAGTTTAAGGCATCTGAAAAGACAAAGACGACACCATTGAAGGGAGATGGTCCCTCCAAGGCAACCAAAATAGGGGTATGTTTAGGCCTCGCATAGGAATGCGCTCTTGTCGAGTTCCTCAAAGATAATTAAGATATATTTGCATGGCAACCTTCTGACATGACCGGAGTACCTAGGGAACTTACCGAGAACTCTCTTAATGTTTATCCCAATGCTAGACCCATCAAATAGTCCTTATGATAGTTCAGTGCTGAAAAGCGCAAAGATATAACTAAGGAATTAGCCCTGCTAGAATTAGCCAGATTTATCGCAGAGGTCATCCACGCTGAATGGGTGGAAATTCCTATACTCATCCCTAAAAAGGACACTATTGATTTAAGGATGTGTGTTGATTATACTGCCTTGAACAAGGCTTGTCCCAAAGATCCATTCCCTTTGCCGAGAATCGATCAAGTTATTGATTCCACAGAAGGGTTAGAATTACTCTACTTCCTCAATGCATATTCCGAATATCACCAAATACTAATGAAAAAATTAGATCAACTCAATACATCTTTCATCACTCCCTTCGAAACCTTATGCTTCAAAACTATGCCGTTCGGCTTAAAGAATGTAGGAGCGACATATCAATGCACTATACATCATTGACTTAATGACCAAATAAGACGCAATATCCATGTATACATGGATGACATAGCGGTTATGTCCAAAAGGAAGGAAACATTATTTTTTGACTTGGAGGAAACATTCGCTAATCTATGCAAATTCAATATAATGCTCAACCCGAAGAATTGTTTCTTCAGAATACCAGCCGGAAAATTGCTAGGTTTCATCGCGTCTCACAGAGGCATAGAGGTGAACCGGGACAAGATTAAGGCTATGCTCAACATTACCGGTCCTACTTGCCTGAAAGAGGTCTAGCGACTCACTGGTTGCATTGAATCAATCAATTGGTTCGTTAACTGGCTTGGAGAAAGAGCCACACCTTTGTACAAGCTCTTGAATAAAACGGACAAATTTGTCTGGACCAAAGAAGCCGATGCTGCCCTATAAAGTTTGAAAGATCTAATTTCGAATCCACCGATCCTTGCCGCACCTGAGCCACAAGAACCTATGTTACTCTACATTGCAGAAACAAATAGAGTCATGAGCATCGTAACATTAGTGGAGCGCGAGGAGGAAAATCACAAAAAATTGGTGCAACATCCAACTTATTTCTAAGCGAGGCCCTAACAGAGTCAAAGCAAAGGTATCCACATTACCAGAAACTAGCCTATGGTGTATTCTTTGCCGCCAGAATGCTATGCCACTATTTTCAGGAGCACAAGATCATAGTGGTGAGTACTGCTCCCCTACGAGATATAATCAACAATCGTGACGCCACAGGACATGTCTCCAAGTGGGAAATAGAGCTGGAAGCTTTCGACATTGAGTACAAACCACTAACAACAATAAAATTCCAAATACTTGCTGACTCTGTCGCTGATTGGACAGAGACGGCAGAAAACACAAGTCCTCTAGACTTGGAATTTTGGACTCTCCACTTTTATGGGTCAAAAGCATGAGGAGGCTCGGGGGGCGGCGTGGTGCTCAAATCACGCCAAGGAGATAATCTTTTCTATGTACTAAAGATTCACTTCACGACAACCAATAATATTGTTGAATATGAAGCACTGTTGCACGGAATACGCACAGCCAAAGGCATTGGCACAAACCGACTCATGTGTTACGGAGACTCGGATCTAGTGGCACAACAAGTATCCGATATCTACAACACGAATAAACACACGACAGCATACAAAGCTGTTGTGGATGAATTGTCTAAATCGTTCGAGGGTTTTGAGGTTCAACACTTCCCTCGAGCAGAAAGAGGAAGCATATGATCTATAAAGAATAGGTTCTGCATGGAAACCAGTTCCTGATGGTGCTTTTTTAGAGAACCTCAAAGTTTCCTCTATCATAGAAGTTAATGAAAACTATCCGACGAAATCCGACTCACATTTAGTAGTTGTTCTGGTTGTAATTCCCAGTTGGACAAAACCCTACATGGATTTCCTAGTATAAGGAAAATTACCCAAAGACAAAGTTCTGGGGCGACATATTGTCCGACAAGCAAAAGCCTACACAATTATTAATGGTGAGCTCTATAAGCAGACTATTTATGGTTTTTTCAGCGTTGTATTTCTCCGGAAGAAGGAGTGGAAATCTTATGAGAAATCCACGAAGGCGAATGCGGTCATCACGCTACAACCAAATCCTTAGTGAAAAAAGCTTTTCGACATGGATTCTTTTGGCTTACAGCTAAGGCAGATGCCGAGAAACTGGTCAAAACATGCAAAGGTTGCCAAAAGTACGCCCGTCAAGCACATGTTCTAGCTGATCAGCTAAGAACAATTCCTATTACATGGCCATTTGCAGTCTAGGGACTTGATATGGTAGGGCCGTTCAAAATGAAAAAATATGGATTTACCCATCTTTTAGTGATGGTGGATAAATTTACAAAATGAATTAAGGCCAAACCCGTAAAAAATTGTGATGGGGACACAACCAAAAAGTTTGTTGAGGACGTAATTATCCGATTCGGTTATCCACACTATATTATTACCGACAACATGAGCAAACTTTCCATGGGAGAATTGGCCTAATTGTGCAAAGATCAAGGAATCCAACTTGATATTGCATCAGTCGCGCATTCACAAGTCAATGGACAACTCGAAAGGGCAAATGGTCTCATTTTACAATGACTCTGATCTCGTCTCGAAGCACCAGTTCGTCGTGCTATGAGGGCTTGGGCGAAAGAATTACTGTATGTGATATGGAGCTTACGAACTACTCCTAACATGTCAACCAATTACACTCCTTTCTTCTTGGTCTACGGCGTAGAGGCAGTACTTCCGAGTGATTTAATCTATCAATCTCCCTGAGTCAATGAATATATGGAAGAGGATGCAGAAGTTTCTCGACAAGATGATCTCAATAGTATCAAAGAATTTCACGTTGTTGCTGAGAAGAGATCTACAGCCTATCAGCAGATGTTGCGTAAGTACCATAGTCAAAGAGTACAAAATCGTTCTTTCAGAAAGGGTGATTTGGTTCTACAACTTGTTTTAAAAAGAAAGCACAAATTTTCCACGATATGGGAAGGACCTTTTATAATCAACCAAGTTCTGCATAACGGGTCATATTATTTAACCGATATGAGACCAATCAAGATAAAGGGAGCTGGTGGTAGTACAGACCCGAATGAATTAGATCGTCTATGGAATATTGCACAACTATGTCCCTTGTATTCTTAAGTTCCTTTCTTGTAATCATATGTACATGTTCAAAGTGAAATATAGTATTGTTTTACTCATAATTTTCTGAGAATTTTTTTACCATATTATTTCCTAAAAGAGCATGTCAATTTCAAACATCCTAGGATGCTTGAAAGTAATTTATGCTCATATTCGTTCAGGTTATGATTTTTGAAAGCTATAAAAAATGTTGCCTTCAGGTGTAAATCTCATTTTATGTTTATAATTTGTTTTTTTATCTGATTGCTCAGACGAGGGTATTTTCCGAGTAATGAATTGTTGGTACTAGAAGCCGGATTTATTTCCGAATTTAAACTAGTTTAGCAATTGATCTCCGTTGTTGGGCAAGTTTCTGTGCTAAAGGTTTGCCGGCTCATGAAAGGGACGAGACAGAAATAAATATAAAAAGTTAAGGATAAACATAAAGTGCTTGAGAAAATTTCAAGCACATCAAAATATACTAAGTGCTAAGTGTAAAGCATAGAGTTCTTACATAGTATAGCACACATAACCACAAAATATAGTACTCATCATTACAGACCATATAATTTTTTAGGATAATGCATAATTATTTATGCTGCTGGTGCTGGTGGTGGAGACCTTGGAGCGCTGAAGCCGTCACCGTCACCGGCTTAATCAGGAGACTTGGAGGCATCTTTGTCTTCGACGAGGCTGTCTTCCGGATCCTTCAGAGTTGGAGGCATGGCGATGGACTGGGAGAATGGCATCGTATAGTTCGTCATCTCCGCCACGCAACAAGCATAACCAGCACAAGACTCTTGAATAGCCTTGATGTCTTGCAGGTTACCCTCATCATCTTCAGTGGAGATTCCCTTGGTGACTTGCCATATTTGCATCTCACTATGGTAACTCATCACCATAGTCAGGGCAGTTTGTGCTGCAGTCCGGGCGTATGATATCTTTCAGTCCTGAATGAGCTTCATAATCTCCTTTGCAGTGTGCCTCATTTATAGTATAGGCAGTCTATCCAAATCATAAAGTTCTACTGACTTGCTATCTTCTTCAAGAACCCGATAGAAATCTTAGACTATATCTCTGAATGATTTGATACGCTTGAAACATGGGTCAGAGCTAGAAGTGTCTGAAATCTTAAGAGGATATGGAAACGAATAAAGTAAAAAAATTATGACACTCAGTAAGAAATAAAAAGGGAAAAACAATGTCGGGGAAATTACCAAGCACAAAGTGGTTCCATTGGGAACGCTCTTCCCTCAGATTGTTCATTTCTGTTTGGGTGGCTTGTGCAAGATCCCGCTGACTGTCAAACTCCCTCTTCAGCTTATCAAATTTCTTATCACAGACTGCCAGCAATTTTCGATCCTCTCGGTCTCATGATTGTTTAACTCCGGGAGGTTGTTCACAGATTTTTCATGATCATCCTTTAGCTTGTTCAGCTCCTAGCGAAGTCATCATTCTCCATTTGGAGGACCTTGAAGTTCTTGGCCTCCTCCACCATCTGGCTTGATTGTTGTAGCAATTCTGCAAAGGACAAAATATCAGTCGGAAAAAGTATTCGACTAATAAGAAAAACAATTGTGATTGAGTGTCGAAAAAGTTTACCTTCTGCCTCAGCCTTTTCAATCTACAACTTGGAATTTTCAAGATGCAAAGCTTTGATTTCTTTGTGCTTGTTGCATATATTCTTTAGTAGTTCCTGGTTGTAAGATACAACTTTCTATAAGTTAAAGATGATATACAGTCAGGCATCTATTGAGACTCGGGCTGCAATTCATGCTAAGCTAAATTTCAGCACGAGCTTCAGGGGCTACAGCGTTCTTTTGCATCCTATAAGTATCAAATCAGATCCTATGTGATGCTCTTTATCCGACTTTATGCTCGGGGGCTAGAGGATATGATAATAAATACTGCAAACAAGAATTAGAAAACTTACAACATGCTCCAAGTGCATCTTCTCAAATACGATCTTCGTGTTGTGGAAGACCTTCTTGGCAAGGGAGATAGGAGTGACATCTTTCATTGGAATTTCTCCTTCTAGGATCTTCTGATCCCTCACTCAGATTTTTTCAGGAGGACTTCCAGTTTTACATCCTCCGTCTCGTGGCTCACTGCTTCCGGAGTTAAAAACTTGCTTCTTCTCCATACTGGTTTGATATAGTTTGAGAATTTCGTCTTCTTCTTTCTCTTCATGCAAGAGCAGCAGAATCAGCAAACTTTACGACCTTTCCTGATGACACATCCATGGGATCATTACCCTTAGCGGGTTCACCCTTGTCAGTGGCTGGGCTACCAGAGGTAACCAGAACTTGTGAGATATTGGGAGCGTTAGGAGTAGTACTGCTAGCACATAGAGAGGAAAGAACCTCCGGTGTTGAATATTGAGTAGTGGCCAGAGTTGGAGGAGGTGCAGCTGGTGACATCATAAGTTTCTGCTGTTACAGTAACTTGACCGGTTTGCTTTCCGACCTTGGATTGCTCTTCAAAACAGATTTAGCTCCAAGTCACACAAAACACAAATGTTAGCTGAGACTCGAAAAGTACTAGGTGAGTACTAAGATATAAGAGGTACTTACTTTTTAACCACTCGCAATACTTGTGGACCTGCGGTGACAACGTCCTTGGCCTTGCGCTTCTTGGAAGCTAGGCCAGAAACTTCTTCCACCTTGTCGTCCTCCGTCGCTTCCAAGTCTTCTAGAGGATAACCCTCTAGAGGGGCTAACTCCGACTCGGGGAGATCGCTAAGCTGAAAGACAAAAAGTAATCAACACAGGCAGAATCAGATAACAAGGTGATGAACAAAAATGAAATACAAGTCGGAAGACTTACCGGAGTCAGAGGTCTATCTGTTGTAAACATTAGCATGGAGAGCTCGAGGACTTTCTTGTTCACCCTCTCTTTGATCAATAATTTCATTCGAGATTTATATTCCTTCGCGGGAATTCACGTCGGACAAACCTTCATGTTGTCCTTCTTGTATCCGGTAACCATGTGCATCAGCCGGTCGCCGTGGTGCAGCAGGGGATGAATCCGACGGTCCAGCCATTAGTGAATCAAGTTAGAACCACGCAGCCCCCGATGCTTCATCAAAACTAGTCACCAAACTTTGTGTCCTACACAGTATGCTCCTCCCAAGGAGCATCATCTGCAGGGGTGTCACCAAATGGACCATCAAGAACAAAGGACCTTTTCATGCCCGCGAGGATAATCCTTAAGTTGTGGTACCAGTTAGTAAAGTTAGACCCATTGTCTTGCAACTTTTCTTTCTTAATGAATGCATTAAAATTGAATGCAGGGGGTGCCATGATCTACAATGTATTTGCAAAGAATATTAGATCGACTAGGTTTAAAATAGATAGAGGTCATGTTAATTCAAAATTTTACTATGAGAACTCCCACTCAAAAACGACATCCCTCTAGTCATTTTTAGTGATTACACGAACCAAATTCACTATGCCACAACCGATCATCATGAGTGGTGGCACAGCTCCAATGGCGATAATCGTATGGGAATCATATCATCCATATGACTCGTGCTTTACCATTTGGTTCATGTTCCGAGGCCATGTTTGTACATGCTAGGCTCGTCAAGTAAGAACCTTAGTATTCGCTTGTGTAAAACTATCTTACACCCGTTGTATGTGAAAGTATATCACACCCGATCATCACGTGGTGTGATACGTCATAAACGTATCTATAATTTTTGATGCTCCATGCTTGTTTTGTATCAACTTTCTTATGTTTTTCTACACTTTGAGGCATTTTTATACATTTTCTGGAACTAACCTATTGACAAGAAGCTACAGTGCCAGTTGCCTGTTTTCTGCTGTTTTTGGTTTCAGAAAAGCTAGTAAAGAAATATTCTCGGAATTGGACGGAATAAAATCCAAAGTCAATATTTTACCTGACACGGCACAAATATTGAAGGGGAGACGAAGAGGAGCCACGAGGCACCCACACCATAGGGTGGCGCGGGCCCACCCTAAGGTGCGCCAGCCTATGGTGTGGGACCCTCGGGAATCCACCGACCTCGCCCCTTCACCTATATAAACACCCCGAGGCAGAAACCCTAAGTACCCGAACAGAAATCCACGAAATAGTCGATAGCCGCCACCACCATCGTCCCTAGATCGGTGGGGATCTGAAGATCTTCCCGGCACCCTGGCGGAGGGGAGAGATCACCCCGGAGGCCTTCTTCATCACCATGCCAGCCTCCGGAGTGATGCATGAGTAGTTCACCCTTGGACTATGGGTCCATACAGTAGCTAGATGGTTGTTTCTCCTCCTTTTTGCTATCATGTTTAGATCTTGTGAGCTTCGTTCATGATCAAGATCATCTATTTGTAATCCTACATGTTGTGTTTGTAGGGATCCGATGGATATTGAGATACTATGTCAGATTGATTATTGATTCTATCATGTCTATGTTATTTGTGATCTTGCATGCTCTTCTTGCTAGTAGATACTTTGGCCAAGTAGATGCTTGTAACTCCAAGAGGGAGTATTTATGCTCGATAGTAGGTTCATGCCTCTAGTAATCTGGGAGAGTGACAGAAACTTCTAAGGTTGTAGATGTGTTGTTGCAACTAGGGAGAAAACAACAATCATTTGTCCAAGGGCAATTGTATTGTTTACTTTACACACTTTGCTTAATGCAATTATCTGTTGCTTGCAACTTAATACTAGAAGGGGTTCGGATGATAACCTGAAGGTGGATTATTAGTCATAGATGCAGTTGGATTACGGTCTATGTATTATGTTGTAATGCCCAATCAAATCTCGTAGAGATCAGGATGTCTAGTATATGCATTGTTATGCATTGTCAATCTGTCAATTGCCCCGTTGTAATTTGTTCACCCAGCATGCTATTTATCTTATGGAGAACACCTCTAGTGAATTGTGGACCCCGGTCCATTCCTTACCATTGATATACCATCTACTGTTTACCGTTTACTGTTTACAATTACTACAAGCAATTACTATCTTCCACACTATATGTTTAATGCTTTGTTTTCAGCAAACCGGTGAGATTGACACCCTCACTGTAAGTTGGGGCAAAGTATTGGGTTTATGTTGTGCAGGTTCCATGTTGCTAGAAACACCTTGGAGTTGTTTCCTTACTCCTACTGGTTCGATAACCTTGGTTTCATAACTGAGGGAAACTTGCTGCTATGCTCATCATACCTTCCTCTTGGGGTTCCCAACGAGCTCTACATATCTGAGCCATCAAGCACTTTTCTGGCGCCATTGCCGGGGAGTTAAGGACAACTTCAATCTCTTCCTCCCCGCCAATCACTTTTCAGGGAGAAAGAAGATTCTTGCAAGGGGAGTCTCTCACAACCAATCTCTTTACTTTGTTTTTGTTTTGCTTAGATTATTTTGCTTTGTTTTGCTTGTTTATTTTTTTTATCAAAAATACAAAAAATAGTTATACTAGTTTGTTTCTTTTTATCAAAAACACACAAAAAATTATTTCCTACTTCAGTTTCTATTTCTTTTGGCTTGCTTTACTCTTGCAAAAATGAATACTCTTTAAAACATTAAGTTGTGTGACTTCACTAGCACAAACAACAATGATTTTATGTGTACACCTATTGCTCCACCTGTTGCTGAAGCTACTTTCTTTGAAATTAAACCTGCTTTGCTTAATCTTGTTATGAAAGAGAAATTTTCTGGTGCTAGTTCTGATGATGCTGCTGCTCACCTTAATAATTTTGTTGAACTTTGTGATATGGAAAATATAAGGATGTAGATGGAGATATTATTAAGCTTAAATTGTTCCCTTTCTCTTTGATAGGAAGAGCTAAAGAATGGTTGCTATCTTTGCCTAGAAATAGTATTGATTCTTGGATTAAATGCAAAGATGCTTTTATTGGAAAATATTATCCTCCTACTAAGATTATATCTATGAGACGTGAAATAATGAAATTTAAACAATTTGATAATGAACATGTTGCTCAAGCTTGGGAAAGAATGAAATCTTTGGTAAAGAATTTCCCCACTCATGGACTAACTGCTTGGATGATTATCCAAACCTTTTATGCAGGACTAAATTATTCTTCAAGGAATCTGTGGGATTCTGATGCTGGAGGTACATTTATGTCCATTACTTTGGGTGCTAAAACAAAGCTCCTTGATAATATGGTGGTTAATTATTCTGAATGGCACACTGAGAGAGATCCACAAGGTAAGAAGGTAAATTCTGTTGAAGAAACCTCCTCCTTGAGTGATAAAATCGATGTTATTATGTCTATGCTTGTTAATGGAAAAGCTCATATTGATCCAAATAATGTTCCTTTAGCCTCTTTGGTTGCTTAAGAAGAGCAAGTTGATGTGAACTTCATTAGAAATAACAATTTTAGCAACAATGCCTATAGGAATAATTTTGGTAATAATAATTATAGGCCATATCCTCCCAATAATGGTAATGCTTATGGAAATTCCTACAACAACAATAGAAGTGCACTCTCTGAACTTGAAGTCATGCTTAAGAATTTTATTAGTAAACAAACTGCCTTCAATAGAACATTGAAAAAAAATCATCTTTGTCCGAAGCACAATCTTTTTTGATTAATAAATGGCTGCTAAACCTGAAACTGTGGAAAATCCCTTTGCTGCTACTTGTAGGGTTCGAAACATAGAAAAAAATTCCTATGATGGGAACAACTATGTACCAAGATATATCTACTAGATACAACCAACGGGCGGATATACATCCATAGAGAACATACCCTTGAAGACCGACAAAGTTTAACAAGGTTGTACTCGTGGATGATGTAGACGAATGCTTTTATTTAGGAGGAGGGGGCACCCCAAGGGGTGTCACCGACGGCCATGGTGGCTGCCCCCACCCCTTCCTCCATTATGTGGGTGGAGCTCCCACTCAAAATTAGCCCCTTCATTTCTCCACTCAAAATCCCACTCAAAAATCCGATTAAATTTCCACCAAATTTAATGCAATCTCTCTTTAAATAAAACTCCTTTTATTTATTCAGAATTTTGTCAAATTACTTTAATGAACAAACATTCACATATAACTCCTTGCTAGTATTTCATTTCACATGCAGAAACACTTTCAGCAATTTCACCTGAAACAGTTTCGGTGTCTAGTGAAATAAATTCCTGAGCTTTGTTAATATTTTCAGCATGAAACTATTTGTTCAAAATGGTGTCGGTGTCTCTTAAGTGTGTCACCCTACGGTTCGCGAATAATGTGTACATGATCGAGACCCCTCTCAGATCAATAATCAGAAGCGGGACTTGGAGATTCATACTTACAACCACACATTCAACGATGACTTTCTAGTGATCAAATCACTTTCTTGCAAGCTAACCAATGTGATATCACCGAGAGGGCCCATAGTATATCTATCTGTCATCAGGATAAACAAATTCCACTCTTGATCCATGGGCCTCAACATAAAACTTTAGTAGCACTGAACCCATCTTTATAATCACCCTGTTACGGTGTGACGTTTGATGTTATCAAGATACTCTTCTAGTGTTAGTGATTGACATGATCTCATGGTCTAAGGATTAGGATTACTTTGTATGATGTTATAGCAATATAAACTCAATGACTTTGATCGTAATGCTATTCTTCGGATGAATGTTCATCACACCATTCCAATAATGTTGTGACCTTGTTATTAACAACATCCAATGTCCATGATCAGGTAAGCTTGATCATCTTGTTAATCAATGAGCTAGTTTATAAGAGAGGCATAACTAGGAACTTTCTGTTTGTTTATTAAACACACATGTATTAACGTTTCCGTATTAATACAATTATAGCATGCAAAATAAACATCTATCATATACTTGTAATATACATAATAACAACTTTATTATTGCCTCTTAGGGCATATTCCCTTCACTACTAATGCCATACAAGTTAGAATTGATGAAAATGTCAGGATGTTAGCTGAATTGCATGCTAGGTGGGAAAGAGAAGATGAAATTGCTAGAAATAATAATATGACAAAAGTTTGTACCATTACCACAACTAGTAATGTTGATGCTAGCAAACCACCTAAAGTCCCCATTCCTTTTTCCAATAAAAATGCTGAAAGAAATATGGGAAATAATAATTCTACTACCTTGGATGCTAATTTTGATTTTGATCTTGATGGCTGCAATATTTCTGAAGTAATTATGTTCTTACAAAAGCTAGCTAGAATTACTAATGCTAGTGCTATGAATATGGCTTTTACAAAACACATTACAAATTCTCTCATGAAAATTAAAGAAGAAAAATTGAAACATAAAGCTTTTATTCATATGAAATTAGAAGATTGTTGGGAACCCATCATTAATATAAAAGGGAATGATTTTGATCTCAAAGCTTTATGTGATATTGGTGCTAGTCTCTCTATTATGCCTAGAAAAATTTATGAATTGCTTGGTTTGCCACCATTAGAATGTTGTTATTTGGATGTCCATCTTGATGATAATGCTAAAAAGAAACTTATGGGGAGCATTAATGATGTTCTTATAATGGTTAACAATGCCTTTGTCCTTGTTCATTTCTATGTTTTGGATGTTGAATGCAATGCTTCTTGTCCTATTAATTTGGGAAGACCTTTTCTTAGAACTGTTGGTGCCATTATTGATATGAAGGAAGGCACCATTAAATATCAATTACCACTCAAGAAACGTATAGAACACTTCCCTACAAAGATAGAGAATATACCTTTTGCTTCTCCTATTAAAACAAAAGTTGATGTTAATTCTTTCTCATTCAAAAATACTTGATTTTTGCTTTCTATGCCTAGCTGAAAGGCGTTAAAGAAAAGAACTATTGGGAGATAACCCATATTATTTTTATTTTCAGTAAGTTTTTCTTTTGTTGAGTCTTGGAAGTCATTGCCTGTGTAATAACCTCTCCTTATCCTTTTTGTGTGGTTTTTGTGCCAAGAATAACCTCTAATGAGAGAGAAGTAAGATTTGGGGAAGTTGCTGTCCCGAAACAGTTTTTTGTGCTTCACTGTAAAAAATCGTGAAAAACCCCAGTATGTCGATTGAGCTGTAATTTTCTATGCATATGCCCCAAGTTATTATCTAACTTTTGTTATTTTAGCATTTTTCGATTTTAACATAAGGTCTTTGAAAAAATCGGTCTTTACCTGCTGGTCTGTTTTGACAGATTTCTGCCATTATTTGCATTTGCCTCTTAATCAGTTTCTTTTGAGTTCTCTTTGATCACTTGAGCTTTTAAAACGAATTCCTATAGTATCTTGTGTTTTATTGAAAGTTTTACTTGTGTTGAAACTAAACCCAAAGGCTTATTATCTTGATTACACCAATGTTGCTAATGAAGAATTGTGTGAAGTTTTGTATGAAGGAAATTTTCAAGTGTAGGGAGAGAACGATGTGATGTGATGAAGAATGGACAAATCTCAAGCTTGTGGGTGCTGCCCGTCTCACCCCAAGAAATATTCAAGAGGTACAAGCGTCAAATCTTGGGATGCCCAAGGCATCCCCTTCTTCATCAATAAAAATCTCAGGTCTTCTTTCAAGACACTTTATTTTTATTGCTTCATGCACTATTGTGTTGTTCTTGGAGCGTCTTTGTTTTAGTGTTTAGTTTTCTTTTGTTTGGTTTGCTACAATAAATTAGTTGGACCCCTGCATTCTCATTTTGTTTCAAATAAGTTGATTGCTGTTGGAAAAGAGTAGAAAACTCCATGCTTATAGCGGTACAAAAGGAAGCTTGTTTTGACTGTGACTTAGACTTTATCATGTCATGTTGGATTTTGCTTTGACCATATGCTTAGTGATTATTGTTGTAGCATGACTTGTTCCAAACAATTGAGATTGCTTAATGTTCCTTGAAATAATCATGCGTTGTTTTAGCATACAAAAGCATAATATTGTGGTATTATCCTTTGATGCTTTATTTGGGTTGACTTGGCACATGCTTAGACCATGTTATGACTATGAACCAGTCACCTTAGCCTCTATGATCATTTAGTTTTTGACTTGTGATATCACTTTATGCTTTGATTAATAATTTTTTGTCGCTTTGGATGATTATGGCCAATATTAATCTCTTAGTTGGTCGCTCCCAGTTTTTGCTAGCCTCCACTTGTACTGAGTATGAGCTCTACTCGTGCATCCAACTCCTAAGAAACCAAGTTATTCCAAAGAGTCCACTATAAATTCCTATGCATGGTGTGTTACACCATTCCAAGTATATACATGTTTTTATCTATCTTCCAAATTAAAGTTTTGTTATGTGAAAAGTAGTGATAAAAGCTCTCACAAACTTGATGGCACACTTTATTTATTGCACTTAATAAACTTGAACCATTGTGCCCATCTATGTTGCTTATATGCTTGCAAATTATAAGTTGGGAGATAGCAGAACCATGCTGTCATGGGGAACGCTTTCGACATTGCACTTATTCTATTCTATTGATATCATGTTCTTTTGTTTATGGATCCCGACAGTGTGAAATAAAAGGGGATCTTGTAAGCTCATGGAGTTTGTATATGTGTTAGAGAAACGCCTGGGCGGCTAGCCTAAGCCATGCCTAATCATGGTGGAAACTTACAACATAACCATAATGAGCATTCTGTGAAGCATCCTCAATAAAAACCTATGCAAATAGCAAATAAAAAGATCGCTGAGATGCTCATTGTCTATTGCCTTATCATTTTGATATGGGATAGCTTCTGTGTCATGGGGCAAGGGGTACCCCGTTGGCGGTTCTCTATGATATATATACTTACAATGACAAGAACTTGCTTGTGACCAAAGTTGAGTAGCATGAGGTTTGGTACTCGTACGCAAGGGGCATGAGATTTTCAACTTATAACTTGTCAAGGATATACTCATATTTGTGTCACTTTAACCTTAATCACTTCAAGGTGCCAATGATAGGGGCAATGAAAGATTAAACCTAGTAAGTACCATAATTTTTGTAAGCTCTTTATGAAACTTGAAATCCCTACTTCCCTCTATGAAGGGCCTTTCTTTTTACTTTTATGTTGAGTCTCCATCTTCTATCTTTATGCACCAATTAAGAGAGTATCATTGTCATTCTTATTTCAATGTGCATTGTCCCAAAACTTATTGATTGACTCATAATCTTGGTATTGCTTGCTCTTAAATTATTTGTATCTAGTCACCCTTATGAATTTTGAAGGTGTCCTATGCATTTATGTTTTGCTACTCCATGAAGGACAAACTGAATACCACTCTTTCTATGAAAGACATAATCTATATGTCTTTCAATGCATTGTTATTCATGATTTTTTGTTCGTACCTTTTCATGTTACAACTTAGTTTCTTTGTCTTATTGTTAGAACTACATATTTCATGCTCATGTTTAAGAGTACTATGATCCCAACCATCAATGCTTTACAATATTTTGATCAAGATTGTGATGGTGCACGTCACCTCAAAAATTATTCTTTTTATCACTTACCTACTCGAGGACGAGCAGGAGTTAAGCTTGGGGATGCTTCATACGTCGTAAACGTATCTATTATTTTTTATGCTCCATGCTTGTTTTGTATCAACTTTCTTATGTTTTGTCTACAC
Organism: Avena atlantica; assembly: GCA_910589765.1. Classification (NCBI taxonomy): domain Eukaryota; kingdom Viridiplantae; phylum Streptophyta; class Magnoliopsida; order Poales; family Poaceae; genus Avena; species Avena atlantica. The sequence goes on along the minus strand of OU342738.1, from coordinate 178,514,280 downwards.
TTTGAGGCATTTTTATACATTTTCTGGAACTAACCTATTGACAAGATGTCGTAGTGTCAGTTGCCTATTTTGTGTTGTTTTTGTTTTCAGAAAATCTAGTAAAGAAATATTCTCGGAATTGTACGGAACAAAAGCCAAAGTCAATATTTTACCCGACACGACACGGAGACTGAAGGGGAGACAAAGAGGATCCACGAGGCAGCCACACCATAGGGTGGCGCGGGCCCACCCTAGGGCACGCCAGCCTGTGGTGTGGGCCCCTCGACCATCCACCGACCTCGCCCCTTTGCCTATATAAACACCTCGAGGCAGAAACCCTAAGTACCTGATCAGAAATCCAGGAAATAGTCTGTAGCCGCCATCACCATCATCCCTAGACCGGGGGATTTGTAGCTCTTCTGGGCACCTTGCCGGAGGGGAGAGATAATCCCGGAGGCCTTCTTCATCACCATGCCAGCCTCCGGAGTGATGTGTGAGTAGTTCACCCTTGGACTATGGGTCCATACAGTAGCTAGATGGTTGTTTCTCCTCCTTTGTGCTATCCTATTTAGATCTTGTGAGCTCCGTTCATGATCAAGATCATCTATTTGTAATCCTACATGTTGTGTTTGCAGGGATCCGATGGATATTGAGATACTATGTCAGATTGATTATTGAATCTATCATGTCTATGTTATTTTTAATCTTGCATGCTCTCCATTGCTAATAGATACTTTGGCCAAGTAGATGCTTGTAACTCCAAGAGGGAGTATTTATGCTCGATAGTTGGTTCATGCCTCTAGTAATCTGGGAGAGTGACAGAAACTTCTAAGGTTGTAGATGTGTTGTTGCAACTAGGGAGAAAACAACAATCATTTGTCCAAGGGCAATTGTATTGTTTACTTTACACACTTTGCTTAATGCAATTATCTATTGCTTGCAACTTAATACTAGAAGGGGTTCGGATGATAACCTGAAGGTGGATTATTAGTCATAGATGCAGTTGGATTACGGTCTATGTATTATGTTGTAATGCCCAATCAAATCTCGTAGAGATCAGGATGTCTAGTATATGCATTGTTATGCATTGTCAATCTGTCAATTGCCCCGTTGTAATTTGTTCACCCAGCATGCTATTTATCTTATGGAGAACACCTCTAGTGAATTGTGGACCCCGGTCCATTCCTTACCATTGATATACCATCTACTGTTTACCGTTTACTGTTTACAATTACTACAAGCAATTACTATCTTCCACACTATATGTTTAATGCTTTGTTTTCAGCAAACCGGTGAGATTGACACCCTCAGTGTAAGTTGGGGCAAAGTATTGGGTTTATGTTGTGCAGGTTCCATGTTGCTAGAAACACCTTGGAGTTGTTTCCTTACTCCTACTGGTTCGAGAAACTTGGTTTCATAACTGAGGGAAACTTGCTGACGTGCTCATCATACCTTCCTCCTGGGGTTCCCAACGAGCTCTACATATCTGAGCCATCATGGTGCTTCGAGACGATGGATTTTCTTAATGGTGCATACTAAGGAACATCACATGCATATATAATGTGATATGATATGGTCCTTCTCGCATTTGATCTACATCTTGTGCGTCTTGGTATGATCTCCATCATTCCAATGGCGTGCCACCAAGGTCCATGGCGCCACCATCATGGTTGTTCTCCACTAATCTAATTACATGGATTTCCATTTTCCAGCACGGATGACATAGAATAAAATAACAATCATATGGCCCCTGCCGGTTGTTTTAACTTACAATAAAACACATTGCATACAACAACTTTTGCATCATACACCATATCACATCACATGCCCTGTAAAAAAACTTAGACGCCTCTAATTTATTTTTGCATATTTTATGCGGTTGTGGGCTTTCTAGGAAAGAACCGTTCTACCTACAAACTTCAGCAAAAACGGTGATAACCAAGTTATTAAGTTGACCATTGTAAATAAGATATCAACTATAGTGGGAGATAAAGACACCCACTAGCCACTTATGCAAAACTAGTTGCATGTCAAGATTGGAACATGTCTCATGTGCGAGGACATGTAAAGTTTGTCCGGGCCGCTTCATCCCACTATGCCACCAATATATGAAGTATAAAAGATTTGCAATAACATGATCATCAACGTTCACATCTCCATGTGTGGTAACCGTTCAAATCATCTATGCATAGACATATCTCTGATACCACTTATGGGGTTTATTTCATAGAAAACAAAAAAATCTACGGTTGCAACTAGCAAGATCGAATCTAGGCAATACTTTGTAACCATTTTAGATGGACTCGCCCTTGAAATCCATTAGCGGGATAACGTTCCCGAAAATAAACATGGTTGATGTAGATGAACATGACCGTCCTCAAGGACGTGCAGACGATCATTGCTACAAGAGAGCAGCGTCCCCGTAATCGGTAACACGTACAGTGTGTCGACGACTTCCAAACCCTTGTTCAAGCCGGACATCGAAAGTAGTGGATCCCTGGGAACTCCAGCAACTCTAAATCATGGTAGAGGTGGTGGAGGGGAAGATCTCGAGTAGGGATTCGCCTAAGCATGTCACATCCCAAAAAATTCCAAATTTTGAAATGTGAAAAATAAATAAACAAAATAAATAATTGTTGAAATTTAGGGCGAAAAGAAACTTTTTGCTTCTAAATGGAAGCATCAAAACCCTTCTTGAACAAAATTTCAATAAAATGGAATCCAACAAATTTCAATCAAGTGAAATGCATTCATCAATGAATGAATCTTGAAATTTAAACATTTGGAAAATTTAAACCAAAACCCTAAAACCCTAATGGAATAAATCATTTTCAAGATCTCTCAAAGACTATGGATTTGATCCCATATAAAAATTTAGCAACAAACATTTATAAATGATAAAAATGATAAACAAAAATATTATAAAACCATAGAAATTGGTTTCATTTAATTTGGAGCCATGGATAAAAACTTATGAATTTAATAAGATAAAAATAATTAATTTCCAAGGTTAATAAAGCACCTAACCAAAATCCATACCAAATTATGAGCCAAATAATCCCAAAAGGATTTAAAAAGATAAACAAATATCAAATAAAAATATACAAGTTGGAAATCATCAATTTTGGATCTATAAATAAAAAATATATGGATTTTATAAGATAAAGAAAGAAAGAAAGAAAGAAGGAATATTTAAAAGCCAAATTAAATCTTGGCCAAACCCATAAACAAATCAAAGTTTATTGAATAATAAAAAGGAGAAAAGGATTATTTAAATAAAATCATAAGGATGGAATAATATCCAATTTTAAATAAAGAAAATTATTTGGAAGACAATTTGGAACTTGAATTAAATCCACAAGCAAATGGAATAAAGATAATCCAAATCCAAATAAATTAAAGGGATACAAGATATTCAAATAAAAGTATATGGGATTAAACCATATTCAAATTATTTAAATGAAGATAAAAATTCCTAATATAAATGATTAATTAATTCATGAGAAAATAATAAATTGGAATTTGCCAAAGTGGATAAAAAAGTTATCTAATTAACTTAAAAAGAATTATCTAAATAAAATTTATATGGGTTTAAAACCATATCTGAATTTATTTGAATAAAGACAAATGCCCAATTTAAATGAACATTAAATCATATACAAATATTTTAAATAATTGAAAGTGAATTATTTGCACTAACGAATAAATAAAACCTACTGAAAAAGGTTTTGTAAAAATTGAAATTCAAACAGAAGTTTGAAAATATATTTAAAATCCCATTTAAATAAAGACAAGTGCCTATTTTACATAAAAAATAAAACATAAATGAATAAATGAATTATTCAAAAATGGACTTCAAAAACACACTAATGAATAAGTGCAAAACCTACTGAAAAAGGTTCTGGAAATTTGAATACAAACAAATGGTTAAAAACATTTGAATAAATTCAAAATAGAAAAATAGAAACAGAAAAAGAAAAAGTTTCAGGAAGAAAAAATAGAGAAAGAAAAACAGCCCAGCAACTTGGCCCAGCAAACCCAGCAAGCCCACCTCTTCTCCCCCGAACCGTTTTCTCTTACTCGCGAACAAACCCTCTCACCCGCTAACGACACGACCCCACCGAACCCTCCTCTCATTCGCTGACCGCGAGGCCCCACAGCCAGGTCATCATCCCCAACCTCGCATTGACCCCGCCCTCTCTCTCCTAGCTGTCATTTTTGCCCGAATTGAATCGAATGAATTCGATTAACTGTGCGCGTAATCTCCTCCAGCGCCCACGCACATTTAACCACCTCCCCCTTCTCTACCTTTCCCCTCAAACCCCTCTGCCAATGAGGCACCAGGCCGCACAAATTTGAGCTCAAACCACCGCCGTCTCCGACGAGCTTCCTAATTGATTCCGGTGAGCACGACCCTCCCCACTGCCCCTGGATTCCACGAGCGAGCTCGCCAACACTGTGCGCATCTGTCGATAGTCCTGGCTTGCCCGTGCATGCCCCACAGCCTCGGCAACATCGACGACTGAGCGTCACCACCGTCTACTCCCTCTCCAAGGAGCTACCCCGGTAAAGTCTGACCTCCCCTTCCCCTCTCTTTGAAGCTCATGTGCTCGTTACTCTCTTACGCATCTAACGGTGCCCTCCGTTTGTCTTAGCGTGCCTTAAATCCTCGCCTCCGTCGACGAACAGACGAGCCCGATGCTGTCGTGAACTCTAGCGAGGAATCGCCAGAGACTCCTTGTGCCCCTTTGTCGACGGCGACCACCTCGAGCTTCCCCGCGTCACGACGAACCCGGTGAGATTCTTTTCCCTCTCTCTTGCTTCCTGTATCGCCGGAACCACCGTGAGTAGAGCGCGCCGCCGCCTTCCACCATCGCATCGCCGCCCACCTATGGTCAAGACAATAGGGTCCGTTAGATCTTGATCGAATGAGTGAGGTTAGAACTTAACCGAAGGGGTACGAAATCATATGTGCCGCACGATCCTAGTTAGATCCAACGCCCACCGTCGCTCAATCCGTGTGAACCGGTATCGTCCAGTAATGTTAAGACACGTGGCCTGTGTTTTGTTTTAAAAACAGAAACATTTCTATTAGACATTAGATTTTCTAAAATTCATAACTTTAGATCTACATGTCCAAATTTTGCAAATTTTATATCATTGGAATCAGGAAAAAGAATACTTTGCAACCATTCCCTTACTTTAGTATTTTTCTTCTGTAAAATTGGTTGTTTTTGCAGAAACATATTTAGGCTTATTTTGTGTATAAAATTTATTCTAAAAATGATTTTACGGTAAAATCTTTTGTAAATGTTTTGTTTTGAACCTACTGACCATAAAAACCAACTGTTAGATTTAAAAGTATATTTTGTGACACTAAGGAATTATTCCTTGAATAAAAGCATTTCTAGTAGAATAAAACTATTGATTATGCTTTAAAAATAGTTTTTGGAGTAAAACCTTTTGCAAATGGGTTGAATTAAACTCTCTGACCCTAAACACTAAGTTTTGGTATTTAAAAAAATGTATTTGATTAAACCCTAGAAAATTATTACTTTGGTTAAAGGCATTTTTAGAAAAATAAAAAATGTTGCTTTGATTTAAAAAATGATTTTTGAGTAAAACCTTTTGAAAATGGATTTGTTTTAAATACTTTGACCATAAGCACTAACATTTGTGTTTAAAAATGTATTTGTCTAACACTAAATATATTACTTTGATTTAAATCATTCTAACAAAACAAAGATGATTTAAAGTGGCTATTTTCACTAACTTAATTTTAAAATGGTTTTGCCACTTTTATAAATGACCAATAGGTGTTTTAAAATGTTTATAGCCTATTAGAAACCACCTTCCCAAATAGAACAATGTTTTGCATGCTTGAATGCATTGTTTTGTTTTTATTATTTTATGTGGTGAATTGTTTGAATGCTAGTTTGAATTTGTGCCTTGATTTATTTGTAGTGAACTTTGAAGAGTGTGACAATTGCAAGATCAAGGAGTGAATCGATATTCTCTACTAAAAAGGCAAGTGGTGCTTCATACTTTTGTCCTATTATTTTCACTATGCATTAGTGATGTTTTGAGTAGGACTTGCATGGAATTTTTACTAAGTATGCTATGCCATGGGAAATCCTAGTAGATGATGCCTTAGTAGAATTTTCCCTAAGTTAAGATTCTTGCTACTATTATGCTTAGCCTAGCTAGTAGAAAACAAGGGTGTATTATATTCATGATATGAAATATTTCTAAGTCTATGACTTGTGTTTTGTTTAATAAAACAACTATGTGAAGGAATCACCTGGGTGGAATGGTGTGAATGGATTTATGTTGAGTGGTTACCCTAGGGGCAATACCTGGTGTATCTCACTTGTGGAATGCCACCCAGGAACAAAGAGATTTTAGATGTCAAATGTTGAGAAGCTTCAAGTGCGGCCACATAGCAATATGGGCTCTGCCTGGATCATATAGGTTGCAATAACTTAGCCAGATGGACAGAAGGTGGTAGGGGCTGATAGGTTTGGAACGCGTCCATTTTGGTCTAAGGGAAGGCTTCTGAAAGATCTCGTCTCGATGCATGTCGAGTCTTGTGGGGAAAGTGCACCACCTCTCGAGAGAGTAAAATCTAAGTACTTAGCCATGTCCCCGGCAATGGACAATTTGAGCATCAAGACATGGAAGCTATCAAGGATCTCCTCATCCCAATTTCTAAGTTAGAAGCTTGTGGTTGAACAAGGGTAAAGGTTCACCAATTCCATTGGTTGTTCCTTGGGTGATTTTGACAAACAAGAACTTAGTGTTTTAAAAGGATCAGGAAAATCTATTTTGAGGAAAGGAAGCCTAAGCTCCACTTATCCAAATGCATATAGAATATAAATACCACTATTCTACCATAGTATCACTTACCAATACAATTCCAATGTATTGACTCTTGTGGCTGTAACTTATTATGTTGCAGGTTTGTTTGATGTTAGTGAAGTGTGTTGAATAGGATTACAAGTCTACAACCAACATGATTGCCTGTGGCACTTTGAAGATGAAGGACTCCATGCTATATAGTTATTTCTGCTGCATTGTAATGAGATAGCCAAATGAGATATGTAAGATGTAATGAATTATTTTATTCCTGGTTATAAAGTTGTTTTATGACCTTTGTTTCTTGATATTACATATTAAACTGTGGATGCTAGCTATTGATTCAGGGACTAGCATTGTAAACTCAGGGATCTCTACCTTATAAAGGTTGGGACCTCTACAGATGGTATCAGAGCATTGTGTTGCCTATAGGATTCTAACCCTAGGATTGGACAAAACCCCTTAGAAAAATAGGAGTTGTATCTGTTCCAAACTTATTTACAAACAATCTTGTAAACTCTTCCCTCAAACTTTTTTGTTTTGAATCTACATCTCTTCTATTTTCAAACTTGATGGACAGAGACTTAAACATGAGCAAAGGTTTCAACATCATCAAAGACTTCAACTTTAGTTTCACCAAGGTCTTCAAATTGTACATCACTAAGGACTACAAGTGAGACAAGAATGTTACTCAAGACTTGAAGACTAAGGAAACACAACTTATAAGGAACCATCATCACCTTTGAAGCTTAGTAACCAAGATACAAGAATTTTTCCAAGGAATCCATGATCTCATTCATGAAGAAACAACTAAGAAGAATGGAATGATATCAAGTAAACCATAAAGTTGGACCACCATACTAGTGTTTAGTTTAGATCATATATTGATCACACCAACTTATGTGGTGTAGCAAAAAAAATTATTGCCTAAAAATATGCTGGAATCATGTTGTTTGAGTGGAATGTTTGTTTGTGATTGCTTGCACATTGCTTGTATGAATTTTTGTGTGTGATTAGAATTCTCCCTCTAGAAATCTTTTGCCTATTATAATCCCAATCCAACCCAAACAGATGACTTCTCCAAGAGACCACAACTCCAACATCAAGAATGGTGACAACAACAACCAAGAGATGCACATGAGAGAACAACTTCTAGCAACCCAAGCCTAGTTGAATCAAGTGAGAACTCAGTTTTTAACCAACAATAATGAGTTAGACCCAACCATGCAAAAGTTTTTGGAAATCCAATCCCAATTGTTGTAAGGGATGACCAATTAAATGATCAACATGAGAGACAACCTTTCCCAAGGAGATTGTGACAACAATGATATCAAGGATGATATTATAGAAGGAACTCAAGCTTGCAATATTTGTGGAGACATAGAACACACTTATAAAGAGCATGAGGATCAATGCCTTAATTGTGAAGAGAAACATCCAACTAATCAATACCCCACATCTCAAGTGACTTGTTTCCTATGTGAAGGAAATGATCATGTCCCTATCCAATGCCCCATCTATCCTATAGTTCAACAAATGAAACAAGATGGAATGCATCAAATGTTTGGAGACCTCCATAAGGGAACAACTTATACCAAAAAAGATGAAGGCAAAGTCAGAACCATGCCTCATAAGGCCACATCCAAGGTGACCACAAAGTGTTGCTATTCATGTGGAGAAGAGGGTCATATCTCTAGGGACTGCCCCAAAAAGAGAGAAAGATTTCCCACCTTTGAGGTGAGATATGAAGAACATGAACTAGAAGAACTCCTAGCTTTGGAGATACCCAAAAAGAAAAAGAAGTACAAAAGCCAGGTGCAATGTTACAATTGCAAAGAGATGGGACACTATGCCAGTGAATGTCCAGAAAAGAAGAAGAACCAAGGAAACAAATATGAGGCAATGATACCAAAGGAGAATAAGAGCCAAGAAAACAAACAAAAGATAGTGAAACCAAAGATGAGGACGGATATTAGCCAAGTGATGTGTAATCACTACAAAGAGCTAGGACATTATGCATCCTATTGTCCAGAGAAGCCACCTCAAGTTCTCAACCTTATCACATGTTACAAATGTGGAAACAAAGGATACTATGCAAACCTCTGTCCAGAGAATATACATCAAGATCCCAAGTTGTCCACTACAAAGAGCCAAGATGTGATCTAGTTGAAAACCTTTTAAGGGTGGTAGTACCCTAGTTGCCTTGAAGCCAACTTGTAACCTCTAGCCTTCCCAAATCTCGGGACAAGATTTCTTTTAAGGGTGGTAGCCTATCACATCCCAAAATTTTCCAAATTTTTAAATGTGAAAAATAAATAAACAAAATAAATAATTGTTGACATTCAGGGTGAAAAGAAACTTTTTTGCTTCTAAATGGAAACATCAAAACCCTTCTTGAAAAAAATTTGAATAAAACAGAATCCAACAAATTTCAATCAAGTGAAATACATTCATCAATGAATGAATCTTGAAATTTAAACATTTGGAAAAGTTAAACCAAACCCTAAAACCCTAGTGGAATAAATCATTTTCAAGATCTCTCAAACACTATGGATTTGATCCATATAAAAATTTAGCAACAAACATTTATAAATGATCAAAAATGATAAACAAAAATATTATAAAACGATAGAAATTGGTTTCATTTAATTTGGAGCCATGGATAAAAACTTATGAATTTAATAAGATAAAAAGAATTAGTTTCCAAGGCTAATAAAGCTCCTAACCAAAATCCATACCAAATTATGAGCAAAATAATCCCAAAAGGATTTAAAAAGATAAACAAGTATCAAATAAAAATATACAAGTTGGAAATCACCAATTTTGGATCTATAAATAAAAAAGATATGGATTTTATAAGATAAAGAAAGAAATAAGGAATATTTAAAAGCCAAATTAAATCTTGTCCAAATCCATAAACAAATGAAAGTTTTTTGAATAATAAAAAGGAGAAAAGGATTATTTAAATAAAATCATAAGGATGGAACAATATCCAATTTTAAATAAAGAAAATTATTTGGAAGACAAATTGGAACTTGAATTAAATCCACAAGCAAATGGAATAAAGATAATCCAAATCCAAATAAAATAAAGGGATAAAGAATATTCAAATAAAAGTATATGGGATTAAACCATATTCAAATTATTTAAATGAAGATAAAGATTCCTAATATAAATGATTAATTAATTCATGAGAAAATAATAAATTGTAATTTGCAAAAGTGGATTAAAAAGTTATCTAATTAATTTAAAAAGAATTATTTGAATAAAATTTATATGGGTTTAAATCCATATTTGAATTTATTTGAATAAAGACAAATGCCCAATTTAAATGAACATTAAATCATATACACATATTTTAAATAATTGAAAATGAATTATTTGCACTAATGAATAAATAAAACCTACTAAAAAAGGTATGGTAAAAATTGAAATTCAAATAGAAGTTTGAAAATATATTTAAAATCTTAGTTAAATAAAGACAAGTGCCTATTTTAAATAAATAATAAACCATAAATGAATAACAGAATTATTCAAAAATGTTCTTTCAAAACACACTAATGAATAAGTGCAAAACCTACTGAAAAAGGATGTGGAAATTTGAATACAAATAAATGGTTAAAAACATTTGAATAAATTCAAAACAGAAAAATAGAAACAGAAAAAGAAAAAGTTTCAGGAAGAAAAAAATAGAGAAAGCAAACCAGCCCAGCAAATTGGCCCAGCAAACCCAGCAAGCCCACCTCTTCTCCCCCCGAATCGTTTTCTCTTACTCGCGAACAAACCCGCTCACCAGCTGACGACCCGACCCCACTAAACCCTCCTCCCATTCGCTGACCGCGAGGCCCCACAGCCAGTTCATCATCCCCATCGTCGTGCTGACCCCGCCCTCTCTCTCCTCGATGCCGTTTTTGGCCGAATTGAATCGAATCATTCGATTAACTGTGCATGTAATCTCCTTCAACGCCCACACACATTTAACCACCTGACCCCTCTCTACCTTTCCCCTCAAACCCCTCTGCCAATGAGCCACCAGGCCGCACGAATTTGCGCTCAAACCACCGCCATCTCCGACGAGCTTCCTGATCGATTCTGGCGAGCACGACCCTCCCCACTGCCCCTGGATTCCACGAGCGAGCTTGACAACACTGTGCGCATCTGCCGATAGTCCTGGCTTGCCCGCGCGTGCCCCGTAGCCTCGGCAACGTCGACGACTGAGCGTCACCACTGTCTTCCCCCTCTCCACATAGCTACCCCGATAAAGTCTAACCTCCCCTTCCCCTCTCTTTGATGCTCCTATGATCGTGACTCTCTTACTGTAACATCCCATCATTTAGGAACTAACGAAGGGTAGATTTAGGAATTTGGAATGTTGCATGCATTCATCTGTGAAAATGTGGGAATTTTTTGCCAAATAAAAACCTTAAGTGATCAAGGTTTCTTTCATACTTTGATATTAGGTTTAGTCTTAAAGGATGATTGCTATAGACTTTGATATGATCTTTGAGGAATTATGTGTTTGGAAAGTGAATTCGAATTTTAAACTTGAGTGTTTGAATTATAATTCAAATGAATTAGGAATAGGGTTTGAATCTTAATTTAATTAAGAGTTAACTATTATAACTTAAACTTTAAACAAAGAAAACAATTAAGAATATGAAAACTTATTTCATATTTTCAATACATAAACAAGTTACAAAAATGTAACTTATTGAAATCATCTCGAAACTTCACAATAACAAATGAATAAAGAATAAGAATATTTATTTATTGAAAATTATATAATCTTTATTACAGAAAAAAATGAAGATTACAAAATAATAAAATGAAAATTACAAAAGAATAAGAAGATTACATTAACTATTTTATAAAGAAAACCTAAATTAAAATCTTCATCTTCAAATCTATACCTACAAGACAAACACTAATAAAACAATAATAAGTTTAGAGTTATAATTGTTTTTCTCTCAGACATGTCAGTGAGATGCACTGAACAAGTTCATCATTGAGAAATTATAAAAGGGGCAAGTTTCACCAATATGAAATAATTTATCTTTCATAAATTTTAAGCCAAAAAGGGGTCAAATTGACAGCAAGGAGGGGCAAGTCCACCATCCAGGTAAAAGTAATCTAATCAAAGTAAATTTCAAGTCCAAAGCATATCCACAAGTGCATAGCAAGCACACAAGCAGGATACACAACTAAATGCATGTGGTGTGCTATCAGATTCACAGCACAGCCCAAACTCACAAAACCATCAGCACAGCCGTGGAGAGGCATTAGTGCATCTCTTCACTGCTTACACACAAGAACAACCAGTAGCTAACCAAGCACAACAGCCAGCAACCAAACCAACCAAAGCCAAGATGTCATCACCAGGATGGTGACATAAGGAGGAGGAAGGATCGGGTGGACATCAAGATCAAGTCCAGGAGCTACGAGGAGAAGGCTAGCTCAAGGTCAAGCACAGGAGTTCAGCAAAACCAGATCAAGATCATCACCCAACTCCATAATCATCAGTTTTTATGGTGAGAATCATAAAACCCTCACATGATCAAATCATATTATCTAGACAGAAGCATGTGTTGTTTTATGAAACAAACTCTCAGAAAACACCCAAGTGGGGTGAATCCACCATTGAGATTTTAAGCTTTAAAAGCAAACAACAAAGTACACGGATCCAACCAAGACTCAGAACAACATCATTGATTTGGTTTTCAAGCTATATATTTCAATTCAAACACAAATATAGCTAAGATTTAGACTCTAGGCACATCCCTAAGCTAAGGGTAGCACCTTAGAAGCTAATCTTTTGGATCCATATAATGATCAAGCCTACTATCATTTTTCTCCAAGCTTTGATTCAAGAAAAAATAGCTGGTACCACTACCAGGACTATCTATATGAACCAACTAGATAAGGCCTAAAACCATAAGCCTCAAACCAACATCATTGGTCTTAGGGATTTCAGAAAAGAACATTTCAATTTATCTTTTAAAGCTAAGCTTGTCTTAAGATTAAACCAACCTAATCAAAGGATTAGAATCAATCTTGTGTGCCATACCAAGATGGTGTCACACTAACAATTCTACATGAATCATGATAAACATTTAATCATCACAGATTCAATCAATTAACTTACTAATAATTTTCCTTTTAATACAAGAATCATAATTAGGATATTCCTATGTTAATCTTCACTGTTTGAGATCATGACCACACATAAATTCTCAAGCCAACAACACTAAGATAGTGGTTTCATCACACCATAACCATGATCATAAACCAAGAAATGATAGTGAAAAGTTATCAAGCCACTGACTTTACCAAGCATGGATTCGAAAGCAACTATACCATCTGAATATGCAAACCAAGCATAAAATCATCTAATAAGTCACTAGAACCATTATAGTTCATCTCAAGCAACAAGCCTTAGGCTAATAACCATTTAGCATGCTTACAGACCATCCAGACATGATCCAATTCATCCAGTATATGATTAACCACATGATAAGAACCCTAAATGGAATAAATCATCTTAATCAGGACAAGACAGTAACTAGAGAGGTCACTGCCAACATCTAGCATAGGATCAACAAGCACAGAGAGCACTAGGGGAGAGGAACATAACTCACCAAAGGTCCTCGCTGAACACTAGAAGAGGAAACAAATGTGGCCGACGTCCATGGCGGCACGGGGAGCACCCCAGGAGGGGCGCTGCAACCCATACGACACCGCAGCGGCGACCATGAACACGCATAGAGGTGAGGAGCATCACCACGATGCACGACGACAGCGGCAACACCAGGATCCACGCCAACCCCCAAACCCTAGGGTTCGGGACGGCATCGATCCATCGCAGGAGAGCCCCATACTCAAATCTAATTGGATAGAAAGGATGGCGCAGTCGACAACCTCCTATCGCACCACGGCGGCGACCAGAACGGTCCATGACAGCGGGAATCGCCGGCGGCGACATCACCGACCACGGGGTCGAGGTCAGAGGAGGAGAGAAGTGAGCTCGAGGGTGAGAGGCAGCGAGGGAGTGGGCTGAGTTGGGCCAGACCCTTCGGGGTGGCTATGTTGACTATGTTTAATGGGCCACCAGGGCCCAATAAGACTAAGCCAGCCCAAAAACCTTTAAAGCCTGATTTAATAAATAGGAAAAGACTAAAATACCCCTAAATTTAATTAAATTCTAGAAAATAAAATAAAAGTCCAAAAATTATAAATAAAGAATTTTTGGATATATAATAATCCACACTATCCAAATAAAATAATATATAAAATTTTAGACATTTAAATTTTATTAAGAATTTTGTAATTTATATATTCCTTATGGAATTTTACAAAATTATTGAAAGATGATAAAAATAAATAAAAATAAATTTCATTAAATATTAATATTGTAGTATTTTTGAAAAATACTAAATAAATATTCAATAACAATTTTTGGATATTTAAATAATAATTCCTAAAAGAATTATTAAATCTATAAAAGTGAAATAAAAGGGTAATAAAATAAAATAATTCAATATATGTTATAAATATTAAAAAGTAAAATTTATAAATCCTTTATTATTAAAAAGAGCTTTTTATAATAATAGGGTAAATGTATATCAAGTTAAATGATGCATTACATCATTGCATAATCATTTTGCTTCTTTAAATATTGTTCTTACCGGGCAATAATGATGTTTTTGTAGACATAGAAGCTCAAGGTCCAGTGCAAACATCAGACTTCACTACCTTGCCATCACAAGGCAAGTTCATCACTTGCTCATGTCCTTTGAAGAGTCTTTATCAAAGTATTTGAAAATTGTGTGTTATCATATATGCTATAAAAGAAAGAAAATATTATTTTCACAAATAAAGAAATCATAGATATCATCCTAAGTGGTGATATAATGGAGCAATAGAACTTAGGGTTCTATTTGCAACAATGATGATCAAGTATGGACTTAATAACCCCTGACATCAGTGATTCTAGCGTTAGCCATGAGATTTGGAATGGGACAGAGAAGTCAGCTGTATCTTCTTCCTCTCGCATGAAGCCGGATGTGCAGGTCGTGGCTGTTATCCTCGTAGCGTGCATATTAATTGGTAATTCATAGAGGATATGCAGCATATGGGTGGGAACCCTCATCGTCCCGCGATAGTTCTGGCATCTAATGGTCTGTACAAACCATTGCCGTAATTCATTATGTGGGCGTGGTGTACACCAAGGAGGCATGCGAGGCCGTGAAGGGGGAAGTGATTGGCTTGGACCAACTACTGGGCCCCACATCATGGAATTGTGGACGGGAAAGTATGCCCAGTTGTGCAACAAAGAGTTGATCTCTCATGGGTAAAGTAACGCACCTCTGTAGAGTGTAAGAATTGTAACTTGTTACTCCCTGTTCCGGGAAGGAGCTGCGAACGCGGCAGGAAAGGAACTCCATGAAAGTTCTGGTCAACCTGTGAAGGCTGATTGTCATAGTTTTTCAGAATAAAATCAATCTTTGAAGAAAGATTTACAAAAATTGCATAGTGCCAAGGATTTATAATCCGAGGTGGTAATTAGAGCATCAAACTTCCCACCTTGCATATAATGAACTTGTTGGGTAACGTTGTTACTCATTCTTTCGTTTGATCCCCTGCTTAGACTCTGAGGATCCCGAAGACATGCCAATGTATGCAGCCGAATGTCAAGAAGATGTGTTTTACGAGGAACCTGATGTGTCCGAAGGCGTTGAAGGAGTGGATTAAGAAATCCTTTACAGTGTAAATGATAACGATTCCAACTAAGTATCCCTAGTTAGTAGTAACCAACGGAGCCGAGCAGCATGAACTCTATAGAATAAGCTGCTGAGCTCAACTCCTAGTCGGAGTTGCTACTTTTAAATTCCGCTGAAACACTATATATTTTGGTTTGTAAGTTGAATCTTTTGGAAGTCTTGAACTTCCAGTATTGTAATAATAATAGTGTGTGTATTTTTCTAATATGGACCCGCAATGTTTCTGTTGTACCACTCTGAGGGATGTGATATTTACGGAACGGTGTTCTGTGGATGTCATGTCAATGACTATAGTGTACTACACATGCAGTGGTATGCTGGGTCACCGCACTTATGCATCTAACGGCGCCCTCTGTTTGTCTTAGCGTGCCTTAAATCCTCGCCTTCGTCGACGAACAGACGAGCCCGACGCTGTCGTGAACTCCGGCGAGGAATCGCCAGAGACTCCCTGTGCCCCTTTGTCGACGGCGACCACCTCGAGCTTCCCCGGGTCACGAGAACCCGGTGAGCTTCTTGTCCCTCTCTCTTGCTTCCTGTATCTCTGGAACCACCGTGAGCAGAGCACGCCGCCGCCATCCACCATCGCAGCGCCGCCCACCTATGGTCAAGACAATAGGGTCCGTTAGATCTTGATTGAATGAGTGAGATTAGAACTTAACTGAAGGGGTACTAAATCATCTGTGCCGCACGATCCTAGTTAGATCCAATGCCCCATGTCGCTCAATCCGTGCGAATCGGTATCGTCCAGTAATGTTAAGACACGTGGCATGTGTTTTGTTTTAAAAACAGAAACATTTCTATTAGACATTAGATTTTGTAAAATTCATAACTTTAGATCTACACATCCAAATTTTGCAAATTTTATATCATTGGAATTATGAAAAAGAATACTTTGCAACCATTCCATTACTTTATTATTTTGTTTCTGTAAAGTTGTTTTTTCGCAGAAACATATTTAGGCTTATTTTGTGTATAAAATTTATTCTAAAAATGATTTTAGGGTAAAATATTTTGTAAATGTTTTGTTTTGAACCTACTGACCATAAAAACCAACTTTTAGATTTAAAAGTATATTTTGTGACACTAAGGAATTATTCCTTGAATAAAAGCATTTCTAGTAGAATGAAACTATTGATTATGTTTTAAAAATACTTTTTGGAGTAAAACCTTTTGCAAATGGGTTGAATTAAACTCTTTGACCCTAAACACTAAGTTTTGGGATTTAAAAAAATGTATTTGATTAAACCCTAGAAAATTATTACTTTGGTTAAAGGCATTTTTAGAAAAATAAAAAAATGTTGCTTTGATTTTAAAAATGATTTTTGAGTAAAATGTATTTGGCTAACACTACAAAATATTACTTTGATTTAAATCATTCTAACAAAACAAAGATGATTTAAAGTGGCCATTTTCACTAACTTAATTTTAAAATGGTTTTGCCACTTTCATAATTGACCAATAGGTGTTTTATAATGTTTATAGCCTATTAGAAACCACCTTTCCAAATAGAACAATCTTTTGCATGCTTGAATGCATTGTTTTGTTTTTATTATTTTATGTGGTGAATTGTTTGAATGCTAGTTTGAATTTGTGCCTTGGTTGATTTGTAGTGAACTTTGAAGAGTGTGACAATTGCAAGATCAAGGAGTAAATCTATATTATCTACTAAAAAGGCAAGTGGTGCTTCATACTTTTGTCCTATTATTTTCACTATGCATTAGTGATGTTTTGAGTAGGACTTGCATGGAATTTTTACTAATTATGCTATGCCATGGGAAATCCTAGTAGATGATGCCTTAGTAGAATTTTCCCTAAGTTAAGATTCTTGCTACTATTATGCTTAGCCTAGCTAGTAGAAAACAAGGGTGGATATATTCATGCTATGAAATATTTCTAAGTCTATGACTTGTGTTTTGTTTAATAAAACAACTATGTGAAGGAATCACCTGGGTGGAATGGTGTGAATGGATTTATGTTGAGTGGTTACCCTAGGGGCAATACCTGGTGTATCTCACTTGTGGAATGCCACCCAGGAACAAAGAGATTTGAGATGTCAAATGTTGAGAAGCTTCAAGTGTAGCCACATGGCAATATGGGCTCTGCCTGGATCATATAGGTTGTAATAACTTAGCCAGATGGACAGAAGGTGGTAGGGGGTGATAGGTTTGGAACGCGTCCATTTTTGTCTAAGGGAAGGCTTTTGAAAGATCTCGTCTCGATGCATGTCGAGTCTTGTAGGGAAAGTGCACCACCTCTCGAGAGAGTAAAATCTAAGTACTTAGTCGTGTCCCCGGCAATGGACAATTTGAGCATCAAGACATGGAAGCTATCAAGGATCTCCTCATCCCAATTTCTAAGTTAAAAGCTTGTGGCTGAACAAGGGTAAAGGTTAACCAATTCCATTGGTTGTTCCTTGGGTGATTTTGACAAACAAAAACTTAGTGTTTTCAAAGGATAAGGAAAATATATTTTGAGCAAAGCAAGCGTAAGCTCCACTTAGCCAAATGCATATAGAAGATAGATACCACTATTCTACCATAGTATCACTTGCCAATACAATTCCAATGTATTGACCCTTGTAGCTGTAACTTATTATGTTGCAGGTTTGTTTGATGTTAGTGAAGTGTGTTGAATAGGATTACAAGTCTACAACCAACATGATTGCCTGTGGCACTTTGAAGATGAAGGACTCCATGCTATATAGTTATTTCTGCTGCATTGTAATGAGATAGCCAAATAAGCTATGTAAGATGTAATGAATTATTTTATTCCTGGTTATAAAGTTGTATTATGACCTTTGTTTCTTAATATTACATCTTGAACTGTGGATGCTAGCTATTTATCCAGGGACTAGCATTGTAAACATAGGGATCTCTACCTTATAAAGGTTGGGACCTCTACAAAGCAGCTTTTCTCATGGCAATGGACAAGGCTAGCAAGAGGGAGAAGATGGCAACCAAAGGGCATATGAGAGGACTGGGAAAGTGTGTGAGAGGGAGGAGGTCTCCACCTCCTTTTATAGGGTGGAGGGTGCAAGCCCCTCCCTTGGCAGGCGGCCAAGAGGGTTCCCCTCCCCTCCTCTCATTCATGTGGGTGGACACTCCACTCATAAAAAATATTCTCCACTTTCCTCCATTTAATCTCCACACAAAACACCAAAGGTCTTTCAATTAAAGAACTTCAATTCTCTTGGTTTAATGTAACTCAATTTAACGAAAACTTCATTTAATGAGTACTTCATTTAATGAACACTTCATTTAATAAACACATTAACATTTTATTTCCATTCTTTGTTTGGATACCCCAAAACCATTTTGGCAGATTCGACAGAACAAATTCCTGCGATGTCCATTATCCACTCAGTTGCGTCGACTAACCTTAAGTGTGTCTATCTACGGGTTAGAGAACTATGTAGACATGATCGAGACTCTCTCCAATCAATAATCATTAGCGGGACCTAGAGATCCATAATGACTCCCACTAGTTCCACGAAAATCCAATGATCGTCCCAAACTTTTTCGCTGTAATCAAATTCCTTTTGTCTCGTGATATTTTACTTGTCCAAGATCCAATAATTTGGTATCATCCATACCTTGTTCAATCTTGTTCTCAACAAGTAATCTTTTTCTCGTTCCTGTGATATAACATTCTAGTGATCAAATCACTTGCTTACAAGCTATGCCAATGTGATATCACCTAGAGTGCCTTGAGTATATCTCTTCGTCATCTGGATGGACAAATACCACTATTTATCCACGAGCCTCAACTAACACTTTCCAAGTACCTGATGATACCTTTATAATCACCTTGTTACGTTGTGATGTTTGATGGAATCAAAGTACTTTTCCGGTGGAAGTGATTGATGTGATCTCATGGTCTAAGGACACTGAGTTAATACGACTGTGATAGCAATATAAACTTGAGGACTTGATTGTATTGCTAAATCTACTGTGGGTAAATGTTCATCATATCATTATCTAATGATATGACCCTGTTATTAACAACATCCAATGTTCATGATCAGGAAACCTCTGATCATTTGTTAATAAACAAGCTAGTATTAAGAGAGGCATTACTAGGAACCTTCTCTATTTATAAATCACACATGTATTAATGTTTCCTATTAACACAATTATAGCATGAAAAATAAACATCTATTATAAACCTGGAATAGCATAATAACCACTTTATTATTGCCTCTCGGGCATATTCCTTTCACTCCGCACTACCATCGTGTCTGCCATCTTTCTTCTTTTGCTGCTCGGCTGGATCGGAGCCTGGGAGACGTCGCCTACACCGGTCGTGTGTAGAACTTCGGAGGCGCTCCATCTCCGTTACTTATGTCTACATAGAATAGATCTTGGTTATTGTGTTCGCATAGTTAGAATTTTTTGTTTTTTGCTGCGGAACCCAACACTAACTTCTCATCTACAGGAATCCCAAACAACTTCGTTATGTTCACTTTTATGTTGATTAATTCTAGCACCGTTCACTACTTAAATCTTCTACCTTATTCACTCATCCATTTCCACTCTCAATGTCGTGGTATTGCCGACGAGTATGCCATGGAGGGGTCCTCATAGTGCGTGTTTAGATACGTGGGGCAAGGCGGAAGGTTGGAGGGTACGAGGTAACATAGCTTACCCAGGTTTAGATCCCACGACGGTGGCGGAATCCTACTCCTGCTATAAATCACTATAATGGCAATACGTCGAGTTATAGGGATCGGTTCGATGTGCGATGTATGAGTTGATTGGCTCCCTAAAGGCTCCTCTAGGTCTGGCTTATATAGTAGCTAGATCCTAGGGTTACAGGCAAAGTCCTAGCCGGACAGGTTACAGAGTCCTACACCGTTTACAACTAGTCTAACGTGTCTTGCACTCCAAGGCTCCGGGTATGCTGGTGACTCCATAGTAGCCTTCCTTCATCTGGCATGGGACTCCCTTCTGGATCCATCTAACTGGGCCGCCCAACAGGCCATAGGCCTTGCTACCGACTATTGGCCACCCGGGTTATCCGGATTAGAGACATGCAATGGTGATACCCATTTAGCATATCCCCAACAGTATCCTCCGGAGAACTTCGAAATCTTGCACCCTCTTGCCTCTTCATATTGAATGCTCCATCTAGATGGATGTAGGCAAATCATCAAGCAATATCTTGTAGTCCTCCCAAGAACCTTGCGATGTTCTCCGTCTTCAACATGTAAGTCGAAGAACCACTGAATCTTCCATCGTACTCTTCTCGTAGCCAGACCGGATCCGTCCATGCCGGAATCTTTAGATGGGATGGTTCGACTGCCTATGCCAGTAGAGTGACGTAGACCATAGGTCAGCGATGCCTCATAACTTACACATGCAGAGAACATAATCATAGCCGTCTTTCCCACGTGAAGGATACGAAACGTTGGCGGCGGTGGTGGGAATGTGGAGAAATTTCCGCGGACGCTCACGCATGTGCTGTCCACGCAGCAACCATTTGATCAACTTGCACGAATCTTTATGCCGAGTACTATATATTGTAACCATGGTGTTTTTTATCTTTTCACCCCATTCTTCCTCGCATCAGCTTCTTCCTCTAGCCAACGTCTCCTCGAGCTCTCCGCGCGCACAGAGGAAAAACCCTAACTTTTTCTTCCAATCTCATAGCCACTCTCCCTCTGCACCAATGCCTAGCAGTAGCACTACTCCATCCATGATGGCGTCAGGCGAGGCCACAACTAAGTGTAGGGTTCACATCATAGAAAACAAAAAATTCCTACGAGGGGAACATCTAAGTACCAAGATCTATCTACTAGATACAAGCAACGGGTGGATATACATCCATAGAATACATACCCTCGAAGACCGAATAGAGTTAACGAGGTTGTACGCATGGATTATGTAGACGAACGCTTGCCGATCTCAAGATCGTGATGAAGTCCATCTGGTCCAGCCGGTCCAGCACCATCAAGTCCAGCACCGCAAAGCAGTGGTGCATCCGTGATCGCACACACGTCCGGGTACCCCGACAACCTCTGCGCCCTCGCTCCAGCGAAGCAGCAGGAGCAAAAAATCCTTTCAGAAAAAGCCACCAGGAACATGTATCTCGCTGATCCGAGACCATGGGGGGATTCTAAAAGGGGGAGAGAGATCCTTCGCGAGGAGGTGTGCTTTGAGAGGATGAGAGGGGGGCCTTTTATAGGGAGAGGGGGGAACCCCAAGGGGCATGGCGCCAGCCATGGTGGCTGCCCCCACCTCTTCCACATTCATGTGGGTGGAGCTCCCACTCAAAATGAAAAGCCTCCACTCCCATAAAAGAGCCTCCACTCAAAAATCCACTCACATGCATTAAATTTCCACCAAATTTAATGCAAGCACTCATTTAAATAAAACTATTTTATTTATTTATTCAGAATTTTGTTAATTACTTTAATTAACAAAAATTCACATAAAACCCCTTGCTAGTATTCAATTTCACATGCAGAACCAGTTTCAGCAATTTCAACCGAAACAGTTTCGGTGTCTAGTGAAATAAATTCCTGCTCTTTCCTTTTTCTTTCTCTGGCATATTATTTGCTCCAAATGGTGTCGGTATCCCTTAAGTGTGTCACCCTATGGTTCGCGAATAATGTATACATGATCGAGACCCCTCTCCAATCAATAATCAGCAGCGGGGCCTGGAGATCCGTACTGACTCCCACATATTCAACGATGACTTCTATGATCGTGTGAACCTTATACGCATGTAACTCAATCCCTTTGTCTCGCGATATATTACATGTCCGAGATTCGATCATCGGTATCTCCTTACCTAGTTTGATCTCGTTACCGACATGTACTCTTTTCTCGTTCCCGTGATATAACATTCTAGTGATCAAATCACTTGCTTGCAAGCTAACTAATGTGATATCACCGAGAGGGCCCAGAGTATATCTATCCGTCATCAGGATGGACAAATTCCACTCTTAATCCATGAGCCTCAACATAACACCTTCGTAGCACTAAACCCATCTTTATATTCACCCTGTTACGGTGTGATGTTTGATGTTATCAAGATACTCTTCCGGTGTTAGTGATTGACATGATCTCATGGTCTAAGGACTAAGATTACTTCATATGATGTTATAGCAATATAAACACAATGACCTTGATCGTAATGCTATACTTTGGATGAATGTTCATCACATCATTACACTAATGTTGTGACCTTGTTATTAACAACATCCAATGTCCATGATCAGGAAACCTTTGATCATCTTGTTAATCAGCGAGCTAGTTTATAAGAGAGTCATAACTAGGAACTTCCTTTTTGTTTATTAAACACACATGTATTAACGTTTCCGTATTAATACAATTATAGCATGCAAAATAAACATTTATCATAAATAAGGAATACGATAATAACCACTTTATTATTGCCTCTCGGGCATATTCCCTTCACTAAGATGACAGGCTCTGTCCACGTTCCACCGGAGGGCGTGGTGGTGCCGCGTACCGCGGTGGTGGAATCCACCAGCGACGACCATGTTCCAACGGGGCTAGAACTGCTAGAAGAAGAGGTTGATTCCCACAAGGGGGAATGGCGTGTCTCGGACATCACCAAAAATGATCTCAAAGAGATGCTCGCCGAGGGGTACCTCCCTGCGACAGAGAATCTTTTTTGGCAGGCGGTGTCGGCCGGTGAGGCCGTCCCTTCTCCCCTAGCCGGAGAAAAGGTATACCTCAAAGCCCAACTAGTGTGCGGCGTCTCCCTCCCAATCTCCGACTTCTTCATAGAAGTCCTTAGCCACTACCGAGTTCAACCTCAGAACCTATCCCCGAATAGCATCCTCGCACTTAGTAATTATGCAGCACTCTGTGAGGGTTACCTAGGGATCAGGCCTAGGTTAGATTTGTTTATCTTCTTATTCATCATCAAGAGGGAAGCCAGAGTGAGCAAGGAGGAGCTTAGGAATTGCACAACCATTAGCTTCAAGATCCGGCCTGGCTGGTGGTTCCCCGACATCGTAGGCCACGAATCTTGCAAGAACTGGCAGAGGACGTACTTCTATGGCCCAGACATTCCTTTGGCTGGCCGAGAAAAAACATATCCGGACTTTGTCGATGGAGCCGCCGCTGAAGCCCCGACATGGAGATCCCAAGCCCGCCTCCCCTCCAACGACGAAGCCTCTCGCGCCGTAAGGCAAATATACTGGCTTGATGGGGATACGCCTACTGGGGTATACTCAGCGGGACGTTTCCGACTGGCCCAAGGGCTGGCGAGTGGGCCTGCAGAACAGCGAGTGGATCAAAGCCCAACAAGGTACCAGGCGACTGGAAGATGAAGGCCCAGGCGAGTAGATAGGCCCAGTCGGTCTAGGTTAAACGATTACCGAAGCTGTAACCGAATCGGTTGAGATATGTAAACCCTAGGGGAGGTGAGCCTATATAAACCTCCCTACGGGGTGAGTAGAGACACGTTCCCTCATACACCCAAGCAACTCGCCGCCTAGTCACCGAGATCGCCCATTGTAAACACCTCCATAATACAATCTAGCAGGAGTAGGTCTTTACCCTCCGGGGGGCCGAACCTGGGTAAAACCCTGTGTCTTTGCCCTCATCTCGCACCGCAGATGGCTGGCCGCCCTTGCCCCTCGTTCTACTACTCGCTGCCGATTGCAGCATCTGCCGTGGCCATTCCCACGACAGTGGCGCCCACCGTGGGGCCTGGCCGGTCTGGCCGGTGTTCTGCGGCGAGATCCAATCTGCCCATCAACGAGACGGTCGCCACCGGCCGTATGATAGCGATCGGCGAGATGCTCCAGATCTTGCCGAGCAGCTACGTCCCGGCGGCGCGACCCGTCACGCACAGCGTAATCCTGCCAATCGGCACGATCAGCCTCTTCGTCGGCCTCACCGACGTCATCACCTCGGAGGACTCGGCTCGCATCCGCGAGTCGCCACCACGCGATCGGCTCTCTGAGAGCCAGGTTCGCACGATCCACCGCCTCGCCTCCGAGTACAACTCGGCCCACAGCAACGTGGCCGGGAACTCAGCGGCCGCAGAAGATGCGGCCCTCACCGACGACGCCGACTCGGCGACCCCGGCGTCACTCGCCGGATCCATCACCGCGGCCTCGTCCGCGGGCTCCATCGCCCAGGTCTCCAACGCGGGAGATTTCGAGGACCCCTCCATCCTCGGGATCTTCGAATTCGACTCCGGGTCGGAAAACTCCGCCGACTTCCACGACGGAACCGGTCGCCATGCCGCGACCTACATGGCCACCGGCGCCGATCCGCCGGAGGATCCTTTCTCCACCCCAATCCCTCCTAACGCCACGGCAACGGAGGTCGAGGAACTCCGCCTGAAATTGGCGGAGGCAGTACGCAAAGAGCAGGCCGAGCGCGAAAAATTTCGCCTCGAGCAAGTGACAGCGCAGGAACTGTCACGCTACCACCAGCAGCGGATCAGGTCACGCCTGAACCCCACCGTTCAGGGGCGCGCCCTGAATTTCGACGACGAAAACGACCCGGCTCGCATAGCCGAGCGCGCGATCTGCGAGAACGCGCCACCAGGAGGAAGCGCCCGGCCCCCGCCAAGATCGATGGCGATGGGTGCCCCACCAACACCCAACCGCACCCCTCCCAGGGACCAGCCGCGGATAGTCGTCTCCTCACGGGAGCGAGACGCGAACGGCCTCCCACTGTTCTCCACCCCGATGGACAACCTCGTGGCAGGCCGAGCAGCAGCCGATAGCATCACGGCCACCGGCGACGGCGCCTTACAAATCCAGTACGTCAAGGCCCTGCTCGCAAAGGCCGTGGAGCAGCAAAGAGCGGGCGCCGACTCGCAAGGGCGAGTATACTCGCGTTCCTCGGGAAGCAGGGCGGCTTCAAGCGGCCGCCCAGCGGCGGCAAACACCCTCAATTGCCCGCCACCAGAGCCACTGCAGCTCCAACGCCGACCCGTGAACGCGGCACTCTCCACCAACGATCCCAGGCCGGAGACCAACTTCGTCGCCGCTAACGGAGAACCCATCGACGCCCGCACTCACATCATCAACAACCAAAACTGGCGCGCACGCCAGCCCGACGACTTGCGGCACACCCTAACTAATCGCCGCGATGGCGAGCCTATGGGGTCGCTCAGTCGACTAGGGCCTAAGTGCTTCGGACCAATGATCCGAGGCGAAAAGTACCCGCCAAACTTCAAGGCGCCAAAGGAGATAGAAAAATACGACTCCTCGTACGACCCCGCAGTCTGGCTTGACACATACCTCATGGCAATGGGGATCGCGGGTCACACTGACCTACTCGCCGCCCGTTACCTCCCACTGATGATGGAGGGGACGTGCAGGCAATGGATCAACACGCTCCCCCAGGACAGTATCGACTCATGGGAGGAAATGCGAGATGCCTTCGTCAGGCATTTCGAGTGCTCCTACACCCGCGCCACCACCATCGAGGACCTGGAACGATGCGTCCAGGGACCTCGCGAGTCGACTCGCAACTGGGTCCAACGGTGGCAAGAGCTCTGGTACAACGCGGTCGGCATCCACCCGGACACCGCGATCCATTGCTTCAAGACCTCGTGTAGCTACGAGCCTCTAGTCGCCAAGCTCAAGCGACACGCACGCACACTCGACAACATCCCCGACCTCCTCGAGATCGCCAAACGGTACGCCGAGGAGGACCCCAACCAAGAAATCGACGACGAGTCAGGAGGGCAACGCCGCACGGGCGGCAACGACGGCGGACGCCGAACCGACCTACGCTACAGCGGCACCCGCCTCACAGGCAAGCGCCGCAACGACGGGCGAGTCGACTTCGTCGCCAACGCTGGGCACGCACAACGCGAGCCCAAGAGCTACCGCCGCGACGGAGGGCAACGGCGCGACGGCGGCAATTACAAGAACAAGCCAAGGTTCGATCCCGCGGCACTCCTTAACCAACCATGTGCGTTCCACAGCAGGGAAGGAAAGCCCGCCACGCACACCACCGCCGACTGCCACACCCTCAGGGAAATCGAGAAGGCACGGCACGCGCGGGAGGACACCGACAACGACCCGCCAAATGGCGGAAAATTCGGCAAAGTAGCCGGCTCGCTCCACACCTTCACAGGCTTCAACACGAAGCGCGAGAAGAAGGTCATCGCCCGCGCCGTCGCCGTCAACGCGGTGGCCCAAACAGACGTCCCCCAGTTCCTGAACTGGTCGGAACAACCCATCACCTGGAGCCGGCAAGACCACTCGCCACGCATCGAGTACCCAGGACGAGTCGCCCTGGTGGTCAAGCCCAAGGTTGGCGACTACTGGCTCCCCAAGACACTGATGGACGGCGGCAGCTCCATCAACATCCTCTACCTCGACACCTTCAGGCGACTGCGGCTCCCGCAGTCGATGATCGAGACAACCCACACTACGTTCCACGGCATCGTCCCCGGTCGGAAGGCGTATCCGATCGGCAAAGTCACGCTGCCAGTCACTTTCGGCACTCCGGCAAACTTCCGCACCGAGCGGATCGTCTTCGAGCTGGTGCCCTTCGACAGCCCTTACCACTGCGTCCTGGGGCGCCAGGCGTTCGCCAAATTCATGGTAGCGCCCCACTACGTGTACAACGCGATGAAGCTCCCCGGGCCGTGCGGCGTCATCACCGTCAACGGCGACCCCGACATGGCCGCCGAATGCGAGGCCAAAGGAGCCGAACTCGCCGACGCTGTCATCGCGGCAGAAACTAATCACGCCGACGAGCTTGCCAAATACGCGAGCGGGGTCAACAATGACGACCCCACAATACTCAAGAAGCCCAACTCAGAGGGCACAAACACCTCAACCTTTGAGGCCACGACGCACACCCGCACCGTCGAGCTGGTCCCAGGCGACCCCAGCCAGACGGTGACGACCGGGACAGGCATGAGCCCAGCATAGGAAGGCGCGCTCATCGAGTTCCTTCGTGAGAATAGGGACATCTTCGCATGGAAACCCTCCGACATGCCTGGTGTCCCTAGGGAGCTCGCTGAGCACAAACTAAACGCCGACCCCAAAGTGCGACCCGTCAAGCAGTCGCTATGGCCCTTCAATGAAGAACGCCGTCGAGCAATCGCCGAGGAAGTGCAGCGCCTGCTCGCTGCCGGCTTCATCCGGCCAATCAAATACTCCAAGTGGCTGGCAAACCCAGTCCTGGTCGAGAAGAAAAACGGGACCTGGAGAATGTGTATCGACTACACAAACCTGAACAGCGCCTGCCCAAAGGAGCAGTTCGTCCTCCCGCGGATCGATCAGATAATCGATTCAACCGCGGGTTCGGAGTCGCTATGTTTCCTCGACGCCTACTCCAGGTACAACCAGATCAAAATGGCTGTCGAGGATGAGGAGAAGACGGCGTTCATCACGCCATTCGGAGCATTCTGCTACACCGCCATGACCTTCGGCCTCAAGAACGCCGGGGCAACCTACCAGCGGTGCATGCAAGAATGCCTCGCGAGCCAAATTGGCCACAACATCCACGTCTACATCGACGACGTGGTCGTGAAATCCGCTCGCCAAGGAGACCTACTCGCCGACCTAGCGGAGACCTTCGCCAATCTGCGGAGGTACAAGATAAAGCTCAACCCAGGCAAGTGCACCTTCGGTGTACCCGCCGGGCAACTACTGGGGTACGTCGTTTCCAAACGAGGGATCGAGGCAAACCCAACGAAGATCGACACGATCGCCCGGCTCGGCAAACCCGAGTGCCTGCGTGACGTCCAGAAGCTGGCCGGGCGTGTAGCGGCTCTCAGTCGCTTCATCCCCCGCCTGGGCGAAAAGGCGATGCCCCTATACCGCCTGATGCGCAAGAATCCCACCTTCCAGTGGGACAAGGAGGCGGACGACGCGCTCCGCGACCTTAAAAAGGTGCTACTCGCCGCACCACTACTCGCCGCACCCGTTGACAAAGAGCCCATGCTGGTTTACGTCGCGGCGTCCGAGCGCGTCGTCAGTGCCGTAATGGTTGTCGAACGACCAGAGGAAGGAAATGAGCGCCCGGTCCAGCGGCCGGTGTACTACATCAGCGAGGTCCTCACCGAGTCGCGCCAGTGATACCCACAGTACCAAAAGTTAGTATACACGGTCTTCAGGGCTCAGCGGCGCCTGCCGCATTACTTTCAGGAGCACCCGATCACGGTCGTCTCCTCAGCACCACTACAAGACATCATCCGCAATCGCGAGGCGACCGGGCGGGTCGCCAAGTGGGCCGTCGAGATCGGCGTCCACAACATTAAATACGAGCCACGAAGGGCGATTAAATCCCAGGCACTGGCAGACTTCATCGCCGACTGGGAGGAGGCCCAGCAGCCAGAGAAGCCGCCGTACCTCCATTACTGGAGCCTGCACTTCGACGGGTCCAAGAACGCGGACGGTGCAGGAGCGGGGATAGTGCTGACTTCACCAAAGGGCGACAAGCTCCGCTACATCCTCCGCCTCGAATTCACGCCCTGCACCAACAACATGGCTGAATACGAGGCCCTACTCCACGGCATGCGAGCCGCAAAGGAGATGAGCGTCAATCGCCTTCGATGCTACGGAGACTCCGACCTCGTTGCGGGTCAAGTTGCCAGCACCTGCGACGCCATCTCCCCTACCATGGCGGCGTATCGCCAAGAGGTGGATAAGTTGGGCGGCCACTTCACCGGCTACTCTGTCGAGTGGATCGACAGGCGGAAAAACGAGGAGGCCGACGCCCTCTCTCGCATCGGGTCGGCTCGACTCGCACCACCCGCCGGCGTGTTCCTCGACACAATCTCCAAACCATCAGTCTCTCCCCCGAGGGAGATCGACATCGGAGTCCCACTCCAACCAGAGGCAGCCTTGGTCGCACTCATCACCGAGCCAGACGACTGGACCAAGCCCTACATCGACTACATGGAGACCGGCACCCTGCCCGCAGACGAGACAAGCGCTCGAATGATCGCTCGCCGATGCAAGTCTTACACCATCATCGACGGCGAGCTTCACAAGCGCAGCGTCACCGGCGTGTTCCAACGTTGCGTCCAACCGGCTGAAGGACGCAAAATCCTACACGACATCCACTCAGGCGACTGCGGCCACCACGCCGCCGCGCGCTCCCTGGTCGCCAAGGCTATGCGACACGGCTTCTACTGGCCCACCGCACACGCTGACGCTGTCGATATCGTCCAGCGATGCGCCGGGTGCCAGAAGTACGCCAACCAGACGCACGTACCAAGTTCGGCGCTC
Organism: Avena atlantica; assembly: GCA_910589765.1. NCBI lineage: Eukaryota > Viridiplantae > Streptophyta > Magnoliopsida > Poales > Poaceae > Avena > Avena atlantica. The sequence continues at coordinate 178,484,475 of OU342738.1, read as the reverse complement.
AAAACAATCCCCATCACCTGGCCATTCGCTGTGTGGGGCATGGACATGGTAGGCCCCTTCAAGAAGGCCCCCTCTGGCTACACCCACTTGCTAGTCGCCGTCGACAAATTCACGAAGTGGGTGGAGGCCAAGCCAGTCCGGAAATGCGACGGGAAGACCGCCACTAAGTTCCTACGCGAGCTCATATACCGCTACGGTTTCCCCAACAGCACCATCACGGACAACGGCACAAACTTCGCCAAGGGAGCAATGGCCGAATTCTGCGAAGAGCACCACATCCGGCTCGACCTCGCGTCAGTCGCACACCCGGAATCCAACGGCCAGGCGGAACGAGCCAACCAAAGCATCCTCCACGGCCTGAAGCCGCGACTCCAAGTACCACTCGAGCGCACCGCTGGATGCTGGGTCGAAGAGCTACCCTCCGTCGTCTGGGGAATCCGCACCTCGGTCAACAGGTCGACGGGATTCACTCCCTTCTTCATGGTCTACGGCGCCGAAGCAGTCATGCCCACCGACCTCGAACACGACTCGCCGCGGGTCGTCCACTATACGGAGGCCGCAAACGAGCTGGCCCGCCAAGATGGGCTCGACCAACTCGACGAAGCACGCGACCTCGCTCGATCGCGTACCGCCATTTATCAGCAAGGGCTCCGCCGCTACCACAGCCGACGGGTGAAAACCCGCACCTTCCAGGAAGGCGACCTGGTGTTACGCCTCATCCAAGACAAGAAGGGCATGCACAAGCTCTCCCCTCCATGGGAAGGCCCGTTCGCTATCGGGCGCGTACTCGGCAATGATGCCTACTACCTCATCGACGTCCGTGGGGACGGCGAACTCGACGTCAAGCGGCCATGGAATGTAAATCTCCTCCGGAAGTTCTACTCCTAGAACCCCACACATGTACTCTCCAGTCGCTATGAAATAAAAGAAACGGTTACTGCAAATTTCGTCTACTCTCCGTGCCTTGTGCCACTCGCACTCGTAATAAACATTGTCATGCTAAAATGCAGAAGTCAACCTTTGGTACAGCGACCGGCACGGCTAAGTAGTGCGATGCAAGAGCACTGAGTCATTTCAGGTCTTGCGTCGTCCACGAAAAACGCCAATCCGGAGCCCCATTGGAGTCGCCTAGCTCGACTGGTTTTGCGAACCAAGACAACTGCCCTCGCTTCTCACAGCGACCTTGGTCCTCCGCATCCTCGGCGTAGCGACTCGAACGGCTAAGTAGCACGCTCGGGGACTGAATACCAGTTCGTCGCGATCGGTCAGGGAAAACGCCAAGTAAGAGAGCATGCCCAGGACTCGCCACGCGACTGACCCACCGGGCCAGGCAGGAGTGACGCGCTCACACCAACGCGCTCAGTCCTCAACCACCCTCGAGTCGCGCCTTGAACTACCAAGTACCACGCTCGGGGACTCGGCCACCCGACCCCGTTCGCGTACGGGAAAACGGTAAAGTACAGAGCACTCAAGGGAGTCGCCTTGCGACTGGCTCTCCGAGCTCGGGCGAGTCGACTAAACTAACAAAACACATGATAACAACAAACATCATATACAAGGTGAGCCCCACAAAAGGGCGGACGCGCTCGGGGACTCATCCAAAATCAATCCAAAACACACAAACAAATAGCAAAATGGACAAAACGTCCCATTCAATCGCATATCGCATTGTCTTATATTACAAATTATGCCCGCTTGGCAGAACTGCTGCTAACACATCTAGGCAAACTACCCTATTCTGCAGGCTTCGACGACGACGCGCCAGAATCCCGGCGCCTACGGATGAACGCGGTGTACGGGTTTGACGGATACGTCGTCAGCTCACCCGCCATCGCCGAGCGGAAAGGTTGCTCAACCTTGAAGTCACGATGCGGCGGCTCGGGGTCGTTTGGCGCGACGACCGTTTCCTGGTAGGGAAGGAGGTCGCCCATCGCCCAGACATGCTCCGAGTACGCGGCGGCACGTTCCTGCAACTTGAGAACCTCGGACAGATCCACCGCGCCAGTCGACGAAGGATACCCACTCGTCACATCGTCGAGGTCGAAGTCCTCGGGAAAGTGGGCGAGTCCAAGGCTCAGCGCTGTCGATGCTCCACGCCGAAACGCCGACCGCGTCATGAACTCTACGACCACGGGCGCCTTCTCCAAGTACTCCCACACCTCAACGAGGTCACTGGGAATAACCTCCGTGGGCGACATCTCTTGAAGGTAGGCGCGGATGCACGTCGCCGACAGCGTCGCCGAGTCGACGAGCATGCTTACGCACTCCCTCGCGTCAAGAGAGCCCGCTTCTTCTTGGCTACCAATAACACGACCTGCGAGAAGGAGACAATTATGAGTACCATGGAAACCACAAACAATACAACCGAAAGACAGGGAAGACGCACTCACCAAGCAACGGGCGGGCGAGTCCCGTGATGAAGCACTGAAGCGACGTATAATCGTCCTGAAGCCCAACAACGAGGGCTTCCGACACCTTTCGGTCTTCCTCCGCGGCCGCAATGGCGGCCTTAGCTCGCCCGTTCGCTGAGCTTGCTTCTTCTTTTGCCTCCCGCAGTTCGCGCTCGAGGTCGGCGACCCTCTGCTCAGCAGCACTTAACGCAGATCGCACCGCCACCAGCTCACCAACAGGGACAAGCTCCTGGCGAGCCACCTCCGCCTGCGCAGTAACAGCCTGAAGCTCCTTGTTTGCTTCTTGGACGGTGGCCAGCTCCTTCTCAGCACGTTGCTTCGCAGCCAATCGCTTTGCCGACTCCAGCTGCAGACCCTGTACATCTTCAAAGTCAGCACACATGAAAATTACTCAGTGCCCACCCGCTAAAATTTAGCGAGTGCGCACTCGGGGACTATCGACCACGAAAATTACCCAGTGCCCACACGCTAAAATTTAGCATGTGCGCACTCGGGGACTGGCGACCACGAAAATTCCTCAGTGCATACCCGCTAAAATTTAGCGCATACGCACTCGGGGACTGGATTCGAAAGTACAAAACGAGAAACTATAAGAATCAAGCCGCTGCTAAGCACCGACCTGATCCTCGGGGACTGGAGGTACCTGGATGGCCGCACCAAGCATGCCATGAAGTTGTACTGCGTCCACAGACGCAAGAAGCGCCGGCGTGTGCCCGCGACGTTGGTCGATTTCAGCGTCGGCGGTCCCTGGAGCGAGGCTCGGGGGCGCAGCCCCACTTGCCGTGGCCGCCTTGGTCACGAAGCGGGGGAAGGTAGCAATCGAGGCACCCGCCCCGAAGGAAGTCGCTTCCTCCGGTCTAGGCAAGGAAACGCCCTCCTTCGTAGACGCGGTTGCTTCCACTGCGGGTCCAGCCGGCGCGGCCACCGCGTCGTCAGAGACAGCGACGATGTCGTCGCCCTTGGCCTTCTTGCTGCCTTCCGCTGAGGCGGCGACCTCGTCCACTTTCCTCTTACGGGAAGGATCCTCCTCGCTAGCGGCGGAGGGTACCTTGGCCACGGTCGGGTGGCCCATCTTTTTCACTCCGGTCCTGCACATCAAATCAAATCAATAAAAGACAATCGAAGTACTAAAAGAAAATAGAGAAGGCCGAATGCACTCACTTGGCGACTGGAATGAAACGCAACCCTGTACGAAGGCCGGCCGGTTTTTCCAGCTCAGGGCCCAGTCGGCGACTGAGCCCCAGTCCCAGGACGTCGGGGGCCCAGGATATGGACGGCTTCTTTGACGTTGAGGTATCGGTTGGCGCCTCCGGGACGCCTTTTGCGGAGGCCTCCTCGCGAATTGGAGCTGCCGCGGCCGGAGCCTCCTTGCGGGGCGAGACCGCCACGCTCGGTACCTCCTTGCGAGGCGAATTCGCCACAGCCGGAGCCTTCCCTAGCCCGGAGACCGGCGCGAAGGGCGGAGGCATTGAGGCCAGCGGCACTTCCACGGATGGCGCATCTAGCGCGGTTGTCGCCGGGACCGCGCCGTCACCGGCCGAGCTGTGAGCATCAGAGCTGCTCGTTGAGTGCGGCGGTGAGGCCGTCTTCGGCGGCTTCGCTTTCCTCCTCGGGGGAGCCCTCGCCTCCTTTTCCTTCTTCTTCTTCTTCGAAGGAGTGGCCTGACGGCGCGAGGTGGTCTCTGGGAGTTCGTCGTCATCATCATGACGCTCGAGGCTCCTGCTCGCTTCGATTTCGCGCTGACGTTGCCCGCGGGTCTTTCGGACCAGTGGGGCAATTTCCTCTTCGGACTCGTCCTCGTCGTCCTCGTTGCCCTTGGCGGGTGGCGATTCGCTTGTATCCTGGGCGGATGGCCTGGGGCTCTCGTCGTCGGCGGGTGGTAGCCACCCTTCCACCACTTGGAACAGCTGCGATGAACACGAAACAGAGTTAGAATTACCGCGACTGCACATGCTGCGACTGCAAACAAGATAAAGAAATTACCGTCGGAGCCGGACGCTTCGCAGTGTAGGGGGGACCCCGGCCTGCGCATCCGCGTACGCCGCCTGGGTGATCTTCTTCAATGCTGAGAGGTAGTCCTCCAGCTTCCACTCGTCGAGGCAGGCTTTCGTCGAGTCTCCCCGGCCCGTGTACTGGTACATGTAATGGTCGCGTTGGGCGAGCGGAACGAGCCGCCTCCCAAGCCAACAATTGTACAAGTTTACCGTCTGGAGCCCCTTCTTCTTCAGACCACGGATGGTCTGGAGCATCTCGTCGACGACCATCCGCTGGTCGTCGGGGAGCTTGCCGACCTGGAGGTGGCGTGGCTCGGAACGGTTGGCCGAGTACCGCGGGATCGCCGCCTCGTCCTCCGGGGTCGCCTCGGTCACGTAGAACCATGACTTTTTCCAGTCGCTCGCTGCTTTGGCCGGCAGCATCAGGTCGAAGAAGGAAGCTTTGGACTTGAGTTGGAAAGTCAAGCCGCCCGCGGCTAGCATTGGGCCGCCCGCCTCCTCGCGGCTGATCCGTCCATGGAACAGATCTTGCCACAAGGGAAAGTAGGGCCGGCAGCCCAAGTAGCACTCGCAGAACGCCACGAAGATGGCGAGCTGCTCGATGCTGTGGGGACCCAGATCTGAGGGCTGGATCCCGTAGTAGGTGCAGAAACGCCGGAAGAACAAAGACGTGGGAAACCCTAACCCCCGCTCGAGGTGACTGGTGAAACAGACGAACTCTCTCTCTCGCGGGTTTGGGGTCGTTTCTCCGGCTGCGGGGATACGCCAGCAGCCGGCCCGCAGGATTCCGGCCTCCTCGAAGGAGGCCAGCTGCGCCCTTGTGCACTTGGATCTTCCCCAAGGTTCGGAGGAGAGGGCCATGGCTGAAGAGGTTGGTTGGGGATCGAAGGATTTCGGGTCGATTGGTTCGCGGAGCGAAGGAAGGGAGATGCGCGCACTCGGAAGAAATGGTGGGCGGTTGGCTCTGCGATAGCCTACCATTCCTCTTATATAGAAGGAGTTGCCCGCCAAATCAGGGGGCCGTTACCGCGCGATGATTACGCCAGAAGTTACCGTTGAGTTACCTTAACGGCTAGTTTGACCACGCCTGACGGTCCAACTCCAGCCACTCGGCTCGCTAAGTCACTCGCCGGGACCGCGTCTCGTTGGCTCGACTCGCCCAAGGCGCGACTCGGTTCGCCGGATTTTTTCCTTTATACAGGAGCCCGCCGACGATTCGACTGGATGCCTACTTGAAGCCGTATACTCCGACTGCCAGCAGCCACTCACGCCTAATCAACGACGGCCTCGGGGACTACTGATGGGGATACGCCTACTGGGGTATACTCAGCGGGACGTTTCCGACTGGCCCAAGGGCTGGCGAGTGGGCCTGCAGAACAGCGAGTGGATCAAAGCCCAGCAAGGTACCAGGCGACTGGAAGATGAAGGCCCAGGCGAGTAGATAGGCCCAGTCGGTCTAGGTTAAATGATTACCGAAGCTGTAACCGAATCGGTTGAGATATGTAAACCCTAGGGGAGGTGAGCCTATATAAACCTCCCTACGGGGTGAGTAGAGACACGTTCCCTCATACACCCAAGCAACTCGCCGCCTAGTCACCGAGTTCGCCCATTGTAAACACCTCCATAATACAATCTAGCAGGAGTAGGTCTTTACCCTCCGGGGGGCCGAACCTGGGTAAAACCCTGTGTCTTTGACCTCATCTCGCACCGCAGATGGCTGGCCGCCCTTGCCCCTCGTTCTACTACTCGCTGCCGATTGCAGCATCTGCCGTGGCCATTCCCACGACATGGCTCGTAGAGACGGGTTTGACCAGGTTAGACCTAGCCATGTGCTAGTTCATCAGGCGGATTCATGCTCTGTAGCACCACGTGAAGCTTATGCACGAATATTCCAGGGATAGGAAGGATAGCCTCCGCATCTCCGAGGACAACTTTTCGAGTGACTCCGTCAAGCTTCGCCTCAAACACATAGTCAGGGTGAAGGACAGGAAGCATGGCTTCACCAACACCTATGACATGTTTGAGGGCGGCACGTGCCTAGAGGTACTTGTTTATTTTTCCGTGTATGACATATACTCCAGTTCTTGTGTCTTCCCTTAACCATCACGTCTAACACTTTGGGATTCACTTAACAGCTGAAGAATCTAGATGAAGGTAGCATGGCTTCCCAAGTCTACGATCCCAAGATGAAGGAAGTCACCGTCGTGTCCGACGACGATGTCCTGTTGGCGCGAAAGTGGAAGATCTCCACCTCTGACGCTGCCGACGGAGGCAAGAAAAAGAAGACGGAGGGTGGAGCCTCCAAGCGATCCACCGCCTCCCTGGAGGCAGAGAAAAGAAGAATTACCAGTATCCCGTTTACCAAGGCACCAACCGTTGTTTAAGCTTATTAACGTCCAACATTGTCTCTTTCTCATCTTATTCCTGTACTTATACTTTTTGCACGTTTTAGGAAGATGGCCAGTATGAGTTTGAAGAAGACCTCCAAAACATCGGGGGCTTCTAAAAACATCAAGGAAATGTTTAGTCAGTCATCTCCTGCCATTGCCCCTCTGACTCCAAGCATCCAGCCTACTACCGCACCGACAAGCTCTCCAGCAAAGGTAACGTCTGAACCTTCCGCCATGGAAGTGGACCCAACTCATTCTCAGGAGGTCCCATACGTTGCCGCGGATCCCCATGTTGTCGGTGAGCAGGCGAAACAAGAAAGCACATCTTCTAAAGTGGCTGAAGCTCTGGCTAAGGATGTCGCTGATAGCAGTAAGACGACGACGAAAGGCGAAACTTCTACCGTAGGCGGAGCCATTGCACCCAAGACGCCAACAGAGCTCCCAAAGATTGTCTACCCAGTGCTTACACCGAGTAGCTCAACTCTGGCTCCTGGTGCAGCGGCGGCTTCTCCCACGTGTGGTCTTGAGGAGCTGCTCAAGCAGGTGGAGATTTTGCACGTTAACAGTCTTGCTTTTAGCAAGATATTCGCTAAGAGCGCCAGCAACCTCAAGATCATTGCACTTGTAAGTTTTATATTCCTTTTTCATTTCATATGTAGTATCCCACTATATCCCCCGACGATTTAGACGGAAAACCATAGGTCTTTGGGTCTGAATGCTCTAAGAGTGACTAAGCTATAAAATTCGCACTATATCCCCCAAGTATGTAGTTTGAATGAATTATTCCGACTAGATACTTTTAGAGTAGCATACATAGTGTTTTTTAATTTTCAACACTGTAGCCCCCAAGCGTATAGTTGAAACAGAATTAGTTCCGACTAGATGCTTAAAGATGGACTAAGCACATTGTTGAGTTAAAAATTCGTACTGTATCCCCCAAGCCTCTAGGCGGATACTTATCCGGCTAGTTGCTCCAAGTAGACTAAGTAACATAAATCTTTTTCGCAGAATGAGAATGCTCGGAGGAACGTCGCCAACGACAAGTTCCACAAGATGCGTGCTAATTTTGAAGCTGAAAAGGGCAAAACTGCCTTCTTGAAGGGTCAAATCACCAAGAGCAAGAGTTTGTTTTCTTTTCAATTTCGCAGTCAATCTTGGTATTGCACCATTAAATTTCGACTACTCATTGTGCCTCGTCATTTTATCTGACATGCAGAAGCTACTACCAAGGAAAAGGACATTGTCGAGCAATCCAAGCACATACAGCTGCTGGATAGCGAGAAAAAAAATCCTTAAGCAGGAGAGAGATAAATCTTTGAAGATGCATGAGGATGTTTTGAAAGCCGTGCAGGAGTTCGCTAACACAGAGATAAACCGTCTGAAGGAGGAAATTGCAATCCTAAAGGAACAAAACAAAGCTGTCGCCAAGCAGAATACCAATCTTGATGCTTACAAGGTCCTCCGACAAGAACGGGACTCCATGGCGGAGATTCTCCAGCAAGCTGAGGATAGCATCTTTGGTAAGCATACTCCGTCTTGTACTTCTTTAAGCCAGGTACTCTAAACTTTTGTTGTGTTGAACTCATGTACTCAATCACTTGGTCGGATATGCAGCTCCTATTGGTTTAACCAATAATCCTCCTCCGCCAAAGGAATGCATGGTTCTTGTCGGCGACTTCATCAGCACCACCATCACCCAAGCAAAAGAAATTGCCAAGCCCTTAGTGATCAACATCAACGCAGTTGACTCCATCATGAAGTATTCGGAGATCCTGCGCCAAGCCCCCGAGTGTATCGTAAGATGGAAAGCTTCATGTACTCGGGTTGGCGCAAGGATGTCGCTGGCTATCGTCAAGGCTCATTATGAAAATGCCGACATCGACACGGTGACCTATGGCTTGCACGACGTAGACGATGATGGCCAGAAGATCGATCACGGAGCTATCTGGTCATCGCTCGCTGGCTATGACACCAGACTCGCCAAGCTGGTGGATGCAAACACGTTTGTACCCCTTCAGGTTATTGACGCCGACCAGTCCAGCTCCTCCGAGGCCCTCAAGACTACCGACCTCACCGATGGGCCTGATGGCTCTCCTGTAGTTGATGACGTTACCTCGAAGTCTCCTGAACCATAGGAATGAAAACACTATGTAATATTTGTTTCCTCTGGGTGTTTTGTATGTATGCGGAAAAATATGGGTTATCCATTACTCTGGTTTTTATGCTTAACTTTTCATGAGTCAAAAGACCCATAGTCAGAACTATGCGCTCAGGCAATGATGCCCAATGGCACCGTCAAAAACCTAAACACAAAATTGCCGACTTCGAGTGCCAAAAGTCACTACTCCAGAATCCACACAAAAACAACAAAGAACGTGTAGACCAGAAAACTTAAGATAATTGTAGGGGTTCGTAGCATGGAAAACAAAAAATTTCTACCGCATGCAAACAAACAAGCCAAGATCTATCTACTAGTTTGTAGCAATGAGTCGATTAGAGGAACTCACCCTCGAAGATTCCAAAGCGGTTAACAAGAGCAGATTCTCGTGGGTGATGTAGTCGTACTCTTGCCGATCTCAAGATCGTGTAGACGATCCTTCCAGCGCTGCGTTCTGGCAGCGCTTCCGCAGTCGGTCACACGTTCGGTACTCGATGAAGACCTTCCTATCCCTTGTTCCAGCAGGCAGCGGAGGTTGTAGCACTCTCCTCGCGATTCCGACAGCACGACGGCGTGGTGTCGGAAGTAGAGGGGAGATCCCGCAGGGCTTCGCCTTAAGCCGGTGCGAGTATGGTGGAGTATGAGAGAGGCCTTGGTGATCTAGGGTTTAGAGGGCACCAAGGGGAGGTCTTGGCATGCGGCTAGGGTTTGGGAAACCCCAAGTAGCCGACTTGGAGGTGTCCTAGGCGGCGGCACAAGGAGGTGGTGGCGTCGGCGGCTTGGAGGCTAGGGTTTTGGGTGTGAGGGGTAGGGGTACCCTACCCCTCCTTATATAGGTGGAGGGTGGCCGGTTCGGAGGAGGGAGTACTCCCCCAACTCGGCCTCCTTGGCCGGCGGGTGGAGGGAGGAGACTTCCTCCCCAAGTAGATTTCCTACTTTCCCTCCACCAACCAAACTTTTCGTTTGACTTTTGAACTAGGATTTGATTTCTCTCTTTATTTTGCCCAGCCAAGTGACCTAGTACATGATGCCATCATTCCATATTGTCATGACACATTCATGTACCCTTCCCCTCCGGAGTGCCGGACCTTCCGGACCCTTCTAGAACATTCCTGGTGAAAACACCGGAATCATTCCCCAACTCCGAAACAGGACTTTCCTAATATGAATCTTATTCTCCGGACCATTCCGGATCTCCTCATGATATCCCGGATCCCATCCGAGACTCCGAACAACATTCGGTCTCTTACTCATCATTCCATAACTACTCAACAACATCGAATCCTTAACTGTGTCTCCCTACGGTTCGTGAATTATGCGGACATGACCGAGACACTTATCCGATCAATAACCAATAGAGGAATCTGGAAATTCATATGGCTCCCACATATTTCTACGATTACTTTGCGATCGAATGAACCACTTACATACGATACCAATTTCCCTTTGTCTCACGATAGTTTACTTATCCGAGGTTTTGATGGTCGGTATCTCTGCATACCTAGTTCAACCTCGTTACTGATAAGTACTCTTTTCTCGTTCCCGTGGTATGTGATCCCTTGTGAGCCAGTCACATGCTTGCAAGCCAATTGGATGACATTCCACCGAGAGGGCCCAGAGTATATCTATTCGTCATATGGATGGAAAAATGCCACTCTTGATCCATGTGCCTCAACCCATACTTTCCGAACACTCAATGCCACCTTTATAGCCACCCAGTTATGGTGTGGTGTTTGATGTCATCAAAGCATCCTTCCGGTGATGGTGATTAGCATGATCTCATGGTCAAAGGAATTAGGTTACTATGTATCAGAAAGCTTATAGCAATTGAACTATTAAAATGACTTGATCTTTATGCTACGCTTATCTATAGGAGTATGTCCATCATACCATTCTCGTAATGATATGACCTTGTTATTAACAACATCTCAAATGTTCATGATCAAGAAACCATGATCATCTTTTAATCAACAAGCTAGTATTATAAAGAGGCTTTACCAAGGACTCTAATTTAGTTTACAAATCACACAAGTATTAATGTTTCTGGTTAATAATGTTATAGCATGAATGTAAACATTTATCATAAACACAAAGATATAATAATAACTACATTTATTATTGCCTCTAGGGCATATCTCCAACAGTCTCCCACTTGCACTAGAGTCAACTAATCTAGATTACATGGTAATATACCGAACACCCATGGCAGTTTAGTGTTGGTCATGTTTTGCCCTCGGGAGAGGTTTAGTCAATGGATCCGCCACATTCAGATCTGTGTGTACTTTGCAAATCTTTATGTCACCATCTTGGACATGTTATCGAATAGCGTGAAAACGTAGCTTGATGTGCTTCAGCTTCTTGTGTGACCTTGGTTCTTGCGCATTGGCTATGGTGCCCATGTTATCACAGTAGATAGACATTAGGTCCAGCGCACTTGGAACCACACCGAGCTCTGTAATGAACTCCTTCATGCATATCGCTTCTTATGAAGCCTCTGAAGTAGCTATGTATTCCGGTTCAGTTGAAGATCTCGCCACAATGCTTTTCTTTGCACTCCTCCAGCTAACTGCTGCACCATTCAAAGTAAATAAATATCCCGATTGATATTTAGAATCATCTGGATCGGTGTTCCAACTAGCATCGGTGTAACCATTAATAACGAGTTGTTCATCACCTCCATAAGAAAGAACCATATCCTTAGTTCTTCTCAAGTACTTAAGGATGTTTTTGACCACTGTCCAATGATCCACTCCTGGATCAGTTTGATATCTGCTAGTCAAACTAACAGCATATGCAATATCGGGTCTCGTACATAACATGGCATACATTAGAGATCCTATGGCTGAGGCATAGGGAGTCTTACTCATCCTTTCTCTATCTTCTGCCGTTGCTGGACTTTGAGTTTTACTAAAGGTCGTATTGGGCAACATGGGCAAGAAACCTTTCTTGCTGTCTTCCATTCCAAACCTCTTTAGAACTTCTTCCAAATATGTACTTTGTGACAATGATATTAGGTGTCTCGATCTATCTCTATAAATCTTTATGCCTAATATATAAGCTGATTCGCCAAGATCTTTCATTGAAAAACTATTATTCAAATAATCCTTGACACTATTAAGAAGGTTTACATCATTCCCAATCAACAATATGACATCTACGTATAGTATTAAGAATGCTACAGAGCTCCCACTCACTTTCTTGTAAATACAAGCTTCTCCATAAGTTTGTATAAAACCAAAGCTTTTGATTACCTTATCAAAACGTTGATTCCAACTTTGGGATGCTTGATTCAATCCATATATGGACCGTTGAAGTTTGCATACCTTGTTAGCATCTTTAGGATCGACAAAACCTTTGGGTTGCATCATATACAACTCTTCATCAATGTCTCCATTGAGGAACCCCATTTTGACATCCATCTGCCATATCTCATAATCATAATATGCAGCGATTGCTCACAAAATCCTCACAGACTTTAGCTTCGCTACCGGTGAGAAAGTCTCATCGTAGTCAACTCCTTGAATTTGTCGAAACCCTTTTGCGACAAGTCGAGCTTTATAGACAGTAACATTACCATCAGCATCTGTTTTCTTCTTGAAAATCCATTTGTTCTCGACAGCCTTCCGGCCATCCGGTAAGTCCACCAAAGTCCATACTTGGTTTTCGTACATGGATCCAATCTCGGATTTCATGGCATCTTGCCATTTATTGGAATCTGGGGTCATCATCGCTTCATCATATGTCGCAGGGTCATCGGTGTTGTCCACCAACATGACACTCATAACGGGATCATACCAATCAGGAGTGGTACGAGTTCTCGTTCACCTGCGAGGTTCTGTAGCAACTTCAACCGAAGTTTCATGATCATCATCATTAGCTTCCTCTATTATTGGTATAGGCGCCATAGGAACTACTTCCGGTGCTGCGCTACTCGCAAGTTCGAGAGAAGGTTCAACAACCTCGTCGAGTTCTACTTTCCTTCCAGTCACTTCTTTCGAGAGAAATTCCTTCTCTAGAAAGGATCCATTCTTAGCAACGAAGATTTTTCCCTCGAATCTATGATAGAAGGTATACCCAATAGTTTCCTTCGGGTATCCTATGAAGACGCATTTTTCCTCTTTGGGTTCAAGCATGTCCGGCTGTAACTTCTTTACATAAGCTTCGCAACCCCAAACTTTAAGGAACGATAATTTAGGTTTCTTCCCAAACCATAATTCATATGGTGTCGTTTCAACGGATTTAGATGGTGCCCTATTTAAAGTGAATGCGGCTGTTTCTAATGCATAAGCCCAAAACGATAGCAGTAAATATGTAAGTGACATCATAGAACGAACCATATCTAAGAGAGTTCGATTACGATGTTTGGACACACCATTACACTGTGGTGTTCCCGGCGGTGTCAATTGTGAAAGTATTCCACATTTCTTTAAATGCTCGCCAAACTCGTAACTTAGATATTCACCTCCACGATCAGAACGTAGAAATTTAATCTTCTTGTTACGTTGATTCTCTACCTCACTTTGAAATTCCTTAAACTTCTTGAAAGTTTTGGACTTATGTTTCATGAAATAGATATACCCATATCTACTCAAGTCATTCGTGAAGGTAAGAACATAACGATAACCACCGCGCGATGCTACACTCATTGGGCCACACACATCGGTATGTATGATTTCCAATAAGTCCGTAGCTTGCTCCATCATCCCAGAAATGGAGTCTTAGTCATTTTAACCATCAGACATGCTTCGCATCTTTCAATTGATTCAAGAAGTCCATCGGAATAGAGTTTCTTCATACGCTTCACTCCAATATGACCAAGACGACAGTGCCACATATAGGTCGACTTATCGCTCAATTTCAAACGTTTAGCTTCAATGTTATTAATATGTGTATTTCCACAATCGAGATTCAATAAGAATAGACCATCTATCAAAGGTGCATGTGCATAAAACATATTACCCATATAAATTGAATAACCATTATTCTCAGACTTAAACAAGTAACCGTCTCGCAATAAACATGATCCAGATATAATGTTCATGCTCAACGCGGGCACCAAATAACAATTATTTAAGTATAAAACTAATACCGATGGTAGATGAAGAGGTAGCGTGCCAATCGCGATCACATCAACCTTTGATCCATTTCCAATGTGCATCGTCACCTCGTTCTTCGCTAGCTTCCGTTTATTCTGCAGCACATGTTTCGAGTTACAAATATGAGCAACCGAACCAGTATCAAATACCCAGGCACTACTACGAGTACTAGTGAGATACACATCAATAACATGTATATTGGATATACCTTTCTTCTTGATGTTGTCGTTCTTCAAATCCGCCAAGTACTTTGGGCAATTCCGCTTCCAGTGACCTTCTCCCTTGCCGTAAAAGCACTCAGTATCAGGCTTAGGCCAAGCCTTGGTCTTCTTCGCTGGCGCGGCAACTTTCTTATCACCCTTCTTGAAGTTCCCCTTTTGCTTAGGCTTGCCTTTCTTGAATTTGGTGGTCTTATTGACCAACAACACTTGGTGCTCTCTCTTGATCTCCACTTCTACAGATTTCAACATGGAGAAGAGTTCTGGCAATGTCTTGTTCATGTTTTGCATATTGTAGTTCATCACAAAGTTCTTTTAACTTGGTGGTAGTGATTGGCGGACACGGTAAATCCCCAAAGAATTAGGAATCACTATACCCAAACTTTGGAGTTTGTTTGCGTGTCCAGACATCTTAAGCACACGTTCACTGACGGAGCTGCCCTCTTCCATCTTGTAGTTAAAGAACTTTTCAGAAGCCTCATAACTCTCAACTACCGCATGAGCCTCAAATATCATTGTGAGTTCACGGAAAATATCATGTGGGTCTTGGTTCTCAAACCTTTTCTGAAGCTCCGATTCCAAACCATACAAGATAGCACACTGAACTGTGGAGTACTGATTCTTCCGAGTGAGGTAAACATTCTTTACTTCATCGGTAGCAGTATCTGCAGGCGGTTCACCCAGCGGTGCATCCAGCACATAGGTCAAATTACCAGCATTGAGGACAATCCTCAAATTGCGGAACCAATCCGCGAAGTTGCTTCCATTGTTTTTCAACTTTTCTTTCTCTAGGAATGCATTAAAATTGATGGTAGGGGCCGCCATTGGTCTAAAACATATTTGCAATAGTTAAGACTAAGTTTATGACAAATTGAGTTCAAATTAATAGTTAAATTAATCTAGGTGAATTCCCACTCAAAAAAATATCCATCACATTTTTTTAGTGATCACACGAACCAAATCCACCACATCAAAACCGATCATCACGAGAGTTGATGTAGCTTCAATGGCGAACAATCAACATGTTCATCATATCTACTATATGACTCATGCTTTACTTTTCGGTGATCCGTGTTCCGAGACCATGTATGTACATGCTAGGCTCGTCAAGATCAAACCTTAGCTTCCGCATGAGCAAATCTGGCTTGCTCACGTTCTATACACCCGCAGAATCTAACACACCCGATCATCACGTGGTGCTTCGAAACAACGAGCTTTAGCAATGGTGCTTACTAAGGATGAACACTTTAAAACTTGAAATTTTTGTGCTTGAGAGATCATCTTATAATGCTACCGTAGTTAACTAAGCAATACAAGATGCATAAAGGATTAACATCACATGCAATTCATAATATGTGATATGATATGGCCTTTATTCTTGTGCTTCCGATCTCCATCTTCAAGCACGAACATGATCTCCATCATCACCGGTATAGCGTCAAGGTCAATGGCGCCGTTTCATGGTTGTCGTCCACCAGCTTCAACTATTACAACTACTTTGAATAGACACGCGGGTCTTAATAGAATTTAAAGACAACCATATGGCTCCGGCCGGTTGCCAACTTACAATAAGGAACATTGCATACATCAAATATAATCACAATCATGGCCATATCACATCACAGCACACCCCTGCAAAACAAAGTTAGACGCCTCTAATATTCTTTGCATATTTTAAGTGTTTTGGGGATTTCAATAAGTGTCGCTCTAACTTACGAACAAGAACGACAACGTTGATGCTTGAACTATCAAGTGCCCGTTGTAAATTGGATCTATACTATGATGGGAGAGACAGGCACCCGCAAAGCCACTTATGCAATACAAGTTGCATGTTGAGAGTGGAGCAAGTCTCATGAACGATGTCATGTAAGGTTAGCCTGGGCCGCTTCATCCCATCATACCGCAATATGCAAAGTACACAAAAAGCAATTGATAATAAAAGAACCACTTCCCACAATGACCATTGTGTTCTACTCGTGCAACAGATATACATATAGACACGGCTCTGATACCACTGTAGGGGTTCGTAGCATGGAAAACAAAAAATTTCAACCGCATGCAAACAAACAAGCCAAGATCTATCTACTAGATTTTAGCAACGAGTCGATTAGAGGAACTCACCCTCGAAGATTCCAAAGCGGTAAACGAGAGCAGATTCTTATGGGTGATGTAGTCGTACTCTTGCCGATCTCAAGATCGTGTAGACGATCCTTCCAGCGCTGCGTTCCGGAAGCGCTTCCGCAGTCGGTCACACGTTCGGTACTCGATGAAGACCTTCCTCTCCCTTGTTCCAGCAGGCAGCGGAGGTTGTAGCACTCTCCTCGTGATTCCGGCAGCACGACGGCGTGGTGTCAGAAGTAGAGGGGAGATCCCGCAGGGCTTCGCCTTAAGCCGGTGCTATTATGGTGGAGTATGAGAGAGGCCTTGGTGATCTAGGGTTTAGAGGGCACCAAGGGGAGGGCTTGGCCGACAGCTAGGGTTTGGGAAACCCCAAGTCGCCGACTTGGAGGTGCCCTCGGCGGTGGCACAAGGAGGTGGTGGTGCCGGCGGCTTGGAGGCTAGGGTTTTGGGTGTGAGAGGTAGGGGAGCACTACCCCTACTTATATAGGTGGAGGGTGGCCGGTTGGGAGGAGGGAGTCCTCCCCCAACTCGGCCTCCTTGGCCGGCGGGTGGAGGGAGGAGACTTCCTCCCCAAGTAGGTTTCCTACTCTCCCTCCACCAAGCAAACTTGCCGTTTGACTTTTTCAAATTGACGTTTTACTTTCAAACTAGGATTTGATTTCTCTCTTTATTTTGCCCAGCCAAGTGACCTAGTACATGATGCAATCATTCCATATTGTCATGACACATTCATGTACCCTTCCCCTCCGGAGTGTCGGACCTTCCAGACCCTTCGAGAACATTCCTGGTCAAAACACCGGAATCATTCCCCAACTCCGAAACAGGACTTTCCTTATATGAATCTTATTCTCCGGACCATTCTGGATCTCCTCGTGATATCCCGGATCTCGTCCGAGACTCCAAACAACATTCGGTCTCTTACTCATCATTCCATAACTACTCCACAACATCGAATTCTTAAGTGTGTCTCCCTACGGTTCGTGAATTATGCGGACATGACCGAGACACTTCTCCGATCAATAACCAATAGAGGAATCTGGAAATTCATATGGCTCCCACATATTTCTACGATTACTTTGTGATCGAATGAACCACTTACATACGATACCAATTTCCCTTTGTCTCACGATAGTTTACTTATCTGAGGTTTTGATCGTCGGTATCTCTGCATACCTAGTTCAACCTCGTTATTGATAAGTACTCTTTTCTCGTTCCCGTGGTATGTGATCCCTTGTGAGCCAGTCACATGCTTGCAAGAAAATTGGATGACTTCTACCGAGAGGGCCCAGAGTATATCTATCTGTCATATGGATGGACAAATCCCACTCTTGATCCATGTGCCTCAACCCATACTTTCCGAACACTCAATGCCACCTTTATAGCCACCCAGTTACGGTGTGGTGTTTGATGTCATCAAAGCATCCTTCCGGTGATGGTGATTAGCATGATCTCATGGTCGAAGGAATTAGGTTACTATGTATCAGAAAGCTTATAGCAATTGAACTATTAAAATGACTTGATCTTTATGCTACGCTTATCTATAGGAGTATGTCCATCATACCATTCTCGTAATGATATGACCTTGTTATTAACAACATCTCAAATGTTCATGATCAAGAAACCATGATCATTTTTTAATCAACAAGCTAGTATTATAAAGAGGCTTTACCATGGACTCTAATTTAGTTTACAAATCACACAAGTATTAATGTTTCTGGTTAATATTGTTATAGCATGAATGTAAACATTTATCATAAACACAAAGATATAATAATAACTACATTTATTATTGCCTCTAGGGCATATCTCCAACACTAACGCACGTAGGCGAAATTTTCACAAGTGCAAATGCAAATCTTGCGCATAAAAGTTTTATACGATCCAAAAATGAACACTAAAGGAGGTAAAATATTCACGCATATGAATGAAGCAAAGAGCTTTATTTCATTGATCATATAAGAGGTACACAGTAGATAAAAAATATGCTAAGTGTAAAAAGGACGTAGTTGTGCTATGTTCCATGGCCGATCAAGCTCCGGGTAGTCATCATCCGGGTCACGTCACTTACGCTTATGATCCTCGTTTGGTCTATCCTCTCATTCACGATTGTCAACGAGGTAGTAAGATCCATTGAGTAGCGCCTTGCTAATGATGAACGGTCCTTCCCATGAGGGGGATAATTTGTGTGACTTCTTCTGCTTAAGTCGGAGCACTAAATCCCCCTCTTTAAACGAGCGATGCCGAACACAGCGACTATGGTAGCTGTGTAGCTTCTGCTGGTAGATGGTGGATCTTTGGCATGCCAATACGCGCTCTTCCTCGAGAAGGTCCACATCTAGGCGCCTGGATTCTTCAGCGTCATCTTCGTCGTAGGCGGTAACTCTTGGTGAATCGTGAAGGATGTCGGAAAGCAGGATGGCTTCTGCTCCATATACCATGAAATAAGGGGTGTAGCCGGTGGATCTATTGGGTGTAGTTCGTAAAATCCATAGAATAGATGGTAATTCCTCCGCCCAGGCCCCAGCTGCTCTATGTTGCCGTGCCTCTAGACGTGGCTTGATTCCCTGCATAATTAATCCGTTAGCTCGCTCAACTTGCCCATTGGACTGTGGATGTGCCACAGATGCCAAGTCAAGTCGGATGCCCTTCTCCCAACAATAGTCTTCCACTTCTCCGAGTTAAAAGTTGTTGCCATTGTCGGTGATAATGCTATGTGGGATACCAAATCTCACCACTAGATCCCGGACAAACCTAAGGGCAGTTGCCCCATCAAGCTTTCTAATGGGTTTAGCTTCTATCCATTTGGTGAATTTATCAATTGCTACTAGCAGATGCAAAAACCCACAAGGTGCCGTCTGTAATGGACCAACCATGTCTAGCCCCCAGACTGCAAATGGCCAAGTTATTGGTTTTGTTCGCAATTCTTAAGCTGGTACATGTGGTTGTAGGGAATAGACTGGCATCCCATGCATGTCTCAACCAGCTTGGCAGCGTCCGCCTTCGTGGTCAGCCAGTAGAATCCTTGCCAGAAGGATTTGGAGACCAACGATCGAGGAGCGTCGTGATGATCGCAATCTGTAAGATGAATCTCATGAAGGATTTTAATACCTTCTTGCTGGGAAACACACTTTATGTATACACCAGTGGAGCTTCTTTTATAGAGCTGTCCATTGATTATGGTATAGACCTTCGCTCGACGTACTATTTGCCGACTTTCGACCTCGTTGATGGGCAAAGTTTCGTGTAGGAGATATTCCATGAACGGTTTTGTCCAATCCAGAGGGACCTTTCTTACTGTATGAACAAAAGAGTCAACTATATCCGGGTTCTCGGGGTCCGCTACCTTCATGGATGGTGTCCGTAGATGCTCCACAAAAACACCAGGCGGAATTGGTTTGCGCCCTGATCCAAGCTTTGACAGTAGATCAGCGGCCTCATTTTCCTCCCTCTTGACATACTTGACATCATAGCCCTCAAAGCACTTGGCTATCTCGTCTACTTCGTCTTGATATGTCGCCATCATAGGGTTCCGCGCGTTCCAGGTGCCAGCCACCTGCTGGGCAACCAAGTCGAAATCTCCACAACAAACTATGCGCTTGATGCCAATATCCTTGGCTACGAGAATTCCGTGAATGAGTGCTTCATATTCCGCCATGTTATTTGTAGCCTCAAAGTGGATCTGTAGAACATAGTGTAGCTTTTCCCCTGTTGGCGACTGTAGTAGTACACCAGCCCCCGAGCCATTTATTAGCTTTGATTCGTCAAAGTGCATC
The DNA here is from genome assembly GCA_910589765.1 of Avena atlantica. Lineage (NCBI taxonomy): Eukaryota > Viridiplantae > Streptophyta > Magnoliopsida > Poales > Poaceae > Avena > Avena atlantica. The sequence continues at coordinate 178,464,314 of OU342738.1, read as the reverse complement.
ACCCAGTATTGTTGCTCTGTTACAGGAGTAGCATCTGGCATATCCGTCCAATCTGTAATGAAATCCGCCAAGATCTGTGATTTGATAGCGTCATGTCTCTTGTAGGTGATCTCGAAGGCGACAAGCTCAATGCCCCACTTCGCAACCCTTCCTGTAGTGTCGCTGTTATTGATGATGTCGGACAGTGGAGCCTTGCTCACAACTGTGATAGGGTGCTCCTAAAAATAGTGCCTTAGCTTTCGAGAAGCAAGGAACACTCCATAAGCTAGCTTCTGGTAGTGCGGGTAACGCTACTTGGACATCGTCAAGCCCTCGCTTACATAGTAAACTGGTTGTTGCACTCAGTACTCATGTGTTGGTTCTTTCCACTCCACCATGATGACGATGTTGATTACCCGGTTGGTGTACTCCATGTAAATCAACATAGTATCCATAGGATCGGGCGCTGCGAGTATAGGTGTCGAGGACAGTATCTCCTTTAGTTTATTAAGTGCAACATCTGCCTCGTCCGTCCATGTAAATTTGTCCGCCTTCTTCAGCAACTTGTAAAGCGGCAAAGCCTTCTCTCCAAGTTAGCTGATGAACGGCTTACTGCTGCACACAACCTGTGAGCCGTTGGATGTCCTTCAGGCATGTCGGACGATTTAGGTTTAGGATTTCTTTAATCTTCTCCGGTTTGACCTCGATTCCATGCTGGGAAATGATGAAGCCCAACAATTTTCCAGCTGGAACCCCGAAGACGCACTTCTGTGGGTTAAGCATCATGTTGTATTTTCAGAGATTATCAAAGGTTTTTTTATGTCGGAGATTAAGTTGTTTGACTTTTTATACATCACCACGATATCGTCCACATAGGCATGAACGGTCCAACCAATTTGGTCGTGTAGGTAATGTTGCATGGTCTGCTGGTACGTAGCACCTGTGTTTTTCAGCCCAAAGGGAATCATGACATAGAAAAATGTGCCGTAAGGTGTGGTGAACGAAGTGGCCAATTGGTCTGACTTCCTCATTTTTATCTGGTGGTATCCTGAGTATGCATCTAGAAAACACAGAAGTTCCAAGCCAGCCGTCGAGTCAATGACTTGGTCAATGCGAGGCAAAGTAAATGGATCTTCCGGACACGCTTTGTTCAAGCCGGTGTAATCAACGCACATTCTTAATTCTTTGGTTCCCTTTTTGGGGACAAGTACAGGATTGGCCATCCATCGGGTGTGAAGGACTTCTCAGATAAATGTTAAGGAAATCGGTAATCATTAGCTGCTCGGTTGGCTTGGGAGTAGTGATTAATCAGAATTCAGACGATTAACTGATTTAATCGGTCGGCTATTAATCGGTGCAGCCTACAAAAATTAGCACCTAAAACACGTATGAATCCTCGTCCTTAAGCTTCCGGATGAGATCCTTAAGGCGCTCGAGCTCTTGTATCTGAGGTCTGGTCAGCAACTACGAGGAACTGGTCAACAACGACAATGAACTAGTTGGTGATGGTGCGTATTGAATTCTTCATTGTAGAGGACAGCTTATACAAAGGCTGCTTCTCCAATCTCGCAGTCCCTTGCTTTTGAAAAGCTTCTGGATATGATGATGACACCGTTTGTTCCGGGTATCTTGAGCTTGTTGTAGACGAAGCATGGCTTGTCCATGAAGGCATGGAAGATGTCCATCCGAATATGACGTGGTACACGCTCTTGAAGGGGAACACTTCAAAGGTCATGCGTTCTTGGCGATAATTGTTAACATCACCAAAAGCGACCGGAAGTGTGATGCACCGAAGGGACCGAGCCTCCCGGCCAGGAACTACGCCATGGAACATGGTGCTAGTCCGCCTTAGGTTGGCTCCGTCAATTTCATCTAGTGCAGTGTATCCAGGTACAATATGTTGATGTTGTTGATACGTCGTAAACGTATCTATAATTTTTGATGCTCCATGCTTGTTTTGTGCCAACTATCTTATGTTGTCTACACTTTGAGGTATTTTTATACACTTTATGGAACTAACCTATTGACAAGATGCCACAGTGCCAGTTGCCTATTTTCTGTTGTTTTTCATTTCAGAAAAACTAAAAAATGAATATTCTCGGAATTGGACGGGACAAAAGCCAATATGCCTATTTTTCCCGGAGAAACACGGAAACACGAAGCAGAGACGGAGGGGCACACTGTTGGAGATATGCCCAAGAGGCAATAATAAAGTGGTTATTATCATATCTTCATGCTTATGATAAATGTTTACATACCATGCTAAAATTGTATTAACCGGAAACATTAATACTTGCGTGATTTGTAAACATAAAAGAGTCCCTAGTAAAACCTCTTGTTAAACTAGCTTGTTGGTTAATATATGATCATGGTTTCCTGATCATGAATATAGAGATGTTATTAACAACAGGTTCATATCATTAGGAGAATGATATGATGGACATACTCCTATAGTTAAGCGTATCATAAAGATCAAGTCATTTAATATAGTTCATTTGCTATATGCTTTCTGATACATAGTAACCTAATTCCTTCGAACATGAGATCATGTTAATCACCATCACCGGAAGGATGCTTTGATGATATCAAACACCACAACGTAACTGGGTGGCTATAAAGGTGGCATTGAGTGTTCGGAAAGTATGGGTTGAGGCACATGGATCAAGAGTGGGATTTGTCCATCCATATGAAGGATAGATATACTCTGGGCCCTCTCGGTGGAATGTCATCCAATTAGCTTTCAAGCATGTGACTGGCTCACAAGGGATCACATATCACGGGAACGAGAAAAGAGTACTTATCGGTAACGAGGTTGAACTAGGTATGCAGAGATACCGACGATCAAAACCTCGGATAAGTAAACTATCGTGTGACAAAGGGAAATTGGTATCGTACGTAAGTGGTTCATTTGATCGCAAAGTAATCGTAGAAATATGTGGGAGCCATATGAATTTCTAGATTCCTCTATTTCTTATTGATCGGAGAAGTGTCTCGGTCATGTCTGCATAATTCACGAACCGTAGGGAGACACACTTAAGGATTCGATGTTGTTGAGTAGTTATGGAATGATGAGTAAGAGACCGAATGTTGTTTGGAGTCTTGGATAGGATCCGGGATATCACGAGGAGATCCGGAATGGTCCGGAAAATAAGATTCATATAAGGAAAGTCCTATTTCGGAGTTCGGAAATGATTCCGGTGTTTTCACCAAGAATGTTCTAGAAGGGTCTGGAAGGTCTGGCACTCCGGAGGGGGAAGGGTACATGGATGTGTTGGTTTCATCATGTACTAGGTCACTTGGCTGGGCAATATGAAGAGAGAAATCAAATCCAAGTTTGAAAGTCAAACGCCAATTTGAAAAGTCAAATCCAAACATTGCTTGGTGGAGGGAGAGTAGGAAACCTACCTAGGGTAGGAGTCTAACTCCCTCAACCCGCCGGACATGAGGAGGAGTTGGAGGAGGACTCCCTCCTCCCAAAATGCCTCCCTCCCACCTATATAAGGAGGGGTAGGGCACCCCCTACCCCTCACACCTAAAACCCTAGCTCTAGGCGCCGACACCACCTCCAAGTGCTACCGCCGCCTAGGGATCCTCCCAAGTCGCCGACTTGGGGCTTTCCCCAAGCCCTAACCCGCCGGACACACCACCCCTTGGCGCTTCTAAACCCAAGATCGCCAAGGACCCTCTCTTACTTCACCATACTCGCTCCGCTTAAGGCGAAGCCCTGCGAGATCTCCCCTCTACTTCCGACACCACGCCGTCGTGCTGCCGGAATCACGAGGAGAGTGCTACAACTTCCGCTGCCTGCTGGAACAAGGGAGAGGAAGGTCTTCATCGAGTACCGAACGTGTGACCGACTGCGGAAGCGCTGCCGGAACGCAGCGCCGGAAGGATCGTCTACGCGATCTTGAGGATCTGCTCTCGTTAACCGCTTTGGATCTTTGAGGGTTAGTACTCTATCGACTCATTGCTGCAATCTAGTAGATAGATCTTGGCTTGTGTGTGTTCATGCGATAGAATTTTTTTGTTTTCCATGCTACGAACCCCTAAAGTGGTATCAGAGCCGTGTCTATATGTAGATCTGTTGCACAAGTAGAACACAATGGTCATTGTGGGCGGTGGTGCTTTTATTATCAATTGCTTTTTGTGTACTTTGCATCTTGCGGTATGATGGGATGAAGCGGCCCGGGCTAACCTTACATAACATCGTTCATGAGACTTGCTCCACGATCAACATGCAACTTGTATTGCATAAGTGGCTTTGCGGGTGTCTGTCTCTCCCATCATAGTATAGATTCAATTTACAACGGGCACTTGATAGTTCAAGCATCAACGTTGTGGTTCTTGTTCGTAAGTTAGAACGACACTTATTGAAAGCCCCAAACCACGTAAAACATGCAAAGAAAATTAGAGGCGTCTAACTTTGTTTTGCAGGGGTGTGCTGTGATGTGATATGGCCATGATTGTGTTTATATATGATGTATGCAATGTCCCTTATTGTAAGTTGGCAACCGGCAGGAGGCATATGGTTTAAGACCTGCATGTCTATTCAAAGTAGTTGTAATAGTTGAAGCTGGTGGACGACAACCATGAAACGGCGCCATTGACCTTGACGCCATACCGGTGATGATGGAGATCATGTTCGTGCTTGAAGATGGAGATCGGAAGCACAAGAAGAAAGTCCATATCATATCACATATTATGATTTGCATGTGATGTTAATCCTTTATGCTTATTGTATTGCTTAGTTTGCGATGGTAGCAATATAAGATGATCCCTCAAGCACACAAATTTCAAGTTTTAAAGTGTTCATCCTTAGTAAGCACCGTTGCTAAAGCTGGTTGTTTCAAAGCACCACGTGATGATCGGGTGTGTTAGATTCTGCGAGTGTATACAACGTGAGCAAGCCAGATTTGCTCATGCGGATGCTAAGGTTTGATCTTGACGAGCCTAGCATGTACAGACATTGTCTCGGAACACGGATCACCGAAAGGTAAAGCATGAGTCATATAGTAGATATGATGAACATGTTGATTGTTCGCCAGTGAAGCTACATCAACTCTCGTGATGATCGGTTTTGATGTGGTGGATTTGGTTCGTGTGATCACTAAAACAATGTGAGGGATATTGTTTTGAGTGGGAGTTCAACAGCAATATGATTAAAAGTTGAACACTATTTATCATAAATTAAATCAAAGTGAATTTGCATAGTTGTTGTAGTCATTGGCATCCGTTTACCACCTTGCGCTTAGTTATAATTGAGATGATAGAACTATAGAATTCTGGTTAGTTACTTTACAAACTGGTATCGTATTGTTTTGAAGTGTTAATCTAAAGTTTAAAAGTCGCAGTGCAAACTTTCAGTAAGTTCCGATTACTCCGTGAAGTTTAATAGTTGGTATTAAATCAAGAGTAACAATTCCAGTGTTAGTATATAAGTATCATGTTTATCTCCATGATTCTTGATATTCGAAAGATAGTTTCAATATCAAGGTAATCTAGGAGTTGAAAGAGTTGTTTCAGAAACCTTCATGTATGGAAGATATTGCGATATTTGAAATGATGTTTTGGTTATAACATGATAGAGTATAATATGGCAAAGTTTGTGTTCTCATATTTGATGAGAATTTACAAAAGGTTGGAGACACTAGTTGTCCTAATCCTCCAAAAGGTTTTGGATACTCGTGATTCACCGTTATAAGCTAAAGTAGCTTGATCATGAATAATTCCATGATAAGGGTGAAGATGTAGGTAAAATGTTTACTACACCAAGAGATTACTAAAGAAAGGAATTTGAAAGAACACCAAACATTTGATGATGGTGATCTACTTCAAAGTGCAAGTCCAAAGACATTGGTATTTAACTATACATGCTTTGGACTATGTGTCAGGTATATGGCTCCACTATTGATGTTGATAGATTCTTTCAAATAGAAAAAGAAATACTGAAAGAGAATCTCATAAATATATGGCAGAAAAGAAAAGACTAGAATTGTTTAGCTTAAGTATATAGAGGATATATGTGTTATGTATGTATTCTTTGCTTGTTAAATAATGTGGTTCTTAAGTATTGGATACTGAATTTGTTGGTCATACGAAACAACAGAATTCATGAACTACAATGGCCTAAGTAACTAGCAAAAGAATATGTGATGATGTTCATCGAGAACAAATAAAGGGTTATTGTGTTGCTCGTTAGACATCAAAGCTTGCCTTCAAGATTTGTTTTATCAGGTATTATAAGAACAAAAGGGTTGTTCAAATAATTGCCGTAATCCATAAAAGATGGATGATTTACAAATCTCGTTGGAGAAATCACATCCATAAAACTAGTTCTAAAAATGTCGAAAGACAAATTGATTGAAAGATCACTCAGGAAGTGACATCGCCGTTTAAATTATATTGGAAAGAAAACATGAAGGAACTCCATGTGGATGGAATTTTGGAGTCTTTTGATTTTGATCAAATGACGCTTGTGAAACTTTCTAGAGATAATTAAAACTTCGTTCATAGGCCAAAAGTGAACGAATGACTAGCTTATTGGAACTTGTACATATTGTTGTATGAAGTCCATTATGTGTAGTCAAAAGCGATGGATTTCAACTTCATATGCTTTCTCCGAAAATTTGAGTGAATATATGAATATTTACTTAATAAGGATGAAGTATGAAACATTTGAAAAGTTCAAAGACTTTCAAGATGAAGTGCAAAATCATTGTAACAAGAATATAAATAGTTTATGATAAGATCATAAAGGAAGATATTTGAGTTACAGGTTTAGCATAATACCTAAGATTTAAGGAATCGTTCCATGGATTTGCATTTCCCTAAACACCATACGAGTATGGAGCGTTCGAGATATGTAATTAAACCTTGTTTGACATGGTAAGATCAAAGGTGTAATTCATAAAACTGCCATTATATTTTAAAGATTAAAAGATTTAGAGACTACCGTTTTCCACTGAAAAGAGCTCCATCATAATCCATTGAAATGACACCATATAAAGTTATGGTTTGGGATAAAACCCAAGTTGTCCTTTCTTAAACATTGGTATGCTATGCATAAGAAAGAAGTTTGCAACCAAAGTCGGATGAACCTGTCTTTGTATATTATTTCAAATAAATGTTAAGTATTCCTCCATAACATCGAAGACAAAAGTGTTTGTTGCTTAGAACGTCAAGTTTCTTTGAGAAGGAATTTTTTCGTGAAAAGATAAGTGGGAGGACAATAGAACCTTGATAAGGTTAAAAGAACCTTAGCTATATGTGCAAAGTTGCGCAGCGCCGAAAAGTGTTCCGGAGGCAGTAACAATGCTCATGGCTCACGTGCCTCAAAGGTTATGGTTACGGAGGTCAAAGTTTCTATTGAATAAAATAGGTCGGGTAAACAATCAAATACCAAGACTTGAGGGTTGAATCATTATTTGACAATAATGAACCAACTACATGCAAAGAATCGATGATGGGCCCTGACTCCATAAAATGGCTTGAAGCCATAAAATCCGTGATAGTTCCATACATGAGAAATCAAGCTTTGAACTTGAAGGACCCTTGAGAAAGGTATAACACCTTACAGTCGTGTTTGGATCTATAAAGAAATAAACATGGATGTTTCATGTCTATGAAATAGTCGATATGTTGGGAAAGAGTTCACAATAATGTTCAAAGGTTGACTATGACAAGATTTGATCTTTCATAGCGATATTTAGTCTAGACGGATTAATGTAGCAACCACTACATATAATTTTGTTATGTGGTAGCTGAATAAACAAAACAAGTTCTTCTAATAGAATTGTTGCCTAGGACATGTGCTTAACACGGTCCAAAGGGTTTTGTTAATTCAAAGGATGCTAAAAGTATATGCAAACTTCAATGGTTGAAGTAAGCATCGCGGAAGTTGGAATCTTCACTATGATGAAACTGTTAAAAGAGTTTAATTTCATCAGAGACAATGAAGGTTCTTGCATTTGCAAGAAATTAAGTGGGAGCTCTAAGACATGTTTCTAATACATTATGTGGAAGACATATTGTTGATTGGAAATGATGTATCTTTTATTAACACATATTAAGAATTTCATCCCGATGAAAGACTTAGGCAAAACCAAAATATTTGGCATCAATAGACGCTAATATGGTTGTGTCGAAAGTACATAGATGATATATTGAATGAGTTCAATATAGAAACTAGAAGAAAGGTTCTTGTCACACATAAAGGATTGAATGAGTTCAATATTGATGATATATTCAAGCGTATTGACACTTGGTAAGTGAAACAAAGATTCAAGTATAGATTGATACTTGATGCATGAAATCACAAAGAGTATTTAATCATACTGTGATATGTACAAATCCAGATATGTCCTATGCTCTAAATGTTATGAGCATATACCAGAATGATTCATAAGATGATCATTGGACGATAGTAAGGATATTCTTATGATCTTTTGGAAGAACTAAGAGTATATTATTTTGTAGAAGTGGAAAATAGATGGTTAGTTCATTGTAAAAGGACTACATTGATACTAGTTTTGTCACAAAGTACAAATTAAGTTTATCTCAATCTAAACTAAGGGTGGCACAATATAATGGAAAGTAAGTTCCATAATGGATTTGGACGAGTTCCAAAGTTAAGACATTGTGACAGATACTACAACAAAAGGCTAAGTATATGACTGATATTATAGCAGCTTAAAGAGGGCATTTGTGTCAAGTAGTTTGTTATCAAACTAGGTGTAGTTCACAGCGGGATAATACTATGAAGATATATTGTACGACAATATTATCAACATGTTTTAACCCCAAAGAACTAAAGGTCTCACCAAAGTACCAAATTTATACAAAGCCGTCTCATTAGAGAATGAGTGATGCGTAAAGACGCAAAGACATGCAATTACACACGGACCTGGAAGTGTCAGATCCGGAGATCAGTTGACCACTAGCAATCATGTACATACAACACCGGAAAGCCATAGGTGTTGAATACACAAAGGTTTGAAACTATATTATTGACTCTAGGGCAAGTGGGAGACTGTTGGAGATATGCCCAAGACGCAATAATATAGTGGTTATTATCATATCTTCATGCTTATGATAAATGTTTACATACCATGCTAAAATTGTATTAACCGGAAACATTAATACTTGTGTGATTTGTAAACATAAAAGAGTCCCTAGTAAATCCTCTTGTTAAACTAGCTTGTTGGTTAATATATGATCATGGTTTCCTGATCATGAACATAGAGATGTTATTAACAACAGGGTCATATCATTAGGAGAATGATATGATGGACATACTCCTATAGTTAAGCGTAGCATAAAGATCAAGTCATTTAATATAGTTCATTTGCTATATGCTTTCTGATACATAGTAACCTAATTCCTTCGACCATAAGATCATGTTAATCACCATCACCGGAAGGATGCTTTGATGACATCAAACACCACACCGTAACTGGGTGGCTATAAAGGTGGCATTGAGTGTTCGGAAAGTATGGGTTGAGGCACATGGATCAAGAGTGGAATTTGTCCATCCATATGACGGATAGATATACTCTGGGCCCTCTCGGTGGAATGTCATCCAATTAGCTTGCAAGCATGTGACTGGCTCACAAGGGATCACATATCACGGGAACGAGAAAAGAGTACTTATCGATAACGAGGTTGAACTAGGTATGCAGAGATACCGACGATCAAAACCTCGGATAAGTAAACTATCGTGTGACAAAGGGAAATTGGTATCGTATGTAAGTGGTTCATTCAATCGCAAAGTAATCGTAGAAATATGTGGGATCCATATGAATTTCCAGATTCCTCTATTGGTTATTGATCGGAGAAGTGTCTCGGTCATGTCTGCATAATTCACGAACCGTAGGGAGACACACTTAAGGATTCGATGTTGTCGAGTAGTTATGGAATGATGAGTAAGAGACCGAATGTTGTTCGGAGTCTTGGATGGGGATACGGGATATCACGAGGAGATCCGGAATGGTCCAGAAAATAAGATTCATATAAGGAAAGTCCTGTTTCGGAGTTCGGAAATGATTCCGGTGTTTTCACCGGGAATGTTCTAGAAGGGTCTGGAAGGTCCGACATTCCGGAGGGGGAAGGGTACATGGATGTGTCATTACAATATGGAATGGTTGCATCATGTACTAGGTCACTTGGCTGGGCAATATGAAGAGAGAAATCAAATCCAAGTTTGAAAGTCAAACGCCAATTTGAAAAGTCAAATCCAAACATTGCTTGGTGGAGGGAGAGTAGGAAACCTACCTAGGGTAGGAGTCCAACTCCCTCCACCCGCCGGCCATGAGGAGGAGTTGGAGGAGGACTCCCTCCTCCCAAACCGCCTCCCTCCCACCTATATAAGGATGGGTAGGGCGCCCCCTACCCCTCACACCTAAAACCCTAGCTCTAGGCGCCGACACCACCTCCAAGTGCTGCCGCCGCCGTCTAGGGATCCTCCCAAGTCGCCGACTTGGGGCTTTCCCCAAGCCCTAAACCGCCAGCCACACCACCCCTTGGCGCTTCTAAACCCTAGATCGCTAAGGACCCTCCCTTACTCCACCATACTCGCTCCGGCTTAAGGCGAAGCCCTGCGAGATCTCCCCTCTACTTCTGACACCACGCCGTCATGCTGCCGGAATCACGAGGAGAGTGCTACAACCTCCGCTGCCTGCTGGAACAAGGGAGAGGAAGGTCTTCATCGAGTACCGAACGTGTGACCGACTGCGGAAGTGCTGCCGGAACGCAGTGCCGGAAGGATCATCTACGCGATCTTGAGATCGGAAGTGTACGACTACATCATCCACGAGAATCTGCTCTCGTTAACCGCTTTGGATCTTCGAGGGTTAGTACTCTATCGACTCGTTGCTGCAACCTAGTAGATAGATCTTGGCTTGTGTGTGTTCATGCGATAGAATTTTTTTGTTTTCCATGCTACGAACCCCTACAGACACCAGGGTGGCCACACCCTATGGTGGCGCGGGTGGCCCTTGGTGGCACCACCAGGGGGTGTGAGCCCCCCGGCCCTCCACCGACATTTCCCTTCCGCCTATAAGAAGCCCCCTAGGAAAAAAAACCTAGATGAATCGGCATACATCCACGAAAATCTCCGCAGCGCTGCTGCCACCGAAGGGGAGATTCGGGGGACAGAAGTCTCTGTTCTAGCACCCTGCCAGGACGGAAAGTTCCCCCAGAGCCATCTCCTTCGATCTCCACCACCATATCCATTGATCTCCATTGCCATCTTCATCACCGTTGCTGATTCCCATGATGAGGAGGGAGTAGTTCTCCTTCGAGGCTAAGGGATATATCGGTAGATATGTGTTCATCTCTCTCACTATGCGTGATCATATTGTGATCGTGAGCTTTGTAATCAAGTAGATCTGCTCTGCTACTCAAGTGCTTTAATTGATCTCTGCTCTCCCCACGTGTGTGAAAGTGATAGTGTGCACGCCGTGGTGGCACTTAGGCTAGAGTCTACATAAAAACTCAAGTGCTTTAATAGATCTCCGGCTCTACCCATGTGTGTGAAAGTGACAGCATGCACACCGTGGTGGCACTTAGGCTAGAGTTTACAAATACTTATCATGAGTTATATTCGGAGTTGGATGTCTCTATGAAATTGTGGTGTTTGTTGGAACCGTCTAGCGCTCAAGGTGACAGAGTGGGGTTATCTTGATGAGGAAGGCGGACTTTGAGGAGTGTTGTTATAGCCCTACCATGGATTAGAGTGTTCAACCGGAGAGTAGTTCGGAGTAGTATCATAAAGATAAGATATTTATATGAGAGAGTGTTCACTAGTGAAAGTATGACCCCTAGGCCTTGTTTCTAAACATTGAAACACTGTTCACAACTAGATATGTTACATGTTTGCTTGCTTCTAGTATCTTCCATGCCATCAAGCTCTTTTCTGGCACCGTTGTCTTATAATCATCCATACTACTTGTATTTCACTATATCTTTGCCGAAATAGTGCACCTATACACCTGACAAGTGTATTGGGTGTGTTGGGGACACAAGAGACTTCTTGTATCTTGATTGCTGGGTTGCTTGAGAGGGATACCTTTGACCACTTCCTCCCTGAGTTCGATAAACCTTGGGTAATCCACTTAAGGGAAACTTGCTGCTGTTCTACAAACCTCTGCACTTGGAGGCCCAACAACTGTCTACAAGAATAGAAGTGCGTAGACATCAAGCTCTTTTCTGTCGTTGTTGCCGGGGATATACAGGAGGTCTTCAACCTTTTCCTCCCCGTCAAAAGCTCTTCTCTAGCGCCGTTGCCGGGGAGGTAAGGTAAAAGGTACTCACATCCTCCACTGTGAGTGCTCAAAGTTATTTCCTTTAGGTTCTGCAATTTTTTCTTTTTATTTATTGTTTTCACTAGTTAGTCTTAATGGAAAACAACAACAAAATTAGAGATCTTCATAGTATTTATCTTGAGTTAGGACATGAAGTGTTTGAAGAGAAAATTAAAAAACCTATGGAGCTTTATATGCATGCTAATAGCAATGTTATTAGTATGAATTCTTTGGAAACCATTATTGCTAATGGTATGGAAACATCTAAGCTTGGGGAAGCTAGTTTTTATGAAAATGATCTCTTTAGTTCCCCAGCTTTGGAAGATAGCTATTCTATTGCTTATGATGATACCAAACCTCCAATATATGATGATTACAATGATGAATATGATATTTTCAGTGCACCTAATATTGAGGAGAAAGTTAATTGTTATTACAATATGCTTCCTATATTTGATGATTATGGTGATGATAATTGTAATGATAGCTATTTTATTGAATTTGCTCCCACAACAATTAATAAGAATGACTATGCTTATGTGGAGAGTAATAATTATTATATGCATGTGGATCATGATAAGAATGTTTTATGTGATAGTTATATTGTTAATTTTATTCATGATGCTACTGAAAGTTATTATGAGAGAGGGAAACATGGTTTTATGTATTTCAATAATATTAAGTTTTCCCCTCTTTATGTTGAAAATCTTGAAGTTCCACTTGTTTTGCTTTCCTATGATTGTTGCTTTGTGCTTTCATGACTTGTTTCTTTACAATATTCCTATGCATAGGAAGTGGGTTAGACTTAAATGTGTTTTGAATTTGCTTCTTGATTCTCTCTTTTACTTCAATTCATATTTCATATGTGAGCATCTTCTCAAACTATCATGCCTAACTTAAAGGCGTTAAAGAAAAGTACTTATTGGGAGATAGCCCAAATTTCATTAGGATTTTATTTTGTTGAGTCTTGGAAGTTATTACTTCTGTAATAACCTCTCCTTATACTTTTTTTGTGGTTTTTGTGCCAATAATAAGCTCTAATGAGAGAGAAGTAAGATTTTTGTGGAGAAGTAAAAATTCTTGAAAAATCTCTGTACGTCGGATTAAGCTGTAAGTTTCTGGATAAATCCCCCAGATTGTTAGCTAACTTTAATTAGTTCAACACTTTTTGATTTGAGCAACATAAGTTCTTCGAAAAAATCGGTTTTTACCTGCTGGTCTGTTTTGACAGATTTCTACCATTATTTGCAATTGCCTCTTTATCGATTTTTTTTTAGTTCTTCTTGATCACTTGAGCTTTTTAAAGGAATTGCTACAGTAGCTTGTGTTTTAATGAAAGTTTTGCTGTTTCGGAACTAAAGCAAAAGGCCTATTATCTTGAATGCACTAATGTTGCTAATGAAGATTGTGTGAAGTTTTGTATGAAGGAAATTTTCAAGTGTAGGGGAAGAATGATGTGATGATATGAAGAATGGACAAAAGCTCAAGCTTGGGGATGACACCCCGTGTAACCCCAAGAAATATTCAAGAGGTACAAGCGTCAAAGCTTGGGGATGCCCAAGGCATCCCCTTCTTCATCAATAAAAATCCCAGGTCTCTTTCTAGACACTTCGTTTTTATTGTTTCATGCACTATTGTGTTGTTCTTGGAGCTTCTTTGTTTTCGTTTTTTGTTTTATTTTGCTTTGTTTTCTGCAATATGTTGGTTGGATTACAGCACACTTCTTTTGGATAGAGACACGCTCTGTTTTCATTGTTCAGAACACTCTAGTTTTCATTCTTATTGTTCTGTGAGTGTTCTCCTTTGCTAGCACTGTGTTTAGCCTTAGTTTTCTTATGCTTTCAGCTTAGAATTTTTAGTTCTTCTATGTGGATTTGTGAGACAAGATCACTGGTCTTTATTGATTATTATCTTTGTGAGTTGTTTAAAATAAGTCGATTGGTGTTGGAGAAGAGTAGGAAAGTTTCATGCTTAAATGGTACAAAAGGGAGCTTGTTTTGACTGTGGCTTATACTTTATCATGTCATGCTAGATGTTGCTTTGACCTTATGCTTAGTGATTATTGTTGTAGCATGACTTGTTCCAAACAATTGAGATTGCTTAATGTTCCTTGAAAGAATCATGCGTTGTTTTAGCATACAAAAGCATAGTATTGTGGTATTCTCCTTTCATGCTTTGTTTGGGTTGACTTGGCACATGCTCACACCATGTTATGACTATGAAACAGTCACCTTAGCCTCTATGATCATTTAGTTTTTGACGTGTGGTACCACTTTATTCTTTGATCAGTAATGTTTTATCGCTCTGCATGATTATGGCCATTATTGCTCTCTTAGTTGGTCGCTCCCAGTCTTTTGCTAGCCTCCACTTGTACTGAGTAAGCTCTACTCATACATACAACTCCCAAGAAACCAAGTTATTCCAAAGAGTCCACTATAAATTTCTATGTATGGTGTGCTACACTATTCCAAGTATATTCGTGTTTTATCTATCTTCCAAATTAAACTTGTTATGAGAAAATTAGTGATTAAAGCTCTCACAAACTTGATGGCACACTTTATTTTTCTTGCCCCTAATAAACTTGAACCATTGTGTCATCTATGTTGTATATGCTTTCACTTATAAGTTGGGAATTAGCAGAACCATGATGTCATGGGGAACGCTTTCAGCATTGCACCTGTACATTGTACCCAGTTGATATCATGATCTTTTTTTGCGGATGTCGTCAGTGTGAAATAAAAGTGGATCTTGTAAGTCCATGGAGTTATGTATGTGTTTTAGAGAAACGTCTGGGCCACTAGCCTAAGCCATGCCTAATCATGGTGGAAACTTGCAGCATCACCATAGTGGGCAATCTATGAAGCATTATTCTTATAAAAAGAGATATAGAAAAAAAGAGATTGAGAAAAAGAAAAAAAGATGAGAAAAGAGGAAAGAGAGAAAAAAAACACCATTTTCTCATGGTAAATAAGAAGATTGCTGAGATGCACATTGTCTGCTTGCCTTGTCATTTTGATATAGGATAGCTCATGTATCATCGGGCAAGGGGTACCCCATTGGCGGTTCTCTATGATACACATGTACTTACTATGACAAAAACTTTCTTGTGACTAAAGTTGAGTAGCATGAGGAACGACCCTCGTACTCAAGGGACATGATATTGCCAACTTACACTTTGTCAAGCATATAGTCCATACTTTGTTCACTTGAACCTTAATCACTTCAAGATGCTTATGATAGGGGCAATAAGAGCTGAAAGCTAATAAGTACCATGATTTTTGGAAGCTCTTTATGAAACATGAAATCCCAGCTTCCCTTTGAAGGGCCTTTCTTCCACTTTTATATTGAGTCTCCACCTTCTATCTTTATGCACCAATTAGGAGAGCATAGTTGTCATTCTTAGTTCTTTGTGCATTGTCTCAAAACTTATTGATTGATTCATAATGTTTATATTGCTTGCTCTTGAACTATTTGTATCTAGTCACCCTTATGAACTTTGAAGGTGTCCTATGCATTTATGTTTTGCTACTCCATGAGGGACAAGCAGAATGCCACTATGATATGTTTTCTATATGTGAAACAAACAAACGTCTTTCAATGCATTATTATTCATGAATCTTTGTTTATATCCTTTCATGTTGCAGCATAGTTGCTATGTCTTATTGTTAGAACTTCATCTTTCATGCTCATGTTAGAGTACTTTGATCCCAACTTTCAATGTTTGCAAATGGTTTGATCTTGATTGTGATGGTGCATGTCACCTAAAAAATTATTCTTTTTATCACTTACCTACTCGAGGACGAGCAGGAGTTAAGCTTGGGGGATGCTTTATACGTTGTAAACGTATCTATAATTTTTGATGCTCCATGCTTGTTTTGTGCCAACTATCTTATGTTTTGTCTAAACTTTGAGGTATTTTTATACACTTTCTTGAACTAACCTATTGACAAGATTCCAGAGTACCAATTGCCTATTTTCTGCTATTTTTGGTTTCAGAAAAACTAAAAAATGAATATTCTCGGAATTGGACGGGACAAAAGCCAATATGCCTATTTTTCCCGGAGCAACACGGAAACACGAAGCAGGGACAGAGGGGGACACCAGGGCAGCCACACCCTATGGTGGCACGGGTGGCCCAGGTGGCGCCACCAGGGGGTGTGGGTCCCTGGCCCTCCACCGACCTTGCCCTTCCGCCTATAAGAAGCCCCCGAGGCAAAAACCCTAGATTAATCGGCATACATCCACGAAAACCTCCGCAGCACCGCCGCCACCGGAAGGGAGATTCGGGGTACAGAAGTCTCTGTTCCGGCACCCTTTCGGGACAGGGAAGTGCCCCCAGAGCCATCTCCTTCGATCTCCACCACCATCTCCATCGATCGCCATCGCCATCTTCATCACCGTTGCTGATTCCCATGATGAGGAGGGAGTAGTTCTGCTTCGAGGCTAAGGGCTCTATCGGTAGATATGTGTTCATCTCTCTCTCTATGCGTGATCAAATTGTGATCATGATCTTTGTAATCAAGTAGATCTGCTTTGCTACTCAAGTGCTTTAATAGATCTCTGCTCTCCCCACGTGTGTGAAAGTGATAGCGTGCACGCTGTGGTGGCACTTAGGCTAGAGTCTACATAAATACTCAAGTGCTTTAATAGATCTCTGGCTCTACCCATGTGTGTGAAAGTGCCAGCATGCACACCGTGGTGGCACTTAGGCTAGAGTTTACAAATACTTATCATGAGTTATATTTGGAGTTGGATGTCTCTATGAAATTGTGGTGTTTGTTGGAACCGTCTAGCGCTCAAGGTGATAGTGTGGGGTTATATAGATGGGGAAGGCGGAATTTGAGGAGTGCTGTTATAGCCCTACCATGGATTAGAGTGTTCAACCGAAGAGTAGTTCAGTTTAGTATCATAAAGAGAAGATATTTATATGAGAGAGTGTTCACTAGTGAAAGTATGATCCCTAGGCATTGTTTCTAAACATTGAAACACCGTTCACAACTAGATCTATTACATGTTTGCTTGCTTCCAGTATCTTCCATGTCGTCAAGCTCTTTTCTGGCACCATTGTCTTATAGTCATCCATACTACTTGTATTTCACTATCTCTTTGCCGAACTAGTGCACCTATACACCTGACAAGTGTATTGGGTGTGTTGGGGACACAAGAGACTTCTTGTTTCTTGATTGAAGGGTTGCTTGAGAGGGATACCTTTGACCACTTCCTACCTGAGTTTGATAAACCTTGGGTAATCCACTTAAGGGAAACTTGCTGCTGTTCTACAAACCTCTGCACTTGGAGGTCCAACAACTGTCTACAAGAATAGAAGTGCATAGACATCATCTGCTTCCACTGTCCACCATGCATTTGGTGAACACATTGCCGTCAATCAAAGGGTTGATGACCATGGCATATTGGTTATCTGTTGGGATGAGGTCTGGGTGATCCTTCCTATCCCAAGTAATTGAAACTTCCGACTAGCGCAGGTATTGGGAGACTGGGGGCAGGGTGTCCATCAGTATCCTCAGCGAGGTTTTCTATGCCCGGACAGTTGGGGTGCCAAGGAAAGTGTGGTAGACGGGGGCCTTCTTCTTGAAGGGGTTCTTGCCTTTGCCATCTCCCTTGTCGGCATGCTTGGGGTCAATTTCCTCATCCATGTCACTTGAATCCTTGGACTCCTCTTCCTTCTTCTTCCCTTTCCCCTTGCCTCGCGGTCTGTTCTTCCAGCTTCATTTGTAGCCAGACTCTGGGTCTTCCTTGAGGTTGTTGACGAACTTGCAATGACGATTGGTGTGAGTGGATATGTCGTTGGCGTCGAGGTGTACAAGGCATGACATATCACAGTACTCCTCGTACGTTTGGGGAACGGGGGGCGCTGCCGGGGTAGTTTCTCTACCTCGTTGTTGCCCACGACAAGCCCCCCGTCCTCGGCCACGATGTCCGCCATCATCTCGTCCTGCAAACGTCAGGCGACCATGTCAGAGCTTGGCTTTTCTTTTAGCGGACTCTTCCGCTTGGTTATGTTATTCCTCTTGGCTTGGGTTGGGATGGAAATTGCCAGCTGTAGCACCCCGGGGAAAACCACTAATAGAAAATCGCAAGTTGTTTATATTTTGCGCATCATCATGACATCATCCATAAATTTCACATAAAACTATTCTTGAAAAGCCCTATTTTATTTTCTACAAATAGCCTCTCTTTATTTCAAATGTCAAACCTCGGGCTTGTTTAGAGTATTTTATTTGTCTAAATACCTATTTAAAAATATTTTATTTTAAAAGAAAATAATAAAAAAAAACCTATTTTTTTAGGGGAGGCAGCCCGACCCGTAGGCCAGGCCACCTACTACCCCAGCTGACCCAACCCTAGTTTCACCAAAACCTAACCCTAGAACACCTCTCTCCTCACCCCCTGCCGCCGGATGCACACCCCCACCCAGCACTCACACCCTCCACACACACATCGCGCCCTCACCCGCAGCAACGCGACCCCCACCCGCGGTACACATGCAAACGCACACGGGAAATCCCCATCGCCCTACCCCGTGACCCCACTTGGCCCCACACCCCTGCGGCCCACCCACTCACCCACGCATGTCAGGAATACCCAGGATCCCCATCCTCTCGACCCTACTCCCTGCGTGTTAGACCCCTCCTTTATAAAGGAAAGGATCCCTGTGATTGCAATGCTAGTCCCTGGATCAATGCTAGCATCCACAGTTTAAGATGAAGTACACAGATACAAAGGTCGTTTATTACATTCATTCCAGAGATAAAACATAGTCTTTTACAACTCAGGGCCAAAGGCCTAATACAAGAGTTTAAGGAATAAGTAAATAAACATAAGTCTTCATCTTCATGTGCCACAGGCAAGCATGTTGAGTGTAGACTCATGACTCCTATTCATCATCGGAGTAACCTGCAACATCACAAGTTACAGCCACAGAGGGTCAATACTTTGGAATAGTATTGGCAAGTGATACCTTAGTATATTTTAAGTGGACTATATTACTATATGCATTTTGGCTAAGTGTAGCTTGGCTTGCTTTGCTTGAAAATAAGTTTTTCCTATTAGTTGAAATCACTAAGTTTTCTTTGTCAAAACATTCCCAAGAAACCACCAATAGACATTGGGGTCCTTCACCCTTTTTCACCCATCAAATTTTACTTAGAAGTTGGAGTGGTGAGATTCTTGTAGCTTCCATGTCTTGATGCTCAAATTGTCCATTGCCTTGGACTAGGCTAAGTACTTAGGTTTTCCTTCTGCAGAGGTTGTGCACTTTCCCCACCAGACTTGGTTTCCCAAGACAGGACCTTTCAGAAGCCTTTCCTTAGTCAATTGGACGCGCTCCAACCTATCATCCCACTACCACCAACTGTCCAAATGACTAAGTTCTAGCAACCTATATGATCAAGGCAGAGCCCATATTGCCAAGTGGTTGCACTGTAAGCTTTCTCAACACTTGGCCTCCAAATCCCTTTGTGCCGGTGGCATACCACAAGTGAGATACACAACCCAAGTCCATGGCCTTGTGTAACCACTCAACATAACCCAATCATTCCATTCCACCCAGGAGGTTCATTTGACTTAGTTGTTTTATTATGAAAGCATAAGTCTCATGACTTAGAAATATTTTCATCATAGTGAGTATATATTTTCACCAACCCTTGTTTGCTAAATAGCTAGGCTAAGCATGGTATGATAACTTAACTTAGGAAAATTTCCTAGCAATTCTACCATTCTACACTACTTAGGATTTCCCATCTTAGCTTTAGGCAAAATAGCATGCATGACTTAGCAAAATATATCTAATGCTAGTACAAAACATAGGATAGAAATATTCATGAAAATATCACTTGCCTTGGTAATGGGGAGAGTAGCACTCTTCACAATCACAATCACTAGAAAAATCTACACAAAAATTATAGCATACAATTACACACAATTATATACAACCAAAAATAATATGAACGCATGCATGCAAGAATTTACTAAGTGGTGATTTTAAAAACTCTATCAAGCATGCACATGTTTACAGAAACTTAACATGTCACAAGTTTGCCAACTAAACTTATTTATCCCTAAAACAAATTACTAAACTAAACCCATACTCAAAATAGCCTTAAACATGTTCCTACAAATAAAGTCATTCTAATGGTTACTATTTGTAAAACACTTTGCATAAACAGAAAGGTCTTGATTCACTGAATCCAACGGTATAAAGTTTGCAAAATTCTAACGTGGCATTCAAAAGTTATAGCAGTTTAAAGTTTGGATCTAAATCTGATTCAAATTTCTGTTTTTGAATTTTCCCTAGCCACGTGTCGCAGCCTCACTGGCGCGTACCGCTTCGCGCGGATCGGCAGTCGCAGGCCGTAGGATCTAACTTAGATCTGGCGGCTCAGACGCGCGCATACCTCTTCGATTAAGATCTATCCTAGCCCTACGATGCAGATCCAACGGACCAAATCATCAAGCCACAAACTGGCGGTGCTAGCGGCGTTGTCCGGCGGCGGCGCGTCTGACTACGGTGGTGCCGGTGCTCTAGGTCGTCCGGGGAAGCAAGAAGGCGCTTACCAGGACCGCGGTGGCGTGCTGAAGCTCAAGGTGGCTCTGGTTTGTCAAGGGGCGTGATGACGCGGTGAGGATTCCTCGTCGGAGTTGAGTCTGGCGACAGGTGGTTCTGCTCAAGGTCGAAGGCGACGTTGCCGATCTCTAGGAGGCAAACGGAGAGTGTAGTCAGGTGCAGAAGATCACGGGGAATACGCGCGTGTGAAAGACAAGGCTTGGGGCGGTCTGGACTTACCACCGGAGGTCGTCGGAGTTGATGCCGAAGACGGTGGCGGCCAGTCGTCGACGTTGCTGGAGCTACAGGTCATGCGAAGGTAAGTGGGGTGTGTCAGTAGATGCGCCGAGACTCACTGGACAAGATAGCATGAATGAGAGGCAGAGGGGAACACGAGACTCACCGGAATTCGTCGGCGCAGTCGTCGGAGACGGCGGGGTTGCAGAGAGCAATGTGCGCAGCCTGGGGGCGTTCTGTGCTTGGGGTTTGGGGAAGAAGAGAGAGGGGGCGGAGGGGGTTTATGTAGCCTGCTCGCGAGCGAGAATCACTCGTGCCTTAACGCGAATTTAAGCTGCGTAATCAACAGGAAACGGCCGCGTCAATTTGGGGACGAACAGGTCGTGGGGGTGGAGACGACGATGCTCGGGTGGGCCGTGGTTGTCAGCGAGAGAGGGGAGTGGAAGCGGGTCCCTTCTGTCAGTGAGCTGGTGGGTGCAAGAGTGGGTAAAGAAAATGATTCGCGGGGTGTGCACTGTTGGGCTAGTCTGGGCCGTGTTGGGCTGGGTCGGCCAGATTGGCTGGTTGGCTATTTTTTTCTTCTTAATTCCTTTTCTTTTTCAGATTGAATTTCCAGAAATGGTTTTTAAACCTAAATTCAAATCTGTTTGAATCCAAAACTTTACAGGACTTTTGTAAAATAAAACTTGCTCTTAAATGAGTGTCAAACACATCTAAACATTTCAGAACACTTGGGTCCTTTTGCAAATAAATTAAACTATGCCTTTATGAGAGGTGATAATAGGCATAGGATTTGTTTTAATTCATATTTTGCTTTTGATATTTTGTTCAAGCTTTTGAGACCACTTAAGTTTGAATTCAAAACATTCTGAATGAATAACAGCATCTTTCCCAAAAGCATGTAGCACAAAGGCTAGGGTTTTCATACATAAAATAATGAGCCACAAATGCTCCTGTTTTTTAAATGATTTTGACAAAATCCTAAATGATGATGAATGCAAGGATGATATGAATGAGTTTTGGAATATGAATTTAGGGATGTTACAAATCTAACCCCCTTAAGATGAATCTCGCCCTCGAGATTCGGATTGGCTAGCAAATAGGTGAGGGTGGTCCTTCCGAAGATCATCTTCTCTTT
This sequence comes from Avena atlantica, assembly GCA_910589765.1. Taxonomy (NCBI): domain Eukaryota; kingdom Viridiplantae; phylum Streptophyta; class Magnoliopsida; order Poales; family Poaceae; genus Avena; species Avena atlantica. Next base: position 178,442,098 of record OU342738.1, on the reverse strand, counting down.
CCCATGTGGCTTCCTCTTCGGAGTGATGGTTCCATTGCACCTTGCAAAACTTGATAGTTTTTGTTCTTGTGACTCTTTCTGCGGTCTCAAGAATATTGACAGGCTTTTCTTCATAGGTGAGGTCACTTTCTAGTTGAACTTCTTCCAATGGTATAGTATCCTTCAGAGAAGATTCTTCCATTTCTGGGTGACATTTCTTAAGCTGACTCACATGAAACACATTATGGACAGCTGACAGAGACTCTGGCAATTCAACTTCATATGCAACTTCTCCCTTGCGACTTAGAATCTTGAATGGCCCAACATATCTTGGTGCCAACTTTCCTTTGACTCCAAATCTTTTCACTCCACGAAGTGATGATACTCTAAGATAAGCTCTATCTCCAACTTCGTAGGTGACTTCTCTACGCTTAGAATCCGCGTAGCTTTTCTGTCGGGACTGTGCTATCTTCAATCTGTCCTTAACCAATTTGACTTTCTCTTCGGCGTCTTTGATAAGATCAGGTCCAAATAAGCTTCTTTCTCCCACACCATTCCATAACAACGGGGTGGTACACTTCCTTCCGTAGAGTAACTCAAATGGTGCCATTCCAATACTACATTGATGACTGTTGTTGTAAGAGAACTCTGCGTAAGGCAAACTTTCATCCCAACTTGCTCCATAGTCTAGGGCACATGCCCTCAACATGTCTTCAAGAATCTGATTAGTCCTTTCCGTTTGTCCATCAGTTTGAGGATGAAAAGCAGTGCTGAATTCCAACCTCGTTACTAAGGATTCATGAAGTTGTCTCCAAAAGTGAGAAGTGAACTGAGTTCCTCTATCTGACACAATACTCTTAGGCACACCATGAAGGCATACAATCCTGCTCATGTAGATTTTAGCTAACTTGGCACTTGTATAGGTTGTCTTCACGGGTATAAAATGAGCCACTTTAGTTAGGCGATCCACTACTACCCATATGGAATCATACCCGGACCTGGTCCTTGGTAATCCGGTAATGAAATCCATACCGATATTTTCCCACTTCCATTCAGGAATAGGCAGTGGTTGAAGTAAACCCGCTGGTTTCTGATGCTCCGCTTTTACTCTGCTACACACATCACACAAAGCAATATGCTCGGCGATGTCCCTTTTTAGATTGTTCCACCAAAATCTTTCTTTCATATCCATGTACATCTTGGTGTTTCCTGGGTGAATAGAATACGGAGAGTTGTGACCTTCTTGTAAGATCAGTTTCCGCAACTCCGGGTCTTGTGGAACACATATACGTTTCCCGTGCCATAAAGTACCTTGTTCGTCTATATGGAAACTCTTAGCTTTCCCTAGACTAATATTTTCCTTAATCTTTTCAATTTCCTTATCAGTCTTCTGAGCTTCTCGGATCTTGTCCAACAAAGTGGGTTGAACATCTAAAGACATGAGATGTCCCTCAGGCACAATTTCTAATCTGAGTTCTTTGAATTGCTTACACAAGTCATCCGGCAATTGTCCTTTGGTAAGGCCATTTGCAAACGTCTTACGACTTAGAGCATCTGCTACTACATTCGCTTTACCGGGGTGGTATTGCAAACTTAAGTCGTAATCTTTGATAAGTTCTAGCCATCTCCTTTGTCTCATATTGATTTCCTTCTGGGTGAAGATATACTTCAAACTCTTATGATCGGTGAACACTTCACATCGCTTTCCCAAAAGGTAATGTCTCCATGTTTTGAGTGCATGGACGACAGAGGCCAACTCCAAATCATGAGTAGGATAGTTTACTTCATGAGTTTTGAGTTGTCTCGAAGCATAGGCTACAACTTTACCGTCTTGCATAAGTACGGCACCCAAACCTTGATGAGAAGCATCACAATATACTTGGAAATCCTTTTCCAAATCTGGCAGACATAGAACTGGTGATGTTACAAGTTTCTTCTTCAATTCTTGGAAGCTGACTTCACAACCTTCAGACCAAGCAAATTTCTTGTCCTTTTTTAAAAATTCCGTCATTGGCTTAGCAACCTTCGAGAAATTTTCAATGAACCTTCTGTAGTAACCTGCCAAGCCGAGGAAACTACGAACTTCTTTCACATTCTTGGGTGATTACCATTCTGTCACAGCTGAAACTTTGGTAGGATCAACTGCCACACCATCCTTTGTCATAACATGACCAAGAAAACCAACTTCCTCTAACCAGAACTCACACTTGCTGAATTTGGCATAAAGTTTATGTTCCCTCAATTTCTCAAGTATCAAGCGTAAGTGTCTTTCATGTTCTTCCTTGCTCTTGGAGTAGACTAAGATGTCATCGATGAAAACGACAACAAACTTGTCGAGAAATTCCATGAATACCTTGTTCATCATATTCATGAAGTATGCTGGAGCGTTAGTTAGACCAAAAGGCATCACAGTGTACTCATACAATCCATACCTTGTGGTGAATGTTGTTTTAGGTATGTCTTGCTCTCTTATTTTGAGTTGAAAATAACCTGACCGGAGAACAATCTTCGAGAACACACATGCTCCTTCTAGCTGATCAAACAAGTCGTTGATTCTTGGCAAAGGATATTTGTTCTTGATGGTTACCTCGTTGAGTGAACGGTAGTCAATGCATAATCTTTGTGTTCTATCCTTCTTTTCCACGAATAAAACTGGAGCTCCCCAAGATGAAGAACTTGGTTGGATAAATCCTTTCTGCAACTGTTCCCCTAGTTGCTTCTTGAGCTCTTTCAGTTCATCAACTGACATTTTGTATGGTCTTTTTGCTATTGGTCCAGAACCTGGTACCAAATCTATCAGAAACTCCACATCTCTATCTGGTGGCATTCCTGGCAAATCTTCCGGAAACACATCCGGATACTCACATACAATTGGCACACTGTCCATGCTAACCCCCTTAAGAGAATTTAGCTTACTTCCTTTGGATTCAAAGTTTGACTTGAATTTTATTCTTTTTCCTTCTGGGGTTGTGAGTGCAACAGTACGATTAGCACAATCTAGTACTCCTTCATACTTAGCCATCCAATCCATTCCCAAAATTACATCTAGTCCTTGGGAATCCAGGATTATCAGGCTTACTGGAAACTTATGCTTTCCAAACTCTATGACGAGATCCCGGCATCCAAGGCTTACTATCATATCTCCCCCCGGAGAACTAACCTTTATTGGACACCCAATGTTTTCAGATGCAAACCCATTTCTATCAACAAATGCTTTTGATATGAATGAATGAGATGCACCAGTGTCAAAGAGTACAAATGCTGGAATGGAATTTAGTCTGAACTTACCAGCAACAGCGTCAGGCTCCTCATAGACCTCCTCCACATTGATGTGGTTAACCTGTCCTTTCTGGAAAGGATTGGGCTTGTTAGGTCCTTCCACTTTCTTCTCAGGGCACTCATTAGCATAATTCCCCAGCTTCTTGCATTTGAAGCACTCAACCTGACTGATGTCCTTTTTAGGCTGGCTTCCACTTCCACTTCCACTGTGGTGGATCTTATGTCCACTCTTGTGGTTCTTGTACTTATCATTGTCCTGACTTCGATGATGCTTGTTGTCATGACGGTTGTGGTTGTGGTGCTTATTGAATTTCCCATGCTTGTGGGAACCCGAACTGCCACTGTCATCATGGTGAGATCGTTTGTGAGACGATCCAGAGTTGTGCTTGTCGGAGTGTTTCCTCTTCCTACTCTCGACTTGCTTCATCTTACTCTCCAAAATAGCAGCCTTGTCGCACAGAGACTGATAAGTTGGAACATATGCCACAGACAACTGCAAGTTTAGCTCATCATTCAAGCCTTCCAGAAACTTTTCCTTTCTCTTGGAATCTGTGTCAACCTCATCCGGTGCATAGTGCGCCAGATTGTTGAACTCTTCTATGTATTCAGCCACGCTGCGGTGGCGCTGCTTCAGGTTGTGAAACTCCTTCTTTTTCAGACTCATCATTCCTGATGAGATATGAGCAGTGCGAAAGCCATCTTCAAAGATAGCCCAAGTCACCTCATCTAAAGGAGTGGTGATTTGGAAGTTGTCCCACCATGTGGCGGCTGATCCTTCCAACAGATGTGCTGCGAACCTGACCTTTTCAGCATCCGTGCAGCCCACGGTCACTAAGTCCTTGTTCACAGAACGTAGCCAATCATTGGCTACCATGGGATCAGTTGTCCCCGAAAACTTAGCTGGCCTCAAACGCAGAAATCTGGTGAGCATATCAAAACCCGGAGGGTTGTTGTTGTTGTTATTGTTGTTGTTGTTATTGGGGTTGTTGTTGTTGTTTTGGTTTTGGATGAATGTTGTCATCATCTGCATAAGCTGTGTTTGAGCATTCATCATCTGCTGCATTTCTGGAGTGATGTTGTTGGGGTTGGGGTTTGCGCGACGGGGAGGCATCTGTGGTTTGTTCAAATAGAGGTAAGAATGAGATACCCATAGATGTTTTATGCACATTACATCACAAACAAACACATTGCAAGCAACAAAGGAATAAAAGTTCAACATCCACATCATAAGTTCATGAAGTAAAACACACAAGTGGCAAGCCATCCACATGTCGGATGGTACAATAACAAGTTCACAATAACAAGTATGAATATGAAAGATAAACGAGTAGTCAAGTCTACTCATCAGCATCAATCTCCTCCTCGACGAAGGTAAGACCTGCGTTCTCCATCGCGGTCTTGTTCTCCTCAATCGTAGTGGTCAAGGAATCGACCTTGGCCTTGAGAGCCCTCTTCTGGGAGCGAAGCCTTTCAATAACCATCTGCTGCTGCTCTAGCTCGAAATCCTTGGACTTCAGTTCCTCGGTCATATCCCGGATCTTCTTGTTCCTATCCTGGACGCGTTTCTCCTGACTCTTGAACTTGCGGTCCTGGGCCTCGAACTTTGTCTCCATTTCCTTGATCATCTCATCCTGCTGTGCAAAAAGCTTGTCCTTCTCGCGAAGCTGCACCTGAAGCTTGTCATTGCCGAGCATGACGTTCGTCCTGTCCGTGTCTACGTGCCTGAGAAGAGTCTCTAAGTCCTGGAGGTAGAGACGTATCGGCTCTGCCGCGTCCCTCGAGTCGTCCTCAAAGTCGATGGACTCTCCATCAACATCACGCCTTCCGAAGACGTGGAAGTGAGTGCCCCTAACCTGTCGGGAGTGACGGCCTAACAGACGTCCTATCAGGTCCTGCATGACTACCTCCATGCCTCTTTCCCTGTCGTCGTGCATCAGCTTGAAGACGATGGCCTCCGTAGTGGGCTCTGTCTGGCGTTCAGGCTGGTTCACCTTGAAGCCCCAGAGGTCCTTCCTCTCGAACTTGGTGAGTGGGTACACCGTGATGGTGGGAAGGGGGAGATCGAGCAAAGTGGTAAGCTCAATGATACGGGGACCAAAACGGGTAACCTGGAGCTCCTCAACGGTGTTGATGGTAATAGGCATCTATTTATAAGATTGAAAAAGTTAGAACAACACAATTCAAGGTAAATCAAGACAAAAATTCATACATATCCATGGAACACAAACATCACACAAGTCATGCATACATGAAACCATTACATCAATCAAGGTCCAACTTATTTAAGGTATCATTTTTGGAAAATAAGGTGATAAGTGGTGGTCCAACTAACGAAATGTCCTTACAATCCTATCTCATTGGATCTATTAGCAAACACAATGTTCCTAGAGGCAATCCACCAATCTTGTTCTCTTGATTCCATCACTAAGTCTATAACATCTCCCCTTAACTCTTGGTTGGTGGCTTCCAACTCTTGGGTAAGTTCCTTCTCTTTCTCTAAGTCTTTTTGGAGGTTGAGCATTCTGCACTTGACTCTAGCACTTAGTTCTTTGATAGTCCTCCAAGCTGCATCTCTGGCTGACTCAAAGAATGTGGTGTGCATTATAGTGTTGGTGTACATACAGAATCCCCTTTCTTTGTGGTTGTCTTCCTTGTTTTTGTACAAGTGAAGTTGTACCCACCAATACTCCACTCCTTCATCCATCACTGGAAAGCCCTTGTACACAGCTGCACCATGTGCTTCCATTGCCACCATGAGGTCTTTGAGAATATTGGGAAACTCAGTTTCACACTCCAAGGTCATGGTCATGAGTGGTCCTTTCTTCACGGCTTCGTTGATGGAGTTCATCTACAAATGGAGTTGAGAATGAAAAGATTAGAAAAGTTTTACGAGAAGAATAGACAAGTGTAGAAGTAGTTGAAAACTTTTCCTTAGTGGTTTTCCAATCCTAGGGTCATAATCCTACAGGCAACACAGTGCTCTGATACCATCTGTTAGACCCCTCCTTTATAAAGGAAAGGATCCCTGTGATTGCAATGCTAGTCCCTGGATCAATGCTAGCATCCGCAGTTTAAGATGAAGTACACAGATACAAAGGTCGTTTATTACATTCATTCCAGAGATAAAACATAGTCTTTTACAACTCAGGGCCAAAGGCCTAATACAAGAGTTTAAGGAATAAGTAAATAAACATAAGTCTTCATCTTCATGTGCCACAGGCAAGCATGTTGCGTGTAGACTCATGACTCCTATTCATCATCGGAGTAACCTGCAACATCACAAGTTACAGCCACAGAGGGTCAATACTTTGGAATAGTATTGGCAAGTGATACCTTAGTATATTTTAAGTGGACTATATTACTATATGCATTTTGGCTAAGTGTAGCTTGGCTTGCTTTGCTTGAAAATAAGTTTTTCCTATTAGTTGAAATCACTAAGTTTTCTTTGTCAAAACATTCCCAAGAAACCACCAATAGACATTGGGGTCCTTCACCCTTGTTCACCCATCAAATTTTACTTAGAAGTTGGAGTGATGAGATTCTTGTAGCTTCCATGTCTTGATGCTCAAATTGTCCATTGCCTTGGACTAGGCTAAGTACTTAGGTTTTCCTTCTGCAGAGGTTGTGCACTTTCCCCACCAGACTTGGTTTCCCAAGACAGGACCTTTCAGAAGCCTTTCCTTAGTCAATTGGACGCGCTCCAACCTATCATCCCACTACCACCAACTGTCCAAATGACTAAGTTCTAGCAACCTATATGATCAAGGCAGAGCCCATATTGCCAAGTGGTTGCACTGTAAGCTTTCTCAACACTTGGCCTCCAAATCCCTTTGTGCCTGGGTGGCATACCACAAGTGAGATACACAACCCAAGTCCATGGCCTTGTGTAACCACTCAACATAACCCAATCCTTCCATTCCACCCAGGAGGTTCATTTGACTTAGTTGTTTTATTATGAAAGCATAAGTCTCATGACATAGAAATATTTTCATCATAGTGAGTATAGATTTTCACCAACCCTTGTTTGCTAAATAGCTAGGCTAAGCATGGTATGATAACTTAACTTAGGAAAATTTCCTAGCAATTCTACCATTCTACACTACTTAGGATTTCCCATCTTAGCTTTAGGCAAAATAGCATGCATGACTTAGCAAAATATATCTAATGCTAGTACAAAACATAGGATAGAAATATTCATGAAAATATCACTTGCCTTGGTAATGGGGAGAGTAGCACTCTTCACAATCCCAATCACTAGAAAAATCTACACAAAAATTATAGCATACAATTACACATAATTATCTACAACCAAAAATAATATGAATGCATGCATGCAAGAATTTACTAAGTGGTGATTTTAAAAACTCTATCAAGCATGCACATGTTTACAGAAACTTAACATGTCACAAGTTTGCCAACTAAACTTATTTATCCCTAAAACAAATTTCTAAACTAAACCCATACTCAAAATAGCCTTAAACATGTTCCTACAAATAAAGTCATTCTAATGGTTACTATTTGTAAAACACTTTGCATAAACAGAAAGGTCTTGATTCACTGAATCCAACGGTATAAAGTTTGCAAAATTCTAACGTGGCATTCAAAAGTTATAGCAGTTTAAAGTTTGGATCTAAATCTGATTCAAATTTCTGTTTTTGAATTTTCCCTAGCCACGTGTCGCAGCCTCACTGGCGCGTACCGCTTCGCGCGGATCAGCAGTCGCATGCCGTAGGATCTAACTTAGATCTGGCGGCTCAGACGCGCGCGTACCTCTTCGATTAAGATCTATCCTAGCCCTACGATGCAGATCCAACGGACCAAATCATCAAGCCACAAACTGGCGGTGCTAGCGGCGTTGTCCGGCGGCGGCGCGTCTGACTACGGTGGTGCCGGTGCTCTAGGTCGTCCCGGGAAGCAAGAAGGCGCTTACCAGAACCGCGGTGGCGTGCTGAAGCTCAAGGTGGCTCTGGTTTGTCAAGGGGCGTGCTGACGCGGTGACGATTCCTCGTCGGAGTTGAGTCTGGCGACAGGTGGTTCTGCTCGAGGTCGAAGGCGACGTTGCCGATCTCTAGGAGGCAAACGGAGAGTGTAGTCAGGTGCAGAAGATCACGGGGAATACGCGCGTGTGAAAGACAAGGCTTGGGGCGGTCTGGACTTACCACCGGAGGTCGTCGGAGTTGATGCAGAAGACGGTGGCGGCCAGTCGTCGACGTTGCTGGAGCTACAGGTCATGTGAAGGTAAGTGGGGTGTGTCAGTAGATGCGCCGAGACTCACTGGACAAGATAGCATGAATGAGAGGCAGAGGGGAACACGAGACTCACCGGAATTCGCCGGCGCAGTCGTCGGAGACGGCGGGGTTGCAGAGAGAAATGTGCGCAGCCTGGGGGCGTTCTGTGCTTGGGGTTTGGGGAAGAAGAGAGAGGGGGCGGAGGGGGTTTATGTAGCCTGCTCGCGAGCGAGAATCACTCGTGCCTTAACGCGAATTTAAGCTGCATAATCAACAGGAAACGGCCGCGTCAATTTGGGGACGAACAGGTCGTGGGGGTGGAGACGACGATGCTCGGGTGGGCCGTGGTTGTCAGCGAGAGAGGGGAGTGGAAGCGGGTCCCTTCTGTCAGTGAGCTGGTGGGTGCGAGAGTGGGTAAAGAAAACGATTCGCGGGGTGTGCACTGTTGGGCTAGTCTGGGCCGTGTTGGGCTGGGTCGGCTAGATTGGCTGGTTGGCTATTTTTTTCTTCTTAATTCCTTTTCTTTTTCAGATTGAATTTCCAGAAATGGTTTTTAAACCTAAATTCAAATCTGTTTGAATCCAAAACTTTACAGGACTTTTGTAAAATAAAACTTGCTCTTAAATGAGTGTCAAACACATCTAAACATTTCAGAACACTTGGGTCCTTTTGCAAATAAATTAAACTATGCCTTTATGAGAGGTGATAATAGGCATAGGATTTGTTTTAATTCATATTTTGCTTTTGACATTTTGTTCAAGCTTTTGAGACCACTTAAGTTTGAATTCAAAACATTCTGAATGAATAACAGCATCTTTCCCAAAAGCATGTAGCACAAAGGCTAGGGTTTTCATACATAAAATAATGAGCCACAAATGCTCCTGTTTTTGAAATGATTTTGAGAAAATCCTAAATGACGATGAATGCAAGGATGATATGAATGAGTTTTGGAATATGAATTTAGGGATGTTACACTGCGTCCCGTCGCCAGGACGGCCGGCGCCTTCCGCCACCATCCTCTTCCCTCCTCCCTGGCGCTCCGGGTCTCCCTCTCCCCGACGCCGGCGTCCCTGGCGTTGCCCTTTGCCCGCCTTCGTTTCTCCATGTGCAGGGCCTGCTGCCTCCGGCGAGAGCCCGCCTCCGCCAGTCGTGGCGCATCGCCAGCTCGCACCGTGCGCGCCCCCGAGTTCGTCGACCCCTGCATCGTCCGTGTCTTCTTCACCTCGAGCGCCGGTCGCCCTCTGTCGGCTTCCTCGCCCCTTCCCCCGTGCTTGTCGGTGACCGCCAGGCTGGCCGACTGTGCTCAGCGCCTCCGGCCTCTCCTCTTTGTCCGCTGCCCCGAGCCCACGCCCTGTCCACCTCCCTCTCCCTCCAGAGCACTGTGGCTGCCCCAGCGTCCCTAAGCACCTCCTCTGTCTGCAGAGGAAGACCCCGTGACCCCTGTTTGTCTCGAACGACCCTGACAACCGATGTTCCGATGCGTGTCCTTCTGGTAAGACATGTTGGAAGATGCTATGTTGAATTTCCAGTATTGCCATAGTGTTGTGGAGTAGTTGTTATGTGGTTGGTGTACTGCCACAGGTGCGGAGACCGCGTGACCGACGTTGCACGAGAGTCCGAAGAACTAACGACGAAAACTATACCAACGCCAAGATGTTCCGAAGATTTTATCGTCAACGAAGTTCGACCACCCGACGATGATGAAGATGCCCTAGAAGACCATCGGAACACGATGCTATTTGAGGACCACGGACCATGGAACCAAGTCCGTCACCGACCACCAATACCAAACCCGAAGGCCCCAATCTCCGATTCCGAAGGCCGATCCCTCCGGAACACCGAGGTTTCCTTCACGGATCCGATGGCTGAGACCCTGAAGACCGATCCCCCGAACCCTCGGAACCCCAAGATCGCCATTCGATGTGTGACCCCTATCCGAGACCCCTCATATTTTTATAATATATGATATTGATCTTGTTGCATATTAAATGAACATGTTTGCATACATATTGTGGGTGTTTGGGGGTATCTAGATGATTCACCTAAATTAAATATAGAGACCATATGTGGGCGAATCTAGTCCAATATTGGTCTCATTTAAATTGGTGTATCGAACCGATTATAAATTTTGCCTTGTTAATACAACATTTAAATTGTGGGTTATCTAAATAACTTGAACCACTTAAATAATTGTTGGGACCCCGGTTCTGCTTAATATGGCCTAATTGCATCGCACCTTTGACATGTCATACATCATACATGCATCATGCCTGATCTTCTGCTGTAGTATTAAATAGTGCATCCGGTGTTTCTTCTAGTGATTTGCTTCTTCACGGATTAGGCCGATGAGTTGATGCGAGTGTCGACCCGATCTTCGGATGAATCTTCCTCAATGTTTTCAGGCGAGCATTCTCCCCTTTCTACCTATCTTACTTTTATAGTATTTATTTCCTCCTATTGATCTATTGCTATCTGTGTTGCGATGCTCTAGTTTTCGTACCCGTGATATCCCTTGCAGCCTTATATTGCCTTGGACACGTCCTATTACCTGTTGCTTGGTAGATAGCTGGACTTGCATGCCATTTTCGCTTGCTTAAGTACTGTTGCGGGTCGTTAAGTACCACAGTTGTTGGAAATCTGCCATATGCTTTCTGTTGGAGATGATCATGGCTTTAATTATCGTTTAATAACTAAAATTGAAGTAGGTAAATAATGCAGAGGCACAGGTGGTCAATAGATGTTATTTGGTTTTTAACCGTCCACTTGTGTCCCATAGGACCCCGAGTAGTTGATACCTGTTCCTTGAATATTCACACTATCCGCATGTGGGCCCATGAATCTCCTTAGCATGAGCTTGAGCCATATCTTATTTCTTGGGGCCATAAAGTAGTTTGGGGCTTTATTACTATCTTGTACTTATGCCATGATTATTCCATGCTTTACTGCTTTATTTACTATTGCGCGTGGAGCGCCTGTACTATTTTGGAACCCCGTGCCACGTTTTCGCGGTATCGACAAGCCCAGTCACACTTTCGGGTTTCCAGTCGTTTACAGTCTTCGTCACAAACCTCTGGGTCCGTCTCGGATCCGGCCAACTTCGTAGCGGGTAGCTTGGTGGGGTGGCCCCCTGAAATATTATATGAATCTTGCGATTTCTTTGTCATGATGCCTCGTTGGGTTTTCATTTGGTTTTTCCAAGGTTGATCGTGCGTGTGTTGCTATTTGTGCCCCCCTACAGGTTAAAACTTTCTGAAAACCGTGTCCGCGGTTATGGACGACTTGGAGCACAGTATCTCGATCATAGACAACTATAACTAAAGTAGTGCTATAAATTTGACTTTATAATGACTAGTAATCAGCTTCACTATAAGAGAATGGCTAAATAAAAGTTCAAACAACTGCTGGATTTGGGTTGTCACCTGTTACAGTAGTATCTGACTAGTAAGTATTGCAACTACAACATAATGGTTAACTAAAACTGCCCACTGTTTATAATATCAGGATGACTCATGCTATCTATATCTGACTAGTAATTGTCGCAACTATAACGGAATGAATAAAACTGCCAACTGTGTGAGTTCCTCGGTTGACTTCCTCGTTTGGTCTCGAGGGGGAAATACCAGGATGGGTATGCTTGGTGATAGTTTCAGTTTGGATCCGAATAGGTCTTTCTTATCCCTGTCTGATAGCCGCCAGTTGTATTGAGTCTCTATAGGTTGTTTAGTGCATGTTGCGTTGCCGCTTCAGTCCACTATACCTATGTAGGCGAGGACCGCCTCAGTACTGACCGCTCTCTTTTTTCCTTTGCCCTTTGTCGGTACCCCTTTTGTTGAAGCAGGTTTTGAGATCGACGTTGTTAGAAGGGTCACCCTTCTGGCTTGGCCTGGGCAGAGTTATGGACGCCATTGGTTATTCTTCAGGGCTCTTAGCTCAATTTGCTTCTTGTCCGTACTCAGACGTTGTATCGTTTTCAAGGTGATTTGGATCTTTGTATTGTATATATGTATTCTTGACTCATGGAGTCGTTGTTGTATATATCTGTTTTGTGGGTTCCATCATGGACTAATGTGTAATGGTATTACTTCGTTTTCCACCCGCACGAAAGTGCCTGGTGGGCACCTTTGAATCGTTTCTATGCGGGTTTGGCGGAAATCGCTGAAACTTGCATAGGGCCGATCTGAGGGTGTTACAGAGTGGTATCAGAACTCAGCAATTACGATACCCCACTGGTCCAGCCTATAGGATAACCTAGCTAACAGACGTTGTAGAGTTTCAAAACTATTTTGGAAAAATCGGTTGGATATATCTGAATAAGTCTGATTTTACAACTTACCCCTCTGCTATTCTCCTCTTACCTCTGTGTGTTTAAATCTGCTCTCTTATCTTTTCTTCGAGTCCAGGAATTCTCGTGGTTGGGTTTCCGTTGTACCTTCAGGGTTTCGCTTCCTCCTCTCGTAACAGTGCTTCAACATCCGACCTTCATGCTATCTAAGGATTATTTCATCTGTTGTACCTTCCATTGGACCCAAAAATTCACTAAATTTTTTTGTTGTATCTTCTGGTGTTTTTCAACGCGACGACTCATCTCCATCAGACCCGGCAAAGACTCAGCATCACTCATTTGCTTCTGAACCTTGTTTGTCAAGATCGACAATCTAATTCCAAGAGTTAGTTGCATGATTCTCCTATTCATGTGTAGAGTAATGCTTTGGGTGCGCGATGGACTGATCACCATCCGACTACTCTTATCATTCGCTCTTGTATATTGAATCGGTGGATCGATGCAATTATACTCATTCCATGGAAGTTAGAGGTGGCCTTATCTTTTGAGACCTCGACCTTCATCTTTGTTTCTCTGGAGTGTTCTCTCGACGAATGGGAGCATCGACCCTTGTTAGTGGTGTCGCGAGGATCTACACGAAGCGAGAAGATTCAAGTCATCGGCTTTCTTCCCCGTACTAGGAGGCGGATCTCGAGGGAGAGATCCATTGTTAGTGGTGTCAAATTGTAGCACCCCGGGGAAAACCACTAATAGAAAATCGCATGTTGTTTATATTTTGCGCATCATCATGACATCATGCATAAATTTCACATAAAACTATTCTTGAAAAGCCCTATTTTATTTTCTACAAATAGCCTCTCTTTATTTCAAATGTCAAACCCCGGGCTTGTTCGGAGTATTTTATTTGTCTAAACACCTATTTACAAATGTTTTATTTTAAAAGAAAGTAAATAAATAAATAAAAACCTATTTTTTTAGGGGAGGCAGCCCGGCCCGTAGGCCAGGCCACCTACTACCCCAGCTGGCCCAGCCCGTTTTGACCAAACCAACCAGCCAAACCCTAGTTTCACCAAAACCTAACCCTGGAACACCTCTCTCCTCACCCCCCCCGCCGGATGCACACCCCCACCCAGCACTCACACCCTCCACACACACAGCACGCCCTCGCCTGCAGCAATGCGACCCCCACCCGCGGTACACACGCAAACGCACACGGGAAATCCCCATCGCCCTACCCCGTGACCCCGCTTGCCCCACACCCCTGCGGCCCACCCACTCACCCCACGCACGCCAGCCATCCCCAGGATCCCCATCCTCTCGATCCTACTCCCTGCGCCCCGTCGCCAGGACAGCCGACGCCTTCCGCCACCATCCTCTGCCATCCTCCCAAGCGCTCCGGGTCTCCCTCTCCCTGACGCCAGCGTCCCTGGCATCACCCTCTGCCCTCCTTCGTTTCTCCATGTGTAGGGCCTGCTGCCTCCGGCCAGAGCCCGCCTCCGCCAGTCGCGGCGCGTCGCCCGCTTCCCGTCGCCAGCTCGCACTGCGCACGCCCCCGAGTTTGCCGACCCCTATCTCGTTCGTGTCTTCTTCGCCGCGAGCGCCGGATGCCCTCTGCCGGCTGCCTCGCCCCTTCCCTCGTGCTTGCCGGTGACTGTCGGGCTGGCCGACCGTTCTCAACGCCTCCGGCCTCTCCTCTTCGGCCGTCGCCCGAGCCCACGCCCTGGCCACCTCCCTCACCATGCAGAGCACCGTGGCCGCCCCAGCGTGCCTGAGCCACCTCCTCCGTCTGCAGATGATGACCCCGCGACCCCTGTTTGTCTCGAACGACCCCGGCAACCGATGTTCTGATGCGTGTCCTTCTGGTAAGACGTGTTGGAAGATGCTATGTTGAATTGCTGGTATTGCCATAGTGCTGTGGAGTCGTTGTTATGTGGTTTGTGTACTGCCACAGGTGCGGAGACCGTGTGACCGACGTTGCACGAGAGTCCGAAGAACCAACGACGAGAACTATACCAACGCCAAGATCTTCCGAAGATTTTTTCGTCAGCCAAGTTCGACCACCCGACGATGATGAAGATGCCCTAGAAGACCATCGAAACACGACGCTATTTGAGGACCACAGACCATGGAACCAAGTCCATCACCGACCACCAAGACCAAACCCGAAGGCCCCGATCTCGGAGTCCGAAGGCCGATCCCTCCGGAACAACGAGGTTTCCTTCACGGATCCGATGGCCGAGACCCTGAAGACCGATCCCCCAAACCTTCGGAACCCCAAGATCGCCATTCGATGTGTGACCCCTATCCGAGACCCCTCATTTTTTTATAATATATGATATTGATCTTGTTGCATATTAAATGAACATGTTTGCATACATATTGTGGGTGTTTGGGTGTATCTAGGTGATTCACCTAAATTAAATATAGAGACCATATGCGGGCGAATCTAGTCCAATATTGGTCTCATTTAAATTGGTGTATCGAACCGATTATAAATTTTGCCTTGTTAATACAACATTTAAATTGTGGGTTATCTAAATAACTTGAACCACTTAAATAATTGTTGGGACCCCGATTCCGCTTAATATGGCCGAATTGCATCGCACCTTTGACATGTCATACATGCATCATGCCTGATCTTCTGCTGTAGTATTAAATAGTGCATCCGGTGTTTCTTCTAGTGCTTTGCTTCTTCACGGATTAGGCCGATGAGTTGATTTTTAGTGTCGACCGATCTTCGGATGAATCTTTCGCAATATTTTCAGGCGAGCATTCTCCCCCTTTCTACCTGTCTTACTTTTATAGTATTTATTTCCTCCTGTTGATCTATTGCTATCTGTGTTACGATGCTCTAGTTTACGTACCCGTGATATCCCTTGCAGCCTTATATTTCCTTGGACACATCCTATTACCTGTTGCTTGGTAGATAGCTGGACTTGCGTGTCGTAGTCGCTTGCTTTAAGTGTTGTTGCGGGTCGTCAAGTACCACAGTTGTTGGAAGCCTGTCATATGCTTTATGTTGGAGATGATCATGGCTTTCATTACCGTTTAATAACTAAAATTGAAGTAGGTAAATAATGCAGAGGCACAGGTGGGCAATAGATGTTATTTGGTTTTTAACCGTCCACTTGTGTCCCGTAGGACCCCGAGTACTTGATACCCGTTCCTTGAATATTCGCACTTCCGCATGTGGGCCCATGAATCCCCTTAGCATGAGCTTGAGTCATATCTTATTTCTTGGGGCCACAAAATAGTTTGGGGCTTTATTACTATCTTATACTTATGCCATGATTATGCCATGCTTTACTGTTTTATTTACTATTGCGCGTGGAGCGCCTGTACTGTTTTGGAACCCCATGCCACGTTTTCACGGTATAGACAAGCCCAGTCACACTTTCGGGTTCCCAGTCGTTTACAGCCGTCGTCACAAACCTCTGGGTCCGTCTCGGAGCCGGCCAACTTCGTAGCGGGTAGCTTGGTGGGGTGGCTCCCTAAAATATTATATGAATCTCGATTGCTTTGTCGTGATGCCTCGTTGGGTTTTCATTTGGTTTTTCCAAGGTTGATCGTACGTGTGTTTCTATTTGTGCCTCCTACAGGGTAAAACTTTTTGAAAGCCGTGTCCGCGGTTATGGACGACTTAGAGCACAGTATCTCGACCATAGACAACTATAACTAAAATAGTGCTATAAATTATACTTTATAATGACTAGTTATCAACTTTACTATAAGGGAATGGCTAAATAAAAGTGCAAACAACTGCTGGATTTGGGTTGTCACCTATTACAGTAGTATCTGACTAGTAAGTATTGCAACTACAATGGAATGATTAACTAAAACTGCCCACTGTTTATAATATTAGGATGACCCATGCTATCTATATCTAACTACTACAAGAACAACCCATGTATAGCAATATATACCTGGCAACACCGTGAGTATTCATTGCAAAATTTTACTTTAGATACACATGCATCGGTTGCAGATTAATCTGTTGCCAAAACATATGAGCCCAGCCCACTAAGCATTATCCCCACTAGCCACAACCCACAAACGCACAGGTATCCTACTCTCGCCTCCCCTAAACCTAGCCGCCTCCCTTCGTCCCCTAGTCCTCCTCCTTGCCATTGGCGCGCAGGGCCTTTGTCGCCGTCAATCAGCCGCGGTCGGTAATGCAGCTGACGTTGACATCTCCCATTACATCTCCTACCATGAGATCTCTTACCTCTGGAAATCGCACGTGCATCTGCCTGACGCGGAAGTTTGTCAAAGAGCCATGGCGGCGAATTGAAGCACAGGGGAGTGGCTGCGCAAGAGATCAACAGGGTTCATGGTCCAGTGCAATTTCTGAGTTTCCCCTGTCAGATTCCTCTTCTTTTCCCTTTGCTTTGACCCGTTTTTACAATTTGTCTACTAGTAGTCTGGAGCATCTTTACAGGTTTGTTGGTAGCGCTGGAGGCAAATGCAGCAGCGCAGGCGGCACTGTCACGAGATGGCGCAGCAAGAAGCGTCAAAAAGGCATGCGTCAGCAGCAACAACCAGCAGTCGGACGAACGACCTGCAGGTACAATTTCTACCCTTTTGGCGATTTATACACGTTCAATACTACTACTTCTCATGCGATGTTTCAAATCAAGCATTTGCTTGAAGTGATTAATTTGTTTTTTCTAGAGAATATTAATATTTAAGGTCATGGTGAAATTGCCAGGAAAAGTTACGTGCTCAATGTGTACGAGTTTAATTCAGGACGCTGCAGCTCAGGTACCCCTACTAGAACTGATTGTCGACAAAATAACAAGTAGGTGTTTGGGTCCTTGTATCTGATCGAAGGGAACCAAATAATATGTGTCAGAGGTATGTGCATTTTTGTGTTAATTCAGTATTACTCCTTTCTGTTATATCTGAAATATATTATTCCCTTCGACCTATATTATGACTCAAATTTGTCTAAATTTAGATAAATCTAGACACTATTTAGTATATAGGTCTATCCAAATTTTGATAAATCCAAATCAATTAATATGGGTCCAAGGGAGTACTAAATGTTCTGTTCCTTTTTTCTTGTGTTAGAACTTCATGGCTTTAGCCTCATAGTTTTCCTGGTCTCCAGCAGTGCACCTAATATTAATTTTTATTGGCTGAAAATCTGACATAACAACAGAACGAATTGAGAAAGTTCTCAAGGACGGTGCTAATCTCAGTATTTTCCACCAAGGAAATTGTTGAAATCTCACAGGAGGTAAGTTTTCATTATTCAAGCATAAGCTTTCGCTGTCCATATTGTTATTTTTATTTTAGGTTTAATTTTAGAGTTTTGTATTCCCTCCTACCTATATTCCAATTTGTCTAGATACGACTAGATACATTCATATCTAGACAAATTTGAGTAAACTAATATAGATTGGAGGGAGTATTTAGTTTAATTGGTTTATTGTCCTACTAAAATATTTTGCTTAGTTGTCCATAGTGCTGGTGGGTGTCATGTACAGAATCTGCCATATAACACTTCACATAATTGACTCAAACTAGAAATTATACACTCTCCGACTTAAAATAGATGTCTCAAATTTGTCAAAATTTATATAAATCTAGATACTATTTAGTATATATATTTATTCAAAATTTGAAAAACTTAAGACATCTATTTTGAGACGGAGTAAGTAGTTATTTCCTTCTCGTGACTCGGTGATATACGTACCGCTCGGAATTGAAGACACATTGCGGCAACCAATAGTATTTTCAAGCGGCACAAGTCCTTGTTAGCTGTTTATTTATGCCTTTTAATTGTTTTATTACATGTTTTTTTAGTACACCTGTATTTTTTGCCTTAATATAATTTAAAATCCACCTATGTGTACGAACTTGTATCTATGCACGCCAGATTAATTAGTTAGTTTTATATACTATGATTGACAAAACGATTGTTTAGTTAATTAATAAATTTAATTTGTTGTTAGACGGATGCTATAGCTATTAAAGGATTTGATCTTCTGTTTGGTGGATTTTGCCAGATCCCGTTGTGGTTATTTTATATCCAAATTTCATTTTGTATTTCCACTTGTTTTAGGTGCTTACTTAGTAGAATTCACTATATCGCACGTTGTATTTTCCACTTTGATACTAAAAATCAATTTTTTTGTATTTGCGGGACATCAGCAAGACTTCCTATATTCGGATGGCAGCTCTGAACATGTTAGGAAAATATTAGAAATATATATATAGGACTTAGATAGATTATTCCATTTTGATGAAAGATTGTAACTTTCTACTCTATATTTGTAGGGCAAGGCAAAATTTTATATTTTGATGTAAGATTGTACATTGTCTACTTTTGGTTAATTTCCATGTATGTCATGGTGATTCTAATAAGAAATATTGAATTCTTTGTCGCCTAATACATTCATATATCATGATTTGTGTGGTTTTGTATGTCATGTGTAAACTATGTTTAGTCACTGAAAAAGTCTACCATTTTCAAAAGCGCTCAAACAATCAGGGCCCTAATTTTTTTACGAAATAGAATTTTCAATCCTAGTACCTCTCTACCAACGCCTATGGTTGTTGCTTGATATCTGTAGCTATTTTGCAAGCTTATCCCATTAGTTACCAACGAAGGTATATGCGTTGCCTTCTATCCTAGCAACGCCCAAAAACGCAACGCATTTTTATCTGTTAGTATGGTCACTAGCAATGCCTATATGAGCATTTAGATACACATAAGTGTGTTGCTGTTGGGGGGGTTCTCTTGTACTAGCTAGTAATTGTCGCAACTATAACGGAATGAATAAAACTGCCAACTGTGTGAGTTCCTCGGTTGACTTCCTCGTTTGGTCTTGAGGGGGAAATACCAGGATGGGTATGCTTGGTGATAGTTTTAGTTTGGATCCGAATAGGTCTTTATTATCTCTATCTAATAGTTGCCAGTTGTATTGAGTCTCTATAGGTTGTTTAGTGCATGTTGCGCTGCTGCTTCAGTCCACCATACCTATGTAGGCGAGGACCGCCGAATTCTAGTCTCACAGTGTACTGGCATCAGTACTGACCGCTCTTTTTTTCCTTTGCCCTTTGTCGGCACCCCTTTTGTTTAAGCAGGTTTTGAGATCGACATCGTTTGCAGGGTTACCCTTCTGGCTTGGCCTGGGAAGGGTTATGGACGCCATTGGTTATTTTTCATGGCTCTTAGCTCAATTTGCTTCTTGTCCATACTCGGACGATGTATCGTTTTCAAGGTGATTTGGATCTTTGTATTGTATATATGTATTCTTGACTCATGGAGTCGTTGTTGTATATATCTGTTTTGTGGGTTCCATCATGGACTAATGTGTAATGGTATTACTTCGTTTTCCACCCGCACGAAAGTGTGGGAACCTTTGAATTGTTTCTATGCGGGTTTGGCGGGAATCGCTGAAACTTGCATAGGGCTGATCTGAGGGTGTTACACCGACAAGGAGCCACGAGCATCGTCGGCAGCAGTCGCGAACTCACTAGCGAGCGAGATCATCTGATTGAGATCTAGCATGTGATTGTCCTGCAGGCACTTCAACTTATGTCGGAGCAATGTACCCTTTTCCAAGCCGTCAATGTAGGCGGCCATAGCGGTCTGATCGTGATCTCCTGCGCAGGAATTTTTCATATCCAACCAGCAGGAGAGGTGGGCTCGAGATGTCTCGTCTTTCTCTTGCACGCACCGTTGTAGATCGCCAACAGTGCAGGGACGCTTATACGTACCCTCGAAGTTTTTGGTGAACGCTTCTTGCATGTCCAACCAGTTGCAAATGGACTTTCCCGGCAAGTCATCAATCCATTGGCGGGCCATGCCTGTCAACATCAGTGGGAGGTACTTGATGGCAACATTGGGGTTTCCCCCGGCGATCTCCACCGCGTTGTCGTAATCCGGCAACCACGTAGCTGGTTTGGCAGTGCCGTCATAGGGCTTGATCGTCTTGTCTATCTGGAAACCCTTGGGGTAAGTTGCGGTCCGTATTATAGGTCCAAAGCAACGTGGTCCCAGGTACTGTCCTTCCCGGCCTCGTGAATCTTGTCCAGGAATGTGTGCGTCGTATGGCTCCGGGCTTGCTTTTTTCTTCTTCACACCAGGGCATGGGCTGCATGAACGACGTGGGCCTCCTCCGCCATGGTGGCTACTAGGTGGCGATGGAGGCGGAGGTGGCGGTGGGTTAGCTTTCTTGTTGTTACCCTCCTGTGACGCCTCGCGTCTGTCGCGGTTGCTTGTCGGAGGTGGAGGGCCATGGCGTGACCTGATATTGTGTCCTTGGTTGCTGTTGTGCTCCCCACCATGACGGGGTTGCTCCGTGTTGTCGCAAATGACGATGCCACCCTGAGGTTATCTTGGTGGAGACATGCTCGTACGATGGTGAGCCTTTGGGTCTTCGTGATGTCGGGGAGATCAGGGCGGAGGAGATGGGCACCGAGGATGAGCTTTGCCTCCATGGTCGGAGGATATGGGGATAGTGTCCTTCCTATTGCGCGTGTCCCTCCGTATTTATTTTGATGAACCCATCCTGGACCCGACATCATGAGGAGATCTCTCCCTTGACGGCCTAGGATTGCTAGACTGGCAATATGTTGGGTCTGACTCAAGCCTCCCTTTTTCTATTGTTTGACCGCCTTTTCTACAAGGTCATAGTCATGTTCCATAGCTGCGGGTGATCTATCCTGATCCAGTAGTGTCTTGGCGACGGCTAAGTTGAGGATAGGAGTGGGCATGACATGCCTGCCCTCGCTGTCAATGTATGTCTTGGCTTGTGGCGGCTTCGGGGGAGCCCATCCTAGGTTGCGCCGTACACCAGGATCATTGATAACGCGAGCCGGAGCTTTCTTAGCCTTCTGCTACTTAAGCAAAGTCTTGTACTCGGCCTCCATGGCTCTAGCTGTCTCGATTGATTTTTGTGCCTTGGCCAGATCTCGATCTAGCTTTGCTCCCTGCTCCACGATGGCATGTGCCTCCTCTAGTAGCTGTTGCCGCTTCTCGTCAAGATGGACTAAGTTCCGTATATGGTCCATAATCATGGGCTCGATGAGCAAATTTTCGTACATCACTCTATCAGCTGGAGTGACTTGGGCGGCCGCAGACGTGGATGCTAGAGGCGGCGGATTTGCGGTGTTGGGGTTTCTCGGACCGATGTTGAGTTCCTGCGGCTGCTGCGCTGGGTTAGGCGGAGGGGGCATGGCCTTTGCTCGACCATTGTTGGCAGCATCAACTGGTCCCTTCCCCTTCTCCAGCGCCTTGGGCGGAGCTTGTCCAGGTTGGTCTTCTTCCATCACGCTCCCAATGGCGATGAACACCTCCCGGGATGTGATGGCCTTGTCGGCCTGCTCGTCGCGCTTGATGTCCTCCTCCATCTCCTACACAGCAGAGTCGAGTTCCTCTGGGTTGATATCCATCTCCTCCGAGTCCACGCTGATGTCGGCGTAGAGCGCGTCAAAAACAGAGTCGAGGGGTGCAGGGGCTTCCTCGACGACGGAAGAAGATGCTGAGGCTATAGGGATGTTGACTGGAGGCGGTGGTGGCAGAGGTTGTGGCGGCGGTGGCCCAGGTATGGCTGCGATCTCGGCCTGAGCAGTTGTTTTAGTGGTCGCGTAGTTATTGACGGTGCTGATCATGCTCTCAAAGGTGAGGAGACCCGCGGCATGTTGCCGCCTTAGTGTATGCCGGAGAAGTGTACCACGATCCAGTCCTTCCACAAAGTGATAAATATCATAATCACTAGGGTAGTGCTCCAGATCGGCACGTATACGGAGCCACCTGGCGTGGTAATCATGGGGGTCTTCACCCTCTCTCTGAACGCAACGCGCCAGATTGAAGATAGTCACCACGCCGACAAACTGCGATCTCTGCTTTCCAGACGCACGGGCGAAGCCGGCGGATTTGCAGCGATCTTCCACCATTATATCCTGCACATGGGCGGTTTGGGTGGGCCTTGAATTTTTTCGATCTAAGCCAGCAAACTCCAAAGAGAGATCCGACTTCGATCCTTCCGCGAACGTATCCTACCCGTAGGTGGTCCGTGCGGGCCTTGACGATCCTCCGACTTCCAAGGAACTAGTGCCCGAGTCGGTTTTGCCGATGAAGAGGTGGATGTCCCTGATTGGGACGATCGAGCAACGGGTGGGGTTTGTCTTTGCCGGGATCCAGAACTCGTCGGGAGGGACGATCGAAACGTTGCCCGAGAAGAGAACACGGCCGATGGCTACGGTTCCGCCGATTCCCGCGAAGAGCTTTGACCTCGCTCGTTGTAGAGCCTGAAGCGCCTCTTGCCCCACGGCAGATGCCATGGGTAGGCTAAAGTATGAGGCCAATGGATGCTAGAGGGATCTGGGGAGGGAAGATGTATTTGATTCTACACACAAACGACTAATGTAAAGATCTTTATTTCTCCTCTCTTGGGCTACAAGTGCTCCTTGAGCTGTTTACAAGAGGAGAAGATGAACTTTTACCAGCCTAACGGTACCAAATGAGCCGATGCTCTTCTCAGAGTCCAAGCCTCTCCTTATAAAGGGGCGTCTTGGATCCTCTAGGGCTGACGTGGCAAGCATATTCGAAGAATATGCTTGTCCCAATATAGTAACTCGGCAGCCTCCTTTCCGTGTCGCCCTTCTAATGACGGCAAGGTTTCAGAGAACCCCACCTGCACGCCTCGGGCTCCAAGACTGTCACCTCCATGACCTCCTTCTGCCCTTCTGCCGCTCTACGCCTTGTCCTTTGTGTTTGGCTCTGCTCAGATTCTTCCTAGCTTGTGGCTAGGGTTTGACTATAGGCACTTCCTTCTCCTGCAAGCTTCATGTCATTCGGCCCTGCCTCGCTTAACTCGGCTTGGCGTTCACCTGCATTTAGATTATTCGGGCTGACCCGGCCGACTTAAACAGTACGTCAGCCGGGTAACGTATTGCTCTTCTCATAAGTGTCCTGCTCTTGCTTACCTCAGCCGACCTTCACAGGATTCGGCCGATTTAGACAGTAACTCGGAATTTGGACGGGGAACTTCCTTTTGTCTTTCCCCGTCCTGACCCTACCCGGGGTCACCTCCCCAACATTAGTCCCCGAAGCTGGTATGGTCCTGCCTATAACTTCGGCCGGTCCATATCAGTTTCCCAATACTCGTGTATCCTTGTTTCCGAGTCACTTTTCCGCCGTCCGAGGTATCCGTGTATCTTCTGGCATATGCCTCATCCTACGTGTAACACTTATCATTGTTTCTCTAGTTTTTTGTTCCTCTACAGTGCCCACTGACAGGCTACAGTGATTACTGCTCCTGTCGCGTCGGCGCTACAACGCCTCGCGCACCATTTCTGGCAGGGGCCCCGATCGTCTCCTGCGTCGTGTGGTCGTTGGTGCGGCTCCACTCATCCTCGAGCGATTACGCCCCACACACGATCTACACGGTTGGTGCCCGCACCCACGATCCCACTACCGCGCCAAACCCTCGCGGTTATAAAGGGGGGCACGGGGCTAGAGGGTTTATTTTCCTCCTTCGCTCCCCATTGCCCTTCTTCTTCCTTTCGCCCTTGCTCCTGTTCGTGCTCCCGCGGCCGTGCGCTCGTCGGAATCCTCGATGGTGAGGCCTCAATTCCTCTGCTCCGTCGACCTCGTCCCCGTGCGCTTGCTCCGGCGCTGTCGCCGGTGAGTTCTTCTGGTCTTATTGCCTAGATTTCCCTCTAGATGCGTCTGTCGCTCTCTAGATTTCCCGCGGCGCTTCCTTTCCCGCTCCGCCGCCGTTTTCATCTAGGACCACGACGGGGCCTTGCAGTTCTAGGCTTTGCTCCGCCGCTAGTTCCTCCTCGTTAGATTCCTCCGACGACCCTATGTCAAGCTCCGTTAGTGGCGCGCTCATCGAGGATGACGATGCAGTGTCTGGTTCGGAGCGAGGCTCCTGGCAAGGTTCCACCGTCACCCGCCGAGAGATCGAGTGGCTGCAGAACCCGCCGGATTCCAGCCGATGTAGCTTGTCGCTTACCCGGCAGCGAATCTTCTCCCGTTCTAAAAGAGGGCGAGTACGTCGTCTTTATGTCTCATTTCGCTCGCGGGTTTGGTCTTCCTCTTAGCGATTTTGCTAGGGAATTCCTAGATTACTTCGGCCTGCAGCCGCATCATCTTCCGGCTAACGCCATTGCTTCTCTGTCCGCTTTTATCTTGGCCTCGGAAGGATACTTCGGCCTTTGGCCGTCTGTGCATGTATGGTCCAAGTTCTTCCAGATTAGATCCAATGTTGTTCCAGACAAATCTCTTCAACCTTCCGAGAAACTGCTTACCCAGTGTGGAGCCGCGTCCATCACACCTCGGAGGAAATCCGAGTTTCCTCGCATCGCTAGTCTCGAGTCATGCAAGAAATGGCATAGATCGTTTTTCTATGTCAAGAATTCTGGGAAGGAAGACAAGATTCGGCTCCCTGCCTTCTCCATCGGCTCCCCTTCCAAGAAGAACTGGACTTATAATCCCAGGAAGATCCATGCCCTGGCCGAGGCCTTCGAGATTCGGCTGAAGGAGCTGATCCGCGTCGGGTTACGTGGCGAGGATCTGATGACTACCTTCGTCAGCAGCCGGATCTGCCCTTTTCAGCAACGCACGCATAAGCTCTGCTATATGAGCGGACCCCTTGATCCCAATCGAGTCTCAACGGTTGAGCTCGATAACTATCTTATTTTCAAGCGTGTCCGAGCTATCTTTAAGACGGAGATGCCGGAGGATTGGACCTGGGGACTAAAGTCGTTCACCCGCGAGCATCCTCCTCCTGAGGTAGGTTCACGCAGTTGTGTTTTGCTTTTTAATCGCGTCTGTGATTTCTCTTGCTAATTTCTCTGTCTCTTTTCCTGCAGAGGTTTGAGGAGCAGAAGATCGAGGATGCTGAGGTTTTGTCCCTCCCGTGGACCTCAGATCGGAACACCCCGGATAGTGGGGAGCCTGACTCGGAGGAGTTCATTCCCAAGTCAGAACTTGCTCCGGCTCATGCCCGTGGCAAGACCCCGGCCCACGAGGAGGAAGGTGATTCAGACGAGGTCAAAGTTCTTGAGGTAGTCGCCGCAATGCCAATTTCTTATGCATTTCCGACCTCTACTTTCTCAGCTAATCAGGCTGGTCAGGTTCACAACGCCGAGCCTCTCACCTCCCGACCTCCTATTACCTCGAGGAAGCGTACCGCTCCAGCTGGTGCCTCGGAAGCCGCTCCCAAGAAACGAACGAAGAAGTCAGCCCAGCACCCTCCGAAGCGTAAAACTATGCCCGGGGTTACTGGGTGAGTTACTTTTCATTTGTATTTCTTGTTTCTCTCTTTCTGTCTTCTGACCTGACTCTTTGTGCCTTTGCAGAGCTCCTCTATCTGTTAAGCCAATGGTCCTAGCATGACGAGTCATACGACTCGGCCGCCTTCTCCTCCGCCTCCTGAAGATACTAGGGTTCCTAGTCCTGCTCGTGCAGACTCTCCTCCTGCTCCGAATCAAACGTCATCTCGCCAGGATGCGCCTGAGGTCTCTCCTGTTGACACCGACACAACTCGGCCAGTAAATATTTCTACTGAGCCTGCTGCCTCCTCCGTGAATCCCGAAGTTTCCCCCAGGATTCCTTCGACCCCCACAGTCTTTACTGCCACTCCGACTCCAGCCGAGAATACCACTATCTCGGCGCCCTCAGAAACCGTAATCCCTTCGGCCCCCAATTATGCCACTCCAAGTGCCGAGGTAACAGCTCCTGCCGACGCCTCTTATAAGGCAAGAAAGGTCATCGTCACCAAACCTCCCTCCTCTTAGAAAGGGCTTGCCAGCTCTTCTCAGCCTACAATTGCTGATGCATTGTGCAAGGGGGTTTCTTCTGCCAAGACTATTGTTACCCCGGCCGCTGATACCCAGCTCGCTCTTCACAAGAGTCCCGCGGCGGCGGTGGCTACACAACACGTCCGAGGTAAAGTCCTGACTCGTACTAAGAGTGGGAACAACCTCGGCTTGTTGGTTGAGTATGCCAGCAATTGGAACGCTGCTGATCAGCTCGAGGGCAATCCAAGCAGTCGGCCATTTCAACTCTCCGACATCAGCAGTCGCTTACATCTGGCTGCCAAGATCGTTCTTGACAGCGATAAGATGAATGAGGTAATTGTTTTTATTGACGTTTGATTAGTCATTCGAATGATATTATATATACTCTAGTCCCCGAAGCTTGCAACCAAATAATTTGTTATTCGTTTGGAAGTTTTATTAGGCTTTGCCTGGTTCAGTTTTGTCTTACTGTTCGAATATCCAACCACCTAGATCCGAGTTAAGATTTGCTTAATTCGGATCTGTCTTAGCTTCGAATATCCAGCCACCTAGATCCGAGTTAAGCTTTGCTTGATTCGGATTTGTCTTAGCTTCGAATATCCAGCCACCTAGATCTGAGTTATGCTTTACTTAATTCGGATCTGTCCTAGCTTCGAATATCCAGCCACCTAGATCTGAGTTAAGCTTTGCTTGATTCGGATCTGTCTTAGCTTCGAATATCCAGCCACCTAGATCCGAGTTAAGCTTTGCTTGATTTGGATATGTCTTAGCTTCGAATATCCAGCCACCTAGATCTGAGTTATGCTTTACTTAATTTGGATCAGTCTGAGCTTCGAATATCTTATTGCTATTTATTTTGTTGCTTAGGTTGCGCATGACCGGCGGACCGCCTAATTCCAAAGGCTGCTTTTGTCACATAAAAAATTGCAAGACAAGTATGAGAAAGTCATTCCCGTGATGAAGAAAGCTGGTAAGTTAACAAACCTTTGCATTGTCCCTAAAGTTCTTATTGTTTTGGACGTGAGGTGTTAGCTCATTTTGCTGGTCAATAGGTAATATCAACAATCTTAATATCCGTCTTGAGAAGAAAGTCAAGGCCCTGGAAGGTTAGTTACCCTTTTTCTTTATAGATTTCCATCCGAAACTTATACCGGGTTTCTTTTAACCCTTTTGGCTTTGGTATAGCCGAGTTACAAACTTTTGCAGCGTCACATCAAGAATTCATACCCATGCCTGATATGATGCTGCATTTTTTAGGACAAGCCGCTACTCACTCGGCGCAGCTGGAAGATAATGATGACGAGATAATTCGCTTGCGCGCCGAGGTGGAGTCCATCAAGCTCTCTCAGAAGTCTGAGTTAGAGAAAGTTGACCAGGAGTTCTCCGAGGAGAAGAATCGGCTAGCTCTGCAATTGCAGAAAAATAAAGAACTCCTCGAGGCTGCCGAACTCAAGACACAGGCGATGAGCGAGGAGATCACTCGCTTTGAGAAAACCAAGGGTGATTGGGCTCAAGATCTTCAGAGAATGCTGAGCTATATTCATCGTAAGCCTCTGACCGTGGCCGAGTTATCCTTTTCTCTTTCTTACTGTTGACCGATGTACTTTTATTTTGCGTAGACCATTTTCCAGAAGCTAAGCCCGTGAGCTCTAGAGCAGTAGTTAATGCTCGTGCGCGCAGAGGTGTCCCCATAGATGCGAGCCCAGAATACTCGATGGAAGATTACTTGGTTGTCGTTGGCGCTGCTGTTGGTACGATGAAGATTATGGGCAAGGACTTGGTGCAGGAAGCCATCCGGGCCTACCATGTTCTCTGGTCGAACACTTCTAGGACTCTTGATATTGATGAGATCAAGATACTGGTGGAAAGATTGATGGCATCCCAGAACTAGTTAAATCTCTGGAGGGAATCCGCTGGACGAGTTGGTGTTGATATGGCGCTCACAGTCGTTATGTCATGGTATGAGGATATTTCCCTCGATACCTTGATAAATTTGCGCACTGGCTCCCGTTGGGTTGAGGATCCAGAATTCGTCGCTCACCGACAAGATCGTGCCTTCCAGCTTGTTGAGTATACGGACGTGCATAACTGGATTGAAGGGCCGAGTTTCCTTTCTAACCTGGCGGATGAGGTCGAAGTTGAAGATGCCTCTGATGATAATTCAGCTGACCAGGACGAGGATGAGGGCGACTCGGATACTTCTGGTGATTCCAACGCAAGCTCGGATGGCAATGGCGACGCGCGATCCTCCTCCAAAGGGACCGGGCATTCTCAAGCTCAAGCCGATGTTTCTCAACAGCCCCGGGCTTCCCCCAAAGTTGCTCCTGGTTCTGTGGAGGGTGAAGCAACTTTGGCCGAGGTGTCGTTTACCTCGGAGTGCCCAGTGCCTGACCAAGTCGCTGCCCCTTAGGTTTAAAAAACTCTAAGTTATTTCTTATCCCCGGTATGTCGGGCATATGATGTGTGTGAAACAATTGTTCGACTCTCTGTGTGGTATGAACCTCTTTTGCCTTTTTCCGCTGAGGCACACATGGTTGTGATCATTATTATTCTGTTTAAACTGATCTTGTTTGTTTAAATCTTTGCTTTGGTGGCCTTCAATTTCTTAAGTTCGGATTGTGTGTTTGCATTTGTCCCATCGTAGTTCGGCGTCTAATATTGCCTGACCTTTATAAATTTGACAGCTCAACCATTGTGTTCTTGAATTCTATCCAAGTTGTAAATCTCGAAGCCCATATTTGGGGAGAGCGAAATAATATCATTCTGGGTGCCGAAGTTTGATACCCATTTTTGTAACAAGGGACAATTGTGGGGCAATTCCCTAATCAGTGCTCTAGAAATCGAGATTTAACACATCACTAATGTGAAATAACATTGGGCAGTCCCCGAGTCATTGCTCGAGGTGCTGAGGTTTAATACATAACCCAAACTCAAAAAACAAAACATGGCAGTCCCCGAGTCATTGCTCAAGGTGCCGAGGTTTAATACATAACCCAAACTCAGAAACAAAATATGGCAGTCCCCGAGTCATTGCTCAAGGTGCCGAGGTTTAATACATAACCCAAACTCAGAAACAATATAGGGCAGTCCCCGAGTCACTGCTCAAGGTGCCGAGGTTTAATACATAACCCAAACTCAGAAACAATATAGGGCAGTCCCCGAGTCACTGCTCAAGGCGCCGAGGTTTAATACATAATCTAAAATGCAAAATAATATAGGACAGTCCCCGAGTCATTGCTTGAGGTGCCGAGGTTTAATACATAGTTAATACTTCATCCTGAAGCGTCACTTTACAACGTGTCATAGATGACTCCTATGAGTAAAATGGACGAAGTAAGGCTATGTTCCATGGTCTTTTCGATTCTTCGCCGGCTTTGTCTGCCTTGTTCTTTTCTGGTGACTGAGCATCAATTAGGTAATACGCATCATTGTGCAATGCTTTTCTCACGATGAATGGTCCTTCCCATGGGGGTGATAGTTTGTGCATGCCGGCCGTGCGTTGCACTAACCTAAGAACCAAATCTCCTTCTTTAAACACTCTTGGATTTACTTTCTTGTTGTGATATCGTCGCAAGTCCTGTTGATAAAGAGCTGATCTTGATAGTGCCAACTCCCTGGCTTCTTCTAGCAGATCGACATTATCTTGCCGAGCTATCTCATTTACCTCAGCGGTTGTATACTGGGTAACTCTTGGCGAGTCATGTATTATGTCGGCTGAAAACACGGCTTCTGCCCCATATACCAGAAAAAATGGTGTATACCCTATTGACCTATTTGGGGTAGTTCTGAGGCTCCATAGCACTGCTGGTAGTTCCTCGATCCAACACCCTGCCGACCTTTGCAGTGGTTCGACGAGCCGGGGTTTTATTCCAGACAATACTAGTCCATTGGATCTTTCTTCTTGCCCATTAGATGTTGGGTGAGCCACCGGGGTGACATCCAGTCTTATGTGTTTTTCTTGACAGAATCTAGCAAAAGCTCCTTTAGCAAAGTTTGTACCATTGTCTGTAATAACACTGTGTGGGTAACCATATCTCAAGATAATGTCTTTGAGGAATTTTACTGTTGTGGGTCCATCACATTTTTTTATTGGTTTCACTTCAATCCATTTTGTGAATTTGTCGACCATGACTAAGATGTGGGTCATCCCGCCCCGGGCCGGCTTGAATGGTCCCACCATATCTAAACACCATATAGAAAACGGCCAAGTAATTGGTATTGTTTTTAACTCGGACGATGGCATATGTATCTTGCTGGCATATCTCTGGCAACCATTACACTTTTCCACCAGTTCTTTGGCCTCTTTCAACGTTGTTGGCCAATAAAATCCATGCCTGGATGCTTTGGCCACTAAAGCTCTAGACGAGGCGTGATGCCCGCATTCTCCTTGATGTATATCTAGGAGGATATCCTGGCCTTCCGCCGAACTCACACATCTTTGCAACATGCTTGTGACGCTTCTTTTATACAGCTCATTGTTTATGATTGTATAAGCTTTATCTCTTCTCACCGTCTGTCTAGCCAATACCTCATTACTCAGCAAGGTCTCATCCTTAAGGAAGGAAAATATGGGTTGCGCCCATGTTGGCATGATTTTATATGGGAGAGTTCCACTATCTATTTCCATATTTTCTACCGACATAACGACCTCGGGTTTCTCCATATCCGGTTTACATTCTTTGTCAATCTCCATCGGCACATTATCCTCCCTTGATTTTCCCGGGATATAGATGGATTCAGACTTTGGTGATGGAGCTATTGATGGTTTTCTCAAGTGCTCCAGGGCGATACCTGGGGGAATTGATTGCCTGGTTGATCCGAGTTTTGACAGCGTATCTGCAGCGTCATTTTCTGCCCGAGGTACATGATGAAATTCACATCCATCGAAGTATCCACTGAGTTTTTGCACATGAAATCTGTATAAGGCCATATTTGCGTCCAGCGCATCCCAATTGCCGGATACTTGTTGTACTACTAGATTTGAATCTCTGTAGCATAAGATTCGGCGTATCCCAATCTCTTTTGCCACCTTACATTGTTTGATGCGGCGAAATGTATCTGTAGCACATATTTCAACTGATCTCTTTTCGGCGAGGTTAACACTATTCCCGCTCCCAATCCATTCCTCAGCTTGGAACCGTCGAAGTGCATTGTCCAATAACTCGGGTCTGGTAATGGTGGCTCATATTGTATCTCGGCCCAATCCACAAAGAAGTCGGCCACAGCCTGAGATTTGATTGCATCTCGCCTATCGAATTGCGGAGCATAAGGTGATAATTCAATTGCCCATTTTGCTATTTGGCCACTTGCGTCTTTATTGCTCAATATGTCGGCTATGGGCGCTTCGCAGATAACTTTGATCGGGTGCTCTTCAAAGTAATGTTTAAGTTTTTTCGCTGACATGTATACCCCATATGCCATCTTCTGATAATGTGGGTAATTTTGCTTTGAGGCTGATAGTACCTCGCTTAGGTAATAAACCGACCTTTGTACTGATTTATCAACTTCAATTCGCTCCACCACGATCACAGCACTTACTACTCTGTTCGTGGCGGCTATGTAAAGTAACATAGGCTCTTTTGACAATGGAGAGGCCAGGATTGGCGCTGTGACCAACATCTTCTTCAGTTCATAGAACGCATTATCTGCTTGTGGTGTCCAAATGAACTTATCAGATTTTTTCATCAGTTGATAAAGTGGTAATGCTTTGTCTCCCAGCCGACATACAAATCGGCTAAGCGAGGCCAGGCAACCTGTGAACTTCTGTACGTCATTTAGACATCTCGGCAATTCCATCCTTTCTACTGCTCTTATCTTAGTTGGGTTGGCCTCTATACCTCGGCTAGATACGAGAAAACCGAGTAGTTTTCCAGCCGGTACGCCGAAGGTGCATTTTTCCGGGTTAAGCTTCATTCGGAACCTTCTCAAGTTCGCGAAAGTTTGTCGAATATCATCCAGTAGCGTTTTGCTTTCTTTCGTTTTGATAACCACATCATCTACATATACTTGTATATTTTTTCCTATCTGGTCATGCAGACATTTTTGCATACATCTCTGGTACGTTGCCCCTGCGTTACGCAGGCCGAATGGCATGGTGCGATAGCAATAAGCCCCGTACGGGGTAATAAACGCAGTCTTTATTTGATCGGCCGGATTTAACGGTATCTGGTGAAAACCAGAATACGCGTCTACAAATGATAACAGCTCACAACCAGCGGTCGAATGAATGACCTGGTCTATTCTAGGTAAAGGAAAAGGATCTTTTGGACACGCCTTGTTCAGGTTCGTGTAATCAATACACATTCGCCATACAATGGCTACATTTGGATCATCCTTCTTCTTTTCTACTAGCACCGGGTTTGATAGCCAATCCGGATAAAGCACCTCCATGATGAACCCGGCCGCAAGGAGCCGAGCTATCTCATCCCCTATTATTTTTCTCCTGTCTTCGGCGAAGCGGCGGAGAGGTTGCTTCACCGGCCTTGTTCCTGGCCTTACATTCAGAGAGTGCTCGGCCAACTCCCTCGGCACACCTTGCAAATCCTGAGTTGACCATGCAAAGATATCCCGATTCTCACGGAGGAAGTTGGTGATCTCGCTTTCCTATTTAGCATCTAGGACGGCACCAATGGTGACGGTGCGCTCTGGGAACTGCTCATCTATCTGGAACTTTTTTGTTTCTTTAGTTGGCTGGAAAGAGACACTTCCATGCGGTTTGGACAATGCCGGCATATTCAGTTGTGCCGACTGAGCGAGGGCCGCTACCTCCTGAATCCTTTTTTTCTCTTGCTATTACCAATGACTCGGCCAGGTTTGATCTGTTGGAGATATGCCCTAGAGGCAATAATAAATGTAGTTATTATTATATCTTTGTGTTTATGATAAATGTTTACATTCATGCTATAATAGTATTAACAAGGAAACATTGATACTTGTGTGATTTGTAAACTTAATTTGAAGTCCCTAGTATAGCCTCTATACATCACTAGCTTGTTGGTTGATAAATGATTGTGGTTTCCCTATCATGAACATTGAGATGTTATCAACAACAAGATCATATCGTTAGGAGAATGATATGATGGACATACTCCTATACATAAGCGTAGCATAAAGATCAAGTCATTTCAATAGTTCAATTGCTATATGCTTTCTGATACATAGTAACCTAATTCCTTCGACCATGAGATCATGCATATCACCTTTACCGGATGGATGCTTTGATGACATCAAACACCACACAGTAACTGGGTGGCTATAAAGGTGGCATTGAGTGTTCGGAAAGTATTGGTTGAGACACATGGATCAAGAGTGGGATTTGTCCATCCATATGACGGATAGATATACTCTAGGCCCTCTCGGTGGAATGTCATCCAATTAGCTTGCAAGCATGTGACTGGCTCACAAGGGATCACATATCACGGGAACGAGAAAAGAGTACTTATCAGTAACGAGGTTGAACTAGGTATGCATAGATACCGACAATCATAACCTCGGATAAGTAAACTATCGTGAGACAAAGGGAAATTGGTATCGTATGTAAGTGGTTCATTCGATCGCAAAGTAATCGTAGAAATATGTGGGAGCCATATGAATTTCCAGATTCCTCTATTGGTTATTGTTCGGAGAAGTGTCTCGATCATGTCCGCATAATTCACGAACCGTAGGGAGACACACTTAAGGATTCGATGTTGTTTGAGTAGTTATGGAATTATGAGAAAGAGACCGAATGTTGTTCGGAGTCTCGGATGGGTCCGGGATATCACGAGGTGATCAGGAATGGTCCGGAGAATAAGATTCATATAAGGAAAGTCCCGTTTCGGAGTTGGGGAATGATTCCGGTGTTTTCATCGGGAATGTTCTAGAAGGTTTCGAAATGTCCGGCACTCCGGAGGGGAAGGGTACATGAATGTGTTGTATCAAGTTGGTATGATTGCATCATGTACTAAGTGCCCTCGCTGTTCCAAATAAAGGATTAAATTGAATCCTAGTTTGAAAAGTCAAATAGCTAAATTGAAAAGTCAAATAGCTAAAATTGGAAAGTGGAAAAGAGGAGGAGGGGGGAATCCGAGTTTGGGAGGAGTTCCCTCCTCCAACCGGCGGCAACCCTCCAAGACGAGTTGGGGAGGGACTCCTCTCCCTCCCCTTGGCCGCCGGCCCCCTCCACCTATATAAGGAGGGGCAGGGACCCCTCCTAGCACACAAAAGTCCCTCACCTCAAACCCTAGAAGCTGCAGCCCACCATAGCCGCCGCCGCCCCCCTAGGGTTTTGCCCTAGCCGCCGACTTAGGTGTCCCCGAAACCCTATCCGCTGGCTCTAGCCTCTCCTCCTTGGTGTGTCTAAACCCTAGATCGCCGAGGAGCTCTCTCATACTCCACCATACTCGCTCCGGATTAAGGCGAAGCCCTGCGAGATCTCCCCTCTACTTCCGGTACCACGCTGTTGTGCTGCCGGAATCGCGAGGAGAGTACTACAACCTCCGCTGCCTGCTGGAACAAGGGAGAGGAAGGTCTTCGTCGAGTACCGAACGTGTGACCGACTGCGGGAGCGCTGCCGGAACGCAGCGCCAGAAGGATCGTCTACGCGATCTTGAGATCGGGAAGAGTACGACTACATCACCCACGAGAATCCTCTCTCGTTAAACACTTTGGAATCTTCGAGGGTAAGTTATGCCATCGACTCGTTGCTACAATCTAGTAGATAGATCTTGGCTTGTTTGTTTGTATGCGATAGAAAATTTTTGTTTTCCACGCTACGAAACCCTACAGTGGTATCAGAGCCGTGTCTATATGTAGATCTGTTGCACGAGTAGAACACAATGGTCATTATGGGCGTTGATGCTTTTATTGTCGATTGATTCTTGTGTACTTTGCATCTTGCGGTATGTTGGGATGAAGCGGCCCGGGCTAACCTTACATGACATCGTTCATAAGACTTGCTCCACGCTCGACATGCAACTTGTATTGCATAAGTGGCTTTGCGGGTGCCTGTTTCTCCTAGCATAGTTAAGATCCAATTTACAACGGGTGATTAACAATACTAGTATCAATGTTGTGGTTCATGTTCGTAAGTTAGAACGACACTTATTGAAAGCCCCAAACCACGTAAAACATGCAAAGAAAGTAGAGGCGTGTAACTTTGTTTTGCAGGGGTGTGCAGTGATGTGATATGGCCATGATTGTGATTATATTTGATGTATGCAATGTTCCTTATTCTAAGTTGGCAACCGGCAGGAGCCATATGGTTGTCTTTAATTTATGTTAAGACCCGCGTGTCTATTCAAAGTAGTTGTAATAGTTGAAGCCGGTGGACAACAACCATGGAGAGGCGTCATTGACCTTGATGCAATGCCGGTGATGATGGAGATCATGTTTGTGCTAGAAGATGGAGATCAGAAGCACAAAGAAGAAAGGCCATATCATATCACATATTATGAATTGCATGTGATGTTAATCCTTTATGCATCTTGTATTGCTTAGTAGACGACGGTAGCATTATAAGATGATCCCTCATGCACATGAATTTCAAGTCATAAAGTGTTCACCCTTAGTTAGCACCATTGCTAAAGCTTGTTGTTTCGAAGCACCACGTGATGATCGGGTGTGTTAGATTCCGCAAGTGTATACAACGTGAGCAAGCCAGATTTGCTCATGCGGAAACTAAGGTTTGATCTTGACGAGCCTAGCATGTACAGACATGGTCTCGGAACACGGATCACCGAAAGGTAAAGCATGAATCATATAGTAGATACGATGAACATGACGATTGTTCGCCATTGAAACTATATCAAATCTCGTGATGATCGGTGTTGATGTGGTGGATTTGGTTCGTGTGATCACTAAAATAATGTGAGGGATATTGTTTTGAGTGTGAGTTCACCTAGATTAACTTTATTATTAATTTGAACTCAATTTGTCATAAACTTAGTCTAAACTATTGCAAATATGTTGTAGATCAATGGCAGCCCCTACCATCAATTTTAATGCGTTCCTAGAGAAAGAAAAGTTGAAAAACAATGGAAGCAACTTCGCGGATTGGTTCCGCAATTTGAGGATTGTCCTCACAGCTGGTAATTTGACCTATGTGCTGGATGCACCGCTGGGTGACCCACCTGCAGCTGATGCTTCCGATGAAGTAAAGAATGTTTACCTCGCTCGGAAGAATCAGTACTCCATAGTTCAGTGTGCTATCTTGTATGGTTTGGAATCGGAGCTTCAGAAAAGGTTTGAGAATTCAGACCCATATGATATTTCGAGGATCTCAAATTGATCTTTGAGACTCATGCGGCAATTGAAAGTTATGAGGCTTCTGAAAAGTTCTTTAACTGCAAGATGGAAGAGGGCAGCTCCATCAGTGAGCATGTGCT
The DNA here is from genome assembly GCA_910589765.1 of Avena atlantica. Taxonomy (NCBI): domain Eukaryota; kingdom Viridiplantae; phylum Streptophyta; class Magnoliopsida; order Poales; family Poaceae; genus Avena; species Avena atlantica. The sequence continues at coordinate 178,405,202 of OU342738.1, read as the reverse complement.
TAAGATGTCTGGGCACGCAAACAAACTTCAAAGCTTGGGTATAGTGATTCCTAATGCTTTGGGGATTTACCGTGTCCTCCAATCACTACCACCAAGTTACAAGAACTTTGTAATGAACTACAACATGCAGAACATGAACAAGCAGTTGCTAGAACTGTTTGCTATGTTAAAGTCTGCAGAAGTGGAGATCAAGAAAGAGCACCAAGTGTTGTTGGTCAATAAGACCACCAAATTCAAGAAAGGCAAGTCTAAGCAGAAGGGACACTTCAAGAAGGGTGGTAAGAAAGTTACCACGCCGGCGAAGAAGACCAAGGCTGGACCTAAGCCTGAAACTGAGTGCTTTTACTGCAAGGGAGAAGGTCACTGGAAGAGGAATTGCCCAAAGTACTTGGCGGATTTGAAGAACGGCAACATCAAGAAGAAAGGTATATCTGATATACATGTTATTGATGTGTATCTCACTAGTACTCGTAGTAGTGCCTGGGTATTTGATACTGGTTCGGTTGCTCATATTTGTAACTCGAAACAGGTGCTGCAGAATAAACGGAAGCTAGCGAAGAACGAGGTGACGATGCGCGTGGGAAACGGATCAAAGGTTGATGTAATCTCGGTCGGCACGCTACCCCTTCATCTACCATCGGGATTAGTTTTATACTTGAATAATTGTTATTTGGTGCCTGCGTTGAGCATGAACATTATATCGGGATCTTGTTTATTGCGAGACGGTTACTTGTTTAAGTCCGAGAATAATGGTTGTTCGATTTATATGAGTAATATGTTTTATGCACATGCACCTTTGATAGATGGTCTATTCTTATTGAATCTCGATAGTGGAAATACACATATCAACAACATTGAGGCTAAACGTTTGAAAACGAGCGATAACTCGACCTATATGTGGCACTGTCGTCTTGGTCACATTGGAGTGAAGCGTATGAAGAAACTCCATTCCGATGGACTTCTTGAATCACTTGATTTCGAATCACTTGAAAGATGCGAAGCATGTCTGATGGGTAAAATGACTAAGACTCCATTCTCTGGTATGATGGAGCGAGCTACGGACTTATTGGAAATCATACATACCGATGTGTGTGGTCCAATGAGTGTAGCATCGCGTGGTGGTTATCGTTATGTTCTTACCTTCACGGATGACTTGAGTAGATATGGGTATATCTATTTCATGAAACATAAGTCCGAAACTTTCGAGAAGTTTAAGGAGTTTCAAAGTGAGGTAGAGAATCAACGTAACAAGAATATTAAATTTCTACGTTCTGATCGTGGAGGTGAATATCTAAGTTACGAGTTTGGCGAGCATTTGAAGAAATGCGGAATACTTTCACAGTTAACACCGCCGGGAACACCACAACGTAATGGTGTGTCCGAACGTCGTAATCGAACTCTCTTAGATATGGTTCGTTCTATACAGATTTACCGCTATCATTTTGGGGTTATGCATTAGAAACAGCCGCATTCACTTTAAATAGGGCACCGTCTAAATCCGTTGAAACGACACCGTATGAATTATGGTTTGGGAAGAAACCTAGATTGTCGTTCCTTAAAGTTTGGGGTTGCGAAGCCTATGTAAAGAAGTTACAGCCGGACAAGCTAGAACCCAAAGCAGAAAAATGCGTCTTCATAGGATACCCGAAAGAAACTATTGGGTATACCTTCTATCATAGATCCGAAGGCAAAATCTTCGTTGCCAAGAATGGATCCTTTCTAGAGAAGGAATTTCTCTCGAAAGAAGTGACTGGAAGGAAAGTAGAACTCGACGAGGTTGTCAAACCTTCTCCCGAAATTGCGAGTAGCGCAGCACCGGAAGAAGTTCCTGTGGTGCCTGCACCAATTAGAGAGGAAGCTAATGATGATGATCATGAAACTTCGGTTGAAGTTGCTACAGAGCCTCGGAGGTCAACGAGAACTCGTACCACTCCAGATTGGTATGATCCCGTTATGAGTGTCATGTTGGTGGACAACACCGATGACCCCGAGACATATGAGGAAGCGATGATGAGCCCAGATTCCAATAAATGGCAAGAAGCCATGAAATACGAGATTGGATCCATGTACGAAAACCAAGTATGGACTTTGGTGGACTTACCAGATGGCCGGAAGGCTGTCGAGAACAAATGGATCTTCAAGAAGAAAACAGATGCTGATGGTAATGTTATTGTCTATAAAGCTCGACTTGTCGCAAAAGGGTTTCGACAAATTCAAGGAGTTGACTACGATGAGACTTCCTCACCATTAGCGAAGCTAAAGTCTGTGAGTATTATGTTAGCAATCGCTGCATATTATGATTATGAGATATGGCAGATGGATGTCAAAACAGCATTCCTCAATGGAGACATTGATGAAGAGTTGTATATGATGCAACCCAAAGGTTTTTTCGATCCTAAAGATGCTAACAAGGTATGCAAACTTCAACGATCCATCTATGGATTGAAGCAAGCATCCCGAAGTTGGAATCAACGTTTTGATAAGGTGATCAAAAGTTTTGGTTTTATACAAACTTATGGAGAAGCTTGTATTTACAAGAAAGTGAGTGGGAGCTCTGTAGCATTCTTAATACTATATGTAGATGACATATTATTGATTGGGAATGATGTAGACCTTCTTAATAGTGTCAAGGAATATTTGAATAATAGTTTTTCAATGAAGGATCTTGGCGAAGTAGCTTACATATTAGGCATAAAGATTTACAGAGATAGATCGAAACGCCAAATATCATTGTCACAGAGTACATATTTGGACAAAGTTCTAAAGAAGTTTGGAATGGAAGATAGCAAGAAAGGGTTCTTGCCCATGTTGCCCAATACGACCTTGAGTAAAACTCAAAGTCCGACATCGGCAGAAGATAGAGAAAGGATGAGTAAGACTCCCTATGCCTCAGCCATAGGATCTCTAATGTATGCCATGCTATGTACTAGACCCGACATTGCATATGCTGTTAGTTTGACTAGCAGATATCAAAGTGATCCAGGAGTGGATCATTGGACAGCGGTCAAAAACATCCTTAAGTACTTGAGAAGAACTAAGGATATGGTTCTTTCTTATGGAGGTGATGAACAGCACGTTGTTAATGGTTACACCGATGCTAGTTGGAACACCGATCCGGATGATTCTAAATCACAATCTGGATACGTATTTATTTTGAATGGTGCAGCAGTTAGCGGGAGGAGTGCAAAGCAAAGCGTTGTGGCGAGATCTTCAACTAAATCGGAATACATGGCTGCTTCGGAGGCTTCACAAGAAGCGATATGGATGAAAGAGTTCATTACAGAGCTGGGTGTGGTTCCTAGTGCGCTGGACCCAATGTCTATCTACTGTGATAACATGGGCGCCATAGCCAATGCGCAAGAACCAAGGTCACACAAGAAGCTGAAGCACATCAAGCTACGTTTTCACGCTATTCGAGAACATATCCAAGATGGGGATATAAAGATTTGCAAAGTACACATAGATCTGAATGTGGCGGATCCGTTGACTAAACCTCTCCCGAGGGCAAAACATGACCAACACCAAACTGCCATGGGTGTTCGGTATATTACCATGTAATCTAGATTAGATGACTCTAGTGCAAGTGGGAGACTGTTGGAGATATGCCCTAGAGGCAATAATAAATGTAGTTATTATTATATCTTTGTGTTTATGATAAATTTTTACATTCATGCTATAATAGTATTAACAAGGAAACATTGATACTTGTGTGATTTGTAAACTTAATTTGAAGTCCCTAGTATAGCCTCTATACATCACTAGCTTGTTGGTTGATAAATGATTGTGGTTTCCCTATCATGAACATTGAGATGTTATCAACAACAAGATCATATCGTTAGGAGAATGATATGATGGACATACTCCTATAGATAAGCGTAGCATAAAGATCAAGTCATTTCAATAGTTCAATTGCTATATGCTTTCTGATACATAGTAACCTAATTCCTTCGACCATGAGATCATGCATATCACCTTTACCGGATGGATGCTTTGATGACATCAAACACCACACTGTAACTGGGTGGCTATAAAGGTGGCATTGAGTGTTCGGAAAGTATTGGTTGAGACACATGGATCAAGAGTGGGATTTGTCCATCCATATGATGGATAGATATACTCTGGGCCCTCTCGGTGGAATGTCATCCAATTAGCTTGCAAGCATGTGACTGGCTCACAAGGGATCACATATCACGGGAACGAGAAAAGAGTACTTATCAGTAACGAGGTTGAACTAGGTATGTAGAGATACCGACGATCATAACCTCGGATAAGTAAACTATCGTGAGACAAAGGGAAATTGGTATCGTATGTAAGTGGTTCATTCGGTCGCAAAGTAATCATAGAAATATGTGGGAGCCATATGAATTTCCAGATTCCTCTATTGGTTATTGTTCGGAGAAGTGTCTCGATCATGTCCGCGTAATTCACGAACCGTAGGGAGACACACTTAAGGATTCAACGTTGTTTGAGTAGTTATGGTATTATGAGAAAGAGACCGAATGTTGTTCGGAGTCTCGGATGGGATCCGGGATATCACGAGGTGATCCGGAATGGTCCGGAGAATAAGATTCATATAAGGAAAGTCCCGTTTCGGAGTTGGGGAATGATTCCGGTGTTTTCATCGGGAATGTTCTAGAAGGTTCCGGAATGTCCGGCACTCTGGAGGGGAAGGGTACAAGAATGTGTTGTATCAAGTTGGTATGATTGCATCATGTACTAAGTGCCCTCGCTGTTCCAAATAAAGGATTAAATTGAATCCTAGTTTGAAAATTCAAATAGCTAAATTGAAAAGTCAAATAGCTAAAATTGGAAAGTGGAAAAGAGGAGGAGGGGGGAATCCGAGTTGGGGAGGAGTTCCCTCCTCCAACCGGCGGCAACCCTCCAAGCCGAGTTGGGGAGGGACTCCTCTCCCTCCCCTTGGCCGTCGGCCCCCTCCACCTATATAAGGAGGGGCAGGGACCCCTCCTAGCACACACAAGTCCCTCACCTCAAACCCTAGAAGCTGCAGCCCACCATAGCCGCCCCCCCTAGGGTTTTGCCCTAGCCTCCGACTTGGGTGTCCCCGAAACCCTAGCCGCCGGCTCTAGCCTCTCCTCCTTGGTGTGTCTAAACCCTAGATCGCCGAGGAGCTCTCTCATACTCCACCATACTCGCTCCGGCTTAAGGCGAAGCCCTGCGAGATCTCCCCTCTACTTCCGGTACCACGCCGTTGTGCTGCCGGAATCGCGAGGAGAGTACTACAACCTCCGCTGCCTGCTGGAACAAGGGAGAGGAAGGTCTTCGTCGAGTACCGAACGTGTGACCGACTGCGGGAGCGCTGCCGGAACGCAGCGCCGGAAGGATCGTCTACGCGATCTTGAGATCGGGAAGAGTACGACTACATCACCCACGAGAATCCGCTCTCGTTAAACACTTTGGAATCTTCGAGGGTAAGTTATTCCATCGACTCGTTGCTACAATCTAGTAGATAGATCTTGGCTTGTTTGTTTGTATGCGATAGAAATTTTTTGTTTTCCATGCTACGAAACCCTACATGATCCGGCTGAAGCACATTCCATTGACTTCCTGTAATATCCTACTACTGTTATCACCCCTTGTGATCCGGGTAATTTCATTTTCAAGTAAGTTATGTGGCAACTGCTCATGAATTTGGCCAATGCCGGCCGTCCGAGTAGAGCATGATAACAACTCTCTAGATCCATCACCTCAAACTCCAAATTTTCTGCTCTGCAGTTATCCCTTGTGTTGAATAACACATCTACTCGAACCATTCCAATGGGTTCGCATGAAATCCCTGGCACTATTCCATGGAACGTAGTTCTCGTGGATTGCAGCATATTTTGCGATATTCCGAGTTTATGCATTGTATCCTTGTACATGATATTGATACTGCTCCCATTGTCAATGAGTACTTTTGAAAATTTCACATTAATACTTGGTCCGACAAATGTCGGATCTAGTACGAGTGCGTACGACCCCGGATTCGGCATTATTTTGGGGTGATCCTTTATGCTCCAAGTTACTTCTTGATCTGACCAGGGAACATATCTTGGTACTACCGGCATAACTGCATTTACTTCCATATGCCGGCACTGTACACTTTCCATGTCTTGTTGTTTTGTTGTGAACACACAATATGATTGATGATGTTTCCTGTAATCATTGCGTCCATTATTTCCTGGGTTCGTCCTTCCATTCGGACCCTGATTTATCACTTGATGCACTGCATCTCTTCGGTCCGAGTTATCATACCTCGGGGGAGGAGGTGGTAACATTAGTTGGTGTGCATTTGCTCCAGTCAACTACGGCTGATGATGCTGATGCGCCTGGTGGGAAGTTTCTTGCATGCCCGCCGGGTTACCCATTGCATTTTCATCCAGGCGCATTGCCGAGTTGTATGATTGGCCGGCTTGGCCGGGTTTGGAGTATGAAACTTACACGGTTGATCCAACATGGACTCAAACGTGTACTTCGGCCTTTCCTGCCATTGCTTCTTCTGTTCTGGTGTCCACTGTCTCTTTCCTTCATTCCTTGGTGTCCATTGCTAAGGACCATTCTTCTGCCGCTGACTGTTTCCGTGACTCGGCTGATCTTGCACTACCGTTGCCACATGATTGGAGGCATATCTGTAATCCGGTCTTTCCTCTCTTCTTCTTCCTCTGAACTCATTACGCCTTGATGATCCGGCCGCATCTCTTGCATATTAATCTTGATGCTCCCGATGATCTGCCGACATCAGCTCTGGTTGCATCGGATCTCCCAACGCATACGAATCCGCTATCCTGATGGTTTCTGCCAAAGTGGTTGGCATATCTCTTTGCAGTCGCTGCCACAAAACACTGGCATAACGGCATCCTTGAGCGAGCCATGCTATCGCTTGTGATTCTATAACTCCCTCGCATGAATTCCTGAGGTTACACCACCGAGTTAAAAATTCTCTGTCTGTCTCATTCGGCCGTTGCTTGCACATGGCTAGCTGCTGCGGCCTGTTTGGCCTTTTATAAGTACTGGTGAAGTTGCTGACAAACATCTCTTCGAAATCCAACCAGCAGTTGATACTGCCTAGGGGCAGATTATTCATACATACTCTGGCTGGCCCTTCTAGCATTTGCGGGACATATCTTACTGCCCATCGCAAGTTTCCACTTGCTATTTTTACAGCCGTGGCATAATCAATCAACCAATCCTGTGGTTTGGTGCTCCCATTGTATGTTTTCGTGCCTCTTGCCAGCTGAAAGTTTGGCACTGGTGGCTCGCCCATGATCCGTGGTCCCAAACATGCAGGACCCGGCGGGCCCTGCTCTTCTAACAACTCGGACCGGTATAGTCGGTCTAGTTTTACTCTTGCATCACTTGATGGCAAATCTCTGTACATAATTCTTTCTTGCGTTCCATTGCGGTTATTTCCACCATGAACCGCATATTCCATTTCTGAATAACCATCATTGTACCTCTCATTCACCTGATTGTGGCGAGCTGGTCTCACTTCTCTTTCTTGCCGAGGTTCATACCTCGGTTGAGGATTAGGCGGTGGATCTCTCCTTCCTTCTGTCGGGATATTATTCTCATGATTTTCTCTTCCGAGATCCCCATTACCTCGGCTTCCGTTTCCTCTATCGGCACGGCCGGGGTTTCTTTCGCCACTGTTACCTCGGCTTCCATTACCTCTGTTTTAATTTGCTTTTCCGGCTACTGCCGGATCATATGGAACAATTTGCTCATTTATTTTTCCCGAAGTTACTGCTCTGTCTTTTCGCGCGTTGTTTCCGGGTGAGGATGCTGCTGCTAAAGATAGGGCAGGTGCTTCACCAGCCGAATGAACCATTCGCGAGGCACCAGGCCTTGCCGGGTATGCCCTGAGCATTTCTTCATTCTGCTGGTTCGCAATGCGCACCAGCTCATTCACTCTTTCTTGCTGTTTTTGCCGGGCTTCGCCGGTCAATCCTTCTAACTCTAGTGCAGCGGCATTTGCCTCCCTTAGGTTCTTTGTCGGGGTACTATACCTCGGCAAGCCTAGATCAACTGATTCTGCCTTATGGGCCTCATGCTCTTTATTGATATCATCTATGAGGTTCTTCCCTCTTAATCTTAATTCATCAACCCATTCGGGGGCGACGTCAAGCTTGTTTGCCTTAGCATATTCTCGCAGGGTCCTGTTTAAGGACTCCCGCAATGCCGACACCTTTTTTGCCTCTACCAGTACTTTTTCCCTGGTCTCTTCTAATTCTTCCTGAGCATTAGCCGGATCAAGTATCGGCGCCATAGGCGTAGTCAGATTATCTATAGTTGCCTGGAGAATATTTTCTGGTCTTTCCAGAGGTGGCCATCTTACCCTTGGTGCTTTTGGGGTCGTCTCCTGCACCTCGGCTGGGTTGGCTGCTGAAGGAATAACCTCGGTGGGTTGTGGAGTTGCCTGCTTCGTGGTCACCTGCACACCCGTCGTCGGATCCTTGCTTGATCCGGCGCCCGCTGCTCCCGCCTGCACCCCGGCCGCGACCATCACCTCGACGCTGCTGAAGGGGCGCACTCCGCGCGGACCGCTTGCGGCGCTAAGGGGAGGCTCTCCTGCAACAATAACTTGGTGAGGATAAACGCCGGTGGTGTCGACACCGATGTAAATCTGGTGCATGCCCAAGTCGATGAAGACGCCGTTGCGCGGAGGAGTTTTTCCCCTGAAGCTGCCTGCGTTATCGCTGACATAGTCATAGAGATCAAATCTCCGGACTAAGCCAGAGACAACGCGCTCGCCAGTGTGGATGACGTTTCCCGTCCGGATCATGACTCCAGCTAGCACGGCTGCTGGCCCCACGGTGGGCGCCAACTGTCGTGGTGGTGGCACGGCAGATGCCATGGGTAGGCTAAAGTATGGGGCCAATGGATGCTAGAGGGATCTGGGGAGGGAAGATGTAGTTGATTCTACACACAAACGACTAATGTAAAGATCTTTATTTCTCCTCTCTTGGGCTACAAGTGCTCCTTGAGCTGTGAAATGGATCGTATGGGCACCTAGAGGGGGGTGAATAGGTGCTAACCAATTTTTAATACTTTTTCAATTTTAGGCTTGACACAAAGTAAATTCTCTAGATATGCAACTACGAGAATTTCCCTATATGAAACCCAAACTACTAAGCACGTAAAGGAGGAGCGAAGAAACCGTAGTGGAGCACGCGGAGACATAGGGATTTGTTTTATCGCAGTTCCTTCCTTGTTAAGGGAAGTACATCTGCGTTGGAGGGGTGGGCGGTTCTAAGACCACCACGCCACAATAGGCCTCACCCTATTCTCCGATGGATCTCGCCACGAGAGGCCTGATCCACCTTCTCCACTATTGGATCCCTTCGAGGCGGGAACCGGTGCCTTTTACAACACTATCGGGGCACACACCCACAACCGAATTGGGGGCTCCCGGAATGACAACAAGCTGTCACAAAAACAAGGTTTATCAATATAAACAAAAACGAGGATCTAGATCTTTGCAAGAAATACTAGATCGGAGGTTCTCCAAATGAATGGAGAGGAGATGAAGTGCTTGATTGCTGATGATGAAGATCGAGTTCTCCTCCTTCGATTCCCCAAGGGATGGGGCCTTTGGGTGGATCTAGGTGGAGCACTCTTGTATGAAGTTTTGAGATCTGATCTGTTCCTTTTCGAGATGAATCAAGAGTTCTGGCAGGAGGGGGATTGTTGGCTTAAATACCCCCTCCCCAGATCTGGCCGTTGCCCAACTTTGGGGGCGGATTATCCGCCCCCACTTGGGGCGGATTATCCGCCCCCTGGGAAAAACCCGCCCCAAGGGCGGATTCTCCGGGGGAAACTCCGCCCCCTCTCTGGGGCTTGCGCCTTGGTGAAGCTTGGAGAAGATCTTGGGGGGCGGATAATCCGGCCCCCCTGAGGGGCGGATTATCCGGCGAGGCCGGAAAGTCCGGGCAAAACTCCGCCCCCTCTCTGGGGCTTGCGCCTTGGCGATGAGCAGGAGGGGCGGATTATCCGCCCCCCTGAGGGGCGGATTATCCGGCCAGGCCGGAAAGTCCGGCCAATATTGTGGCATCCCGCAAAACCACTACTAGAAAATCGCGTTGAATTTGTGCATTGCATCGTCATCATCATATGTTGGTTGTCAAAAACTATTTTCGCAAAGACCGATTTGTTTTCCAAACGCCCCATCTTAATTCAAAACCAAAACCCCGGGTCTCCTGATTATTTTGTTTGTCTGCGAACGGGTTGCAGAAGCCGTATTTTAAAATAAATAAAAGTTGAATTATTTTTGGTGGGGCAGTCGAACGGGCCGAATGACCCGAACGACCACCCCAGAATTTATAATCGGTCCACCTAACCCGCCCTCGTAAATCCTAAAACTACCCAACTTCCTACCCACCCTTGCCTCCACCTCACCCCGGCCAATGGCCTTTCGACACGTCACCCTCTCCCTCCCCCTCACCAACCCCAAACCGCCACCTGGCATACCCCCTCTTTTTCTCTCTTCCCCTCCCCCTCCCTCGCCGGCAACACACACCACACACACGAAACCCACGCACGCACCCAGACCCCCCTCTCCCCTGACGCGCCCCTGGCCCCACCTGGTCCCACCACGCCCACGCGACCCCGCCTCCCCTGGAACCGCCTCCCCCGCACGCGTCCTCTTCCTCCTCCCTCATCGCCTGCACCGCGCCCGCCCCTTATCCCTCCGGCAGCCGCCCTCCTCCTTCCCTCCCCGTCTGCTTCCCCCTCCATCCAGCGCGCCGCTCGGGCCCGCCAGCCGCCAACCGCCTCCACCTCGCCAGCGAACCCCGCGTCGGCCTCGCCCTGCATCGCCTCCCTCCCCTCTGCGACGCTCGTCCTCGCCGTCCCCGCACCTCCGCCAGACTCGCCGCGCCGCCTCTGGCCTTCCTCTGCTCGCGCCCGCCGGAGCCACCCGTCGCCGCCACCCGCTCCTCCCCATCGTCCTCCGGCCGCCTCCGCTCGCGCTCCTCCCCGAGCCCGAGACCGCCGGCCGCGCCCCGCTTCCTCCGGTGCCTGCGCGCGACCTTCGCCCCGAGCCCGGCCGCGCTCGTCTCCGTCCGCCGCCGCTTCTTCTGCATCCGCGGCACGGCGCCCCCTCCCGCCAAGCTCCGCCTCCGGCCTTCCCCGGTGCCGACCCCGCCGGCTGCTGCCTTCCCGGCCTCCACCGCCGCCGCGGGCCGCGTCCCCGCCTCCGCTCGCCCCGGCGCCTCCTCCTCCCGCCAAGCTCCTCGCCGGTCTGTCTCTCTCTGGACGCGCGGCTCTGCTCCATGTGCCTTGCGTTGCGCCCTTCTGGCAGGAGCTCCGCCGCCCGCCCATGGCGCGCAGCGCCCGCCTCTGGAACCACCGCACCCCTTTCCTCCGCAGGTGTCGCCCGCTGCCACCGCGGCGCCTGCAGGCCCCGCCTCCTCCGACCCCTGGTGTTCAAGACCGGCCTCGTTAAGGACTGTTTGTAAGTCGTGTACTCATGAGGTGCCAAGCTACTACAAGATCTCCGCGTTGACACGGTATCGAAAGGATGAGCATGGTGACGCTCGATGGACCACCGACAAGTACTTGGACATGGAACCCAACGAGACACCGCCAAGAACGCCACGAGAACGACAAGTACCTCCCTCGAACGCCAAACCCGAACCGGAAGGATGCCAAGAGCGCCACCGGTACCACAAACGCGGCACCCGGACGCCAAGTACCGCTTCCCGGACGCCAAGACCGACCCAATACGCCGGCCCGACAAGACCTTCGCGACGACAAGATCGGCCCCGACCTGGGTGGAGCCGAAGACCGCCAAGTACTTTTTCCCGGAACGCAAGATCTACCCCGTCACCGAGAACGAGAGAACGCTTCCGTCGAGCCCTGAACCCGTCGAACCCTGGACCCTGAGACCGACCCCGAACCCTCGGACCAAGATCGTCGAGAACCCTAAAGTGTGAACCCCTTTTCCGAAACCCTATTTTATAACATAACAACAAATTGTTGCATATTTAATTGTCATCTCGCATGCATATCTGTGGTTTGGGGGCCTTACGCCGATTCACCTCATAATTAAATATGGGGCCCATATGCGGGCAAATCTAGCCTTATATTGGCCTCATTTAAATTTGTGTAGCGAACCCGGTGCTATTATTTGCCATGTTAATACAACATTTAAAATGCGGGGTTTCTAAACAACATGAACCACCTAACTAATTGTCGGGACCCTGGTTCCGCTTAATATTGACCTAGTTGCATCGCACTTTTGCCATGTCATGCATCATACATGCATCATGCCGATCTTCTGCCGTTGTATTAAATATTGCATCCGGTGTTTATTCTAGTGTTTTGCTTCTTCGCGGATAAGGCCGTTGAGTGGATGTGAGCTTCGCCCCGATCTTCGGTTGAACCTTAGATAATGTTTTCAAGCGAGCATCTCCCCCTTTCTACCTATCTTACTTTTCTAGTATTTATTCCCTCCTGTTGATCTATTGCTATCTGTGTTGCGATGCTCTAGTTTATCGTAACCGTGATATCCCTTGCAGCCATATATAGCCTTGGACACATCCTATTACCTGTTGTTTGGTAGATAGTTGGACCCGCGTGTCGTAGTCGCTTGCTCAAGTGTGTTGCTTGTCGTCAAGTACCACAATTGTTGGAGGATTGCCGCATGTTGACGTTGGAGATGATCATGGCTTTAATTATTGTTTCACTTTAATTCCTGTTTAACAACTAAAATTGAATTAAGCAGAGGCATCGGTGGGTGATAGGTAAGATTTGGTTTCCGACCGCCCACTTGTGTCCCGTAGGACCCGAGTTCTTGACACCTGTTCCGAGATCGAGCGCGCTAACCACAGGTGGGGAGATATGGGCCCCCCATTGATTATTACCTGATTTCAAAGTATTGTACTGGGGGCCACAAACTAGTTTGAGGTTTTAATTACTATCCTGTACTTATGCCATGTTTACCGCTTTATTTACGATTGTGTGAGGAGCGCGCTGTACTGTTTAGGAAGCGGAATGTTTTCGCGGTATCGACAGTCCCCGATTGGGGATCTGCTGTCGTTTACAGCCATTGACGCAAACCCTGAGTCCGTCTCGGAGACCGGCCGACTTCGTTGCGGGTGTACTTAGTGGGGTGGCCCCCCGTGCTTGCTTTGGGTCTGGGAACGTCGTGACTTAGGCCCCGCCGACATACCAATGGGTGTATGTTAACTGATCTGGCAAAAAGGGTCGAAGTGCCTGTGGATACTTTGGTGCACCCCTGCAGGGTTAAATCTTTTCGAGAAGCCGTGTCCGCGGTTATGGACGACTTGGAGCACAGTGCTTGATCATATACAACTATAACTAAAGTTTACTGTTATAAATTGACTTGTATTCGATTTGACTAGTAATCAGCTTCACTACAACGGAATGGCTAAATAAAAGTACCAACAATTGCTGGGTTTTTGGGTTATCTCACGCTAATTGTATCTGACTAGTAAGTGTTGCCACTATAACGGAATGGTTAACTAAAAGTGCCCACTGCTTACTTTATCAGGATGATTATCTAAACCTGACTAGTAAAGTGCCGCAACTATAACTGAATAAGTAAAACTGCCAACTGTGTGAGTTCCTCGGTTGACTTCCTCGTTTGGTCTCGAGGGGGAAACGCCAGGATGGGTTTGTTTGATGCTAGCATCAGGTTGGATCCGAATAGGTCTTTCTCACCCCTCTCTGATAGCCGCCAGTTGTATCGAGTCTCTATAGGTTGTTTAGTGCATGCTGCCGCTGCCGCTTCAGTCCACCATACCTATGTAGGCGAGGACCGCCGAATTCTAGCCTCGCCGTGTACTGGCCTCAGTACTGACGCTCCTCTTTCTCCTTTGCCCTTTGTCGGCACCCCTTTTGTTTAAGCAGGTTTTGAGAGCGACGTCGTTAGCAGGGTTACCCTTCCGGCTTGGCCTGGGCAGGGTTATGGACGCCATTGGTTATTCTTCAGGGCTCTTAGCCCCATTTGCATCTTGTCCGTAGTCGGACGCTGTATCGTTTTACAGGTGATTTGGATCTTTGTATTGTATATCTGTATTCTTGACTCTTTGAGTCGTTGTTGTATATATATCTGTTCTGTGGGTCCCATCGAGGACTGTTGTGTAATGTTATTACTTTGTTTTCCACCTGCACGCAAGTGCCTGGTGGGCACCTTCGAATCGTTTCTATGCGGGTTTGGCGGGTTTCGCTAAAACTTGCATAGGGTCGATTCTGAGGGTGTTACAAATATTCCGCCCCCCTTCTGGGGCTTGCGCTTGCTTGGGCAGAGGGAGGGGCGGATTATCCGCCCCTGGTGGGGCCGGATTATCCGCCCCCAAAGGCAGAGTTCTGAGCTGCAACACTTCAACACACATTAAAAGATCCTTGGTATTGTTATCTAACACTCAAAACACTAGGGATTAAGAAATGTTCTTTCAATCTCCCCCTTTTTGGTGTTAGATGACAATACTAGGATTTGCAGAGAAACCGGCAAGTGCCACCTTAGATAATGAAAGACGCTCCCCCTAGATGTGTGCATATTTAAGATTTGCATTTGAATACAAATACACACACTAGGTAGAACACTACTTTAAGGTTTGGTGAAAGAAAGTCATACCACCGGAATATACATAGATAATCCCCTGAATCCAAATGTCATCAAATATGCTCCATAATTCCAGACTTCCATGGGGTCCATGATAGATAAATCCAGAAATCCATGAATACCAAACATAGTACCGTACGACATAGTCTTACACAAGCAACCACAAATAGCAACACAAATAGCAAACAAGTTCACGCTAGAAAAGGCACAAGCAAGCAAATAAAAACGACTAAAACCGAAGAGCTTGTGCCCGACCCTTGCAAATCCACGTGACATACTAGAACTACTTCTCCCCCTTTGGCATCGAAACGCCAAAAAGGAAGAAGAGCGATGCTAACGCCCCTGGACACCCAGAATTCACACCTAAATTCTGAGATGGTACTACGCACCCAAATTTGCAAGAATCAAATCAACCAAAAGCCAAATTTGAGTGTGTTTTCCATAAGAACAAGAGGTATGCAAGAAAATCCAACGAGACCCATGAAAAACCAACTCTTCTGGAGGAAGAGGGCGGTGGCCGAAGCCACCATGTTGGAGCGCATGGCATGACACCGCGAAGATGTATCTTGAGTTCAAAACCAATGCTCATCGATGACCCACATATCACAAAATGATATTAAGGGAAATGATTTTACTTGCTTTCGACATTATGGGGGGAGGGTTGGCCCAATCAAGTAGGACCACACTCCCCCTATGTCTATGCCCGCATCTAAACCAAATACATGAATAAGAGCAAGTGAGTGTGCAAGGATAGTCAAGCCAAGCTCCTTGAATCTATGATATTTAGCTCATTCCGCAAATAACAAAATCTTGCTTCATCGAGGGGCTTTGTGAAAATATCAGCAAGTTGGTTCTTCGTGCTCACAAAGGACAGAGCAATATCTCCACGAGCAACATGATCCCGAATAAAGTGGTTGAGAATCTCTATATGTTTTGTTCTTGTATGCTGCACAGGATTGTAAGCAATTTTGATAGCACTTTCATTGTCGCATAAAAGAGGCACTTTGTCACAATTGACACCATATTCCTTTAAAGTTTGCCTCATCCATAACAATTGAGTACAAGCACTTGCAGCAGCAACATATTCAGCTTCGGCGGTTGAGAGTGAAATACAATTCTGTTTCTTTGATGACCAACACACTAGAGACCTGCCCAAGAATTGGCATGCACCAGAGGTTGATTTCCTATCATCTTTGTCACCAGCCCAATCTGAATCGGTGTAACCACACAGAGAGAAACTTGAACCCTTGGGATACCATAACCCAAAATTTGGGGAATGAACCAAATATCGGAAGATTCGCTTGACCGCCACTAAGTGGCTTTCTTTAGGAGCGGCTTGGTACCTTGCACACACTCCTACACTTAACACGATATCGGGCCTAGATGCGCAGAGGTAAAGAAGAGAGCCGATCATGGATCGGTATACCTTTTGATCCACATCTTTACCCTTGGGATTGAGCTCAAGATGACACTTTGTTTGCATTGGGGTAGCAACGCCATTGAGATCCGTCATCTTGAACCTTTTGAGCATGTCTTGGATGTACTTAGCTTGATTAATAAAGGTTCCCTCTCTAAGTTGTTTTATTTAAAATCCAAGAAAAAACCTTAGCTCACCCATCATGGACATCTCAAACCTTTCAGTCATAAGCTTTGAAAATTCATCGTTAAAAGCTTGGTTAGTAGAGCCAAAAATAATGTCATCTACATAAAGTTGGCATACAAAAAGCTCCCCATTGACCTTCTTAGTAAAAGGAGTGGGATCGATTTGCCCAACTTCGAATCCACGGTCTAGCAAAAGCTCTTTAAGGTGCTCATACCACGCACGTGGGGCTTGTTTAAGGCCATAGAGCGCCTTATCGAGTTTGTAAACATGGTTCGGAAATTTGGGGTCCTCAAACCCCGGGGGCTGCTTGACGTATACTAACTCATGTAGAGGACCATTAAGGAAAGCGCTCTTAACATCCATTTGTTGTAACTTAAAATTATGATGGGCTGCATATGCAAGAAGGATACGGATAGACTCAAGGCAAGCTACAGGAGCGTAGGTCTCGCCAAAATCAATGCCTTCTACTTGAGAGAATCCTTGAGCCACGAGTCGTGCTTTATTCCTCACAACAATGCCATTTTCATCATGTTTGTTCTTGAAGATCCACTTGGTGCCGATAACATTGCGACAATCCTTTGGCTTTTCTACGAGCTTCCAAACTTTGTTGCGTTCGAAGTTGTTTAATTCTTCATGCATTGCAACAACCAAATCGGGGTCTTCAAGAGCATCAAAAACCTTCTTTGGTTCAACCATGGAAATGTGAGCTTGATGATCACAGAAGCTAGCAAGCTCTCTTTGAGTGGATACCCTTCGTCGTAGATCACCAACTACCTTGTCAAGAGTGTGACCTCTTAGTTCAAGGTTGCGATCCGCACGAGCCTTGCGACGAGCCTCAATATCCTTATTGTTTCTTGAAGGAGTGGATTCAATTGTTGTATCCTTGTCTTGATTACTGCATTTCCCTTGATCTTGGTCACCAGTACTGCCAGAAGATTGTTGGTGAGCATTTTCTTCAGGCCCGGATAATCCGCCCCTTGGAGGGGCCGGACTATCCGGCCTGGGAGGTGAAGTACCAGAACCATCTTCCTGAGAAAGCCTGACTGGAGTTGGAGAGCCATGGCCGGATAATCCGCCCCTGGGGGCCGGAGAATCCGGCCTGGGAACTTCAGAGGTGTTGATTTCTCCTTCGGATCCCCTGGTACAAGTTGGAGTGCCAGGGGCGGATTGTCCGCCCCTTGGAGGGGGCGGATAATTCGGCCTGGGACTACCATCTTGTCCAGGAGACTGGTGATCTTCAGCAGGTTGCGGTGTTGGTGCAGAGTTTTCTCCAACAGTAGGAGCTTGTTGATCTTGTGAAGATGAGGGCTCCACTTGAGTGGACCATTGTCCTTCCCGATCCGCCACAAGGGGTTCCTCAATGGGGCGGAAAAATCCCACGCCCATTCTTCTTATGGCATCTTGGGGTATTTCAACATCTGCATCACAAACATCAACTTGCCCTACAAAGGAGCCGTTATTTTCATCGAACTCCACACTACAAGATTCTACAACAATCCCAGTGAGCTTGTTGTAGACTCTATAAGTGTGGGATTCGGCACCGTAACCAACAAAAATACCTTCTAAAGCCGGTAAGTATTTCATATGGGGTCTTGTCCAAGATCTTCCGAAGGTAAAGCCGGTTTGATGAGTGACAAGCGGTTGATATGGCTTCAGCCCAAAAATTATAAGGAGACTTAAATTCAGCTAGCATAGATCTTGCCATATCCATCAAAGTTCGGTTCTTCCTCTCGGCTACACCATTTTGTTGAGGGGTGTACGCAGCGGAATATTGGTGTCTAATCCCCTCTTCGCTAAGAAACTCGTTTAAAGTGTAGTTCTTGAATTCTGTGCCGTTGTCACTTCTAATTGCCAAGATGGGAACATTGTGTTGACGTTGAACTTCATTGGCAAAGTCGATGACAGTTTGTTGAGTCTCACTTTTCAGCTTGAAGAAATATACCCATGTATATCTTGAGTAAACATCGACGATGACCAAGCAATATTTCTTCCCACCAAGACTTGCATGAGAAGGAGGTCCAAATAAATCCACATGGAGTAATTCCAAGATCCTCTTCGATGACACAATAGCCTTCCTCTTGTGGGGAGAATCATGCATTTTTCCTTCAACACAGGCCCTGCAAACACGGTCTTTGGCAAAAGAGACATTGTCTTTTAGTCCAAGAATGTGGCCACCCTTTTGGAGACTTTGCAAAGTTCTCATGTTGACATGGGCTAAACGGCGATGCCATAGCCAGCCCACGTCGGCCTTTCCGAATAGACACATCGGACCCGAAGTGGTTTTCCCCGAGAAGTCCACCACATACAGGTCATTTTTGACGTATCCAACGAAAGCGACCTTTAGAGACTTGCTCCATAAGAGTACCACCAAATCATCATCGATAAAAACAGCAAAACCCATCTTGCCAAGGGCACGTACAGAAAGAAGATTGTAGCCAAGGGTCTCAACAAGCATGACGTCCATGAGTGATATATCGTGGGCAACCACAACCTTGCCAAGACCCAATACCTGAGATTTAGACTTATCACCATAGGAGACTGTGATATTATCAAGATTTGGACGCATCTCCGTGATGATCTCCTTGCTTCCGGTCATATGACTAGTGCAGCCACTATCCAACACCCATTTCGACCCACCGGAAGCATAGCCCTGCAAGAAAATTACTTCTTGGTTTTAGGTACCCATTTTTCAATGGGTCCTTTCATGTTAGTAACAAGGGTCTTTGGGACCCAAATAGACCAAGCAATATATTCATCAAAAGGACCAACATAATAAGCATAAACATCGACATAATCATCACAAAAGAGTTCATAATTAGGATTGTGAGACCCTGCAAAACCAATATCATTAGTCTTGTCTTTTATGACAACCTTCTCAGCAGTGTTTGTCTTTAATTGCACATTCTTGGTCTTGTTCTTCTTGGTTTTCTTCTTCTTGGACTTGGTGACATACCCAAGTCCCTCTTTACCATGATTTGACCTTTGCTTGTCAAGGACTTCATCAAGCACACCTTTTTCATTTGTAGTGATGTCCTTGATCACTCCTTTTTCCACATTAGCATTTTTCTTGTTACTATATGTTGAGTTGGACGAGCTAGGAGTATCATATTCGGCCAATCGACTTTGAAGCTGATCATGTGACTCATTGAGGATAGAGAACTCGTTTTTCAACGCCTTGTGAGCATTGTCAAGTTTCTCCAATTCCTCGGAGAGTCTATCATAAGCAGCCCCAAAGTCAATCCTTTCCTTCTTTAACTTCTTTGCCTTGGTGACCGCATTATCACGTTCCTTAACTAGTTTAGTCACAATCTCTTCATGTGACTCTTCCATAGACTCAAGCCTCTCTTCAAGAGAGACCCGAGCTTCTTCTTCTTCAAGAGCATTTTTTAGGGATGCAATTTCCATTGCATCCTCCCTTTCAATTCTGCCCTTTTCTTCGAGGAGTGCTTCGTTTTGGGCCAACTGATCCATAAGAGCCTCAAAACGAACTTTGTGCTCACCTTGCAAGTTAGTATAGAAATAATCCAAGGCAATAATCTCTTCTTTAACCTTAAGACTAGCAGGATCATCCATGTCTATCATAGCCTTGGGAAAGGAAGAGTTAGAGGAAGTTACCTCGGAGCTTCTTGCCATGAGACAAGTAGGATTCTTGTTGATGATGTTTTCGTTTGGAGATTCGAAGAGTGATGTTGATGTAGATGTGGTGGTGGCTATAGCAGCCACCTCTTGAGAGCTATCGTCCTCGTCCTCATCTTCACTCCCCGATGAATATTCTTCTTGAGCTACTAGAACAATCTTTGGTTGCTTCTTGAAAGGAGCATTTTTCTTTACAAACTGTTTCTTACGTGGAGCTTTTGATTTGTCTTTGAAAATGAGTCTTCCTCCATTATCCTCTCTACTTTGATATGGACACTCAGCTACGAAGTGCAACCGGTCACCACAATTAAAGCATGTTCTCAGCTTGGGACCATTTTCTTTTCTTCCATAGGCTCCACTTTTGCGATCTAGTTCAGCTTTAGCCTTGGCTGGATATTTCCAAAAGTTTCTTGCATAAAGAGCCAAGTATTGTCCATGGATCCTTTTTATATCTTCGGGACAGTCCAGGCCTTCTACCGCATATTCATCATGATCAATCACACTAGTCTTCAAAGCCATGTTGACCCCCTTTTGCATCCCCATAGCTCGAGCACGGGCATCTTCGGCATTCTTGGCAGCCACTTTGAATGCGGCCATTTCTTGCATTACCTCATTGGATGACATGAGGTGATAATTGTGCCTACCTTGGAGACTTTTCAAATCTGTGGGCTCAAATGGCATAAGAGCACTGACATACTTGCGCTTGATCCAAGCATCATCAACATGAGCTGCGCCGTGGTTTCTGAAGGTAGTAGCTATTGCCTTGAGCCTCCTATACATGTCCTCGTGGTCTTCTCCATCCAGCATATAAAATCCTTCAGCTTCATTGCTCAAGGCATCATATCTATTCCTTCTCATACTTTCATTTCCGATGAAGAGCTCGGTAAGGGCATCCCAAGCTTCTTTAGCTGTGCTAAGATGCTGAATGTGTGGCATGTCTTTATCACCCACACCAAGCTGTATCATGTGTAGAGCTGTAGCATTGAGTTGGCTATCGACCACTTCTCTCCTTGTGAGATTGTTAGGATTTCCAACGTGAAGACCATTTTCGATGATCTTCCACAACTCTATGGAGGAACTGCACACATGAGATTTCATCAAAAATTGCCATTGAGAGAAAGTAGAAGCTGATAATTTGGGTGGATCACCCCTATTATGTATGTGTGGGTGAGGAATAGGCGGATCAGGGGAATACACATGAGAAACCTCATTGTATCCATCCTTACCGCTATCCTTTTTCGAGGAGGAGCTCTTACTAGTATCATCACCTACCACTTCGTTCTCTTTGGAAACAGTTTTACCCGTTTCCTTGGATTGCGGAGTGGTATCCTCAGAGTTAGATGGAGGTGATGCTGCGGATGTGGAGAGACGCATTATCAATTGACGCATCTCCTCCATCTTAGCCTCCATTGAACTCACCAAGGTTGTTTCCAACGTCTTGAGATCGTTCATGGTGACTACCTCCGGAGCATCACTCCCATCTCCCTTGGAACCCATACTTCTCTTAGGCGGTTAAGCCCGAAATAAGAGCCGAGGCTCTGATACCAATTGAAATGGATCGTATAGGCACCTAGAGGGGGGGTGAATAGGTGCTAACCAATTTTTAATACTTTTTCAATTTTAGGCTTGACACAAAGTAAATTCTCTAGATATGCAACTACGAGAATTTTCCTATATGAAACCCTAACTACTAAGCACGTAAAGGAGGAGCGAAGAAACCGTAGTGGAGCACGCGGAGACACAGGGATTTGTTTTACCGCAGTTCCTTCCTTGTTAAGGGAAGTACATCTGCGTTGGAGGGGTGGGCGGTTCTAAGACCACCACACCACAATAGGCCTCACCCTATTCTCTGATGGATCTCGCCACGAGAGGCCTGATCCACCTTCTCCACTATTGGATCCCTTCGAGGTGGGAACCGGTGCATTTTACAACACTATCGGGGCACACACCCACAACCGAATTGGGGGCTCCCGGAATGACAACAAGCTGTCACAAAAACAAGGTTTATCAATATAAACAAAATCGAGGATCTAGATCTTTGCAAGAAATACTAGATCGGAGGTTCTCCAAATGAATGGAGAGGAGATGAAGCGCTTGATTGCTGATGATGAAGATCGAGTTCTCCTCCTTCGATTCCCCAAGGGATGGGGCCTTTGGGCGGATCTAGGTGGAGAACTCTTGTATGAAGTTTTGAGATCTGATCTGTTCCTTTTCGAGATGAATCAAGAGTTCTGGCAGGAGGGGGATTGTTGGCTTAAATACCCCCTCCCCAGATCTGGCCGTTGCCCAACTTTGGGGGCGGATTATCCGCCCCCCACTTGGGGCGGATTATCCGCCCCCTGGGAAAAACCCGCCCCAAGGGCAGATTCTCCGGGGGAAACTCCGCCCCCTCTCTGGGGCTTGCGCCTTGGTGAAGCTTGGAGAAGATCTTGGGGGGCGGATAATCCGGCCCCCCTGAGGGGCGGATTATCCGGCGAGGCCGGAAAGTCCGGGCAAAACTCCGCCCCCTCTCTGGGGCTTGCGCCTTGGCGATGAGCAGGAGGGGCGGATTATCCGCCCCCCCTGAGGGGCGGATTATCCGGCCAGGCCGGAAAGTCCGGCCAATATTCCGCCCCCCTTCTGGGGCTTGCGCTTGCTTGGGCAGAGGGAGAGGCGGATTATCCGCCCCTGGTGGGGCCGGATTATCCGCCCCCAAAGGCAGAGTTCTGAGCCGCAACACTTCAACACACATTAAAAGATCCTTGGTATTATTATCTAACACTCAAAACACTAGGGATTAAGAAATGTTCTTTCAAGCTGTTTACAAGAGGAGAAGATGAACTTTTACCAGCCAAACGGTACCAAATGAGCCGATGCCCTTCTCAGAGTCCAAGCCTCTCCTTATAAAGGGGCGTCTTGGCTCCTCTAGGGCTGACGTGGTAAGCATATTCGAAGAATATGCTTATCCCAATATAGTAACTCGGCGGCCTCCTTTCCGTGTCGCCCTTCTAATGACGGCAAGGTTTCAGAGAACCCCACCTGCACGCCTCGGGCTCCAGGACTGTCACCTCCGTGACCTCCTTCTTCCCTTCTACCGCTCTGCGCCTTGTCCTTTGTGTTTGGCTCTGCTCAGATTCTTCCTAGCTTGTGGCTAGGGTTTGACTATAGGCACATCCTTCTCCTGCAAGCTTCATGTCATTCGGCCCTGCCTCGCTTAACTCGGCTTGGCCTTTACCTGCATTTAGATTATTCGGCTAACCCGGCCGACTTAAACAGTACGTCGGCCGGGTAACGTATTGCTCTTCTCATAAGTGTCCTGCTCTTGCTTACCTCGGACGACCTTCACAGGATTCGGCCGATTTAGACAGTAACTCGGAATTTGGACGGGGAACTTCATTTTGTCTTTCCCCGTCCTGACCCTACCCGGGGTCACCTCCCCAACAAGTGCCCGAGTCGGTTTTGCCGATGAAGAGGTGGATGTCCCCGATTGGGACGATCGAGCAGCGGGTGGGGTTTGTCTTTGCCGGGATCCAGAACTCGTCGGGAGGGACGATCGGAACGTTGCCTGAGAAGAGAACACGGCCGATGGCTACGGTTCCGCCGATTCCCGCGAAGAGCTTTGACCTCGCTCGTTGTAGAGCCTGAAGCGCCTCTTTCCCCACGGTGGGCGCCAACTGTCGTGGTATTGCTAACGAGTACGCCATGGAAGGGTCCTCACAGTGCGTGTTTAGAGACGTGGGTTAAGGCAGAAGGTTGGCGGGTACGAGGTAACACAGCTTACCCAGGTTCAGATCCCACGATGGTGGCGAAATCCTACTCCTACTGTAAATCACTATAATGGCAATACGTTAAGTTACATGGATCGGTTCGATGTGCGAGGTATGGGTTGATTGGTGTCCTAAAGGCTCCTCTAGGTCCGACTTATATAGTCGCCAGATCTTAGGGTTACAGGCAAAGTCCAAGCCGGACAGGTTACAGAGTCCTACACAATTTACAACTAGTCTAACGTGTTTTGCACTCCAAGGCTCCGGGTACACCGGTGACTCCACCGTAGCCTTCCTTTATCCGGCATGGGCCTCTCTTCTGGATCCATCTAACTGGGCAGCCCAACATGCCATAGGCCTTGCTACCGACTATGGGTCAGATTAGAGACATGCAATGGTGATACCCATTTAGCATAGTCAATTCATCCAAAACAACATGACACCTTGGGTGCGATAGAAACATCTCATAAATACACTTTCCTAAGCTCTTCATTGGGGTCGATATAAAAACTGGAATTAATATTTTTACGAACCTGTCCTCTTGCAGGCTATCAACGGACCTACTACGCCACCGAAACATGGCAACTAGAAGCAGGTGCACGCTCTGTGGGCAACCAGATTCCTGGCGTCACTCTCTTCTTGAGTGCTCTATGGCACAGTGTGTGGGCATTGGAAGATGGCGAGGTACTTGAGCATATGCATGCAACTACCAAGTCAAATGCTAAAAACTGGGTTTTTGTGATGATGGAATCCATGCGACATGAGGAGTTTATTAGAGTCCTCGTTACTCTATGGGCGATATGGACCGCAAGGAGGAAGGCTATCCACGAGGGCGAATTCCAAAGCCTTTGTCGACGCATCTTTTCATCAAACATTTCATATCCGAGTTAGCAATTTTTCCCCAACCTGCTTCTTAGGTGAGAGCTCATCCGGCAGGACAGTCATTGTCAGCTCCAAAATGGATCCCGCCTTGTGATGATCTCACAAAGGCCAATGTCGATGTAGCTATGTCTCGGGACAGTAGAACTGGCTCTATTGCTATAGTCTTAAGAGATAGACATGAGCAGTATATTGGCTCTTCGGCTATTGTTTTCCTAGCGGTAACCGATCCAGCGACCATTGAAGCTCTAGCGTGTTGGGAGGCTCTCGATCTGGTTGATGACCTATCAGTAAGGAAGCTCATGGTTGCAAGTGATTGTTCTCAAGTCGTAAAGGATATCTTTGAAATTACTGGAGGGTGTTATGCGTCGATAATAAGGGAGATTGATATGCATCGAAAGGACTTTCATACAGCTACATTCGTGCATGAGGGATGGAAATCAAACACCAAAGCTCATAACTTGGCTCGTTTTGCTCTCAGTTTAGGCCCTGGGCGCCATCTTTCGTTGCTAGAACCCCATGATATTATGTTAATTCTTGTAATTTTGGCCTTTGATTAATAAAGTGAGCAGGTTATTCTAAAAAAATTACGCCCATGTAAACGACAAATCCTATTCTCCGCTCGCTACGACCTCTATCTGGCGCTCCGTCTGAAGGATTTTCTTCCCGGGCCAGCCCATTTCACAGGTATGTGTTCTCTTATTTATTTTTTCTGTTTTCTTTTTCCTTTTTTTCCTGCTTCCTTTTTTTCGTTCCTATGTCTTGCTGTTATCTTTTTGTGTTTTTCATTGATTCTAATTCATATTAGTTAAATTTATTTTTGAAAAGTGTTCAAATTTGAAAATGTTCATATTTCAAAACTATTTATATTTGAAAAAATAGATTTAAAAATATTCAGATTTAAAAATGTTAAGATTTTTGAAGGTGTTCAAATTTAAAAATGTTCAAATTTGGTAAAGTTAGGACTTTTGAAAATTGTTCTAAATGTTTATATTTGTATTTCATTTATATTTAAAAAAATCAATTTTGAAAAGCTTTAGACTTTGAATTGTAGTTTAAAATATATGAATCCATCCCTGATCTCGATCGTGACTTAATTTTGTATTTACAAGTGTTTTTTGTTTTTCTGCTTAGACTGTTTTTCCGTGTCTTTTTTGAATACTGGAGTGACGGCTATATCATGTAGTCAGAATAAATTTTTCTCCGTCCTATCCTTATTTCGGTGGTGCATAGACTCGTCTGTGCGGCGGATATCTAGGAATCCGATCGTTTTTCATGTTCATTTGTGTGGTTTCAGTCTTTCAAATCAGTCTTTTTCAATCTACGATTGTCGCGGTAGTTGTTGGTGCGTTGGCCTTTTGGAGATTATGACAAGGACTTTCTTATGTCTACTAAAAAATGTTCTACTACGATAAGTTTTTCCCTGGCTCCGATGATGGACGGGCAATAACGGCGGCGCTCTTTCTACTCGCGTCGGTGTATGTAGTCGTCCTAGGTGATCCATGGATCTATTTTTTTATTATTTTACTTTTACTTCTCTTTATACTGTTGTTAACGATCATTAATGGATCAGTGGTTTTTTTTTAAGAAAAAGTGAATATAGTTGGCAATTACATGGACCAATCATCTACAGTAATTTTCTCTACATATGAGGCCACCGTTAAACATTGACGGGGAAGACACCCACGAGTGCCCCCCGCGAGCTTATTTGAAGGACCGCCACCACCGCTGCATGGAGCCGCGCTGGACGGCCACCGGCTCATGAACAATTTACCGGGTCGATTTTATCACGCGAAACAGGGTACGTACAACGTGTAGCGCATGTAAAGAATCGGTCAATTACTAGTACGGAATCCCTCCGGGCTGTATTATGAACTTCTTGACGCCTGATTATGCCGAATGAATGAAATGCGACGATTTATCTTTAAAAAAAAATTCTATTACGATAAGTTTTTTCCCGGCCACTCGCGTCAGTGTATGTACTCGTCTGTTCTAGATGATCCATGGATCTATTTATAATATTTATTACTTTTTATACTGTTGTTAACAATTATTAATGGATCGGTGTTTTTTTTAAGAAAAAGTGAATGTAGTTGGCAATTACATGGACCAATCATCTACAGTATTTTTCTCTACATATGAGGCCACCGTCAAACATTGACTGGGAAGACATCCAGATTTTCTCGGCACATACCTATAGCTATCACAAGTGCCCCCCGCAAGCTTATTTGAAGGACCGCCACCACCGCTGCATGGAGCCGAAAGCGGTGGACGGCCACCGGCTCATGAACAATTTACCGGATCGATTTTATCACGCGAAACAGGGTACGCACAACGTGTAGCGCATGTAAAGAATCGGTCAATTACTAGTACGGAGTAGTTGTAGCTGATGATTTGTGGTAAGGATTGCTTGAAAATTAGCGTTGGCTATAGTTAGATTTTCTACCGAGTGTCAGCTCCGTAACAACCTTACCTGGCATGCCCCGCATTCGCGCATGCGCACACCTCCTTCTCGATCGGCCTGGATCACCCGCTCGTGCGAATATCGTGAATATTTAATAACAGAAATAAGACGGTGATGCATGCGCCCGCGACTATATTTGCACCCACGGGGAGCACATATTAGCCGAGCGAACGGTTCTATAGTAGCACCACCGGCGACGACGCAGGCACGTTCGTTGTGTTGATCGTCTTCCCCGAGCCCGATCGAGGCGCCGCGCGGATGGAGATGGACTTCCTCGGCCCCCGCTCGTCGCCGTGGCAAGCGATGATGCCGCCCGTGGCGCGGCGCAACGACGGCGGCGAGCCCTGGCGCTTCGCTGCCCCGATGCTTCATGCGCCGGACGTACCCGCGGCTCATCGCCACCCGACGGTGCACATGTCCTCCGAGGTTTCTTCCCCCTCGCCCCCAACTCTTTTTTTTTTTAATCTCCATCAGGGATCCTTGCGATCCCGATCTGCCGGCCGATCTCTCGCACGTATACGTATTAATGCCGGCCATGCTGCTGATCTCTCTGTCAGGTTCATCACGTCGCCGCGCGCGTGCCGCAGTCACCGTATCCCCAGGCCTTTCCGTGCGGCATTCCAGCCTCGTATCTGCAGGGCTCCCAGGTCGGAGTAGTCCACAGCGCTGCGCCCACGCGCGATCAGAGGTATAACTGGCCAAAGATCTGGTTGATATATTCTCACAGATGGGTGAAATAAATGGTAACATCCGGGTTTCAAACAGGTGCGCCGCCGCGCAGCTGACGATATTTTACGCGGGTTCCGTGCACGTGTTCGACAACGTCACCAAGGAAAAGGTATAGTATAGAATCTGTTTCCAAAATCTCAACTGAAGCATTGTAATCGTCGTGAGTGAGCGAGTAGTATCGCTAATGGCATTATTGGGCCTTGGTCGTGCAGGCTGAGCAGATTATGTTCATGGCTTCCAAGGCGGCTCAAGGAGGGAGCAGCCCTCCTTTTCGTCCGCCGCTGCGGCCGTCAGAATCGGCTCCAGTCCCAGATGACAGGCAGATGGCGCCATTGGCCAGAGCTTGCAGCGATCCGGTGCATCTGAACCCGGACAATGCCGGGCATGGCATCGTCGACCACACGTCGCCGCACGCAATGTTCATGCTGCAGCCTAGAGGTATATATATATGTGTGTAAATGTGCGTACGTATGTAATGTCTTGTATTGGGGAGACTTGATTTGCCATGGTGTTTTCTCCTTGCTGTAGATGTTCCGCTGGCCAGGAGTGCATCCCTCGCCCGCTTCCTCGAGAGGCGCAAGCGAAAGCAAAGGTCTGACAACTGATGATTGCTCCTAGCTCTACCTAGCTAGCTATGTGAGGGGTCATTAATTGGGAAAAGGAATTCCTGTATAATATTAACTGTTTTTTTCTTCTATTTTGTTTTTTATTATTACTGTTGTTGTTATTACTACGTATTATTTTTGTGGTCTTTACTATCTGTATAAAATACTCCTCCCCCTGATGCAAGCGTGAGGAGATTCTAAATATCTTCAACCTTGAGCTCTCAATGCAATACAATGTAGTAAGTCAAACTTAGAACTTCGGCTTCTAATATTGTTTACTTGTTCAGATTGAGAATCATATCTAGTACGTATATATTTTTCCTTCAGAAGTATTTTTCGAATGCTATGGGTTTTGGAGGGCGTTCATATGCTATAGTTGAAACTAAATTAGTGGTCAAAATCATCTCAAAGAATCATACCAATGCCTAAAACGTCAGTTGTGTATGAACTGAACCGGTTTCTTACACTGCAGGGCAGCAAATGCGGCAAGGCCTTACTCTCGCAGGGACATATCTCCTGTTAGCATGGACACTTTCCTCATGCTTTCTCCGGGAAACACACTACTATCTGGCAACAACGAACTGTCATGGTTCCTCGGAGACGAAAAGGGAAGCAGCCGCGACGACGAGGCTCTGGATACCGAGCTGAAGATGTAGCACTCGCGCCAAACATCGGGTTCTGTTCACAACAACACAACAGTGCGAGCCCGAAATTTTGGGCCAGGTCGGGTGGATCGTCGAGCTGATGATGACAAAAAGCTGAGTGCTTGACGTAGTAGGTTTTTTTTTCTTCTTTATTAAGTTTTGAGTCCGGCGACGATGTTCGCTCACAGTTTCTCATGGGGACTGGAAACATCGTCGCCTTTTTTTTCCGGCTTTACGTCCACGCAAAACGATCTGTGGGTTCGTTCAGATTGTTCAAAACAATCTGATTAGGAATCCTCTAGTTTTGACCGGTGAGAGTTATTTTTTTCTTCCCTTTTGAATATGAGAGATCGTTTGTTGTATCTCATAAATGATAAAACTGACTGCTCGGTGGTATCTCTGCAATGAACAATTTTTTGCTCCTGGTTTGTTCATGCTGGAATGATGAATCTGTTGCTCTCAAGCGAACAATGTTTACCACCTGGTCCTAGTGGCACACGCTTGATTGAATCTGTTGCTCTCAACTTGCTCTCAAGCCCACAATGTTTACCACCTGGTTCCAACAGCACACGCTTGTTTGGCCATGAAAAATAGGTAAAAATATGAATCGTGGCGTTTATAATGAAGTTGTGAAGCTGATGCTTCAGGTTAGTTTAGCAAGTTCACTATGCAAGGTTCCGTCTAATCTTACTGCTTCCATACAAAACACTATAGTTCAAGAGAACTGCATATACATATATTAGGAGAAGAATGACCCAAAAGAGGGTCAGAATACAAAAGACCAGACCATGTTACATAGAGACGACCGGGAAATGAAACCACTAGTCTACTTAGCTAGAGGCAATAGACAGCTGCAACAAACGAACGTACCACTAGTTAGGCAACCTTAAACGACTCATGATTACTACAACCAACATCCTAGCATCAGTTTTAATCTGTTCTATTAAGATGTCAATGGACTTGTAAATTTTATCGAAAATGTCACAGCACTATAGTTTAGTATGTAAAAACCCAGTCATCATAGCTAAGGTTAAGTCACAGCAGTGTTTTGATATGTAATAAAACTCACAGGACAGAAATAATTCAGAAAAACTTGCCGAGGAAAATTGGACAAGTATCAGGCAAATAAATGTTGAAACACGCAGTGGAGATCAAAGGAATAATATTGAGACAAACAAACATGTGAAGTGCACACCAAAGAATAATCAAAGATTGAAGGTATTTACAACGTAATTCAAGATTTTGAGACTCAAGTACTAGACTTGTTACTGTTCATCAGTGACGCACCAAAGATATATCACACGTTACAAGGTTGTCACCTTTTACCTTCCCCTTCCAGGTCATGAAACCGGAGATGTGCAAACTGCAAACTAAATTCATCTCGGCACACATGAAGGGACACAAACAAACAACGACCCTAAGTCGCTGTTTTAGAATGCTTGATAAGCCAATCCATAACAACGTCTATGTTCACCGAGTCCTTGCAAGAGATCATGTAGCAGCAAACTTCACGGTCCGTTATAGATTCCAGACCCCTGAAAACACACAAGGTACCTCAGTTGAAATATCATTCAAAAAGAAAGGAAGTTATTCTGTAAAAACATGATTTTTTACTCACAGTTGATCAACTAATGCCGGCTTCGAAAGTGCCTCTGACTTGTCAATTTTGTTGCCAAGGATAAGTAGAGGAATCCCAGCTAAAGATTGTTTCGTCAGCAGGTCATGCAATTCACTTTTAGCTATCGGAACACTATCTCGGTCAGCAGCATCGACGACATATCTGGAATTAAATGAAGTTAGCACATGAATGACTCTAGCTTATCAGATGTTTAAGGTAGAGAGATACAAAAATGGCAAAAAGCATCAGTCATACAGAACAGATCACAATATATACATGGATGGCAAGTCAATAGGATAGAGAGAAAATTATCTTTAGGCAATACATGATGTATCTCTATAACTGAGCTCCTTGGACACAGCGTCAACTCAACATCAGTACAGCCATTCTTTTACACCACATTGGCACTTTGAAAGAACTAACAACGTTCCATATCTGACACTAATGATTCTTACACAAATATAGTAAGAAAATATGTCTTCGACAGTTAAATCAACTCAAATATATCACAGAACTATTAATATGCATATATGATACATGATCATGCTAATGACACTAATGACACTAACTCCACTATCCTCCACCTAGCAGACATGATACATGATCATGCTATGTACCATGATCACTAGTATTATTCATAACATATATACTCTACTCTCTCCTCCCAGCATAAATGATCATGTCCAGTACTATCATCAGATGATTATCTTTCAGAAATATGCAACAGCAAAATGCACTTACATGTGGATGCCAATTATTGCATGTTGCCAACTAATAGTACTATCGCAAAATTGAGCAATCAATAAAATGCACAATATGAGGTCTCTGAGAAGCACGAGAAATTACAGAATAGCAGAAACTCCACGACAGTAGCGCTCCCACATAGTTCGGAATCTCCGTTGCCCTCCAAGATCCCAAAGTTTAATCGTGACATTCCCCTTTGTGACTTTCCGCATATTGAAGCCTACCTGGTTTCAGCAGATGAACATATCTAGTTCAGGTCACTTATAGAAAACTAAGATTAGTTCAGAACAAAAATAAAGAAGAGTGATATGTACATACAGTTGGAATCATGTCCTCGCTGTAGCCACCTGTCTGAGAAGCATAGCGGACATGAACTAATATCAAAACAATAGAGAGAAAAATATGATATAGCTCAAGTTCTGTAAGTTGATACGTACAGCAATCGAATTGACTAAAGATGTCTTCCCAGCATTCTGCAGGCCAACCAGGGAGAGTTCCATCTCCTGCTTAAAGAACAGGCTGAAACAAAAAAGTTATTGCACATGAGTATAACTTCGATTGGTCACTGATCCAAGACAACAGCATACTCCAAGAATATCCTCCAATTAATATGATTGCAGATTTCAGTATTATTATTGACGCATCTTCCAGTTTTGATTGGATGAAAAAAGGATACTCATATAGCATAAAGGAGCATAAACTGTATGTAGCGAAATTGATCTTGCACATGCACCAGCTGCCATAATGACCGTTTCAAGTAGATTCACCAACATGATTTGGACCAACCTAACTCACAATTAAGAACTCAAGAACAAAAAGACTATTCAGGATCGGATCCTATCAATAAAAAAAATCCACGCATCCATGCTCACCCTATAGTCTTTACTGTAGCAAACGTAGTCTACAAGAGTTGTACTTCCAGTAATTTCTTGTCACAAAGGGTGCTTGGATATCTCCCTAATCTCCATAACATACCCTAGTTGGCTTTAAGTTGCAACAAACTGTGGAATGTCCTCCAAAGTAGGCTTCTAAATAACTGCACCAAGTTCAAAATTATCCCCTTCACGCTTGAGGGATCCTTCACTACATCAGTACACCAAAGGCTACCTTCTATTGAGTATAATTTAAGTTAGCTTGATCTAGCCTGGATCTAACTGCACAGAGCACAGACCCCCGCTCCAATCCACAATCAAGCCGCGCCGCCTCACCGTACATGAAAATCCGATCCAACCCTATCCCACGAAAATCCATACTACCGCTAAAATCGAAGTCCAGACTCAATTTCCGCCGAGAAGAGGAGCCGCAAAAAAATCGAGCGAAAAGGAAGGAAGGAAGCGGGAGTTAGAAGGGAACCTTCGGAGCCAGTTGAGGAGCGAGTCAAAGAGCCCCATGACGCTTTGTCGCCGCACGAGATCGTCGCCTATGCGCCCGCGGGATCTATCGAGGGAATCCGCGATTGCCGATTGGGGAGGGAGAAGGAAGCGAGGAAGGAAGACGAGGACGAGAAGACAGGAGACGTGCGTTGGCTGCAGACGGACACCGTACGAGCCACCGTGTCACGATGGGGGGCGTTAAGCGGCACAGCAGCCCACTCAAATAATCCAAAATCCAAATCCGAATCGGAAGCTATCGACGTGGCCTCGTGAGGAACTGTCCTGGACACCTCTTTGCCGTGGATTTGAGTGTCAAGTGGAACCCATCAAAATTTATCTTTATATTTAGTTTATTTTAAGATGTGTCAAGTATGATTTTACCTAGATTCTATTTCTAGTTTATTTTAAATTTTGAAGTACTACAAAT
Organism: Avena atlantica; assembly: GCA_910589765.1. Classification (NCBI taxonomy): domain Eukaryota; kingdom Viridiplantae; phylum Streptophyta; class Magnoliopsida; order Poales; family Poaceae; genus Avena; species Avena atlantica. Next base: position 178,372,153 of record OU342738.1, on the reverse strand, counting down.
CTTAAAATAAATTAAAGATGAGATTTTAGTGGGATCTTACTTGACAGTTGACACCCTACATGGATTCATGTGTGGCAGGACTTTCGAAACATGGGAATCGTTTTATCTTCTAAATAAAATCAAGGGCTGGCGGAGCTTCGTTGGGGCGAAAGCCTGTTTTAAGATCTTCGTTGGGGCCAAACCGGGCCATGGCCCGCCTAGGTTTTTGCAAAAAGGATCTTCTAGTAATATGAATCTAAGGCTCAAGTCCATCAACATGCTTCCTGTCTTGTTCGCTCAATTGTTCCAGCCTTGTTCCATCTACGAAAGAACGGAAAGCATGACCATGGGATTAGGGGCGCCTTGCTGCAGCTAGATATGTTATTTAGACAGAAGATGAGCAAAGTAACTGGGGAGAAACCATGAAAAGCACATGAGGTAGAAGAGGGTTGCGCCGCCGCCGGCCGCAGCGGCCGGCCAGAGTACCGCTGCAGAACCTACAGGTACAGGCATACAGCCACACCGCACGGCCCACCGGCCGAAGATCGAGCAGCCGGCGAGCGGATGCTCCGACCCAGGGACGGCCCTTGGTGGGACCGAAGGGACAGCCGCCCCGGACCCAAAATTATATAGGCTATAATAGATCTTAGAAGAGATAAAAAATAGCAGTTTTGAGTTTTTTATTGGGCTAGATTGAGAGCTCTACTTTGCTGGACATACACATACGTTTCAGATTTGGAGTCCATCACGGCATCACGTACCTAACCTGCGGTTAGATCAGCTATCCTCTTTAATTGTATCGTATGAAGGCATTGCCGTACCCCGGTTCCTGCCTCAACCTCGACTCAACATTGTGTTGTCGATTATAGGAAGGCCTGCACGCGGAAAGCAGCAAGCCGCCACCTATCGGCCGATCGTCGCATATCGCCCCCTCGCCCTCTGCCTATGTCTGTGGCCTGCTTCTCGTCTCGCTTTGGCCGTTCAGCGTCTATAGGTTCGAATTCTGAATTCTGATCTCAGTCTTCTATGGTCTAACATTGTCCCTAATTTTTGTTCTAATTAGTTGTTCTTCTTTTTATTTTTAGTGTGGTTAATTGGTTATGACACCTTATTCCGGTGCTAAGAAAAGTAAAATACAAAGTCTAAAGTTTTCGATGATATATGTTTTATAATATATAAATGATAATAAGTTGCTCAATTTGGCGACATAGAAGTAACCAAAACGGAGGTAGTAGTTCTTGTTGAGGAACATAGTAATATTGATTTAGAGGATGATATCGGTACAGGGGAGAACGATGATATCAACGCGGGTAATAACAATGTAAGTGATCATGATATCGCATTTGATTCATCTCCTACAAAATCTGCTAGTGTTGATGAGGAACCAATTAATGTGGTTATTTATGATCCGGCATCGAGAAATTATTGGACGAGATTGATATTGATTTTATTATCACCGACTTCGCTTCTAGGAATACACGGAGAATTTTTTAAGGTAATATGTAAACATTTTCATTTTTATATAAATATTGCAAATGGGTATACTTGAAGTATTTATTCCTCATCATTTCGTTCTTGTATATAAAAAAAATTAAAAAGGGGTCCAAAATTTTAGTTTCGCTCCGGGCTCCTGAAATCTCAGGACCGGTCCTGCTCCGACCGAATCCATCCCTTCTCTTCTCTAGTTTCGTTTTCCAATCCACATGTTTTTCTTTCTTTCCGCAAATTTTTTGGTTAGAAATTTGGTAGCACGGGGATTGCTTACCAAATTTGCATATTGCAATAGGCGAGCAGCTACGTAAAAGGCCACTTAAAGAATAGTTGATTTTGTTTTGAGAAGTGTAAAGTTGAAGAATATTTCAGCAAGGCAAATGATTTCTTTGCTCTTGGTTGAAAATTTGAATAACCGTGTGATGAATTACTTCAGGAAAATTTGATTTATGAGTAATATAAGTGACGTGGTATGTTTTAGAACAATTTATTTATGTTTTTTTTGCCTGGTCCGCCCTTGATTTCTTTTCAAGCTCCGTCACTGTCTATGTCTCAATCAATTAAGATTCTCTTACGTCTTAGTATGAATCTGAAAAATGCAACTACGATTGGGTGAAAAGTGTGAACGTTCTAACCTTTTGATGCACAGCTTTAGCCATAGTGCAATTAAAATTTTCTAACTAGTTGCACAAAAAGTGCAAAACCATGGTCGCACTTTTCTAAAAGGAAAACGCTTCAACGCCTCAAGAGGATCGCTCACGCTCGCGTTCTCTAGATCCGGCTTGCAACACGTGTCCAGGACTCACCACCATGTCCCGTCCTTATCTCCTCTCCCTGCAATTTTTCTATCGAGGAGCTCTTTCCGATTTCTTCATCCCTGATCCCCATGCGAGCAGTTGCCATGGAGGTGCCAGTGGGGGCGTTGCCGCTTGTTAGACGGGACCAGCCGGAGGCATCGCCCTCTCCTAATCCTCAACTTCCTCGTGTGGTGGGCTACTATGGCGGTGGGGCGCAGCTCTTTCTCGCACGACGCCCTAACCCTGCCAGTTCCCCTCCTAGTTGCACCATGTGCAAGGAAGTTGCTACCGTCATCGCTAGAAATCTAAACTTTCCCAACCCCCACTACTGCCTTTTTCTAAAAAAAATCGTGCTTCGGTGGGCTTCCCCCAAGAACAGTGAGGCGTCTGCCTAAGCACCGGCAGTTTCGCGCGCGAGGAAGCTGCTGCCAGCCGTGCGCTGCACCTACATCGATCACTGTCGACGATGCTCCCTCCTCGGTCGAAGGTGCTGCCAGCAGCACGAGGCGTTGCTACCAACCGATGGTTGAACACAAGCGGAGGTGCTACGAGCCAGCGGCGATGCTGCTACCAGAGGCATGCGGCGGTGCTACGAGCGACTGGCGGAGGTTCTACCATAGGCACACAGAGTTGCTACGAGCGGTCACAGGTGCTGCTACCATGACCATGTGGCGCTGCTACCAGAGGCATGTGGTGGTGCTACGAGCGGCCGACGGAGGTGATACCATAGGCATGTGGAGTTGTTACGTGGGTCGCGCACATTGCTACCAACGTCCTTTAGTTTTTGAAAAATATTGTGCTGCAATTGTTTAATTGTTCTTTTGGTTTGCATCTTAGAAAGAAATGTTTTGCTAAAAACGTTATTTGAATTTGCATTGTAGATGAGTTTTTTTTGCTACAACCATCTGATGTGCCTGTTTTGTATTGTACGGGTCTCATTGGAGGAGCTCGCTAGATTCTTTTTGCTACATTTAATTTACACTTTTGCTACTATACTATTATCTTTGTTCCAAGGATTAAGGTTTATATTTTTTCAAAAGTCAAACTATGTAAAGTTTTTCATCAAAATGTTAGAAAAAATATTAATATTTACAATACGAAATCAATACCCTTTGATACATCATGAAACATATTTTAACATGGTATTTATATAATATCATAGTTCTTGATAGTCTTTCTAAAAGTTTGATTAAACTTTTCATAGCTTTATTTTTCAAAAAATAAATATATCTTAAGCTTTGAAACGAAGGTAGTATAATTTTTTTGCTACACAATATCTAGCAAAATTGGCTGCGATTTTGCACCATAAGTCTCATTCTAAGATCTTTTCGGAACGTTTTTGCTACGATGCTATGGTAGTAAATATTTTGCTACCATCATTATATGGTTTTGCTACAATTGCACAAAGGTTTTGCTACGACGTCACCGGTGATGTCTCTAGCGAGATCAGTTTTGCTATAATAGCATTTTTCTTTACTTTGACGTCTCTAAAGAGGCCTCTAGCAAGGATAGTATTTTTGTTTTATTTTATGGTGATATTTTTTTTGCTACATGCAGCAAATTCGGGGGTATTTTTCCTACATGTAGTGCCAATTTGATGTCAAAATAATAGCACAGTCATTTTCATGCTTCGCACGAACTTGTCCGATGGTCTCATACTGCCACTATGATATCTGACCATGTCTCCGTCTTCATGAATGTAAGGAATGAGAAATATGCGGACAAGAGGGCATAAAAATTACTACATAGAAAGAAAAAACAATTATTAGTTATGGTAAGTACCAAGGTCTACAGTGTATACGCAACAACATGATTGAAATTCATAGAAAGCAACCATATTTAGATTGAAATTCATATAAAGCAACCATATTTAGTTTGGATATGTTGTTACGTACAAATGTAGGGATCATCGCCTTGTATCTTCTAACTATCCTCCTCAAGTTTCTTCTTGAAAGAACATGTTGGCCCCCTATGTGTGGTTTTGATAATTAATGACAATCTTTATGGACTAATGTATGTATTAAGTTGCACTTGTAGGATTTGTCCATTGGCATCGCTTGGAGCATGTGTTGGCTTCAAGGTCGATGAAATGCAAAGAAGATATGTTGTGCAAGCTCAATATGTGAGGTCGATGATGAAGAATTAAGAAAGACATTCCATCTTGAGAAGGGCAAGACCGTCTATATTGAGCTCAAGTGGAATGCTCAAGGCAAAGGTATAATATTGATAGGTTTTTCCTTTTGCCGGTCTCACGTTGTGTGTGTGAGACCGAGTTTAGGATATATAACCGTACTATCAAGAGGGGCTCTCGTATAAGTAATTCGGTCACATCGTTCGGAGAAAGCTCAAACCTTTGCATACTTGCATCATCGCATTTGGTTGTTATTTGGTCTTATCCATGTGAGGATATAGAGCTTGTGGTAATCTCCATAACAAGCTCTTGTTCATCAAAATCGGATCTCCCATATGTATCTTGTTGCGATTTTGATTTATGTGGCTTTTCGGTTTCTCACCAAGTGAGGTATCTCACATTATATTAATTGATACATGTCTCACTTGGTGATAATCAATATTTCCATTTTTATTGGGATGCCCTTGTTGTCCTCTATCCAACGCAATTGGAATCGGATCAATCAGAGTCTCCAATCAAAAGTTATGACCGTTTGTATATTTACTTTATTTAAATTAAAAAAGAAAAGAAAAATATCTTGTCTGGGCCGAGCGGTACTACCGCAGCCCAGTACCGCTCGTGCCTGGCGTGCTCAGTCCACTTCAGTCTGGCCCGGTACCATTTTCCGGTCCGATAGGACCGGCCCGGTAGTACCGCCCGGGTGGACCGGTACTACTGGTCGGCCCAGGTATGCGCCCAGCACACCCCAATCTTTTTCCTGCTGCCTGGGCCGCGTCCCCGCTCGATCTGCGTTGCAAAACCGCGTTGACCTTGTGTCTGGCTCGCCTCGCGCGCATGCCGCCTGCTCGATGGGCCCGCGGCTGCTGCTGCCGCTCTCGCGCGCGCATGTCGCTCGCTTCCTAGATCCCGCATGCCGCCGCCTCCACTGGTCCCACTTGCCTCGCGTGCACCCGCCGAGTTGATCGGCCGCTGCTCCCGCGCGCAGCGCCTGGCCCCGCTTCTGCCGCCACTTGCGCGCGTGGTGCGCCCGCTGCTGCTTGCTGGCCAGCGCTGGCCCCACACGTGCCTTGGTTCCAGCGCGCGCATGCTTGGCCCTGATCATAGAGAGAATTTCTTATTTGACACTATTTCTCAATATGGTTCCTTATTTGACACTAGAAATTTTTCGCTTCCCTATTTGACACCTAGTATAAATTTGTTTGTCTTATATGACACTCTAGTGTATTTTGAGACATAATAATGTTAATTGTGGACATACAAAGACATTTTTGCCCCTGCTATATAACGTGACAAATGTTGTTGTACCGTGATATATCTACTCATGCTGAAATTATAAAATGGTACCAAAACGTGTTAGCCATGCCCGCTGCAGCCTATATGCCGAGTGGTGCGCCCGCTGCAGCCCAAGCACCAGCACAGCAGGCCGCGGGCATATATGCACAACATCTTCCGTTTGTACAGGTAGGGTATGCCCACGAGCGTCGACATTTACGTCCTCGTCGGTGAGCATCTTGTATTTTCACGTGCGCGTGTATTTCAGCGTCACAGCAAGTTGCCATCGTGTGTGTTGCATATCCATCGAGCCGCCTGCTTATTGTGGTTTATACGTGCCTGTTGTGGCAAACAACATCAGCGTGTTGTACGTGCGCACCTCGGCGAGTCGCAGGCTAGTATGTGACGGTGAGAACACATAATCGCAGTGACCTCCTATTATTCTATCGTCAATTTAAGAAAACAAACGACCAGGTCGCCAGGGGAACTCACGCTGTCAGGCTTTATTTTTCTAGACTTATAAGATTTAACAAATGAAGTGCTGATTGGCGGACTCGATTTTTCTTTTGAACAGAGGTGGACTCGATTTAGACCTACAGCTACGACTAAATCAGGGGTACTTTGGTCCATCTGAAAAAGTTGACGGAGTACGTAACAGAATGAACGGGAGTGTCATATAAGACAAAAAAATTAGACTAGGTATCAAATAGGAAAGTGAAAAAAAATCGGTATCAAATAAGAAATCATATTAGAAAGCAATGTCAAATAAGGAATTCTCTCCCAATCATATGTGCTGCACGCGTTGACCACTAGCTCTTTTTCTCTCAATAGATCTGGTACCTAGCTCGTTCGCTGTGTGCATTTTTGTTCTGGTATGGTACTACCTGTAAAAACCGGTACTACCGGTTTAGACAGAAAAATACTCCAAACTGCTAGATTTTTGGGGCCCCTATTTAAGGCTTTGCCCGTTTTGAGTTTAGATAGCTTCTCTCTTATTTATTAGCTAAACTTTGTCCACACTTGCTCTAGATCTTGAAGCTTGCCTAATTTTTTCCCTCCGATGATTCTTGCCCATATTTGAGTGGAAGAGAGAGGAGATCTAGACCCACGTTTTGACCTAACCGATTCATCTCTTTGTGAGTGCATCTTTGAGGATCTAGATTTTGGGGGATTTTGTGTCTCTCTTTGATTCCTCCTCTCTTTTTCCCCCAATAGCTTTAGTAGCTTTGTTGGAACTTGAGAGTGAGGGATTTGAGCATCTTTGTGATGTTCTTGCCATTTGCATTTGGTGCATCGGTTTGAGTTCTCCTCGGAGGATTTGGTTTGAGTTGCTCATTGGAGCTTGTCCCTCTTGGGTTTTTGAAACCCTAGACGGTTTGTGTCCTTGGTGGCATTGTGGCCTTTTGTGGAATTTGTTGGGAGCCTCCAATTAAGTTGTGGAGAAGTGCCCCAACCTTGTGAGAGGTTCCGGTTGCCACCGACAAGTGCACCGATAGTGGAAGCGTGGATCGACCCCGTTGGGGTGAGATTCACCGGAGAATAAGGGAGGCCTTTTATGGCGTTGGTGGTTTGATACCACCCCCTCTCCAAACGAGACGTACTCCATGTTGGGAGGAATTCGGTAAAATATCGGTGTCCCCGCGTGCCTCGGTTATCTCTATACCCGAGCTCTTTACTTATGCACTTTATATTATGATAGCTTTCGTGCTTGAAGTAATATATATCTTGCCATCACTTTGTTGCTTGTATTGCTTAGCATAAGTTGTTGGTGCACATAGGTGAATCTTAGTTGTTCTAGGTTGTGCTTAACAAAGTAAACACTAGTTTTATTCCGCCTTTGTTGAGCCACTCTAGGAAAAGTTTTAATCGCCTATTCACCCCCTCTAGGCGACATCCGTATCCTTTCACTCCTTATTGATCTATTCATGTTGACACTATTGCTACACATATAGTGAAGGTCGTACTTATCTACAGATCAGACACCTAATTTTGAAATGAATTTATATTATTTAACGTACATACATATATGTTATTCAGCACATGATCAAGTCTCACAATTTTACCTCGCACGGTAGAAGGCACGGATGGACAAGAACTTGGTAACTTGTCATGTTTGTTCTCCACAATAGACACTCCTAACTTACAGATCCCAACAAACTTTTCTTATGCTCTTACAATAAAAATCTGTAACATACAGGTAAAAGGTCCCATTCAGATCAACACGATTGGATATAATCATAAGTTAACAAATAAACTAATTAATTAGGACAAATTACAGACAAGAACTAGGTACCCCGGAGGACTGCGTGGTCCGGTAGTCGAGGGGCCCGGAGAGGTGCGCGCAACCACGATCGATGGTGCTGAAGAGGTACGCGCATCCACGGTCAAAGGTGTCGGAGAGGTGTGGGCCGTCGCAGTGGCGGTTGTGACGAAAGGTAGAGGGTGAAACTGAGATCTAGAGCCGAAGAGTGAAAGTGTGATCTAGAGACGGGGAATTTATTTCATATAAAGTTGAGATCTAAAGGTGGGTGGGCTTGGTCGCTCTGGCCCATTAAACAAGTAGGAAAATAATGAATTCTAAAGAAAACAGATAGAGATAATAATTCTCAAACAAAGGAAGGAACACAATAAAGTACTCAAATAATAATTATATAATACATTTTCAAACTTAATAAAATATATGCATAACTACTCATTATCCCATTAATACTCCTCAAAATACTTAGCAGAGGTAACATATTCTTCATCATCATCCGGCAGTTCATCCATATCACAATGAACTAATTGACACATTCTATTATTTACGTTTGTCATCTGGCAGACAAACTCTGTCATTGATTTACTCAATATGGTGTCTTCACTTGCTTGCGCAACACTTTCTTAAGTTTAACTTAATTTTAGTGACAACGCAACACATGCACAAGGTACCGAGAGTTGTGTTGCAAATCAACCTAGGAAATTACAATGCAGTTAGGAATCTCTTGACTGCATCCAAGGAACCTACGGTCGATGTCATTTCTCTGTTTAGGGCCGCGCATAACTCTTTGACGCGGCCAAGAGACATACTCTCACACAAGATGTGTATCCATTTCGACGTCATTCTATTGCGGTTCATCGTCTTTAGCTTTGGGTGGAAATCCACATGGAAACTACGGGAGGGTGACGAAATGTGAAATAATGAGATTTCCCTCCTAATGTGAAAATCCAGATGGATCTCGACCAAGAAACCCCTAATATACGTGTAAATAAAAAATAAAACCACAAATGCGCGCTTACCTCCATCTCGCAGTCGATCTTTGTAGTGTGGCGCCTATCTTTCATTAGATTCGCTCCACCACCGGCTGAACCTTTCGTGTATAGAGAGAGAAGAGAAGTATGGAGTGGAAGAGGTTGGAAAGTACATACAAGATATTTATAACCGTCTGTACTACACTTGTCTTTCATGGTGGGGCTCGGCGGTGACACTTGTCTTTCATGGTGGGGCTCGACGGTCAGTCGGACAGGGTTAGCCTGCCTACCCAGACGGACCCACTGGTGCAAGTCAAATATGATTCACGACGCTGGTTAATATGCACGTGCTTAGTCAACCACGACAATCCATAACGCCACACTTGCTTGCCACCTACCACGACATTATTTTGTGTTGTGGGTCGCCCTCAAAAACCGCCGTGAAACCCTGATCCGCCGGGTAAATAACTTATGCAGGTACTTTTCGCTTGTACCGTCCAAAAAAAGGTGTTGCGCATTGGGGGTACTTGTGTAGTGATCGTTCAAATGTTAATCTCTTTGCTTCATATACTTATGAAAATACCCGAGGTAAGACTTCGTTATCATCATGACTCATCTCATGATCATTATAACTATATCTGATGAGGTTTCAACTTGTCAATGCCCATTGTTATGGACTTGGATTTTGGAGAATAGGGGAACGTTGGAGATCGGAATCGGCTAACAAACAAGCAATACGGGACACGTGATTTACCCAGGTTCAGGCCCCCGGAGGGAAACCTTACCCATGCTTGCATGTTCTTGATTGATGGAAAAATCGAAGGTTACTGGGGTGCGCAGATGAGATCTGGTGGGTGAGTATGCTAAGGTTGTGGATGTCCTCCTCGTCGTGCCCTCCTGACCTTTATATGGGGAGGCCAAGTCTCGGGGTTAGGTCGAGTCGGTTACAGATTAGGGTTTTACCCTTTAACCTTCTATCTAGAACTACCCATGTTCTTCAAGGAGCCGCGTCCTTCATGTGCCTAGGCCACCAGAATTGCTCATAGGCTTCATCATCAGGGATGGATCATTACATGGGCTTCTATTGGGCCAAACCGGATAGGCCAATATTAGGCACCAGTAGGGCATACCTATATCAGTAGCCCCCGAGTGCTTAGTCGGATCATAGATACGACTGGATACTCTAAAGTCTTCGAGAGCCTTCATCCGAACAATTTTTTGGGTCATAGTGTTAGTTCATAGGGATAGTTGATACGCGTGCCTGACTCGGCCGATGGATCGGGGTCAGTTAACTGCCTTTGGGCAAAACAACGCTATCTACTCAGACTCGAGTCCTCGGACTCGAATCTAGAAAATTGCTGGTGTAATTCGACTCAGGCTGTGGAGGTCTTATAGGAGTCAGATTCCAGTGTTTTTATGTATGTACCCAACGCGTCCATCCATATTTTTTATCGTACTTGTTGACACAAAATATTACTGGCAGAGCACATTCAGGTGCGTTACCAGGTCATCAGACTGTGTTTGCAGGTCTTATCTGTGTGTCATACACACAGCATCCGAATTCTTATCGTCACGGAGATGATTCGGGTGGCCAAGGAGACGTTATCTCTGATGGTGGCTCAGATCACTGTAGAGCTTCATTGGGAGTCCCCAAGAGGAAGGTGTGATGAGCACAAAAGCAAGTCTTCTCTCAGTAAGAAATCAAGGTTATCGAACCAGTAGGAGGAAGGAAACGACTCAAAGGTGTTGCTAGCAACTTGGAAACCTGCACAACACAAACTCAAGACTTTGCCCCAACAAACAGTGAGGTTATCAATCTCACTGGTTTGCTGAAAACAAAGGATTAACTGTATGGTGTGGAAGGTAATGGTGGTTTGAAGAAAGGTAAACAGTAACAGTGGAAGATGTATCAATGGTAAAGATTGGACCGGGGTCCATAATTCACTAGAGGTGTTCTCCTTAAGAAAAACAAACATGGCATGCTGGGTAAACAAATTATAGTAGGGAAATTGACAGGACTGAGCAAGGCATAACAATGCAATACTATACATTCATGATCCAATGAGATTCGATTGGGCAATACAACAAGATACATAGACCGCCATCCAACTACATCTATGACTAGTAATCCACCTTCAGGTTATCATCCGACCCCCCTACAGTATTAAGTTGCAAGCAACGGATAACTGCTTTAAGCAAAGTTTGTAAGGTAAATTATCCACTTGTTCCATGAACAAGAGACCGTTGTTTTCTCCCTAGTAGCAACAAAACATCTACAGCCTTAGATATTTCTGTCACTTCCCTTAGATTAAATAGAGGCATGAACCCACTATCGAGCATAAATACCCCCTCTTAGAGTCACCAGCATCTACTTGGCCAAGATAGCTACTAGAAACGAAGAGCATGCAAGATCACAAACAACACAGACATAATAGAATCAATAAGACAAAACCATTAATCAATTTGACATAGTAATCTCAATATCCATTGGATCCCCGCAAACACAACATGCATGATTAAAAATAGATGATCTTGATCATGAACAGAGCTCACAAGATCTAAACATGGTAGCACAAAGGAGGAGATACAACTACCTAGATACTACATGGACCCGTAGTCCAAGGTGGAACTACTCACGCTTCATACTGGAGGCTGGCATGATGAAGAAGAAGTCCTCCAGGATGATCTCCCCTCCGGCAGGGTGCTGGGAAGAACTTTAGATCCCCCAATCTAGGGACGATGGTGGCGGCAGCTACGGATTATTTTGTGGACGATTGACCGGGTACTTAGGGTTTTGGTATCTGGGGCTCTTTATAGGCAAAGAGGCGAGGCAGGGGCACCCAGGGTGGCCACACCCCCTAGGCACAGGCCCACCCAGGCCGCACGACTAGCCCCTGGTGGATCTTCTCCGTCTCGTTCTCTGGCTTCATGTTCCCCACGGTAAAATATTGACTTTGGCTTTTGTCCCGTCCAATTCCGAGAATATTGATTTTCTGCCTTTTCTGGAACCAAAAACAGAAGAAAACAGGCAACTGGCATTGTGGTATCTTGTTAATAGGTTAGTACCAGAAAACATATAAAAACACCTCAAAGTTTAGACAAAGAAAAGCAAAGTAGATACTAAACAAGCATGGAACATCAAAAATTATAGATACATTTCCGACGTATCAAGCTTCCCAAGCTTAACTCCTGCTCGTCCTCGAGTAGGTAAGTGATAAAAAGAATAATTTTTGAGGTGACATGCACCATCAAAATCAGGATCAAACCATTTGCAAGCATTGAAAGCTGGGATCAAAGAACTCTAAACATGAGCATGAAATATGGAGTTCTAACAGTAAGACAAAGTAACTATGCATGCAACATGAAAGGTTACAAACAAAGATCATGAATGACAATGCATTGAAAGATGTTTGTGTGTTTCACATATAGAAAACATAGCATAGTGGCATTCAACTTGTCCCTCATGGAGTAGCAAATAGATGCATAGGACACCTTCAAAGTTCATAAGAGTGACTAGATACAAATAGTTCAAGAACAAGCAATATCAACAATATGAATCAATCTATAAGTTTTGGGACAATGCACATAGAACTAAGAATGGAAACTATGCTTTCTTAACTGGTGCCTAAGGATAGAAGGTGGAGACTGAATATAATGGTGGAATAAAGGCCCTTCATAAAGGGGAAGCAGGGATTTCAAGTCTCAAAAATAGCTTCCAAAAATTATGGTACTTGTTAGCTTTCAGATCTCATTGCCCCTATGATAAGCATCTTGAAGTGATTAAGGTTAAAGTGAACAAACTATGGAGTATATGCTTGACAACGTATAAGTTGGCAATCTCATGTCCCTTGAATACGAGGGCCGCTCCTCATGCTACTCAACTTTAGTCACCTGTAAGTTCTTGTCATAGTAAGTACATGTGTATCATAAAGAACCACCAACGTGGTACCCCTTGCACATGATACAGGAGCTATCCCATAATCAAAATGACAAGGCAAGCTGACAATGAGCATCTCAGCAATCTTCATATTTACCATGGGAAAATGGTGCTTTTTTATCTCTTTCCTCTTTTCAGTATGTCTCTTTTTTATAAGAAGAATGCTTCATAGATTGCTCACTATGGTGATGCTGCAAGTTTCCACCATGATTAGGCATGGCTTAGGCTAGCGGCCCAGGCGTTTCTCTAACACACATACATAACTCCATGGACTTACAAGCTCCCCTTTTATTTCACACCGATCACATCCATAAACAAAAGAGGATGATATCAACGGTGCACAATGTACAAGTGCAATGTTGAAAGCGTTCCCCGCACAACACGGTTCTGCTAATTACAATGTATAAGTGCAAGCATATACAACATAGATGACACAATAGTTCAAGTTTATTAGGGGCAAAAAAAATAAAGTGTGTCATGAAGTTTGTGAAAGCTTTAATCACTAATTTTTCACATAACAAAAAGACTTTTTAATTGGAAGGTAGATGAAAACAAGAGTATACTTGGAATGGTGTTACATACCATGCATAGGAATGTATAGTGGACACTTTGGAATAACTTGGTTTCTTGGGAGTTGGATGCATGAGTTGAGCTTACTCATACAAGTGGAGGCTAGAAAAAGACTAGGAGCGACCAACTAAGAGAGCAATAATGGCCATAATCATGCAGAGCGACAAAACATTACTAATCAAAGAATAAAGTGGTACTACAAGTCAAGGACTAAATGATCATATAGGCTATGGTGACATGTTCATAGTCATAACATGGTGTGAGCATGTGCCAAGTCAACCCAAACAATACTATGCTTTTGTATGCTAAAACAAAGCATGATTCCTTCAAGGCACATTAAGCAATCCCAATTGTTTGTAACAAGTCATGCTACAACAATAATAACTAAGCATAAGGTCAAATCAACATATAGAATGACAAGATAAAGTCTAAGTCACAGTCAAAGCAAGCTCCTCTTGTATTAGTCAAACAAGAACTTTCTACTCCTCTCCAACACCAATCAAATTATTTGCAACAACACATCAAGAAAAGGGGTCCAAACTAATTTATTTAAGCAAAATAAGCAAACTAAAATGAAAACTAAGACGCTCCAAGAACAACACAACAGTGCATGAAACAATAAAAACGAAGTGTCTAGAAAGACCTGAGATTTTTATTGATGAAGAACGGGATGCCTTGGGCATCCCCAAGCTTTTACGCTTATACCTCTTGAATATTTATTGGGGTGACACGGGGTGGCATCCCTGTAGCACCCCGGGTAAAACCACTACTAGAAATCGCATTGTTGTTTTCCTTTGCGCATCACCATGACATCATCATGCATATTTTTGTTCTTGAAAATTATTTTCTATAAAACACTATTTTCATTTGCCAAAACCTCTTTTAAAATACCTACAAACCATTTAGCCCAGCCGGATCCTTCCTTTTATTCCCTGGCAGCAGCTCTCTATCCTGGCCAAGCATGCAGCCGCAGCCACCCGTCCGGCCCAGTTTTACTCTTCCGGCCCAGCTCCTGCAACCGTACCGCTTCGACGGAAAGGCACCCTCCGTCATGTTCTTCTTCTCACCGTTCCCTTCTGCTCTCTCTGCAGCTCACGGAGCAGAGCAGTTGGCTGTCCACCCTGCCGTCAGCTTGCGTCACTGCTCATGCCTCCCGCATGCCGCGTTCCCCTTATCTACTCACGCAAACCCGCCCTTGGAACCCTAGCCGGCTTCCTCCCTCACGTTGCAATTCCGTTTCCTCTTCCTGGCTGCTGCCTCCCCATGGCCCCGTCGCCTCCGGCATTCCCAGGGCCAGCCGAAGGTCCAGGAATCACTGTCGAGGCATCGTGAAGCTTCGGGCGCTGCCGCCTATACCTGAAGCACATCTGAACGACATCAGGCTCTACTTCCTCCTCTCCGGCCGCCGCCCTCCGGCCCAAATTCCGGCGTCTCCGTTCCTCCTACGTCCAAGCGGACACAACCTTCATCTTCCTGGTGAGTCCCCGGTTCCGTTCCCTCCCTCCTCGGCCTGATTCTTTCTCTGAGGCGGAAGTGGTTTTCCTGTCCGTGTGCAGCAGCCGCGGTCTTCAGAGGAACCAAGGTGGGCGTCAGCTCGAACTACTCCTACCGCTTCAAGACGTCCCCGACTCTGATTCCAGTGGGAATCGGCGGAGGTGAGCTTCACCTACCTGTCCCCACTTTTTCCTATGATATCTTCCACCATAGCGTCGTCTCCGTCACCGACTATCCGCCCGCACTGCTGCCGCAAGCCGCGACACGAACAGCACGAGCATCTCCCCGTTGCAGCACCCTTTGTTCTCCGCTTTCACGAGTCGCTCACTGCCCACCTCTGGCACCTTCCATCACACGCCTAGGGAGGGGGCAACTCCATCTATCTGCGGTATCAAACCATGCTTCAATCCGTGGACTATAGCTTTGGGAATCATCCCCAAAGAATCCCCCAATCTCACTGGGAAACCGCTTCAGTTCGACAGTTTCTGGAACCATGTTTCACCTATTTTCATCGATGGTTTCCGGGTGCTTCAGTCCTCCACCGGCGAAAACTCAAACACGGAAGTTGTATCTTGAACTTTCCTATGCATCTTTCATTTTTGCGGCCTTGCGAAATTCCCGTCTGTTTCCTCGTCATATTCTTCCAAAGATCAGCACCAGCTAGCCGTTTTTCTCGCGGATCGTTCAGACACGATTCGGTCCGTCAGTTTCAGCCACCGGTGTGTTTTGCATCTAGGCCCTCCTGTTTCCCAGAACTCAACCCGCAGACCCTCCCGTCATGGCATTTTTGTAAAAAGGCACCCACCTTCTATTGACCTTAACCCAGTCCTCAACCCCACCAGTCCTATGCCAAGTCAGCACCGCAACCCACCTGTCACTCTCTATGAGTAGCAATCCAGCGAGTAACAAAAGTCTAGAGAACCTTTTCTGAATTCAAATTCAATTTGTTTATATTCTGTTTAAATATAAACTAATTCATAACTTTTGAATAAACAAGAATTTGAATAAAAGTGTAATATGAAATATGTTTTGTTTTTCAATGTTAATTCAAATCTTTAGGCAAATATTTTTCAGAATTGATTTAAAATAGTCAAACCTTTGACTTTGACCCCTCTTTGTAATAGTTGACTTTAAATATTGTTTAAAATTGATATTTCCAAATATTAAGTGTAATATATGTTTTTGAATCAGAAAAATGTGAGGAATCTGTTTATGCTATTTATAATATCATTTGAGCATTCTAAAATTTCGAAATAATTTAAATGCTAATCAATGTTATTTCTTAATAATTGCATAACTTTAAATCCGTAAATCCGAATTCGAAAAATAATATGTCCAAATCGATCAGCACGATGAGACCTATCCAACCACGATATCCATGTTATCATTTTTATCGTGCATTAAATGCAGTTTTATAATCAGTATTGTTTATGCAAGGAAAATATGATAAATAAAATTGGGAACTAATTGTTTCTTATTAATAATGCCTCACAAATTCTATATCATCGTGGTGTTATGTACCTAATAGCTTTTTTACATAATTTGCATCATTAACTTGCCATGTCATGCATCATATCATGATCATGCTGATTCTTCCGCATTAGTTGTAATTGTTGTATTGCTTGTTCTTTTTAGTGTTTGCTTCTTCCCGGATAGGACGATGAGATGTTGTGAGCTTCGACAAGTTCTTCGGTTATGAAACTTCGGCAATGTTTTCAGGCGAGCATTCTCCCCCTTTCTACCTATCTTACTTTTATAGTCTTTATTTCCTCCTGTTGATCTATTGCTATCTGTGTTGCGATGCTCTAGTTTTCGTACCCGTGATATCCTTTGCAGCCCTTATATTGCCAAGGACACATTCTATTATTTGTTGTTTGGTAGATAGTTGGCCTTGCGAGTCATAGTTGCTTGCGTAGGTGTTTTGTCGCGTCGTCGATCTTCCACAGTTGTTGGAGTAATGCCGCATGTTTAATGTTGGAGATGATCAAGACTTTAATTATTGTTTAATAACTAAAATCAAAAGTAGGTAAATGCAGAGGCACCGGTGGGTAATAGACAATATTTGGTTTTTAACCGCTCACTGGTGTCCCGTAGGACCCCGAGTTCTTGACACCTGTTCCGAGATCGAGCGCGCTAACCACAGGTGGGGTGTGTGGGCACCCCCATCGATTAATACCCGATTTCAAAGTACTGTACCGGGGGCCACAAAGTAGTTTGGGGCTTTATTACTATCCTGTACTTATGCCATGTTTTACTGCTTCATTTACGATTGCGCGTGGAGCGCCTGTACTATTTTGGATCGCGGCACGATTTCGCGGTATCGACAAGCCCAGTCACACTTTCGGGTTCCCAGTCGTTTACAACCGTTCTCGCAAACCCTGGGTCCATCTCGGAGACCGGCCGACTTCGTTACGGGTAGCTTAGTGGGGTGGCCCCCCGTGCTTGCTTTGGGTCTGGGAAACATCGTGTCCGAAACCGCGTCGACATACCGTTGGGTGTATGTTTTGTGATCTTGTACCTACCTAATCTGACAAAAAGGGTGTAGGTGCGTGTGGAAACTTTGGTGCACCCCTGCAGGGTTAAATCTTTTCGAGAAGCCGTGTCCGCTGTTATGGACGACTTGGAGCACAGTTCTCGATCATAGACAACTATAACTAAGGTTTACTGTTATAATTTGACTTGTATCCGATATGACTAGTAATAAGCTTCACTACAACGGAATGGCTAAATAAAAGTACCAACAACTGCTAGGTTTGGGATATCTCATGCTAATTGTATCTGACTAGTAAGTGTTGCAACTACAACGGAATGGTTAACTAAAAGTGCCCACTGCTTATTATATCAGGATGACTATCTATACCTGACTAGTAATTGCTGCAAATATAACTGAATAAATAAAACTGCCAACGGTGTGAGTTCCTCGGTTGACTTCCTCGTTTGGTCTCGAGGGGGAAATACCAGGATGGGTATGTTTGGTGGTAGTATCAAGTTGGTTCCGAATAGGTCTTTCTTACCCCTCTCTGATAGCCGCTAGTTGTATCGAGTCTCTATAGGTTGTTTAGTGCATGCCGCGCTGCCGCTTCAGTCCACCATACCTATGTAGGCGAGGACCGCCGAATTCTAGTCTCGCCGTGTACTGGCCTCATTACTGTCCGCTCTCCTTTTTTCCTTTGCCCTTTGTCGGCGCCCCTTTTGTTTAAGCAGGTTTGAGATCGACGTCGTTAGCAGGGTTACCCTTCCGGCTTGTCCTGGGCAGGGTTATGGACGCCATTGGTTATTCTTCAGGGCTCTTAGCTCAATTTGCATCTTGTCCATACTCGGACGCCGTATTGTTTTCAAGGTGATTTGGATCTTTGTATTGTATATCTATATTCTTGACTCTTGGAGTCGTTGTTGTATATATCTGTTTTGTGGGTTCCATCGTGGACTAATGTGTAATGATATTACTTCGTTTTCCACCCGCACGCAAGTGCCTGGTGGGTACCTTTGAATCGTTTCTATGCGGGTTTGGCGGGAATCGCTAAAACTTGCATAGGGTCGATTTCGAGGATGTTACAGAGTGGTATCAGAGCTCAGCAGTTACGATACCCCACTAGTCCAGCCTGTAGGATAACCTAGCTAATGGACGTTATAGAGTGTCAAAACTATTTTGGAAAAATCGGTTGGATAGATCTGATTAGGTCTTCTTTTACTCCTTACCCCGCTGCTATTCTATTCTTACGTCTGTGTGTTTTGAATCTACTCTCTTATCTTTCTTCGAGTCCAGGATTTCTCGTGGTTGGGTTTCCGTCGTACCTTCAGGGTTTCGTTTTTTCCCTTTTATAACGGTGGTGCTACGATCATTAAATATGCATCTTGTCTGTTGTACCCTTCATCCAATCTTTTGTTCTTGAACTCTTTATCTATATGTGTACCTTGCTGGATATCCGTATCGTTGAAAAACATATGAGAAGGACGAGCATTGGTGAAGTTGGAGTATACCTTGAGCATGTGTTGTTCATGCCAATGGAACCCTTGCGAAATCTAATCGTTATGTATTTTCATAAAAATTTATTTTGTATCTTTCGGTGTTCTCCAATGTGATGACCTCATCTACATCAGATCCAATGCAGAGCTTGCATCACCCCTTTGTTCCGAATACCCCTTATGAAGATCTTCATTCTAAATTTCGAGAGTTGTGTTGCACGATTTTCCTATTCATGTATAGAGTTAATAGTTTGGGTACGGGATGGACTGCTCACCCTACCCGACTCTTACTGTTCACTCTTGTACATCGAACTGGTGGATCAATGTAACTTTTCCTCTTCTCATGGAAGTTAGAGGTGGCCTTATCTTTTGATACCTCTACCTTCGTCCTTTGTTTCTCCGGAGTGTTCTCTCGACGAACGTGAGCACCGACCCTTGTTGGTGGTGTCGCGGATTTCAAGATGGAGAAAGGACCCTTGTTAGTGGTGTCGCAAGGATCTACATGAAGCGAGAAGATTCAGATCGTCGGCCTTCTTCCTCGACCATAAGGCGGATCTCGAGGGCGAGATCCATTGTTAGTGGTGTCGAATTGTAGCACCCCGGGTAAAACCACTACTAGAAATCGCATTGTTGTTTTCCTTTGCGCATCACCATGACATCATCATGCATATTTTTGTTCTTGAAAATTATTTTCTATAAAACACTATTTTCATTTGCCAAAACCTCTTTTAAAATACCTACAAACCATTTAGCCCAACCGGATCCTTCCTTTTATTCCCTGGCAGCAGCTCTCTATCCTGGCCAAGCCTGCAGCCGCAGCCACCTGTCCAGCCCAGTTTTACTCTTCCGGCCCAGCTCCTGCAACGGTACCGCTTCGACGGAAAGGCACCCTCCGTCCTGTTCTTCTTCTCAACGTTCCCTTCTGCTCTCTCTGCAGCTCACGGAGCAGAGCAGTTGGCCGTCCACCCTGCCGTCAGCTTGCGTCACTGCTCGTGCCTCCCGCATGCCGCGTTCCCCTTATCTACTCACGCAAACCCGCCCCTGGAACCTAGCCGGCTTCCTCCCTCGCGCCGCAATTCCGTTTCCTCTTCCTGGCTGCTGCCTCCCCATGGCCCCGTCGCTTCCGGCATTCCCAGGGCCAGCCGAAGGTCCAGGAATCACTGTCAAGGCATCGTGAAGCTTCGGGCGCTGCCGCCTCTACCTGAAGCACATCTGAACGACATCAGGCTCTACTTCCTCCTCTCCGGCCGCCGCCCTCCGGCCCAAATTCCGGCGTCTCCGTTCCTCCTACGTCCAAGCGGACACAACCTTCATCTTCCTGGTGAGTCCCCGGTTCCGTTCCCTCCCTCCTCGGCCTGATTCTTTCTCTGAGGCGGAAGTGGTTTTCCTGTCCGTGTGCGCAGCCGCGGTCTTCAGAGGAACCAAGGTGGGTGTCAGCTCGAACTACTCCTACCGCTTCAAGATGTCCCCGACTCCGATTCTAGTGGGAATCGGCGGAGGTGAGCTTCACCTACCTGTCCCCACTTTTTCCTATGATATCTGCCACCATAGCGTCGTCTCCGTCACCGACTATCCGCCCGCACTGCTGCCGCAAGCCGCGACACGAACAGCACGAGCATCTCCCCGTTGCAGCACCCTTTGTTCTCCGCTTTCACGAGTCGCTCACTGCCCACCTCTGGCACCTTCCATCACACGCCTAGGGAGGGGGCAACTCCAGCTATCTGCGGTATCAAACCACGCTTCAATCCATGGACTATAGCTCTGGGAATCATCCCCAAAGAATCCCCCAATCTCACTGGGAAACCGCTTCAGTTCGACAGTTTCTGGAACCATGTTTCACCTATTTTCATCGATGGTTTCCGGGTGCTTCAGTCCTCCACCGGCGAAAACTCAAACACGGAAGTTGTATCTTGAACTTTCCTATGCATCTTTCATTTTTGCGGCCTTGCGAAATTCCCGTCTGTTTCCTCGTCATATTCTTCCAAAGATCAGCACCAGCTAGCCGTTTTTCTCGTGGATCGTTCAGACACGATTCGGTCCGTCAGTTTCAGCCACCAGTGTGTTTTGCAGCTAGGCCCTCCTGTTTCCCATAACTCAACCCGCAGACCCTCCCGTCATGGCATTTTTGTAAAAAGGCACCCACCTTCTATTGACCTTAACCCAGTCCTCAACCCCACCAGTCCTATGCCAAGTCAGCACCGCAACCCACATGTCACTCTCTATGAGTAGCAATCCAGCGAGTAACAAAAGTCTAGAGAACCTTTTCTGAATTCAAATTCAATTTGTTTATATTCTGTTTAAATATAAACTAATTCATAACTTTTGAATAAACAAGAATTTGAATAAAAGTGTAATATGAAATATGTTTTGTTTTTCAATGTTAATTCAAATCTTTAGGCAAATATTTTTCAGAATTGATTTAAAATAGTCAAACCTTTGACTTTGACCCCTCTTTGTAATAGTTGACTTTAAATATTTTTTAAAATTGATATTTCCAAATATTAAGTGTAATATATGTTTTTGAATCAGAAAAATGTGAGGAGTCTGTTTATGCTATTTATAATATCATTTGAGCATTCTAAAATTTCGAAATAATTTAAATGCTAATCAATGTTATTTCTTAATAATTGCATAAATTTAAATCCGTAAATCCGAATTCGATAAATAATATGTCCAAATCGATCAGCACGACGAGACCTATCCAACCACGATATCCATGTTATCATTTTTATCGTGCATTAAGAGCAGTTTTATAATCAGTATTGTTTATGCAAGGAAAATATGATAAATAAAATTGGGAACTAATTGTTTCTTATTAATAATGCCTCACAAATTCTATATCATCGTGGTGTTATGTACCTAATACCTTTTTTACATAATTTGCATCATTAACTTGCCATGTCATGCATCATATCATGATCATGCTGATTCTTCCGCATTAGTTGTAATTGTTGTATTGCTTGTTCTTTTTAGTGTTTGCTTCTTCCCGGATAGGACGATGAGATGTTGTGAGCTTCGACAAGTTCTTCGGTTATGAAACTTCGGCAATGTTTTCAGGCGAGCATTCTCCCCCTTTCTACCTATCTTACTTTTATAGTCTTTATTTCCTCCTGTTGATCTATTGCTATCTGTGTTGCGATGCTCTAGTTTTCGTACCCGTGATATCCTTTGCAGCCCTTATATTGCCATGGACACATTCTATTATCTGTTGTTTGGTAGATAGTCGGCCTTGCGAGTCGTAGTTGCTTGCATAGGTGTTTTGTCGCGTCGTCGATCTTCCACAGTTGTTGGAGTAATGCTGCATGTTTAATGTTGGAGATGATCAAGACTTTAATTATTGTTTAATAACTAAAATCGAAAGTAGGTAAATGCAGAGGCACCGGTGGGTAATAGACAATATTTGGTTTTTAACCGCTCACTGGTGTCCCGTAGGACCCTGAGTTCTTGACACATGTTCCGAGATTGAGCGCGCTAACCACAGGTGGGGTGTGTGGGCACCCCCATCGATTAGTACCTGATTTCAAAGTACTGTACCGGGGGCCACAAAGTAGTTTGGGGCTTTATTACTATCCTGTACTTATGCCATGTTTTACTGCTTTATTTACGATTGCGCGTGGAGCGCCTGTACTATTTTGGATCGCGGCACGATTTCGCGGTATCGACAAGCCCAGTCACACTTTCGGGTTCCCAGTCGTTTACAACCGTTCTCGCAAACCCTGGGTCCATCTCGGAGACCGGCCGACTTCGTTACGGGTAGCTTAGTGGGGTGGCCCCCCGTGCTTGCTTTGGGTCTGGGAAACATCGTGTCCGAAACCCCGTCGACATACCGTTGGGTGTATGTTTTGTGATCTTGTACCTACCTGATCTGACAAAAAGGGTGTAGGTGCGTGTGGAAACTTTGGTGCACCCCTGCAGGGTTAAATCTTTTCGAGAAGCCGTGTCCGCTGTTATGGACGACTTGGAGCACAGTTCTCGATCATAGACAACTATAACTAAGGTTTACTGTTATAATTTGACTTGTATCCGATATGACTAGTAATAAGCTTCACTACAACGGAATGGCTAAATAAAAGTACCAACAACTGCTAGGTTTGGGATATCTCATGCTAATTGTATCTGACTAGTAAGTGTTGCAACTACAACGGAATGGTTAACTAAAAGTGCCCACTGCTTATTATATCAGGATGACTATCTATACCTGACTAGTAATTGCTGCAAATATAACTGAATAAATAAAACTGCCAACGGTGTGAGTTCCTCGGTTGACTTCCTCGTTTGGTCTCGAGGGGGAAATACCAGGATGGGTATGTTTGGTGGTAGTATCAGGTTGGTTCCGAATAGGTCTTTCTTACCCCTCTCTGATAGCCGCTAGTTGTATCGAGTCTCTATAGGTTGTTTAGTGCATGCCGCGCTGCCGCTTCAGTCCACCATACCTATGTAGGCGAGGACCGCCGAATTCTAGTCTCGCCGTGTACTGGCCTCAGTACTGACCGCTCTCCTTTTTTCCTTTGCCCTTTGTCGGCGCCCCTTTTGTTTAAGCAGGTTTGAGATCGACGTCGTTAGCAGGGTTACCCTTCCGGCTTTTCCTGGGCAGGGTTATGAACGCCATTGGTTATTCTTCAGGGCTCTTAGCTCAATTTGCATGTTGTCCATACTCGGACGCCGTATTGTTTTCAAGGTGATTTGGATCTTTGTATTGTATATCTGTATTCTTGACTCTTGGAGTCGTTGTTGTATATATCTGTTTTGTGGGTTCCATCGTGGACTAATGTGTAATGATATTACTTCGTTTTCCACCCGCACGCAAGTGCCTGGTGGGCACCTTTGAATCGTTTCTATGCGGGTTTGGCGGGAATCGCTAAAACTTGCATATGGTCGATTTCGAGGGTATTACAGAGTGGTATCAGAGCTCAGCAGTTACGATACCCCACTGGTCCAGCCTGTAGGATAACCTAGCTAACAGACGTTATAGAGTGTCAAAACTATTTTGGAAAAATCGGTTGGATAGATCTGATTAGGTCTGCTTTTACTCCTTACCCCGCTACTATTCTATTCTTACGTCTGCGTGTTTTGAATCTACTCTCTTATCTTTCTTCGAGTCCAGGATTTCTCGTGGTTGGGTTTCCGTCGTACCTTCAGGGTTTCGTTTTTTCCCTTTTATAACGGTGGTGCTACGATCATTAAATCTGCATCTTGTCTGTTGTACCCTTCATCCAATCTTTTGTTCTTGAACTCTTTATCTATATGTGTACCTTGCTGGATATCCATATCGTTGAAAAACATATGAGAAGGACGAGCATTGGTGAAGTTGGAGTATACCTTGAGCATGTGTTGTTCATGCCAATGGAACCCTTGCGAAATCTAATCGTTATGTATTTTCATAAAAATTTCTTTTGTATCTTCCGGTGTTCTCCAACGTGATGACCTTATCTACATCAGATCCAATGCAGAGCTTGCATCACCCCTTTGTTCCGAATACCGCTTATGAAGATCTTCATTCTAAATTTCGAGAGTTGTGTTGCATGATTTTCCTATTCATCTATAGAGTTAATAGTTTGGGTACGGGATGGACTGATCACCCTACCCGACTCTTACTGTTCACTCTTGTACATCGAACTGGTGGATCAATGTAACTTTTCCTCTTCTCATGGAAGTTAGAGGTAGCCTTATCTTTTGATACCTCTACCTTCGTCCTTTGTTTCTCCGGAGTGTTCTCTCGAAGAACGTGAGCACCGACCCTTGTTGGTGGTGTCGCGGATTTCAAGATGGAGAAAGAACCCTTGTTAGTGGTGTCACGAGGATCTACATGAAGCGAGAAGATTCAGATCGTCGGCCTTCTTCCTCGACCATAAGGCGGATCTCGAGAGCGAGATCCATTGTTAGTGGTGTCGAATTGTAGCACCCCGGGTAAAACCACTACTAGAAATCGCATTGTTGTTTTCCTTTGCGCATCACCATGACATCATCATGCATATTTTTGTTCTTGAAAATTATTTTCTATAAAACACTATTTTCATTTGCCAAAACCTCTTTTAAAATACCTACAAACCATTTAGCCCAGCCGGATCCTTCCTTTTATTCCCTGGCAGCAGCTCTCTATACTGGCCAAGCCTGCAGCCGCAGCCACCTGTCCGGCCCAGTTTTACTCTTCCGGCCCAGCTCCTGCAACCGTACCGCTTCGACGGAAAGGCACCCTCCGTCCTGTTCTTCTTCTCACCGTTCCCCTCTCCTCTCTCTGCAGCTCACGGAGCAGAGCAGTTGGCCGTCCACCCTGCCGTCAGCTTGCGTCACTACTCGTGCCTCCCGCATGCCGCGTTCCCCTTATCTACTCACGCAAATCCGCCCCTGGAACCCTAGCCGGCTTCCTCCCTCGCGCCGCAATTCTGTTTCCTCTTCCTGGCTGCTGCCTCCCCATGGCCCTGTCGCTTCCGGCATTCCTAGGGCCAGCCGAAGGTCCAGGAATCACTGTCGAGGCATCGTGAAGCTTCGGGCGCTGCCTCCTCTACCTGAAGCACATCTGAACGACATCAGGCTCTACTTCCTCCTCTCCGGCCGCCGCCCTCCGGCCCAAATTCTGGCGTCTCCGTTCCTCCTACGTCCAAGAGGACACAACCTTCATCTTCCTGGTGAGTCCCCGGTTCCGTTCCCTCCCTCCTCGGCCTGATTCTTTCTCTGAGGCGGAAGTGGTTTTCCTGTCCGTGTGCGCAGCCTCGGTCTTCAGAGGAACCAAGGTGGGCGTCAGCTCGAACTACTCCTACCGCTTCAAGACGTCCCCGACTCCGATTCCAGTGGGAATCGGCGGAGGTGAGCTTCACCTACCTGTCCCCACTTTTTCCTATGATATCTGCCACCATAGCGTCGTCTCCGTCACCGACTATCCGCCCGCACTGCTGCCGCAAGCCGCGACACGAACAGCACGAGCATCTCCCCGTTGCAGCACCCTTTGTTCTCCGCTTTCACGAGTCGCTCACTGCCCACCTCTGGCACCTTCCATCACACGCCTAGGGAGGGGGCAACTCCAGCTATCTGCGGTATCAAACCATGCTTCAATCCGTGGACTATAGCTTTGGGAATCATCCCCAAAGAATCCCCCAATCTCACTGGGAAACCGCTTCAGTTCGACAGTTTCTGGAACCATGTTTCACCTATTTTCATCGATGGTTTCCGGGTGCTTCAGTCCTCCACCGGCGAAAACTCAAACACGGAAGTTGTATCTTGAACTTTCCTATGCATCTTTCATTTTGGCGGCCTTGCGAAATTCCCGTCTGTTTCCTCGTCATATTCTTCCAAAGATCAGCACCAGCTAGCCGTTTTTCTCGCGGATCATTCAGACACGATTCGGTCCGTCAGTTTCAGCCACCGGTGTGTTTTGCATCTAGGCCCTCCTGTTTCCCAGAACTCAACCTGTAGACCCTCCCGTCATGGCATTTTTGTAAAAAGGCACCCACCTTCTATTGACCTTAACCCAGTCCTCAACCCCACCAGTCCTATGCCAAGTCAGCACCGCAACCCACCTGTCACTCTCTATGAGTAGCAATCCAGCGAGTAACAAAAGTCTAGAGAACCTTTTCTGAATTCAAATTCAATTTGTTTATATTCTGTTTAAATATAAACTAATTCATAACTTTTGAATAAACAAGAATTTGAATAAAAGTGTAATATGAAATATGTTTTGTTTTTCAATGTTAATTCAAATCTTTAGGCAAATATTTTTCAGAATTGATTTAAAATAGTCAAACCTTTGACTTTGACCCCTCTTTGTAATAGTTGACTTTAAATATTTTTTAAAATTGATATTTCCAAATATTAAGTGTAATATATGTTTTTGAATCAGAAAAATGTGAGGAGTCTGTTTATGCTATTTATAATATCATTTGAGCATTCTAAAATTTCGAAATAATTTAAATGCTAATCAATGTTATTTCTTAATAATTGCATAAATTTAAATCCGTAAATCCGAATTCGAAAAATAATATGTCCAAATCGATCAGCACGACGAGACCTATCCAACCACGATATCCATGTTATCATTTTTATCGTGCATTAAATGCAGTTTTATAATCAGTCTTGTTTATGCAAGGAAAATATGATAAATAAAATTGGGAACTAATTGTTTCTTATTAATAATGCCTCACAAATGCTATATCATCGTGGTGTTATGTACCTAATACCTTTTTTACATAATTTGCATCATTAACTTGCCATGTCATGCATCATATCATGATCATGCTGATTCTTCCGCATTAGTTGTAATTGTTGTATTGCTTGTTCCTTTTAGTGTTTGCTTCTTCCCGGATAGGACGATGAGATGTTGTGAGCTTCGACAAGTTCTTCGGTTATGAAACTTCGGCAATGTTTTCAGGCGAGCATTCTCCCCCTTTCTACCTATCTTACTTTTATAGTCTTTATTTCCTCTTGTTGATCTATTGCTATCTGTGTTGCGATGCTCTAGTTTTCGTACCCGTGATATCCTTTGCAGCCCTTATATTGCCATGGACACATTCTATTATCTGTTGTTTGGTAGATAGTCGGCCTTGCGAGTCGTAGTTGCTTGCGTAGGTGTTTTGTCGCGTCGTCGATCTTCCACAGTTGTTGGAGTAATGCCGCATGTTTAATGTTGGAGATGATCAAGACTTTAATTATTGTTTAATAACTAAAATCAAAAGTAGGTAAATGCAGAGGCACCGGTGGGTAATAGACAATATTTGGTTTTTAACCGCTCACTGGTGTCCCGTAGGACCCCGAGTTCTTGACACATGTTCCGAGATCGAGCGCGCTAACCACAGGTGGGGTGTGTGGGCACCCCCATCGATTAGTACCTGATTTCAAAGTACTGTACTGGGGGCCACAAAGTAGTTTGGGGCTTTATTACTATCCTGTACTTATGCCATGTTTTACTGCTTTATTTACGATTGCGCGTGGAGCGCCTGTACTATTTTGGATCGCGGCACGATTTCGCGGTATCGACAAGCCCAGTCACACTTTTGGGTTCCCAGTCGTTTACAACCGTTCTCGCAAACCCTGGGTCCGACTCGGAGACCGGCCGACTTCGTTACGGGTAGCTTAGTGGGGTGGTCCCCCGTGCTTGCTTTGGGTCTGGGAAACATCGTGTCCGAAACCCCGTCGACATACCGTTGGGTGTATGTTTTGTGATCTTGTACCTACCTGATCTGACAAAAAGGGTGTAGGTGCGTGTGGAAACTTTGGTGCACCCCTGCAGGGTTAAATCTTTTCGAGAAGCCGTATCCGCTGTTATGGACGACTTGGAGCACAGTTCTCGATCATAGACAACTATAACTAAGGTTTACTGTTATAATTTGACTTGTATCCAATATGACTAGTAATAAGCTTCACTACAACGGAATGGCTAAATAAAAGTACCAACAACTGCTAGGTTTGCGATATCTCATGCTAATTGTATCTGACTAGTAAGTGTTGCAACTACAACGGAATGGTTAACTAAAAGTGCCCACTGCTTATTATATCAGGATGACTATCTATACCTGACTAGTAATTGCTGCAACGATAACTGAATAAATAAAACTGCCAACGGTGTGAGTTCCTCGGTTGACTTCCTAGTTTGGTCTCGAGGGGGAAATACCAGGATGGGTATGTTTGGTGGTAGTATCAGGTTGGTTCCGAATAGTTCTTTCTTACCCCTCTCTGATAGCCGTTAGTTGTATCGAGTCTCTATAGGTTGTTTAGTGCATGCCGCGCTGCCGCTTCAGTCCACCATACCTATGTAGGCGAGGACCGCCGAATTCTAGTCTCGCCGTGTACTGGCCTCAGTACTGACCGCTCTCCTTTTTCCTTTGCCCTTTGTCGGCGCCCCTTTTGTTTAAGCAGGTTTGAGATCGACGTCGTTAGCAGGGTTACCCTTCCGGCTTGGCCTGGGCAGGGTTATGGACGCCATTGATTATTCTTCAGGGCTCTTAGCTCAATTTGCATCTTGTCCGTACTCGGAAGCCGTATTGTTTTCAAGGTGATTTGGATCTTTGTATTGTATATCTGTATTCTTGACTCTTGGAGTCGTTGTTGTATATATCTGTTTTGTGGGTTCCATCGTGGACTAATGTGTAATGATATTACTTCGTTTTCCACCCGCACGCAAGTGCCTGGTGGGCACCTTTGAATCGTTTCTATGCGGGTTTGGCGGGAATCGCTAAAACTTGCATAGGGTCGATTTCGAGGGTGTTACAATCCCCAAGCTTGAGCTTTTGTCCATTCTTCATCTCATTAGACCATTCTTTCTCTACACCTAAAATTTTTCCTTCATACAAAACTTCACACAATCTTCATTAGCAACATTAGTGTATTCAAAAGATAATAGACCTTTGGGTTTTAGTTTTAGAACAGAAAAACTTTCACTAAAAACACAAGCTATTGTAGCAATTCTCTAAAAAAGCACAATTTCCCAAAAATAACCCCAAAAGGAATCAATAAGAAGCAAATGCAAATAATGGCAGAAATCTGTCAAAACAGACTAGCAGGTAGAAACCGATTTTTTCGAAGACCTTATATTGATCAAATCAAAAATTGTTGAACTAACGAAAGTTAGCTAACATACTGGGGGATTTATTCAGGAAATATCAGATCAATCCGACTTACAGAGATTTTACACGAATGTTTACGGTGGAGCACAAAAATCCGTTTCAAGACAGCAACTCCCCAAATCTTACTTCCCTCTCATTAGAGGTTATTCTTGGCACAAAAAGAAAATAAAAAGGATAAGGAGAAGTCATTACAGAGGTAATAACTTCCAAGACTAAAGAAAAATTTTGGGTTATCTCCTAGTAAGTAATTTTCTTTAACGCCTTTAAGTTAGACACAAGAAGTAAGAATCAAGTATTTTCAAATGAAGAAGCATTAACATCAAACCTTGCTTTCAAAGGAGGAGAAAAAAATCAACTTCTCTCTCCTCATAGGGAAGTGTTCAATACCTTTCTTGAATGGAAATTGATATTTAATGGTGCCTTCTTTCATATCAATGATGGCACCAACAGTTCTAAGAAAAGGTCTTCCCAAAGTAATAGTACAAGAAGCATTGTATTCAAGATCCAAAACATAGAAATCAACAGGGACATAAGCATTGCTAACCATAATGAGAACATCATTAACACTCCCCATGAGTTTCTTTTTTAGCATTATCATCAAGTGGGACATCCAAATAGCAATCTTTCAAAGGTGGAAAATCAAGCATTTCATAAATATTTCTAGGCATAATAGAGACACTATCTTCTACTTTCCTAGGAATAGATGCTTTGTGTTTCAACTTTTATTCCTTAATTTAAATAAGAGCATCTGTAATGTGTTTGGTGAAAGATACATTCATGTCACTAGCATCAGGACTTCTAGCAAGCTTTTGTAGGAACATAATCACTTCAGAAATATTGCAACCATCAAGATCAAAATCAAACTTAGCATCACTAGTAGTACACTCATTGGGCTTAGGCATTGTGGTAGGCGAAATAGTGACTTCTTGTGTTTTAGTGGCATCCATATTGGTGGTGGTGATAGTGCACACACTATTGTTTCTAGCAATTTCTATTTCCCACTTAACATGTAGTTGGGCTAAAAGTCTAACATTTTCATCAATGGTAACTTGTATAGCATGAGTAGCATCAAAGGTACTTTCCAAAGTTTAAGGTTTAGCATCCATTTTATTAATCAGAGAGGACTGTGCTTCAGACAAAGAGGAAATGTTTTTTTCAACATTCAAAAGCTTTTCCTCCAAAGTTTTATTGAAAATGGTTTGTTTACTAATAAAGTCCTTGAGCATGGCTTCAAGTTCAGAGGGAGAACTCCTAGTATTGTTGTAGGAGTTTCCATAGGTATTGCCATTATTAGGAGGATAAGGCCTATAATTGTTGTTACTACCAAAATTATTCCTATAGGCATTATTGTTGAAATTATTGTTTCTAATGAAGTTCACATCAACTTGCTCTTCTTGAGCAACCAAAGAGGCTAAGGGAAAATTATTAGGATCTATAGGATCTTTTCCATTAACAAGCATAACCATGATAACATCAATCTTATCACTCAAAGAGGAGGTTTCTTCAACAGAATTTACCTTCTTACCATGTGGAGCTCTCTCAGTGTGCCATTCAGAATAGTTGACCATCATATTATCAAGGAGCTTTGTTGTAGCACCCAAGGTAATGGTCATAAAAGTACCTCCAACAGCTGAATCCAACAGGTTTCTTGAGGATAAGTTTAAACCTGCATAAAAAGTCTAGATAATCATCCAAGCAGTAAGTCCTTGAGTGGGACAATTCTTAACCAAAGATTTCATTCTTTCCCAAGCTTGAGCAACATGTTCATTATCAAGTTGTTTAAATTTCATTATTTCACTTCTCATAGATATTATCTTAGTAGGAGGATAGTATTTTCCAATAAAAGCATCTTTGCACTTAATCCAAGAATCAATACTATTTCTAGGCAAGGATAGCAACCATTCTTTAGCTTTTCCTCTCAAGGAGAAAGGAAACAACTTGAGCTTAATAATATCTCCATATACATCCTTATATTTTTGCATCTCACAAAGTTCAACAAAGTTATAGAGGTGGGCAGCAGCATCATCAGAACTAGCACCAGAAAATTGCTCTCTCATCACAAGATTCAACAAAGCAGGCTTAATTTCATAAAATGTAGCATCAGGAGTCGGTGTGGCAATAGGTGTACTCAGGAAATCATTGTTGTTTGTGCTAGTGAAGTCACACAACTTGGTGTTCTCAGCAGAGTTCATTTTGGCAAAAGTGGAGCAAGCCAACAGTAGCAGCAACTAGAGCAGGGACTAATTTTTTGTGTTTTCGATAAGAGTAAGAAAACCAAACTAAACTAATTTTTTTTGGAGTTTTTGATAAAAATAGGCAAACAAAACCAAGCAAAATGAACTAAGCAAAACAAAAACAAAGTAAAGAGAAAGGTTGTGAAGGACTCCCCTTGTGAATCCATCCTCACACTCCCCAGCAACGGCACCAAAAAATCTTGATGGTGGCTCAGATCAATGTAGAGCTTCGTTGGGAGTCCCCAAGAGGAAGGTGTGATGAGCACAGCAGCAAGTCTTCCCTCATCAAGAAACCAAGGTTGTCGAACCGGTAGGAGGAATGAAACGACTCGAAGGTGTTTCTAGCAACTTGGAAACTTACACAACACAAACTCAAGAATTTTCCCCAACAAACAGTGAGGTTGTCAATCTCACTGGTTTGCTGAAAACAAAGGATTAACTGTATGGTGTGAAGGTAATGGTGGTTTGCAAAAAGGTAAACAGTAACAGTGGAAGATGTATCAATGGTAAAGATTGGACCAGGGTCCATAGTTCACTAGAGGTGTTCTCCTTAAGATAAACAAACATGGCATGCTGGGTAAACAAATTACAACAGGGCAATTGACAGGACTGAGCAAGGCATAACAATGCAATACTAGACATTCATGATCCTATGAGATTCAATTGGGTAATACAACAAGATACATAGACCGCCATCCAACTACATCTATGACTAGTAATCCACCTTCAGGTTATCATCCGAACCCCCTACAGTATTAAGTTGCAAGCAATGGATAACTGCTTTAAGCAAAGTTTGTAAGGCAAACAATCCACTTGTTCCATGAACAAGAGACCGTTGTTTTCTCCCTAGTAGCAACATCACATCTACAGCCTTAGATATTTTAGTCACTTCCCTTAGATTAAATAGAGGCATGAACCCACTATCGAGCATAAATACCCCCTCTTAGAGTCACTAGCATCTACTTGGCCAAGATAGCTACTAGAAACAAAGAGCATGCAAGATCACAAACAACACAGACATAATAGAATCAATAAGACAAAACCATTAATCAATCTGACATAGTAATCTCAATATCCATTGGATCCCCAAAAACACAACATGCATGATTAAAAATAGATGATCTTGATCATGAACGGAGCTCACGAGATCTAAACATGGTAGCACAAAGGAGGAGATACAACTATCTAGCTACTACATGGACCCGTAGTCCAAGGTGGAACTACTCACGCTTCATACCGGAGGCTGGCATGATGAAGAAGAAGGCCTCCGAGATGATCTCCCCTCCGACAGGGTGCTGGGAAGAACTTCAGATCCCCCGATCTAGGGACTATGGTGGCGGAAGCTACGAATTATTTTGTGGAAAATTGACAGGGTACTTAGGGTTTTGGTATCGGGGGCTCTTTATAGGCGAAGAGGCGAGGCAGGGGGGCACCCAGGGTGGCGGCACCCCCAGGCGCAGGCCCACCTTGGCCACGTGGCCCCCTGGTGGCTCTTTTCCATTTTGTACTCTGGCTTCGTATTTCCCACGGTAAAATATTGACTTTGGATTTTGTCCCATCCAATTCCGAGTATATTGATTTTCTTCCTTTTCTGGAACCAAAAACAGAAGAAAACATGCAACTAGCACTGTGGCATCTTGTTAATAGGTTAGTACTAGAAAACATATAAAAACACCTCAAAGTGTAGACAAAGCAAAGAAAAGTAGATACTAAACAACCATGGAATATCAAAATTATAGATACGTTTCTGATGTATCAATCTCTTAGCATAAATTTTTGGGCGGAGTCACCAATTTTGTCGACTGTATGTTGATTTTTATGACGTAGTAATTGTAGAGGATCTAAAGGATCATAATTATCCTATTCATAGGGTGCACGACAAGCTCTCCCTATAGGAGTAACCCCCGAGTGTCTGTTCGAGTCGTAGACTCTAGCAGAGACTTTAATCTTGCGAATATCATTGATGACTCAAATTAATTGGATAGCGACCAATGCTCCCTATGGGAGTAGCCTCGAGACTATAATCGAGTCATGGACTCAAAGAAGGAGTCGAGGCATAACCAACTCTTAATGAGAGTGATTTACGAATGCCTTAGGGACCCTAATAATTCATCAAGTGCGCGGTCAGTGCTCTTGATATAAGTAGCCCCAGGTATCTGGTCGAGTTGTAGACTCGAGTAAGTACTTTTTCTTGATTGGAACGATATAGAGCCGTTGCTTCGCCTCTTCTTTTGTGATTGATGACATCATTGCTGACGAATGGTGAGCTCATCCATATGCGACGGCAGCGTTGATGGGACGAGATGATCGTGGGTCCCACATTCTGATTGAAATTGACTAGTCATGCATAGATTACACGATTTTAACTACGTCTCCTTGATTTTCACGCGTATTTGAGAGCGTGCTAGCGACGGTTCAGGCGGTAGCTACCACGTGCGCGTTGTGATGCGTGATACGCGTCGCTCTCTATAGATCAATGGCTCTCCTTCATCGTCTTCATCATTTAATACGGCCGGAGACCCTGGTAAATTTTCCCCTTTGTCTTCAATGTGTCCTCTCTTTTCCATGTTCTTATTGGTCGCGCCGCCTCGTGCTTCCATTGCTTCTTCTTTCGCTGGAAAACTTCTTCCTTTTACTTCCTCTCTCATCCAAGCGCAATGTAAGGCACACCGCGCTAAGATGGGCAAGCCAAAGAAGACCACCAAAGCTAGGACGAGGGCCACTGGCACCACCAAGAAGACCATCAAAGGCCGCATCACAAACGACAGTTGGTGTCGGTCGACGATGAAGTCTTTGGACTTGCCCCATCTGCGCGAGGCCCACCTAATCTGTCAGAATGAGGGGGACTGCAAATTCCCTGGTCCAAAGGTAACCCTCGACCATCCTGCTGTATTTCGGATGATGTTCCTCGCTTTTGTCCTTCGGGGACTTTCTCTTCCCGCCCGATTTCGTTCGTGGGCTTCTCTTTCTCTACGGGATTCAACTGCATCAGTTGACGCCCAATTTGATTCTTCATATCGCTTACCTCATCACTCTTTGCGAGTGCTAGCTCGGAATCAAGCCACACTTCAGCCTCATCAAAAAGCTTTATGACTTGAAGAGGCAGTCCAGCTATGGCGGCACAGTCTATGAACTTGGTGGGTGTGGGATATATATCCGCCCCAACCAACAATATTTCTCCTTCAATCTCATTGAGTCCATGCTAGGATGGAGAAACAAGTGGTTCTATGATACGTCCAATTTGCATCACCATTCTATATCATAATTTGACTCTATTCATTGATATATTTCATATTAAGAGGTGTTACTTATATCTCTTCATCCGTTTTTACATGTTGGATGATTCTTGGAGGATGATCTGCCGGAGTCAGGATTCTGATGGAAAAAGTAGTGTTTTGATGCAATTTCGTGAAGATCAGAAAAATACTAGAAAAACTACAAAAAATTATATTTCCCAAAAGACGAAGGATGCCAAAAGGGGAGGCGGAGTTGGGCCACATGGGTCCCACACCCCCTAGGCGCGGGCCACCCTGGGTCGCGCCTATAGGGGGTGTGGCCACCCTGGCCCACCTATGGCTCTGTCCTCTCGCCTATATCTTCTCCTCGAAACCCTAAAACCAAGAGAGTGACCACATAAAGATTCGGCCGCCTCTACGGGGTAGAAAACATCGAGAGAGAAAGAGCTCTTCGGCAGACAGATTTCTGTCGGGGAAATTCCTTCCCGGAGAGGGGAGATTGTCGCCATTAACACCGTCATCAAGTTAGACTTCATCGGGATCATCATCATCATCATCCACACCATCATCTCCACTAGCACCATCATCACCACTCCATCCCGCTGTAACAATTGTGTTGAATCTTGCATAGTTCTTAGGGGAAACTTTCCCGGTGTTGATTACTATTGTAGTTGATGTTTGTGAGTGAAACCATTGAATTATTGTTTATGCTCAGATTGTTATCCATCATTATTTCATCCCTGATCATGACCCATATGATGTGTCGTGAGTAGTTCGTTTAGTTCTTGAGGACATGGGAGAGGTCATGTTGTTAGTAGTGGGGAATTGTGTTGAGATATTATTCAATGGTTTAATATTTAAGTTGTGGTGTTATTCGTCTAGTGGTGTCATGTGAACGTAGACTACATGATACTTCACCATTTATGGGCCTAGGGGAATGCATTGTGTATTTGGCTACTAATTGTGGGGTTGCCGGAGTGACAGAAACCTGAACCCCTGATAGGAAACCATTGCACAAGGGAGTGTAGGATCTCAGAGTTTAAGGCTGTGGTTAGGTTTTTTTATCTTAATTGCTTTCTTGTAGTTGCGGATGCTTGCAAGCGGTTTAATGACAAGTATGTATTAGTCCAAGTAAGGTCGGCACATTAGCATAGTTTCACCCACACAACACTTATATAACTATAACATCCCAAAAATATAAAACAATGGTCACCAAACTCTACATCACTAAAATTAGGGTTAACAAAAACTTTGATTAATTAAAACCATATGAATGCATGTGTGTATGTGGTGATTTGGTAAATGCATGAATGAACTTGTGTGATTACCAAAATAGCAAGAAATGGTTTAAAGATGAATATACATCATATAAAAAAATTCCATGCAGAAACAAATCAAGAGAAAATCAAAAACAAATCAAATAAAGCAAATGGTCATTTTTGCCAATCTTGCTCACTAGGTCAATATGAGTGTTTCTAGTCCAAGATTTCAAACAGAAACTTCTCCAATTCTTTTCACCCCTTGCTAGACCAAGTAAAAGTGAATCAAAGCCCACCTTTCAAACTTGCAGAAACATTTGGCAACCTCATTCAAATCACAATTCAAAATTGAATCTTTATCATATGTGAATATCACACATTTTTCAAAACCCAACCAAACCAGTGACCCTTGACTAATCCAACCAACTAGATACTCCCTAACATGTGCCTAGCAGACCCACCAAGTTTTAATCCAAAATTCAAATTTAATGTTCTTTCTGCCATTTCATCAAACACCTTGCAAACACCAAATAAACAAACATCTAACACTATTATGAGAAGTGATTTGGCCTAACTTGTCCCCTCTCTAGCTCACAGCAGACATTTAGTAGATCATCTAGCTTAGTTAGTAACCTCTAGCACCACTGTGAGCTTGCCATTCCCATCAATGGTGAGCAGGCCAAGCCTCACCTTGCCACCCCAATGTGGACAACAAGCTAGAGGAAGAACTAGCTGTGCCAACCTTGTCTGGCATGCTGCATGTGCCTCACCGCCCCCTCTAGACCAGCCCTAGCTCGAAGACAGAGACATGAACCACCGGAAATGCCGTGCTCGCACCGCTGTCGACCATGCCGACGCGCACCACCGTGCACGCGCCATTCCCACTCAACCCGACCACCTCGAGCCCTTGTCGCCTGCCAGCACGAACCCCACCGTCCCAGGATAACACTAGTCATGCTCGTTTCCTCGACCGTACTCCGCAGCAACCGCACGCCGCGAAGTTCGCCATCGGTACCGCGCAGAGCACCACACGTTCCAGACCAAACCCCACCGCCCTACGCCTCGCCTTTAAACTAGCAAAGATCGCCAGGAGACCTCGCATCGTCCCCTAGCCTCAGCCACGCCGATAGCCACCTGTACCGTCACCTCCGACGAGCTCATCCCACGCCGTGCTTCCCCTCTTGCTCGCCTATAAAAGGAGGCCTCCCCAGCTCGATTCCGCCACACCATCTCACTCCCCACCTCTCACTGATCCTTCCCACTTCTTCCCGGAGCAAGACGAGCTCTCTCTCGCCGGAATTTGGCCGGAGCCCGCTGCTGCTGGAGGAGAAGAGAGCCGTCGATTAGAGCCGCCCCAGGAGGAGCTGCCGGTACCAGGAGAACCGCCGTCGTCGACTTCGTCATTCTCCCCCGTCGCTGACCATCGCCGGAGCCCCGGTGAGCCTCCCCAGACCCCCACTGGCCGTGTGAGGGTTAGTTCCTCGCCGGAGTATCTCATCGTCAACGACGACCCTCAGCCATTGGATTAGAATTAGATCGTAAGGCTCAGATTCATAGATACCATTTCGTTTAGTTAGTTCCGCTGACTTGTGGATCCCATCTGTCAGCATCCCGCGCGTGCACTGTGTGTAGTGGGCCGGCCCAGTAACTCTCCCGCGCAACCTAGTTAGTTTAAATTTAGATTTTTCATTTAAACTCAAACCCTAGTTATGTCTGTTGATTCAAAAATCAATTCAAGGAGTTTTGCTAAACCAAATAGCATGAAACCAATTTCTTCAGAAAGGTATTGAAATGCTTAATCCAAGCCCATTGGACTCAAACCATTTAGATTTGTAGATAACCCATGGTAAAAATTAAAATGCAGAAGCTTTACTACATTCAAACATTTTTCAAAATTCAACCACAAAAGCTTTTGAGTTGATTCCAACTCTCAAAAATCACATTGGATCATACCTTTCAAAATATATAAAAACATATGGGTTTACTTGTAGAAATAATGTTCAAGTAATAAAAGAATGCCACATAGGCATTTCTAGTCACTTTATTTAATTAAGATAAAAAGGTTAAACCTTATTAAATTGTGACACCACTTTAAATCACATTCACATGTACTGAAATATGTGGTTATGACATGTGTCAACATGATCCCATGTTTGAGTTGGAGAATATTAAATCTTAAGTAGTTTTTCAATAAGTAGAAAGTACTTTTCTAAAAATAAAATAAATAAGACAAGTGCTTTAATCTTGTAATGCTAGTGATGATGATAGATCATCTAATGTGAACCTTTGTGTGATGATTAGAAATAGTTAAGTATTGTTGGGTGATTGTGTACCTCATATTTATTTATAGACGCTAGTACCGACCAAGGATACGAGGAGGAAGGGGGATACTACGAGGAAGTAGCCGAGGAGAACTTCAACCACTTCTCTGCAGAAGGCAAGCTAACACTTGCGATTTAGCAAGAAATTAACTTAGCAAGCTTAAACCACTTGATATCCAATCCTAGTTTTACTTGCAAGCTTAATACTTTATTTTCCTTATCAAAGCTTTCTCGTAGAGTTTACTTAGTGACTTATAGATTCTAAGAAGATATTTGAAGGTAGCATAAAGAGCATAAAATATGGCCTAAGTTAGATAATCTTGATGTCATCCTAAGGCATGAGATTGAACTTAACTAATCCCCACTTGTTTACCACCACTTATTAGTATGTAACCCCCACTGGTAGATGCTAGTGCTAAGCATAAAACTTGATCATATTTAGATGGGAATAATTGGTGAAAATGGTTATGAAAACCTTAGAATGATGAGTCATTCTACTGAAATGTTTTGACATGTGTTTCTGAACACCAGATGATTTTGATGATGAAAATGTTAAGGCATGAGCCTTAGACCTTTATAAAACTGATGGTTGTCTAGATGCGATACCATTCCAATTTTACCGTATAACCACAATACCCGAAAATTGGGTAGGGCTTGACTAGAAATTTATATACCTTAGTATGGGTTCCCTTGCGGCCAAGGTCTGAGCTGAGGCTACCTTGTGAAGATTGTCCACCTGTGCATTTCCAAAGATGACAGTTGGTCATGGTTGGGAGGCCAAACTCACAGGAGGGGTGCCTATACTAGGGCGTGTAATTGAAAGGTTAGGATTGATTATCCGCATAATGAGTATGGTGAATTCAGGATTGTTCATGACGGATGTATCGAATGTTGTGGTGAAAGTGTACAATATCTGCAGAGTGTTAAACTATTCGAATAGCAGCGTCCGCGGTTATAGATAGTTGGAATGTCCATATTGTTCCCCCGTCATATGTTTTGAAAATGACTTATGAAATGATTTATGACTTTGACTTGACCACAACAGAGTTGTGATATGAAATTCAAGTTCCCAATTACGTGTTATAAAACTTTCAACTAGTTTTCTTTGCTTCTGAACTTAGTAGAGGTAAATCTGGCTTTTTCAAAACAACCCTAGAGCTTAGTATATCCTATTCAAAACCAGTTCACTTATTAGTATTAGTTTGCGAGTACTTAAAGAGTACTCATGGCTTTGTCCCTGGCTATTCCCGTGGCCAGACTATGAAGAGGAGTACTAGGATGATGGACCGCAGGAAGGTTGCGACAACTAGGATCATCTCCCATCGTCAGCATTGCCTGTGACCCTGAAGATGGAGCTTCGCCTACGCTATCGTTATCTTTACGTTATTCCGCTGCTTGAATTGTATTAAGAACTGGATCATGAGATCCTTATTTGTGTAAGACCTTATGTATGGTTTGTAATGGATGATGTACTGTGATATCCAAATATGTTATGTCTCGCAAAAATGGTAATCCTGGGATTGCGATGTATGGCATAACAGACATGTGTGATTAAAAATCCGGATGTTGACAAGTTGGTATCAGAGCCATCCTTACCATAGGAGACCCTAGTTAGAATGGACGTTTGAATCAAAAACTTAGTTTCAAAACCAAAGGAAGTGAGTATTTACAAAAAACTTATTCTCATTCTTATCACTT
Source organism: Avena atlantica (assembly GCA_910589765.1). Taxonomy (NCBI): domain Eukaryota; kingdom Viridiplantae; phylum Streptophyta; class Magnoliopsida; order Poales; family Poaceae; genus Avena; species Avena atlantica. The sequence continues at coordinate 178,331,987 of OU342738.1, read as the reverse complement.
GGATTCTTTCATGAAAATTCATGTCCCTCAAAAATTCTTGCAAAGTACATAAAATTTGACAGACTTGATCACTCTACTAACTTACTCATCCTATATTCTTATAGATGGACGTGAAGTACATAAAGTTTTATCAGTTGGGGAATGGAGGAGACCTCATGTTTGAGCGTGACTTGGACCAGCTGTCAGAGATGCTGGAGCGTCCACACCCTGAGTTCTTCGGAGCTCAGCTCAATGATCAGGAAGGAGAAGATTTGCAGTGGTTAGTTGTTGCAAGTCTCCGAGGGAATTCAGTTCACCTTAAGTGAGAACAACTGGCTCGATGGACTTGCCTGGGCCATGCAGGAAGCTCTTGCCCGTCTGTGTGGGCAGAGTATCAATCAAATCAAGGGTACCCGTTTTGAGTTCTACCCAAGGCGTGATGTTATGGGACAGCCACTGGAGGCCCCATACCTGTAGGGGTTCGTAGCATGGAAAACAAAAAATTTCTACCGCATGCAAACAAACAAACCAAGATCTATCTACTAGATTGTAGCAACGAGTCGATAGAGGAACTCACCCTCGAAGATTCCAAAGCGGTTAACGAGAGCAGATTCTCGTGGGTGATGTAGTCGTACTCTTGTCGATCTCAAGATCGTGTAGACGATCCTTCCGGCGCTGCGTTCCGGCAGCGCTTCCGCAGTTGGTCACACGTTCGATACTCGATGAAGACCTTCCTCTCCCTTGTTCCAGCAGGCAGCGAAGGTTGTATCACTCTCCTCGCGAATCTGGCAGTACGACGGTGTGGTACCGGAAGTAGAGGGGAGATCTCGCAGGGCTTCGCCTTAAGCCGGAGCGAGTATGGTGGACTATGAGAGAGGCCTTGGCGATCTAGGGTTTAGAAGGCACCAAGGGGATAGTGTAGCCGGCGGCTAGGGTTTGGGATCACCCCAACTCGGCGAGTTGGTGGTGCCCTAGGCGGCGGCAGCAGCAGGGGTGGTGGCGCCGGCGGCTTAGGGTTAGGGTTTGGGGTGTAATAGGTGTAGTCTAGAGGGGCAGCTCTGCCCCTTCTTATATAGGTGGGACAGCGCCGGTTGGGAGGAGGGAGTCGTCCCCCAACTCGGCCTCCTTGGTCGGAGGGTGGAGGGAGGAGGACTTCCTCCCCAAGTAGGTTTCCTACTCTCCCTCCACCAAGCAAACTTGCCGTTTGACTTTTCAAATTGGCGTTTGACTTTTCAAACTAGGATTTGATTTCTCCCTTTATTTTGCCCAGCCATGATACCTAGTACATGATGCAACCATTCTACATTGTCATAACACATTCATGTACCCTTCCCCTCCGGAGTGCCGGACCTTCTGGAACCTTCTAGAACATTCCCGGTGAAAACACCGGAATCATTCCCCAACTCCGAAACAGGACTTTCCTTATATGAATCTTATTCTCCGGACCATTTCGGATCTCCTCGTGATATCCCGGATCCCATCCGAGATTCCGAACAACATTCGGTCTCTTACTCATCATTCCATAACTACTCAACAACATCGAATCCTTAAGTGTGTCTCCCTACGGTTCGTGAATTATGCGGACATGATCGAGACACTTCTCCGATCAATAACCAATAGAGGAATCTGGAAATTCATATGGCTCCCACATATTTCTACGATTACTTCGCTATCGAATGAACCACTTACATACAATACCAATTTCCCTTTGTCTCATGATAGTTTACTTATCCGAGGTTTTGATCGTCGGTATCTCTGCATACCTAGTTCAACCTCGTTACCGATAAGTACTCTTTTCTCGTTCCCGTGGTATGTGATCCCTTGTGATCCAGTCACATGCTTGCAAGCTAATTGGATGACATTCCACCGAGAGGGCCCAGAGTATATCTATCCGTCATATGGATGGACAAATCCCACTCTTGATCCATGTGTCTCAACCCATACTTTCCAAACACTCAATGCCGCCTTTATAGCCACCCAGTTACGGTGTGGTGTTTGATGTCATCAAATCATCCTTCCGGTGATGGTGATAAGCATGATCTCATGGTCGAAGGAATTAGGTTACTATGTATCAGAAAGCTTATAGCAATTGAACTATTAAAATGACTTGATCTTTATGCTACGCTTATCTATAGGAGTATGTCCATCATATCATTCTCCTAATGATATGACCTTGTGATTAACAACATATCAAATGTTCATGATCAAGAAACCATGATCATCTATTAATCAACAAGCTAGTATTATAAAGAGGCTTTACTAGGGACTCTAATTTAGTTTACAAATCACACAAGTATTAATGTTTCTGGTTAATACTGTTACAGCATGAATGTAAAAAATTATCATAAACACAAAGATATAATAATAACTACATTTATTATTGACTCTAGGGCATATCTCCAACAGTCTCCCACTAGCACTAGAGTCAACTAATCTAGATTACATGGTAATATACCGAACACCCATGGCAGTTTGGTGTTGGTCATGTTTTGCCCTCGGGAGAGGTTTAGTCAACGGATCTGCCACATTCAGATCTGTGTGTACTTTGCAAATCTTTATGTCACCATCTTGGACATGTTCTCGAATAGCGTGAAAATGTAGCTTGATGTGCTTCAGCTTCTTGTGTGACCTTGGTTCTTGCGCATTGGCTATGGCACCCATGTTATCACAGTAGATAGACATTGGGTCCAGCGCACTTGGAACCACACCGAGCTCTGTAATGAACTCCTTCATACATATCGCTTCTTGTGAAGCCTCCGAAGCAGCTATGTATTCCAATTCAGTTGAAGATCTCGCCACAACGCTTTGCTTTGCACTCCTCCAACTAACTGCTGCACCATTCAAAGTAAATACGTATCCAGACTGAGATTTAGAATCATCTGGATCAGTGTTCCAACTAGCATCGGTGTAGCCATTAACAACGAGCTGTTCATCACCTCCATAAGAAAGAACCATATCCTTAGTTCTTCTCAAATTCTTAAGGATGTTTTTGACCGCTGTCCAATGATCCACTCCTGGATCACTTTGATATCTGCTAGTTAAACTAACAACATATGCAATGTCGGGTCTAGTACATAGCATGGCATACATTAGAGATCCTATGGCTGAGGCATATGGAGTATTACTCATCCTTTCTCTATCTTCTGCCGTTGCAGGACTTTGAGTTTTACTCAAGGTCGTATTGGGCAACATGGGCAAGAATCCTTTCTTGGTATCTTCCATTCCAAACCTCTTTAGAACTTTGTCCAAATATGTGCTTTGTGACAATGAAATTAGGCGTCTCAATCTATCTCTATAAATCTTTATGCCTAATATGTAAGCTGCTTCGCCAAGATCTTTCATTGAAAAACTATTATTCAAACATTCCTTGACACTATTAAGAAGGTCTACATCATTCCCAATCAACAATATGTCATCTACATATAGTATTAAGAATGCTACAGAGCTCCCACTCACTTTCTTGTAAATACAAACTTCTCCATAAGTTTGTATAAAACCAAAGCTTTTGATTAACTTATCAAAACGTTGATTCCAACTTCGGGATGCTTGCTTCAATCCATATATGGACCGTTGAAGTTTGCACACCTTGTTAGCATCTTTAGGATCGACAAAACCTTTGGGTTGCATCATATACAACTCTTCATCAATGTCTCCATTTAGGAACGCTGTTTTGACATCCATCTGCCATATCTCATAATCATAATACGCAGCGATTGCTAACATAATCTTCACAGACTTTAGCTTCGCTACTAGTGAGAAAGTCTCATCGTAGTCAACTCCTTGAATTTGTCGAAAACCTTTTGCGACAAGTCGAGATTTATAGACGGTAACATTGCTATCAGCATCTGTTTTCTTCTTGAAAATCCATTTGTTCTCGATAGCCTTCCGGCCATCCGGTAAGTCCACCAAAGTCCATACTTGGTTTTCGTACATGGATCCAATTTCGGATTTCATGGTGTCTTGCCATTTATTGGAATCTGGGCTCATCATCGCTTCCTCATATGTCGCAGGGTCATCGGTGTTGTCCACCAACATGACACTCATAACGGGATCATACCAATCAGGAGTGGTACGAGTTCTCATTGACCTGCGAGGTTCTGTAGCAACTTCAATCGAAGTTTCATGATCATCATCATTAGCTTCCTCTCTTATTGGTGTAGGCGCCACTGGAACTACTTCCGGTGCTGCGCTACTCGCAAGTTCGAGAGAAGGTTTGACAACCTCGTCAAGTTCTACTTTCCTTCCAGTCACTTCTTTCGAGAGAAATTATTTCTCTAGAAAGGATCCATTCTTAGCAACAAAGATTTTGCCTTCGGATCTATGATAGAAGGTATACCCAATAGTTTCCTTCGGGTATCCTATGAAGACGCATTTTTCCGCTTTGGTTTCAAGCTTGTCGGGCTGTAACTTCTTTACATAGGCTTCGCAACCCCAAACTTTAAGGAACGACAATCTAGGTTTCTTACCAAACCATAATTCATACGGTGTTGTTTCAACGGATTTATATGGTGCCCTATTTAAAGTGAATGCTGTTGTTTCTAATGCATAACCCCAAAACGATAGCGGTAAATCTGTAAGTGACATCATAGAACGAACCATATCTAAGAGAGTTCAATTACGACGTTCGGACACACCATTACGCTGTGGTGTTCCCGGCGGTGTCAATTGTGAAAGTATTCCACATTTATTTAAATGCTCGCCAAACTCATAACTTAGATATTCACCTCCACGATCAGAACGTAGAAATTTAATCTTCTTGTTACGTTGATTCTCCACCTCACTTTGAAATTCCTTAAACTTCTCGAAAGTTTCGGACTTATGTTTCATGAAATAGATATACCCATATCTACTCAAGTCATCCGTGAAGGTAAGAACATAACGATAACCACCGCGCGATGCTACACTCATTGGACCACATACATCGGTATGTATGATTCCCAACAAGTCCGTAGCTCGCTCCATCATACCAGAAAATGGAGTCTTAGTCATTTTACCCATCAGACATGCTTCACATCTTTCAAGTGATTCGAAATCAAGTGATTCCAGAAGTCCATCGGAATGGATTTTCTTCATACGCTTCACTCCAATGTGACCAAGACGACAGTGCCACATATAGGTCGAGTTATCGCTCAATTTCAAACGTTTAGCTTCAATGTTATTAATATGTGTATTTCCACTATTCGAGATTCAATAAGAATAGACCATCTATCAAAGGTGCATGTGCATAAAACATATTACTCATATAAATCGAACAACCGTTATTCTCGGACTTAAACAAGTAACCGTCTCGCAATAAACATGATCCTAATATAATGTTCATGCTCAACGCAGGCACCAAATAACAATTATTTAAGTATAAAACTAATCCCAATGGTAGATGAAGACGTAGCGTGCCAACCGCGATCACATCAACCTTTGATCCATTTCCAACGCGCATCATCACCTTGTTCTTTGCTAGCTTCCGTTTATTCTGCAGCACCTGTTTCAAGTTACAAATATGAGCAACCGAACCAGTATCAAATACCCAGGCACTACTACGAGTACTAGTGAGATACACATCAATAACATGTATATCAGATATACCTTTCTTCTTGATGTCGCCGTTCTTCAAATCCGCCAAGTACTTTGGGCAATTCCGCTTCCAGTGACCCTCTCCCTTGCAGTAAAAGCACTCAGTATCAGGCTTAGGTCCAGCCTTGGTCTTCTTCGTCGGTGCGGCAACTCTTACCACCCTTCTTGAAGTTTCCCTTTTGCTTAGACTTGCCTATCTTGAATTTGGTGGTCTTATTGACCAACAACACTTGATGCTCTTTCTTGATCTCCACTTCTGCAGATTTCAACATGGAGAAGAGTTCTGGCAATGTCTTGTTCATGTTTTGCATATTGTAGTTCATCACAAAGTCCTTGTAACTTGGTGGCAGTGATTGGAGGACACGGTAAATCCCCAAAGCATTAGGAATCACTATACCCAAGCTTTGGAGTTTGTTTGCGTGCCCAGACATCTTAAGCACGTGCTCACTGACGGAGCTGCCCTCTTCCATCTTGCAGTTAAAGAACTTTTCAGAAGCCTCATAACTCTCAACTGCCGCGTGAGCCTCAAATATCATTTTGAGTTCACGAACAATATCATGTGGGTCATGGTTCTCAAACCTTTTCTGAAGCTCCGATTCCAAACCATACAAGATAGCACACTGAACTGTGGAGTACTGATTCTTCCGAGTGAGGTAAACATTCTTTACTTCATCGGTAGCATCAGCTGCAGGTGGGTCACCCAGTGGTGCATCCACCACATAGGTCAAATTACCAGCATTGAGGACAATCCTCAAATTGCGGAACCAATCCGCGAAGTTGTTTCCAGGGTTTTTCAAATTTTCTTTCTCTAGGAATGCATTAAAATTTATGGTAGGGGCCGCCATTGATCTACAACATATTTGCAATAGTTTAGACTAAGTTTATGACAAATTGAGTTCTAATTAATAATTAAATTAATCTAGGTGAACTCCCACTCAAAACAATATCCCTCACATTGTTTTAGTGATCACACGAACCAAATCCACCACATCAAAACCGATCATCACGAGAGTTGATGCAGCTTCAATGGCGAACAATCGACATGTTCATCATATCTACTATATGACTCATGCTTTACCTTTCGGTGATCTGTGTTCCGAGACCATGTCTGTACATGCTAGGCTCGTCAAGATCAAACCTTAGCTTCCGCATGAGCAAATCTGGCTTGCTCACGTTGTATACACTTGCAGAATCTAACACACCCGATCATCACGTGGTGCTTCGAAACAACAAGCTTTAGCAATGGTGCTTACTAAGGATGAACACTTTAAAACTTGAAATTTATGTGCTTGAGGGATCATCTTATAATGCTACCATCGTTAACTAAGCAATACAAGATGCATAAAGGATTAACATCACATGCAGTTCATAATATGTGATATGATATGGCCTTTCTTCTTGTGCTTCCGATCTCCATCTTCAAGCACGAACATGATGTCCATCATCACCGGTATAGTGTCAAGGTCAATGGCGCCGTTTCATGGTTGTTGTCCACCAACTCCAACTATTAAAACTACTTTGAATAGACACGCGGGTCTTAACAGAATTTAAATACAACCATATGGCTCCTGCCGGTTGCCAACTTACAATAAGGAACATTGCATACATCAAATATAATCACAATCATGGCCATATCACATCACAGCACACCCCTGCAAAACAAAGTTAGACGCCTCTAATTTTCTTTGCATATTTTACATGGTTTGGGGCTTTCAATAAGTGTCGTTCTAACTTACGAACACGAACCACAACGTTGATGTTTGAACTATCAAGTGCCCGTTGTAAATTGGATCTATACTATGATGGGAGAGATAGGCACCCACAAAGCCAGTTATGCAATACAAGTTGCATGTTGAGCGTGGAGCAAGTCTCATGAACGATGTCATGTAAGGTTAGCCCGGGCCGCTTCATCCCATCATACCGCAAGATGCAAAGTACACAAGAAGCAATTGATAATAAAAGCACCACCGCCCACAATGACCATTGTGTTCTACTCGTGTAACAGATCTACATATAGACACGGCTCTGATACCACTGAAGGGTTTCCTAGCATGGAAAACAAAATTTTTCTACCGCATGCAAACAAACAAGCCAAGATCTATCTACTAGATTGTAGCAACGAGTCGATAGAGGAACTCACCCTCGAAGATTCCAAAGCAGTTAACGAGAGCAGATTCTCGTGGGTGATGTACTCGTACTCTTGCCGATCTCAAGATCGTGTAGACGATCCTTCCGGCGCTGCGTTCCGGCAGCTCTTCCGCAGTCGGTCACATGTTCGGTACTCGATGAAGACCTTCCTCTCCCTTGTTCTAGCAGGCAGCAGAGGTTGTAGCACTCTCCTCGCGATTCCGGCAGCACGACGGTGTGGTACCGGAAGTAGAGGGGAGATCTCGCAGGGCTTCGCCTTAAGCCGGAGCGAGTATGGTGGACTATGAGAGAGGCCTTGGCGATCTAGGGTTTAGAAGGCACCAAGGGGATAGTGTAGCCGACGGCTAGGGTTTGGGATCACCCCAACTCGGCGAGTTGGTGGTGCCCTAGGCGGCGGCAGCAGGGGTGGTGGCGCCAGCGGTTTAGGGTTAGGGTTTGGGGTGTAATAGGTGTAGTCTAGAGGGGCAGCCCTGCCCCTTCTTATATAGGTGGGAGGGCGCCGGTTGGGAGGAGGGAGTCCTCCCCCAACTCGGCCTCCTTGGCCGGCAGGTGGATGGAGGAGGACTTCCTCCCCAAGTAGGTTTCCTACTCTCCCTCCACCAAGCAAACTTGCCGTTTGACTTTTCAAATAGGCGTTTGACTTTTCAAACGAGGATTTGATTTCTCCCTTTATTTTGCCCAGCCATGATACCTAGTAGATGATGCAACCATTCTACATTGTCATGACACATTCATGTACCCTTCCCCTTCGGAGTGCCGGACCTTCCGGAACCTTCTAGAACATTCCCGGTGAGAACACCAGAATCATTCCCCAACACCGAAACAGGACTTTCCTTATATGAATCTTATTCTCCGGACCATTTCGGATCTCCTCGTGATATCCCGGATCCCATCCGAGATTCCGAACAACATTCGGTCTCTTACTCATCATTCCATAAATACTCAACAACATCGAATCCTTAAGTGTGTCTCCCTACGGTTCGTGAATTATGCGGACATGATCGAGACACTTCTCCGATCAATAACCAATAGAGGAATCTAGAAATTCATATGGCTCCCACATATTTCTACGATTACTTTGCGATTGAATGAACCACTTACATACGATACCAATTTCCCTTTGTCTCACGATAGTTTACTTATCCGAGGTTTTGATCGTCGGTATCTCTGCATACCTAGTTCAACCTCGTTACCGATAAGTACTCTTTTCTAGTTCCCGTGGTATGTGATCCCTTGTGATCCAGTCACATGCTTGCAAGCTAATTGGATGACATTCCACCGAGAGGGCCCAGAGTATATCTATCTGTCATATGGATGGACAAATCCCACTCTGGATCCATGTGTCTCAACCCATACTTTCCGAACACTCAATGCTGCCTTTATAGCCACCCAGTTACGGTGTGGTGTTTGATGTCATCAAAGCATCCTTCTGGTGATGGTGATAAGCATGATCTCATGGTCGAAGGAATTAGGTTACTATGTATCAGAAAGCTTATAGCAATTGAACTATTAAAATGACTTGATCTTTATGCTACGCTTATCTATAGGAGTATGTCCATCATATCATTCTCCTAATGATATGACCTTGTGATTAACAACATATCAAATGTTCATGATCAAGAAACCATGATCATCTATTAATCAACAAGCTAGTATTATAAAGAGGCTTTACTAGGGACTCTAATTTAGTTTACAAATCACACAAGTATTAATGTTTCTGGTTAATACTGTTATAGCATGAATCTAAACATTTATCATAAACACAAAGATATAATAATAACTACATTTATTATTAACTCTAGGGCATATCTGCAACAATACCACCCCGAGCTGAAGACTCAGTTGGACCACCTTAGCTTCATGATGTATGACCGTTAGAAGGAGTTTGACAATGGCCGTTCCTACGCCAACCACAAGTACGCCATCGCCAAGAAGAAGGATCAGACCATCGCCATGCTAGTGAAGGATCGCAAGTCTCGTCGCCGTCAGCTCGACAAGAAGGAGCGCATCATTGCCCGTCTTCGCCACCGGATCACAGATTTGGAGGAGACCATCCATGAGAGAGACATGCAGTTGGAGGAGAGGGAGAATGCAAGGGAAGACCTTCATGGAGACCCCTACTCCTATCTCAACGATGATAATGACTTTCTGGAGGATCAGGCTATGGACTTCTTCACCGATGAGGATGACTTCGCCTTCGTCGATGATGAGGATGAGGATGATGAGGACACCGATTCCGAGGAGTAGTAGAACTTGAGCACTAGCGTTAGTGAGTTGTAGTCGGACCCACTGTATCGTAGCTTCACAGAATGGTTCTTAAAACCATCTGTATTTATTTGTTGTGGTGTGTGTTTGTATCGTGTTCTATGAATGAATGAATGAAAAGAAAGTTGCTAGAAAAATCTGAGTCGAACTTCAAAAACTTTTCAAAGTCCCTGAACCTTAGAAATTTACCTCTTTTCTCATGATTTATCTCAATCTTTAGATGCCTCGCGGAGGAAGCGGTTCATCCCTGGACCCGATGTTGCAGATTTTGCAAATGTTGGTTTCTGACCGCGAAGCTGAAAGAGCCGAACGTCCAGCCAACTTAGCCACCCTTCAGCACATCGCCCAGATGGCCAAAAACAATCAAGGCCATGGAAATCAGGACAACCATGGATCTAATATCAAGAATTTCCAGAACACCAATCCACCTGTTTTAACTAAGTCAGAAGAGCCCCTAGATGCAGATGATTGGTTGTAAACCATGGAGAATAATCTGGAAGTTGCAGGAGTGGAAGCTAATGATAAAGTGTTGTTTGCTACCCACTATCTGGACGGAGATGCAAGATCTTGGTGGAACAACGTTCACGCAATGACAGGAGGTCAGATGATGACTTGGGAAGAGTTCAAAGTCAAGTTCAGTAGAACCCATGTGCCACCAGGTTTAACCAAGAGGATGAGAGATGAATTCAGGAAACTGAAGCAAGGAAGATGACCGTAGTGTAATACTATGACAAATTCCTATCATTGGCTAGGTATGCACCGGATGAGATAGATACTGAAGCCAAGAAGAAGGAGAGATTCTTGAATGGTCTGCACGATGAAATGCAGACAGTGTTAGTCAATATCCCCTTTGCAGATATTGAAGACTTAGTTGACTCAGCCATTCAGATGGAAGGAAAGATCAATCATGCTAATGAGAACCGCAAGCGTCGCATGATGCATCAACCAGGAACCCACCATACACCAAAGTATCGCCCCAACCCATCTCCAGGATTTGCCCCAAGAAACAATAGACCCCCGATGAACCGTCCGACCTATCCCAACCGTGGAAACCCAAGGTCCGGAGGAAAGCACAAAAACCCCGGCAACTCCAGCAATTTTAACCGTGCACCACCCAAGTTCAACAACAACAATGCTGCCACCAACACCAACACTGCCCCGAGGACTGGAAGCAATGATGTGCCTGTTGCAGTGAAGGACAAGTTGCAAGTGACTTGTTATGAATGTGGAACCAAGGGTCACTATTCCAATGAGTGCCCCAAGAAGATTGCCGCAGCCCCCAATGAAAATGCCCTAGCTCAGCAGCAGCGTCATGTTCAGCCCGGAAGAAGGTTTGCCCCAGGGAACTAGCTCAACCGCAACGGCCATCTCTTTCTCATACATGCTGAAGAAGCCCAAGAAGCGCCAGATGTCGTGATGGGTATGTTTTCTGTTAACTCAGTACTTGCAAGAGTGTTGTTTGATTCTGGAGCATCGCACTCATTTGTCACTGAAGAATTTGCATGCACTAGTAAGATTCAACCAACAAAATTGAAGCATGTTATGATTGTTCAAATACCTGGTTCAACCAAAAAAGCTAGACAAATTTGCAAAGCCGTCCCTATCCGAATCCATGGCATAGATTTTTATGCTAATCTAATAGTACTCGGAACTAAAGGTTTGGAAGTAGTACTAGGAATGGATTGGATGTCCAAACACAAAGGATTAATTGACTGTGCCAAGAAAGCCATAACCATGACCAGTACAGCCGGAATATCAGTTGAGCATGTATCTGAAACCTTGCCCCGTCAATTCAAGTGCAACAAGAGTATAGCCCGGCCAACCATTGACCAAGTCCGGATAGTCTGTGAATACCCCGAGTATATCCAGATGTTTTGCCCGGAATGCCCCGGATCGGGATATCGAGTTTATCATTGAACTAATACCTAGAACTGGACCCATAGCCCAGAGACCGTATAGTATGAACCCGTCTGAACTAGTGGAGCTGACGAAGCAACTAGATGCCATGCTGGAAATAGGATTGATTCAACCAAGTGCGTCACCATGGAGATCACCTGTTTTGTTTGTAGACAAGAAAGATGGAGGTAACCGTTTGTGTACGGATTATCGGAAGCTGAATGATGTCACCATCAAGAACAAGTACCCATTGCCTAAGATAGAAGATCTGTTTGACCAGTTGACTGGTGCCAAAGTGTTTTCTAAGATTGACCTTAGAACTGGCTATCATCAACTAAAGTTTCGCGCAGAGGATATTCCAAAGACTGCCTTCACCACCAGATATGGATTATACGAGTATACTATCATGTCTTTTGGATTAACCAATGCCCCTGCTTATTTCATGAACCTCATGAATAAGATTTTAATGGACTTCCTGGATAAGTTTGTCGTTGTTTTCATTGATGACATTCTGATTTATTCCAAATCAGAAGAAGAACATGAGCTACACCTAAGGACCATTCTTGGAACCCTTAGAGAGCACCAGCTATATGCAAGTTTAGAAAATGTGAATTCTAGTTACAGGAGGTAGGATTTCTCGGACACATTGTATCAGCTAGAGGAATTTCCGTTGACCCTGCAAAGGTGAAAGATGTTGAAGATTGGTAAGCCCCAACCACTCAAACCCAAGTCCGTGCATTTCTCGGATTAGCAGGATACTATCGCAAGTTTATAGAAGGATTCTCGAGTATTGCCAGACCCACGACCCAATTGCTGAAGAAGGACAAGAAGTTTGAATGGATGGACAAATGTGAAGCGAGTTTTCAGGAACTCAAGAGGAGAATGATTTCAGCCCCAATCTTGATCATGTCGGATATCACGAAGCCCTTTTATATGTATTGTGACGCATCCAAGATCGGTCTCGGATGTGTGCTAAACTGCTAATGCAAGAAGGCAAAGTTATATCTTATCTATCCCGACAACTAAAGCAACATGAACATAATTATCCAACCCATGACCTTGAACTCGCAGCCGTAGTTCTAGCCTGAAGACATGGAGGCATTACCTCATGGGTAACCGTTGTGAGATTTATTCGGATCACAAGAGCCTGAAGTATATATTCACTTAGAAAGAGCTGAATATGAGGCAGAGAAGATGGATTGAGCTAATCAAGGACTATGATCTGGACATTCACTATCACCCCGGTAAAGCTAATGTGGTAGCAGATGCCCTTAGCAGATTGCCGTGCCGCTTGAACTCCAGGATTTTGAAGGAGAAACCAAGTTTGCACAAAGAGATGGAAGATTTCCAAATGGAATTAGTGAGTGAAGGATTTTTGGCTAGCATAGAACTTCAACCCACTTTGATCAGTCAGATCAAAGAGGCGCAGAAAGGAAATGCTAGTATCGACGGAATCAAACGTCGTATCGGTACATGCAAAGTACCCGGATTTACCGAAGACGAAGAAGGAGTTCTGTGGTACAAAGGACATCTCTGTGTACCAACAGATTCAGAATTAAAAGAAGTGATTTTGAAAGAGGCCCATGATACTCTTTATTCTATCCACCCCGGAGGAACGAAGATGTATCAGGATTTGAAGGAACAATTTTGGTGGCATAAGATGAAGAGAGAAATCGGAAGCTATATCGCCAAGTGTGATATATGTCAGAGAGTCAAGGCGGGACATCAAAGACCCGCAGGACTATTGCAACCTCTACAGATTCCGGAATGGAAATGGGATTCAGTTGGAATGGACTTTATCACCGGATTTCCTACTTGTAGTAGGGGAAATGACTCTATCTGGGTCATAGTTGACAGATTGTCCAAAGTAGCCCATTTCTTACCAGAGTTCGAAGCTAGTAGAGTTGTACATCGTTAGAATTGTCAGTTTGCACGGAGTCCCCAAGAACATTGTATCGGATCGAGGAACTCAGTTTATCTCGAGATTCTGGAAGAAGGTCCAAGAAGGTTTAGGAACCCGACTAGATTTCAGCACCGCATATCACCCTCAGACCGATGGACAAACGGAGCAAGTAAATCAAATACTCGAAGATATGTTGAGAGCATGTGTGCTAGAGTATGGATCTAAATGGGAACACTATCTGCCTTTCGCAGAATTTTCATACAATAACAGTTATCAAGCTAGTCTGCAAATGGCCCCATTTGAATTCATGTATGGAAGGAAGTGTCGAACCCCATTGAATTGGTCAGAAGTAGGAGAGATTCAGATTTTCGGACCCGACTGAAGGAAATATGCCCTAGAGGCAATCATAGAGATGATTATATTTCTTATGTATCCATGAGTTATTGTAATGTTCCTTGAATATCCATATCAGGCAACTTGTATTGATTGGCAATTATGTGAATTGTTTGTGAAACTCTTTACTTGTATGGTTATTTAAGAGTTGTCCCTAGTCGGAGTTCATGTGAGGACACACGTGAATATTAGACTAGCACATCGATTGGTTGATGACTATGTTTCGCAAGTCATAGACATGGAGATGTCAAACCAATGATGTGGGCACATGTTATGAACATGGGGTTGGACTAACCCAAATTGAGACTGGCAATTAGTTGCAGCTCTCTCTATACACATCGTGTACGTTTTGTCCTTAGACCTGAGATTGTCGCATGTACTTGAGATGTGGATCGACCTACTTTGGGGCTATCAAACGCTACTCCGTAACTAGGTAGTTATAAAGGTAGCTTTCGGGTTTGTCCTGAAACATGATGCAAGGCATGGTCAATCAAGATGGGTTTGCCCCTCTCTACTTGAGAGAGATATATCTGGTCCCCTCGAGTGATCGGATCCAGAAATTCATGTACGTGCTACATAAGGTTAAGAGTTAACCTAGTAAAGGGATTCCGAGTTACGGTATCGAGAAAGAGAGGTAAGCTTGGAGCTAGACCAAATATCGTGAGGCAAAGGGAAAGACATGTACTAAACCTTGTGATGGTTCGTCCGATATGATCTTTGTATGCGTTTAGGAGTTGGCACGTCTTGCTAGAGGCCACTACCAACTATTGGCAGAATAAGTGTATTTGTGTCATGTCTATACATATATGAACCTATAGGGTCACACACTTAAGGGGCTGGAAGCCTAATGAGGATTGGATCCGAATTAGACCAGGCTTAGGTTACTAATGGGCTCCTAATGTAGAAGCCCACTAGGGACGCCTATATTAGGGAGGGTGGGGCAAGCTGACCAGGGTTAGACCATTCCACCCAACCGCCACTCCTCACGCCTGTGTCGCACACGCGGACCTAGAAGTCCGGCGTCTGACACTTCCACCCCGCACGTGTGGATACCTCGGAGGTGCTGCATCTGTGGCACTTGGACGAGCCGCGCAAGGGGAGCTTCTCGTGGGAAGAGGACAAGGAGGATACGTGGAACGTCTGCACTGCCTCGACGCGCTTCATCAATTCCGCAACTGCGCGTCTAGTGGTAATCTCGTGATCTATGACAACAGTAATCATGGTTTATGCGGTAGAAAATTTTGATTTGCGCTAGTGTAGCCTACCCGTATCCCTTCAGTGGTATCAGAGCTGATGCTGTTCAGTTATAGGTTCCGGATGTTTGAATATGGTGATATGCAGATTGATATGAATGATGTGATCGTTTATATTGCGGTGGTTCAGGATTGATCTATGATCTTGCTTTCCGTGATCGTGATTCTGAGGTTGTCGAACGACTTAACCCTACCGGTCGGTTTCCGCCATCGGGGTAGATAGTGACACATAAATCCTATTGAATCACGCGAAGATCAAAATGATTGATCGAATTGGAACCTAGATCTAAAATCGATGTATCGTGATCGAAGGAGTTTGATTGAATCGGGACAGTAGTCGGTTTATGGTAAATTTGATTTGCCGATCAAAATCCTTAAAGAAAATTGTTAAGATTCGATCTCTCATTTTTCACGGTTTTATATCGCGAGGGCCACTGCCCCTTCGAACCCCGCAGGGTGAGACCCCCTTAATCGTATCCCCTTTTGTATATCGTTAAGGTAACTAGGTGCTGCGATGTCACATGATCCGGTAGAATGCGATTATATGCATACCTTTTTTTTGCAGGATGTATGTGATCAGTATGGCCCATATATGTATGTGATGCATGTATGAATTTTTGCATGACCTGCGTGTCGTGAGTAGAGCAACACGACTAGAGCCATATGTGTTGTCAATTATTGTAATGGCCTACGTGCCAACTTGTGATGATCCCAATACTATGTAATTTTGATTACTAGATGTTAGGAGTAATAGCTTGTATTAGTTCTTGGAGGACTCATCACTTGGAAGATGGCTCACATGGAACATGAAGATGGAGATCATCATGGTGGACAGGTTCTATGGAGATGGAGATCACCATGAGAAAATGGGCCATACTGTGTCATGTCTATGTGAATGCTATTTTTATGTGTTTTACTACTATGCATGCTTAGATGATAGAAGTAGAACGATCCCTCAGAAAGTTTAAGTTAAACTATGCCCTCCCAACCAAACCTTGCACCATCCTATGCCCTGTACAATCGTTGGTGGGCCTATGAAATTAGGGTGCCGCGGTTTTCCTTGACTGGATGAGTTTGTATCGGATACCTATATGCATAAGGGTTGGTGAGCTTGACAAGGTCATCTTAACAGTTAAGGATCTTGGGGCATAAAGGTTGGGTGCCTAGTTTTGACATAGAGATGTTACCCAACAACAAGAGTCATATGTGATATGATTAGCAAGTGTTGCTTACCGATTTACCTTGTCTTCTAGCAGTGATGATAAAGCTCACTAGTCGACTTGTTAATTGTGGATCTTGAATCACTTAGTATCAATAGAGGGATATTTATTTAAGTGGGAGTATATGTTATTAAATTGTTTAATATGTTTTACTCTTTCATGGTTACATGGCTTAGTATTTTGCATGTTTTCTGTTGTAGGGTAAATGGCACCAAACACTGCATCACCTTTTTCTTTGCGTTCGATTCTTGACAAAGATAAACTTAATGGAACAAACTATACGGACTGGGTCCGTAACCTGAGAATTGTTCTCAGGTCTGATAAAAAGGAAACGGTTCTAGATACCCCAATCCCTAATGAACCTGCTGATAATGCATCTGCTGCCCTAAAGAATGCTTACAAGAGAGCATGTGATGATTCTCTTGAGGTTAGCTGCCTTATGCTTGCATGCATGGAACCTGAACTCCAAAAGAATTTTGAGGATCAGGATGCGTACGATATGATCGTGGCGCTTAAGGACATGTTCCAAGATCAGGCAAGGACTGAGAGGTACAATGTTGCCAAGTCCTTTGTCGAATGCAAGCTAGCAGAGAGAGCAGCTGTAGCCCCCCATGTGATCAAAATGGTTGGTTACAGTCAGAGTTTGGAAAAGCTTGGTTTTCCACTAGGCCAAGAGTTGGCTACTGACTTCATTTTGTCGTCTCTTCCATCCAGCTATGGGCAGTTCATTTCGAACTACCATATGCATGGGGTGGAGAAGGGACTTAATGAATTATGCGGGATGCTAAAAACAGCAGAAAGTGACATGAAGAAGTGTGCAGGGCATAGCCATGTGATGGCTGTGCAGAACAAGCCTAGATTCAAGAAAAAGGGTACTTCTTGGAATAAGAAGGGCAAGGCTAAGGATACGATCCCTAAGCCTGCACCCAAGCAAAAGGCTGGACCTGTAGAAGACACTGAGTGCTTCTTTTGTCATGAACATGGCCACTGGAAGAGAAACTGCAGCAAGTACCAGGCCTCTTTGAAGAAGAGTGGAAGTAAGAGTACTTCCCACTTAGGTACGCTTGTGGTAAATGTTGTGGACATTCTTCTTGCTGATTCCTATGTTAACTCTTGGGTGTTTGATAACGGATCGGTTGCTCATATTTGCAATTCGATGTAGGGGCTAATAAGGACTAGACAAGTGCAGAAAGGTGAAGTGGATTTTTGCGTCGGAAATAAAGCAAGGGTTACTGCATTGTTCATCGGCATCATGCAACTTCACCTTCCATCAGGATTTATTATGGACTTAAATAATTGTTATTACATTCCTAGTATGGGTCGAAACATTTTATCACCTTCATGTTTGATGAGGGATGGTTATTCATTCGCGAGTGCAAACAATGGTTGTGTAATCTCTAAGAATTATATGTTTATGGATAATGCTCCCATTGTTAATGGGTTATTTATTTTAAATCTTGATGATGCATCTGTTTACAATGTTAGTGCTAAAAGGCTTCGGCCTAATGATTTGAGTCCTACCTATTTATGGCATTGTCGTTTGGGGCATGTAAGTGAAAAGCGCATGAAGAAGCTCCATGGTGATGGTCTTCTAACTTCGTTGATTTTGAATCATACGAGACATGTCAGGCTTGTTTACTTGGAAAGATGACCAAGTCGCCTTTTATGGGTTTACTCAAGAGAGCGACAGACTTGTTGGAACTCATACATACTGATGTATGTGGACCAATGAGCACGACATCCAGTGGAGGATATCACTAGTTCATTACTTTCACTGATGATTTCAGTAGATATGGTTATGTCTACTTGATGAGGAATAAGTCTGAAACTTTTGAAAAGTTCAAGGAGTTTCAGAATGAGGTAGAGAATCAACGTGGCAAGAAAATAAAGGCCTTGTGATCTGATCGTGGAGGTGAATATTTGAGTCACGAATTTAGCGATCATCTTAAGAGTTGCGGAATTGTTCCACAACTCACGCCGCCCGGAATGCCTCAAAGAAATGGGGTCTCTAAACGGAGCAATCTAACTTTGTTGGACATGGTTTGATCTATGATGAGCCAGTCGGATTTACCATTATCATTTTGGGGTTAAGCTCTAGAAACAGAAG
Organism: Avena atlantica; assembly: GCA_910589765.1. Taxonomy (NCBI): domain Eukaryota; kingdom Viridiplantae; phylum Streptophyta; class Magnoliopsida; order Poales; family Poaceae; genus Avena; species Avena atlantica. Next base: position 178,313,252 of record OU342738.1, on the reverse strand, counting down.
CTTTCACACTTAATAGGGTACCATCTAAATCCGTAGTTAAGACACCATATGAGATGTGGACTGGAAAGAATCCCAGTTTGTCTTTTCTAAAGATTTGGGGTTGTGATGCATTTTTCAAGTGACTTCAGTCAGACAAGCTAACACCAAAATCGGATAAGTGCATTTTCGTGGGATATCCGAGGGAAACCTTAGGGTATTACTTCTACAACCGAGAGGAGGGCAAAGTGTTTGTCGCTCGTAGCGGTGTTTTCCTAGAGAAAGAGTTTCTCACAAAGGGAACAAGTGGAAGGTCGGTGCGACTTGAAGAAGTTCAAGATGAGCCAGTTAGGGCTGCTTCTACAAGTGATGCTATTGTAGCAGAACAAGTTGAGGAACCCGTGGCAACAGAAGCACCACAACCACGAAGGTCGGCGAGGCTCCGCGAAGCGCGAGAATTATTATTGTTAGACAATGATGAGCCTGCGACCTATGCAGAAGCGATGGTGGACCCAGACTCTGAGAAATGGCTGATCGCCATGAGGTCCGAGATAGAATCCATGGGAGACAAGCAAGTTTGGAACTTTGTTGACCTGCCTGATGGTTTTAAAGCCATCGAGTGCAAATGTATCTATAAGAAGAAGATTGATATGGATGGAAATGTTCACATACATAAAGCTCGACTTGTTGCAAAAGGTTTTCGACAAGTTCAAGGAGTTGACTACGACGAGACTTTCTCGCCCGTAGCAATGCTTAAATCTATACGGATAATTCTAGCCATTGCTGCACATTTTGACTTTGAAATATGGCAAATGGATGTCAAGACGGCTTTCCTAAATGGAATCATGACTGAGGACGTGTATATGATGCAGCCCGAAGGTTTTGTCGATCCAAACAATGCTGGAAAGGTATGCAAACTTCTGAAGTTCATTTATGGGCTGAAGCAAGCATCTCGGAGTTGGAACATTCGATTTGATGAAGTTGTAAAGGATTTTGGCTTCATAAAAAATGAACAAGAACCTTGTGTTTACAAGAAGGAAAGTGGGAGAGCGCTGGTATTTCTAATCTTATATGTAGATGACATATTGCTGATTGGAAATGACATTCCTATGCTCGAGTCTGTTAAGACCTCGTTGAAAAATAGTTTTTCGATGAAGGACTTAGGAGAAGCGGCATATATTCTAGGCATCAAGATCTATAGAGATAGATCAAGGAGGATAATTGGATTAATCCAGAGTACATACATTGACAAAGTGTTGAAACGGTTTAGCATGGAAGAGGCTAAGAAAGGGTTCTTGCCCATGTCTCACGGCATTAAACTCAGCAAGACTCAGTGTCCTTCGACTACTGATGAGCGTGAGCGCATGAGCAGGGTTCCATATGCTTTGGCTATTGGATCCATCATGTATGCAATGATATGTACTCGCCAGATGTTTCCTATGCTCTAAGTGTTACGAGCAGATACCAGGCTGATTCAGGTGAAGGTCACTGGACATCGGTAAATAACATCCTTAAGTACTTGAAAAGGACTAAGGATGTGTTCCTAGTTTATGGAGGTGAGATGAACTCAGTGTAAAGGGTTACACATATGCGAGTTACCTTAACGACTCAGATGATTCGAAATCGCAATCAGGTTATGTGTTTGTCTTGAATGGTGGTGCTGTGAGCTGGAAAAGTTCCAAGCAAGATACGGTAACCTCCTCTTCAACAGAAGCTGAATATATTGCTGCCTCGGAGGCCGTAAAGGAAGCTGTTTGGATTAGGAATTTCCTGATCGCTCTCGGTGTGGTTCAGGGCGCGTCCAATCACTTGGACGTTTATTGTGACAACAATGGTGCTATTGCACAAGCCAAGGAACCTAGACATCACCAGAAGAACAAACATATTCGCATGCGTTACCATCAGATTCGAGAGTTTGTTGAGGATGGTAGTGTCATGATATGCAAAATACATACAGACTCAAATGTTGCTGATCCCTTGACTAAGCCTCTCCTGCAGCCCGCGCATGAAGCGCACACAAGAGCAATTGGTATTAGATACATTTTAGATTGACTCTAGTGCAAGTGGAAGACTGAAGGAAATATGCCCTAGAGGCAATCATAGAGATGATTATATTTCTTATGTATCCATGAGTTATTGTAATGTTCCTTGAATATCCATATCAGGCAACTTGTATTGATTGAAAATTATGTGAATTGTTTGTGAAACTATTTACTTGTATGGTTATTTAAGAGTTGTCCCTAGTCAAAGTTCATGTGAGGACACACGTGAATATTAGACTAGCACATCGATTGGTTGATGACTATGTTTCGCAAGTCATAGACATGGAGATGTCAAACCAATGATGTGGGAACATGTTATGAACATGGGGTTGGACTGACCCAACTTGAGACTGGCAATTAGTTGCATCTCTCTCTCTACACATCATGCATGTTTTGTCCTTAGACCTGACATTGTCGCATGTACTTGAGATGTGGATCGACCTACTTTGGGGCTATCAAACGCTACTCCGTAACTGGGTAGTTATAAAGGTAGCTTTCGGGTTTGTCCTGAAACATGCTGCAAGGCATGGTCAATCAAGATGGGATTTGCCCCTCTCTACTTGAGAGAGATATCTCTGGGCTCCTCGAGTGATCGGATCCAGAAATGCATGGCTGTACTACATAAGGTTAAGAGATAACCTAGTAAAGGGATTCCGAGTTACGGTATCGAGAAAGAGAGGTCAGCTTGGAGCTAGACCAAATATCGTGAGGCAAAGGGAAATACATGTACTAAACCTTGTGATGGTTCGTCCGATATGATCTTTGTATGCGTTTAGGAGTTGGCACATCTTGCTATAGGCCACTACCAACTATTGGCAGAATAAGTGTATTCGTGTCATGTCTATACGTATATGAACCTATAGGGTCACACACTTAAGGGGCTGGTAGACTAATGAGGATTGGATCCGAATTAGACCAGGCTTAGGCTACTCATGGGATCCTAATGTAGAATCCCACTAGGGACACCTATATAAGGGAGGGTGGGGCGAGCTGACCAGGGTTAGACCATTCCACCCAGCCGCCACTCCTCACGCTTGTGTCGCACATGCGGACCTAGCAGTCCGGCGTATGACGCTTCCACCCCGCACGTGTGGATACCTCAGAGGTGCTGCATCTGTGGCACTTGGACGAGCCGTGCAAGGGGAGCTTCTCGTGGGACGAGGACAAGGAGGAGACGTGGAACGTCTGCACTGCCTCGACGCGCTTCATCAATTCCGCAACTGCGCGTCTAGTGGTAATCCCGTGATCTATGACAACAGTAATCCTGGTTTACGCGGTAGAAAATTTTGATTTGCGCTAGTGTAGCCTACCTGTATCCCTTCACCGACATCCTACGAGAAGCAGAAGAGAAAGTTCACAAGATTCGTGAGCACCTCAAGACCGCCCAGTCAAGACAAAAGAGTTACGCTAACAAGATACGTCGAGACCGAGCTTTCAATATCGGAGATTTCATGTATTTTAAAGTGTCGCCTTTGAAAGGAATTCAGCGTTTCCAGCTCAAAGGAAAGTTAGCCTCAGATATATCGGACCCTTCAAGATTCTGAATCGTCGAGGAGAAGTATCATATAAATTGGAACTGCCCGAGGAGATGTTAGCAGTGCACAATGTGTTCCATATATCTTTACTTCGCAAATGCCTTGAAGTTCCAGAGAAGACTGAAGTATTCAAGAACATTGATAATCGGACCATAGAGATCAACAATGACCTAACATATCCAGAAGTACCCATCCATATTTTGGAAGAAGCTTTCAGCACCACCAGAACCCGAAGCATCAAGTTTCTCAAGATTCAGTGGAGCAACCACACTGAACAAGAAGCTACATGGGAGCGAGAAGATCACATCAGGACGGAGTTTCCCGATCTCTTTAAATCCTAGGTAATCTTTTTTCTTCCTTTTTCAAATCTCGGGACGAGATTTTGTTTAAGGGGGGAAGGTTTGTAACATCCCAAAAATATAAAACAAGGATCACCAAACTCTACATCACTAAAATTAGGGTTAACAAAAACTCTGATTAATTAAAACCATATGAATGCATGTGTGTATGTGGTGATTTGATAAATGCATGAATGAACTTGTGTGATTAACCAAAATAGCAAGAAATGGTTTAAATATGAATATAACATCATATAAAACAATTCCATGCAGAAACAAATCAAGAGAAAATCAAAAACAAATCAAATAAAGCAAATGGTCATTTTTGCCAATCTTGCTCACTAGGTCACTTTGAGTGTTTCTAGTCCAAGAGTTCAAACAGAAACTTTTCCAATTCTTTTCACCCCTTGCTAGACCAAGTAAAAGTCAATCAAAGACCACCTTTCAAACTTGCAGAAACATTTGGCAACCTCATTCAAATCACAATTCAAAATTGAATCTTTATCATATGTGAAGATCACACATTTTTCAAAACCCAACCAAACCAGTGCCCCTTGACTAATCCAACTAACCAGATACTCCCTAGAATGTGCCTAGCAGACCCACCAAGTTTGAATCCAAAATTCAAATTTAAAGTTCTTTCTGCCATTTCATCAAACACCTTGCAAACACCAAACAAACAAACATCTAACACTATTATGAGCAGTGATTTGGCCTAACTTGTCCCCTCTCTAGCTCACAACAGACATTTAGTAGATCATCTAGCTTAGTTAGTAACCTCGAGCGCCACTGTGAGCTTGCCATTGCCATCAATGGTGAGCAGGCCAAGCCTCACCTTGCCACCCCAACAAGCTAGAGGAAGAACTAGTTGTGCCAACCTTGTCTGACATGCTGCCCGTACCTCACCGCCCCCTCTAGACCAGCCCTAGCTCGAAGACAGAGATAGGAACCACCGGAAACGCCGTGCCCGCGCCGCTGTCGACCATGCCGACGCGCACCATCGTGCACGCGCCGTTCCCACTCAACCCGACCACCTCGAGCCCTTGCCGCCCGCCAGCACGAACCCCACCGTCCCAGGAGACCACTAGACATGCTCGTTTCCTCGACTGTACCCCGTAGCCGCCGCACACCGCGAAGTTGGCCGTCGGTACCGCGTAGAGCACCACACGTTCCAGACCAAACCCCACCGCCCTACGCCTCGCCTTTAAACTAGCAACGATTGCTAGGAGACCGCGCACCGTCCCCTAGCCTCAGCCACACCGATAGACGCCTGTACCGTCGCCTCCGACAAGCTCAGCCCACGCCGTGCTACCCCTCTTGCTCACCTATAAAAGGAGGCCTCCCCAGCTCGATTCCTCCACACCATCTCACTCCCCACCTCTCACTGCTCCTTCCCACTTCTTCCCGGAGCAAGGCGAGCTCTCTCTCGCCGGAATTTGGCCGGAGCCCGCCGCTGCTGGAGGAGAAGAGATCCGTCAATTGGATCCGCCCCAGGAGGAGCTGTCGGTACCAGGAGAACCGTCGACGTCGATGTAACGGCCCAAGCTTGTAACATATGTAATTAGTACTTAAGCATGACATGCATCTGTTTAAATCAATAAAATGTCTGCATGTGTTCAAGTGTGAGGTTTAAGAATACAATTACAAAACCCTAAACCCTAGTCCTTGCCCTCTTTTTGAAATCCATTCAAAGTGGGTTGAATTTTTGAAGTGACAAAATGGTTGGAGCTCAAATTGAATAAAAGGGCCCCACAATAGTTGGTACATGTTACAAAAGCTTTTGGTAAATTCAAAACATCCAAAAATAGATTTGAAACTCAAAATACAAAAGAGAAATTTGAATCAGAATTGGAAAATGTTTTAGAAAGAAAAAAGAGTAGCAGCAGCCAGTGGGCCGCAGCCCATCTTCCTCCTCCCTCCCTCTCTCCCGCATGTGCAGCAGCCAGTGGCCCAACACTGGCCCAAGCCAACCCACGCGGCCCGGTACCCCTTCGATTCCTTTTCTCCATTCTTCTTCCTCGCCAGAAGGACGCCGACGAAGTACCTGCGTGTCCTGCCACCGGCCGTTGATTCGCCGTGCGCTATGATGCCCGCCGCCGTCCCTGGACATGAGGATAAGAACGCCCTCGCCCAGCTGCCTCTCCCCATACCAGTTTCCCCTTACCTCGCTTCCTCTGTTGGATTTCCCTTTCCGGCCAAACCCTAGATGCCATGGCCGTCAGCTAGCCGCCGTCTCAGGCCTCCCCTCGCCCATCCGAAACCGCCACCAGCTCCGCCTGGATGCGAGCATCCTCCTCCCCGAAGGAATCGGGCTGGGACGCCCCCGATAGACCGCATTGATCCGTTCTTCTTCAACACCAATGAGGTCCGCCGAGCACCCCGCCGTTGATTCCGGCCTCACCTGGCTTCTCCGACCCTCCTGCGAGCACTGTGGTGAGCCCCTGGTGCTCAACGCACCCTCTGCCTGCCCTCTAGCCTCTCGTAGCCGTTGCGCGCCGTCGATCTGCAAGCGCCGCCGCTGCCGCTCGTCATTGATCAAGCTCCGGTGACCATTAGCAAGCGGCGCCGCCGCTATTAGGCTCGTCTCACAACGCTGGATCGAGCAGGCCTAGCCGCAACCCTTAGTTCGCTCATCTCACAACGCTGGTTCGAGTAGGCCTAGCCGCAAGCCTTAGTTCGCCCTCCTCCGCCGCGTGCCACCACCGTCTGGCCCGTTGGCCGGCGAGCCAACGTGGATCCTGCGTGGCGACCACGTGGTGCCTGCGTGGCCCAGGCCCAACTATCAGCCCCTCTGGGTAGAGCCAACCACGGTGACAAACAACTCTGACCACGCCTGGCCAACGTGGCTGCATACGTAGCCCTGGGGCCCCTTCGTCAGTGACTAGGGCTAGATCTGCCTCGGTGAGAAAAGTATTAGGGTTAGGATAGGGTGACGTCAGCCTAATGTAATAAAGGTTTAAATATTTTAGGAAATGATATAAATTTGTAAATTCAATAACTTATTATTTATAAGTCAGAGAAATATGTATAATATATCAAAATGTTCAGAAAAATGAGATCTACCTAATTACACCATAATCATGCATTGCTAATGAACTTTCATGACAAGTTTAATTAGAAGAACATAGTAACCCCTCACAGGTGATTCCGGAGTTTCCCCGAGATAGGGTTTGCACCCCTCGAAACCTCGATCAAATTACCAAGCATGTTTTAGGGTTTCATTTCAAAGCAATTCAACTTGTCATATCATCATACTTGTTTGAGCATTGCATCGATGCCATATCTTGATTGTTGCCTTTCTTTTCGGTGTTGGTTCTTCGCGATAGGATCTGAGCCCGAAGCTGAAGTCAACAACACCGAAGATCCATACTTGTCTACTGACGGACAAGGCATGCATAGCCTCTCATTCTGAACCTACTTTTAGAAAGTATATTACTTTCTCGCTATGATGCACACGATTCCAATGTGGTATTTTGTCAGTAGCTAGTGTTACCCATCTGCTGCACTGTTTCCCTTTGGTAGCCTTATACTCCTGATCAACTGCTCCTAGCATACCTAGGTCTGGCAGTTGAGCGTTGCTAGAGCTTTTGATACCGACAGCTTAGCCATGCATAGTAACAATGTCTGATCTATCCAAATGATGAATCATAGATGCCAAGGAAGGTAGTGAGGTAGGAGATGTTGACATCATTGAAGGAGTTAATTAAATATGCTAAGGCTTGTATGGGAGGCCACGTTGGGTGTGGTTTTTGTAGTTCCATGCTCGCCACCATTAGGACCCGAGTTCTTGCCTCTTGAACCAAGACGAGCGTACAACCACACGGGGCCTGGAAAACCCCACTAGCAACTAACTTGCCTAGTAGATTCCATGAGTCACATAGTTCGGGTTTTACATTCGGCATACGACTTGAAAACCTTTTCGAACAAGGAGGTGAAGGAGGTGCATCATAACAGGTAGGGAAGCATGTACCGGGTTGCTTGGGGTCGATGGAGCCCCTGGTGAACCAACCTCGCCTCACATCTTTAGGGACCGACTTCGGGACTTGACCCGTTATGGCGGAACCATCCCTAGGGCGTGACTCATGGTCTTGGCGAAAGCAAGGTAAAGGTTGTGGTCAACCACCCTCTGCCGACCTTTCAAGTAAGAGGGCTAATAATTTGGCATTAAGAGTCGGTTGGTACGTGTGGGTAAAGTTGTACACCCCTGCAGGGTATTAATCTTTTCGAAAAGTCGTGTTCATGGTTATGAACGACTTGGGAACGGACGTGATGATCATAGAGAACTATAACCTAAGTAAAACTTGCTGATCAATGTGTGCTTAAGGATGCTTCCTCTGGGTTGAGGGGGTGATCCTAGATAGGAGGTTCTGATGAAGCTGGTGGTTATCAAGATGTGATGCACAAGATGAAGAAGTCGCTCTCTTATCCCTTTAATATAATTCTGAGTAGACGGACCTATTCTCTCTTGTTTACAAATAAATATTGCTTTTCGCAAAAGTAAATCCAGAGAAAGCCTTTCTAGCCAGAGCATGTAGATACTAGATTATCTAAGTCTTGCGGAGTACATTCTCGTACTCAGCCTTGCTCCATTGTTGTTTTTCTACAGAGGATCTGGTTGTAACTGAAGGTGGTTTCTACGTTGACATCGACGAGTAGTTGGGGGTCCCAGGTAGCAGCCTAAGGACTATGGGATGGACGTCACTTTTGTTATGGCCTCTTAGGCCTTTTGCTAAGTTGTTGTGTAGAACAACATATTTGCTTTCGTTGTGTGATGTAATGTTGGGTCTATGACCTTTGGTTTGTAATAACTCTAATATCTTACTCTGTTAAGAGTTTAAACTTATGCTGTTGAATCCCTGTGTTCTGCAATGTTACCAAATCATACTGTGATCTTCCGTGTTTGGAGTTGAGCTTATCTTATATGGTGATCTGAGGTCAGTTTAACCCTAATACCCGGGGGTGCTATAGGTTTTGGTATCAGAGTAGGACTGCTTGTAGGAAACCCTTTTATTGGTCGATGTTGAGTCTAGAAGTTGACAAAACTATTTGAAAGTTAAAAACTATTTGCAGAAACTCTGACTAGGATCTTTTTTACTCCTTCTCTGGTGTGTTTCTGATGCTGGAGTTTTCCTTACCTTATTTGGTTTGAAAAGGTTTTCATTCCTTACCTCATATCTCAAAACTTTTAGGATCGTGGTTTTGGGGTTGTTTCTCTAAAATTACTCCGTACTTGGTTGTTATTCTCAGAGTTCCAAGATATATCAGCTTTGCTTGGTGTGTAACATCTTAGCATTGCATTGTCATGGTTTGTAAGTCAGCTGGTTAGTGTATACATTAGTATGCTTTGATATTACCATGCTTGATAAGATGATACCTTTATATCAAGTATTCGTTGTTCATCTTTCCGTCTTGTTCCTTTGAATCCCTGGTTTAACCTTTTCTTTGTTCTTTCAGGATGGGTGACACCTCTCGTGCCCGTACCCGTGTTCATGCACGTGGTGCTTCAAATGAGGGTGAATCTTCCAACCTTCCTCCACCGCCGTCCATGGTTCAACTCATGGCCATGTACGAAACCAACTGTGCTGACAACATGAGGCTCCTTGAAAGGATTGAGTGCAACACTGCTCAACGCCAGAACAATCAAGTTGGTATCAAGGAATTCACACGTCTCACTCCGCCAGTTTTCAGCTATTCCACTGAGCCACTTGATGCAGACTAATGGCTTCGCACTATGGAGCGCAAACTTCAGGTTGGTCATGTTGCTCAAGCTGATTGGGTGACTTTTGCTGCCTATCATCTGGAGGGAGAAGCTAACTCCTGGTGGGAAAACTTCTTGTCTATGCAAGAAGCTCAACGTGTTGTTACATGGCAAGAGTTCACTGAAGACTTCCAATCTTACCATATTCCGGAGGGTCTGATGGATCAGAAGAGGGAGGAGTTCCTCAAGCTGAAGCAGGGCACTGGTTCCGTGTGTGATTACCAGTGCAACTTCAAGCGTCTTTCCTGCTATGCTACCGAAGAGGTCTCCGCTGATGTTAAGAAGCAAGATCTGTTCCTCAAGGGAGTTGATCCTGAGGTTCACCGTGATATCCACCTCATGGACTTTGGTAACTTCCAAGGTCTTGTTAACAAGGCTATGAAGGCTGAGAGTGGAAAAGTGGAGTACGAAGAAACTCGTAAGCGTCTTCAGGAGGGGTACAGCAAGGCTGGTTCTGGAAATAAGAAGCATCGTGTCTTCGTGCCTTATAGTGCTATGCCACGTGCTCCTTATACACCAAGGTCTTCTGGATATGCCCCTCATCCAAATGCTACCTGAAACAATGCTGGTGGATCAAACTATCCTTCTGCTGGAAATGCATCATGTTTTATATGCTTCAATTGTCGCCAGCCTGGCCACTATCCAAAGGAGTGTCCTCAGAAGAGTGCTGCTGAGAAGGCACCACCACCAAAGAAGAATGATAAATACCAAGGTGCTGGAAGAGGTCGCCTGAACCATATCTCTGCCGAGGAGGCCCAGGAAGATCCAAGCGTCATCATGGGTACGCTTCGTATCAATCAAATTCCAGCTAAAGTTTTGTTTGATTCTGGAGCATCGCATTCATTCCTGTCACAAGCTTTTGCTCAAATGCATGGGATAAGTTTTGAGGGGTTATCTGTTCCTCTGCTAGTTCAGTCTCCTGGTTCTAGGTGGTGTTCCACCATGGTTAGTCATGAGAATCTAATCAAAGTTGCATTTCAACTTTTCCCCACTTCTTTGATAGCCCTCAAGTCAACTGATATTGACATCATTTTGGGCATGGACTGGTTGACCCGTTATCAAGCCATCCTCGATTGTACAACCAAGTCTGTGACTCTAACTAGTCTTGCTGGCATAATAGTCAAGTATTGGACCGTAGGGTCACTGTCTCCTTCAGCTGTCTCTATTCCTGAAGCAGAGTTGTATGGTCTTGAAGTTCTACCTCCGTTAGAGATTCAAGATGTTTCTGTGGTCTGTGAATTCCCGAATGTCTTTCCTGAGGAGTTGCCTGGCATGCCACCTGATCGAAGTGTGGAGTTTGTCATAGAGTTAGTTCCTGGAACTGCTCCTGTTTCTAAAAGACCCTACTGTATGCCTCCTCATGAGCTTGTGGAGTTGAAGAAGCAATTAGAGGAGTTAGAAGGAAAAGAATACATTCAACCTAGAACATTTTATTGGGGATGTCCTACCATCTTTGTCAAGAAGCGGAATACCAATATACCGCGTCTGGTTGTGGATTATCGCCCACTCAATGCTATGACTATAAAGAACAAGTATCCTCTCCCTAGGATCAATGATCTCTTTGATCAGTTAAGTGGTGCCACTGTCTTTTCCAAAATGGATTTACGGTCAGGGTATCACCATATAAAGATCCGTAAGGAAGATATTCCAAAGACTGCTTTCACCACTCGTTATGGTCTTTACGAGTATACAGTCATGTCCTTTGGTCTTACCAATGCTCCAGCCACTTTTATGCGGCTTATGAACTCTGTATTCATGGAGTATCTTGACAAGTTCGTCGTGGTCTACATCGATGATATTCTGGTCTATTCCAAGACTGAAGAAGAGCATGCCGAACATCTTCGGTTGGTGTTGACAAAACTCCGAGAACATTGTCTATATGCCAAGTTCTCCAAATGTGAGTTCTGGTTACAAGAGCTTGTATTCCTTGGTCATGTTGTTTCCGCCCAAGGGGTTATTGTTATCCCTGATAAGGTCCAAACCATTCTTGACTGGGAGTCCCCTAAATCCGTAAAGGATGTCCGAAGTTTTCTCGGGATGGCTAGTTATTACCGTCAATTCATCGAGAACTTCTCTAGGATTGCAAAGCCAATGACTGACCTTCTTAAGAAGGATAAGAATTTCGAATGGTCTGATAAGGCTGAAGAAAGCTTCCAGCTGCTGAAAACCAAGTTAACAACTGCTCCGGTGCTAGTTCTCCCAGACACCAGCAAAGACTTTGTTGTCTTCTGTGATGCTTCTCACCAAGGTCTCGGATGTGTGTTAATGCAAGATGGGCATGTGGTGGCTTATGTCTCCCGTCAGCTAAAACCACATGAGAATAACTACCAAACTCATAATATTGAGCTTGCAGCTGTTGTTCATGCTCTTAAGCAATGGCGACATTACCTTCTCGGTAGTCGTTGCGAGTTATACTCGGATCATCAGAGCCTGAAGTATCTTTTCACACAATCTGATTTGAATCTCAGGCAAAGAAGATGGTTGGAACTCATCAAGGACTATGATTTGGGTCTCAACTATCAACCTGGAAAAGCCAACGTCGTTGCTGATGCGCTAAGTCGTAAGTCGTATTGCAACAACCTGATGATCAAACAATCTCAACCTTCTCTTCATGAGGAATTTTCTCGATTGAATCTTGAAGTAGTTCCTCATGGATTACTTTCTACTATTGAAGTGAAATATTCTATAGAGGATGAAATCAAGCTCGCTCAGAAGAATGACTTTGAAGTTGTTGAGATCACATGGAACATTGCTAGCGGAGTTGCTAAGTGTTTCTCTGTTGATAATCAAGGTATTGTTTACTTTGGTAACCGTCTGGTAGTGCCGAAGAGAACAAAGTTGAGGAATTTAATTCTTTGGTAAGCTCATGAGTCACCTCTTTATATTCACCCTGGAGGTACCAAGATGTATCAGGACCTTTATCAAAGATTTTGGTGGTCTAGTATGAAGAAAGATATCGGTCGTTTTGTTGCTAAATGTGACGTTTGTTGTCGCGTCAAAGCTGAACATCAAAGGCCCGCTGGTCACCTATAACCACATCGTATTCCTGAGTGGAAATGGGATGAAATCGGTATGGACTTCATCACTGGTCTCCCTAAAACTCAAAAAGGAATTGATGCAATCTGGGTGATCGTTGACTATATGTCCAAGGTCGCTCACTTTCTTCCCATCAAGGAAAGCCTTCGAGCGAGTGAACTGGCTGATCTTTACATCTCTGGGATTGTTGTTCTTCATGGTATTCCTACGAATATAACATCTGACCGTGGAAGTCTGTTCACCTCCAAGTTCTGGGAAAGTTTCCAAACTGCTATGGGAACTCGCCTCTTCTTCAGCACAGCCTATCATCCTAGTACCGGTGGTCAAACCGAAAGAGTGAATCAAGTCCTTGAAGACATGCTTAGAGCGTGTGTCATATCTTTTGGAAAGAACTGGGAGAAATGCCTTCCTTTTGCTGAATTCTCCTACAACAACAGTTTTCAGTCCAGTATTGGTATGGCACCTTTCCAATTCTTATATGGAAGAACCTGCCATACTCCTTTGAACTGGTCAGAAACCGATGAAAGAAAGTTCTTTGGTCCGGATATGATCCAGGAAGCAGAAGATCAAGTTCATATCATTCGAGATCGTTTGAAAACTGCTCAGTCTTTCCAGAAAAGCTATCATGATCGTCACCATCAACATATTGAATATGAAGTTGGTGATCAAGCTTATCTGCAGGTCACTCCTCTGAAGGGTGTCCATTGTTTCGGTATCAAAGGCAAACTGGCTCCTCACTATGTTGGTCCTTTTCACGTTCTACCCAGGCAAGGTAACCTCGCATACAATTTGGAGTTGCCTGCAAACTTTCCTGAGGTGCATGACGTCTTTCATGGGTCTCAACTCAAGCGTTGCTTCAAAGACCCTGTCCGTGGTATTGATTACCAAACTCTTGATCTCCAGAAGGATTTGACTTATTGTGAGTATCCTGTTCGTATCCTTGATGAAACCGAGCGCAAGACTCGTCGTCAAAACATCAAGTTCCTGAAAATTCAGTGGTCTCATCACTCTGAGGATGAAGCAACCTGGGAACGAGAAGATCGTCTTCGATCTGAGTAACCTGCCTTCTTTTCTAAAACTTAGGAATCTTGGGTCGAGATTCTTGTAAGGGGGGTAGAGCTGTAACATCCCAAGCTTGTAACATATGTAATTAGTACTTAAGCATGGCATGCATCTGTTTAAATCAATAAAATGTCTGCATGTGTTCAATTGTGAGGTTTAAGAATACAATTACAAAACCCTAAACCCTAGTCCTTCCCCTCTTTTCGAAATCCATTCAAAGTGGGTTGAATTTTTGAAGTGACAAAATGGTTGGAGGCCAAATTGAATAAACGGGCCCCACAATAGTTGGATTTCCCCTTCCAGCCAAACCCTAGGCACCATGGCCATCGTCTAGCCACCGTCTCCGGCCTCCCCTCGCCCATCTGACACTGCCACCATCTCCGCCTGGACGCGAGCATCCTCCTCCCCAAAGGAATGGGGTTGGGACGCCCCCGATAGCATCGATCCCTGCTTCTTCAACACCGACGAGGTCCGCCGAGCACCCCGCCGTCGATTCATGCCTCGCCTGGATTCTCCTTCCCTCCCGCGAGCACCGTGGTGAGCCCCTGGTGCTCAACGCACCCTCTTCCTGCCCTCTAGCTTCTCGTAGCCGTCGCGCGCCATCGATCTGCAAGCGCCGATACTGCTGCTCGGTGTTAACCAAGCTTCGGTGACCATCGTCTCGCAGCGCTGGTTCGAGCAGGCCTAGCCGCAAGCCGTAGTTAGCCCTCCTCCGCCGTCTGCCACCGCCGTCTGGCCCGTTGGCCGGCGAGCCAGCGTGGCTCCTGCGTGGCGACCACGTGGTGCCTGCGTGGCCCGGGCCCAACCGTCAGCCCCTCTGGCTAGAGCCAACCCCGATGACAAACAACTCTGACCACGCCTGGCCAATGTGGCTGCATACGTGGCCCTGGGGCCCTTCGTTAGTGACTAGGGCTAGATCTGGTGAGAAAAGTATTAGGGTTAGGATAGGGTGACGTCAGCCTGATGTAATAAAGGTTTAAATATTTCAGGAAATGATATAAATTTGTAAATTCAATAACTTATTATTTATAAGTCAGAAAAATATGTATAATATATTAAAAATGTTCAGAAAAATGAGATCTACCTAATTACACTATAATCATGCATTTCTAATCAAATTTCATGACAAGTTTAATTAGAAGAACATAGTAACCCCTCACAGGTGATTCCGGAGTTTCCCCGAGATAGGGTTTGCACCCCTCGAAACCTCGATCAAATTGCCGAGCATGTTTTAGGGTTTCATTTCAATGCAATTCAACTTGTCATATCATCATACTTGTTTGAGCATTGCATCGATGCCATGTCTTGATTGTTTCCTTTCTTTCTGGTGTTGGTTCTTTGCGATAGGATCCGAGCTCGAAGCTGAAGTCAATAACACCGAAGATACATACTTGTCTACTAACGGACAAGGCAAGCGTAGCCTCTCATCCTGAACCTACTTTTACAAAGTATATTACTTTCTCACTATGATGCACACGATTCCAATGTGGTATTTTGTCAGTAGCTAGTGTTACCCATCTACTGCACTGTTTCCCTTTGGTAGCCTTATACTCCCGATCCACTGCTCCTAGCATACCTAGGTCCTGCAGTTGAGAGTTGCTAGTGTTTTTGATACCGACAGCTTAGCCATGCATAGTAACAACGTCTGATCTATCCAAATGATGAATCAGAGATGACAAGGAAGGTAGTGAGGTAGGAGATGTTGACATCATCGAAGGAGTTAATTAAATATGCTAAGGCTTGTATGGGAGGCCACGTTGAGTGTGATTTTTGTAGTTCCATGCTCGCCACCATTAGGACCCGAGTTCTTGCCTCTTGAACGAAGACGAGCGTACAACCACACGGGGCCTAGAAAACCCCACGAGCAACTAACTTGCCTAGTAGATTCCATAAGTCACATAGTTCGGGCTTTCCATTTGGCATATGCATTGAAAACCTTTTCGAACAGGGGGGTGAAGGAGGTGCATCATAACAGGTAGGGAAGAGTGGAACAGGTTGCTTGGGGTCGATGGAGCCCATGGTGAACCAACCACACCTCACATCTTTAGGTACCGACTTCAGGACTTGACCCGTTACGTCGGAACCATCCCTAGTGCGTGACTCATGGTCTCGGAGAAAGCAAGGTAAAGGTCATGGTCAACCACCCTCTGCCGGCCTTCCAAGGAGGAGGGTTAATAATGTGGCATTAAGAGTTGGTTGGTACATGTGGGTAAAGTTGTACACCCCTGCAGGGTATTAATCTTTTTGAAAATTTGTGTTCACGGTTATGAACTACTTGGGAACGGACGTGATGATCATAGAGAACTATAACCTAAGTAAAACTTGCTGATCTACATGTGCTTAAGGATGATTCCTCTGGGTTGAGGGGGTGATCCTAGATAGGAGGTTCTGATGAAGCTGGTGGTTATCAAGGTGTGATGCACAAGATGAAGAAGTTGCTATCTTATCCCTTTTAAAAGAATTCTGAGTAGACGAGCCTCTTCTCTCTCTTGTTTACAAATAAAGATTGCTTTACTCAAAAGTAAATCCAGAGAAAGCCTTTCTAGCCAGAGCATGTAGATACTAGATTATCTAAGTCTTGCGGAGTACATTCTCGTACTCAGCCTTGCGCCATTGTTGTTTTTCTACAAAGGATCTAGTTGTACCTGAAGGTGGCTTCTATGTTGACATCGACGAGTAGTTGGGGGCCCCAGGTAGCAGCCTGAGGACTATGGGATGGACGTCACTTATGTTATGGCCTCTTAGGCCTTTTGCTAAGTTGTTGTGTAGAACAACATATTTGCTTTCGTTGTGTGATGTAATGTTGGGTCTATGACATATGGTTTGTAATAACTCTAATATTTTACTCTGTTAAGAGTTTAAACTTATGCTGTTGAATCCATGTGTTCTGTAATGTTACCGAATCATATTGTGATCTTTCGTGTTTGGAGTTGAGCTTATCTTAGATGGTGATCTGATGTTAGTTTAACCCTAATCCCGGGGGGGTGCTACAGTCGACTTCGTCGTTCGCCCCTATCGCCGACCATCGCCGGAGCCCCGGTGAGCCGCCCTAGACCCCCACTGGCCGCGTTAGGGTTAGTTCCTCGCCGGAGTAGCTCATCATCAATGACGACCCTCAGCCGTTGGATTAGAATTAGATCGTAAGGCTCAGATTCATAGATACTGTTTCGTTTAGTTAGTTCCGCTGACTTGTGGATCCCATCTGTCAGCAGCCCGCGCGTGCACTGTGTGTAATGGGCCGGCCCAGTAACTCTCCCGCGCAACCTAGTTAGTTTAAATTTAGATTTTTCATTTAAACTCAAACCCTAGTTCTGTCTGTTGATTCAAAAATCAATTCAAGGAGTTTTGGTAAACCAAATAGCATGAAACCAAGTTTGTCAGAAAGTTATTGAAATGCTTCATCCAAGCCCGTTGGACTAAAACCATTTAGATTTGTAGATCACCCATGGTAAAAACTAAAAAGGCAGAAGCTTTTCTGCATTAAAACATTTTTCAAAATTCAACCCCAAAAGCTTTTGAGTTGATTCCAACTCTCAAAAATCACATTTGATCATACCTTTCAGAATATATAAAAACATATGGGTTTACTTGCAGAAATAATGTTCAAGTAATAAAAGAATGCCACATAGGCATTTCTAGTCACTTTATTTAATTAAGATAAAAAGGTTAAACCTTATTAAATTGTGACACCACTTTAAATCACATTCCCATGTACTGAAATATGTGGTGATGACATGTGTCAACATGATCCCATGTTTGAGTTGGAGAATATTAAATCTTAAGTAGTTTTTCAATGAGTAGAAAGTACTTTTCTAAAAATAAATTAAATAAGACAAGTGCTTTAATCTTGTAATGCTAGTGATGATGATAGATCATCTAATGTGAACCTTTGTGTGATGATTAGAAATAGATTAGTATTGTTTGGTGATTGTGTACCTCGCATTTATTTATAGACGCTAGTACCGACCAAGGATACGAGGAGGAAGGAGGATACTACGAGGAAGAAGCCGAGGAGAACTTCAACCACTGCTCTGCACAAGGCAAGCCTAATACTACTAGTTGATTTGGCAAGTTAACCCTTTCAAGATACCCTACTTATGCAAGCCAAATACTGCTAGTTGATTTGGCAAGCTAACCCTTGCAAGATACCCTAGGGGGGTTCCACCAGTCAGTGTCTCATAACACGCGAAGCGGTACGGGGCTGTGTGGGTCGTTAGATTAGAAGGGAGATAGACGGCTGGGGATCGCCGTTGATTATGAACATGTCACCAGCGAGCTCAAATGCTAGCGGCTCAATGGGGGTGCATAGGGGGCATACGAGGGCTCCAGCGACGACGGCAAGGCGGGCAAACGAACGAGTGGTCAACGGCGAACTCAGGGACGGTCGAGGCAGCTCCGGGGGTGGTTGAAATCAATGGCCCCCTTCTTCTCCAGAGACGGCCTGCTCCGGCACAATTTCGGCGAGCTGCTGCTCCTCGTGCTCCGGCTAGAGGGTGGAACGATCAGTGAGGTGAGGGGAGTGGAATGGTGTGCTTCAAACGGCTGGGGGTGGCCTCCTTTAATAGGCTCGACGGCGAGACCGACAGGGATGGGCAGGCGATGGTGGTGACATGGCTACAGGCGGCTAGCGGCATGGCTGAGGTTGGCGATCGATGGGCGGTCTCCTGGCGATTCTCTAAAGCTTAAATGCGTGCTTAGGGGCGGTGGCAATCGGTCGGGAACGTGCGGTGCTCTGCGCAGCAGAGGCGGCGTCTTCGACGACGAGAGGTGGCTGTGAGGCACGGGGCGGAGAATGGGGGTGTCTGGCGTGTTCCTGGGATCATGGTGAAGCGGTGGGCACGAGCTGCGGTCGAAGGGCGGCGTGTGAACGCGTGCCGGGTGCGGCGCTCTAGGGTGGGCTCGACATGTCGCAGTGGCACTGGGAGCGCGGCATTCCTGGTGGTCCACGGCTTGCACTGGCTTGGGGAGGGGACAGTGGGCGGTGGTGAGGTGCTGGCTACCTCCCAGACAAGGTGGGCGTAGCTAGTTCTTCCTCTAGCTTGCTGTCCACCTTGGGGTGGCATGGCGAGGCTCGGCCTGCTCACCATTGATGGAAAGGCAAGCTTACAGTGGTGCTAGAGGTTTACAATTAAGCTAGATGATCTACTAGATGGTTGCTGTTAGATAGAGAGGGAACAAGTTAGGCCAAAACACTATTAAAAACAGTGAATTTGATTTGGTTTAAATTTGCCTGCCAAGTGTTTGATGAAATGGCCGCAAGAAACTTACTTTTGAATTTTGAAAAGTTTTTTGGTGGGTGTGCTAGGCATGTGCTGAGGATTCTGTCGGTGCTTGGGTTTTGAAAATTTAGCTTGTTTGAGTGGTTTTTGAAATAGTGGGATCTTCCCATATGGGATAGATTCAATTTTAAACTATCATTTAAACTTAGCATTTGAATGTTTTTGGAAGATCACAAAGTGGGCCTTGGTACCTTATTATGAGTACTAACAAGGGGTGCAAAGATCCACACATGTTTCTGGTAAGTTTTGAAAACTAGGGATAGCCAAAGTAGGCATGAGAGTTAATTTGGCAAAAATGACCATTCACTTCATTTGTTTATTTTGAGTTGTTTGTCTTTGGGAAAAGTTTGGGGATTGTTTAGATGAAGTTTATTTCACCTAAGAATCATTTTACAAGCAAAGAAACACAGAACCATGGCAATTCAAAAGAATCCAAATTTTGAATACACACACATATGAATGCTTTCATATTTTTAGTTGGGAAAGTTTGAAGAGATTGGGAAACTCCATCCTGATGTGATCTTCGCGCCCCCAGGTAGCTTCCTCTTCTGTGTGGTTGCTCCACTGAATCTTGAGAAACTTGATGCTTCGGGTCCTGGTAGTTCTGAAAGCTTCTTAAAAAATACAGATGGGTACTTCGGGATAGGTCAGGTCATGATTGATCTCTATGGTCCGGTGATGAATGTTCTTGAACACTCCAGTCTTCTCCGGAACTTCGAGGCATTTGCGAAGTAATGAGATATGGAACACATTGTGCACTGCTGACATCTCTTCTGGCAGTTCCAATTGATACGACACTTCTCCTCGACGGTTTAGAATCTTGAAGGGGCCGATATATCTGGGGGATAACTTTCCCTTGAGCTGGAAACGCTGCATTCCTTTCAATGGCGACACTTTAAGATACACAAACTCTCCGATGTTGAAGGCGAGGTCTCGAGGTATCTTGTCGGCGTAACTCTTCTGCCTTGGCTGAGCCGTCTTGAGGTGCTCACGAATCTTGTGAACCTTCTCTTCTGCTTCTCGTAGGATGTCGGGTCCGAAAATGTGACTCTCTCCTACTTCCGACCAGTTCAAAGGGGTGCGACACTTCCTTCCATACATGAATTAAAATGGGGCCATTTGCAAACTAGCTTGATAACTTTTGTTGTATGAAAATTCTGCGAAAGGCAGACAGTCTTCCCATTTAGATCCATACTCTAGCACACAAGCTCTCAAAATATCTTCGAGTATTTGATTTACTCGCTCCGTTTGTCCGTCCGTCTGAGGGTGATAAGCTGTGCTGAAATCTAGTCGGGTTCCTAAACTTTCTTGGACTTTCTTCCAGAATCTCAAGGTAAACTGAGTTCCTCGATCAGATACGATGTTCTTGGGGACTCCGTGCAAACTGACGATTCTAGCGATGTATAACTCCACTAGCTTCAAACTCTGATATGTGGTCTTGACTGGTAAGAAATGGGCGACTTTGGACAATCTGTCCACTATGACCCAGATAGAGTCATTTCCCCTACTAGAAGTAGGCAATCCGGTGATAAAGTCCAGTCCAACGGAATCCCATTTCCATTTCGGAATGTGCAATGGTTGCAACAATCTAGCGAGTCTTTGATGTCCCACCTTGAATCGCTGACATATATCACACTTGGTGATATAGCTTCTGATTTCTCTCTTCATCTTATGCCACCAAAATTGCTCTTTCAAATCTTGATACATCTTTGTTCCTCCGGGGTGGATAGAATAAAGAGTATCATGAGCTTCCTTCAGAATAACTTCTTTCAACTCAGAATCTGCTGGTACACAAAGGCGTCCTTTGTACCACAGAACTCCTTCTTCATCTTTGGTGAATTCGGGTACCTTGCCTGTACCGATACGACACTTGATTCCGTCGATACTAGCATTTCCTTTCTGTGCCTCCTTGATCTGGATGATCAAAGTGTGTTGAAGTTCTATGCTAGCCAAAAATCCTTCACTCACTAATTCCATTCGAAAATCTTCCATCTCTTTGTGCAGACTTGGTTGCTCCTACAAAATCATGGAGTTCAAGCGGCACGGCAATCTGCTAAGGGAATCTGCTACCACATTGGCTTTACCGGGGTGATAGTGAATGTCCAGATCGTAATTCTTGATTAGCTCAATCCATCTTCTCTGCCTCATATTTAGCTCCTTCTGAGTTAATATATACTTCAAGCTCTTGTGATCCGAATAGATCTCACAACGGTTTCCCATCAGGTAATGCCTCCATGTCTTCAGGGCTAGAACTACGGCTGCGAGCTTGAGGTCATGGGTTGGATAGTTTTGCTCATGTTCTTTCAGTTGTTGGGGTAGATAGGATATAACTTTTCCTTCTTGCATTAGCACACATCAGAGACCGATCTTGGATGCGTCACAATACACGTCAAAGGGCTTCGTGATATCCAACATGATTAAGATTGGGGCTGAAATCAATCTCCTCTTGAGTTCTTGAAAACTCTCTTCACATTTGTCCGTCCATTCAAACTTCTTGTCCTTCTTCAGCAATTGGGTAATGGGTCTGGCGATTCTTGAGAATCCTTCTACGAACTTGCGGTAGTATCCCGCCAATCCGAGAAACATGTACTTGGGTTTGGGTGGTTGGGGCTTGCCAATCTTCGACATCTTTCACCTTTGCCGGGTCAACGACAATTCCTCCGGCTGATACGATATGTCCGAGAAATCCTACCTCTTGTAACCAGAATTCACATTTGCTAAACTTGGCATACAATTGATGCTCTCTAAGGGTTCCAAGAATGGTCCTTAGGTGTTTCTCATGTTCTTCTTCTGATTTGGAATAAATCAGAATATCATCAATGAAAACAATGACAAACTTATCCAGGAAGTCCATAAAAAATCTTATTCATGAGATTCATGAAATAAGCGGGGGCATTGGTTAATCCAAAAGACATGACAGTATACTCATATAATCCATATCTGGTGGTAAAGGCAGTCTTGGGAATATCCTCTGCGCGAATCTTGAGTTGATGATAGCCAGTTCTAAGATCAATCTTAGAAAATACTTTGGCACTGGTCAACTGATCAAACAAATCTTCTATCTTGGGCAATGGGTATTTTTTCTTGATAGTGACATCATTCAACTTCTGATAATCCGTACACAAACGGTTACCTCCATCTTTCTTGTCCACGAACAAAACAGGTGATCTCCATGGTGACGCACTTGGTTGAATCAATCCAATTTCCAGCATGGAATCCAGTTGCTTCTTCAGTTCTGATAGCTCAGACGGGTTCATACTATATGGTCTCTAGGCTATGGGTCCTGTTCTGGGGATTAGTTCAATGATAAACTCGATATCCCGATCTGGGGGCATACCGGGCAAAACATATGGAAATACATCGGGGTATTCACAGACTATCCGGACTTGGTCAATGGTAGGTTGGGCTATACTCTTGTTCCACTTGAATTGACGAGGTAAGGTTTCAGATACATGCTCGACTGATACTCCAGCTGTACTGGTCATGGTTATGGCTTTCTTGGCATAGTCAATTAATCCTTTATGTTTGGACATCCAATCCATTCCTAGTACTACTTCCAAACCTTTAGTTCTGAGTACTATCAGGTTAGCATAAAAATCTATGCCATGGATTCGGATAGGGACGGCTTTGCAAATTTTCCAAGATTTGGTGGTTGAACCGGGGATTTGAACAACCATAACATGCTTCAGTTTGGTTGGTTGAATCTTACTAGCGCATGCAAATTCTTCGGTGATAAATGAGTGCGATGCACCAGAATCAAACAACACTCTAGCAAGTACTGAATTAACAAAAAACATACCCATCACGACATCTGGCGCTTCCGGGGCTTCTTCAGCATGCATGAGAAAAAGACAGCCACTGAGGTTGAGCGAATTCCCTGGGCAAACCTTCTTCCGGGCTGAACACGACGTGCTGCTGAGCTGGGGCATTTGCATTGGGGGCTGCGGTATTCTTCTTGGGGCACTCATTAGAGTAGTGACCCTTATTTCCACAGTCATAACAAGTCACTTGCGACTTGTCCTTTGCTGCAACAGGCACAACATTGCTTCCAGTCCTCTGGGTAGTGTTGGTGTTGGCGGTAGCATTGTTGTTGTTGAACTTGGGTGGTGCACGGTTGCAATTGCCTGTGTTGCTGGGGTTGTTGTGGTTTCCGCCGAGCCTTGGATTTCCACGGTTGGGATAGGTCGAACGGTTCATCGGGGGTCTATTGGTTCTCGGGGCAAATCCTGGAGATGGGTTGGGGCTATACTTTGGGGTATGATGGGCTCCTGGCTGATGCATCATGCGGTGCTTGCGGTTCTCATTGGCTTGGTTGATCTTTCCTTCCATCTGAATGGCAAAGTCGACGAGGGCTTCAATATCAGCAAAGGGGATATTGACCAACACCGTCTGCATCTCATCGTGCAGACCATTCAAGAATCTTTCTTTCTTCTTGGCTTTAGTGTCGATCTCATCCGGGGCATACCTAGCTAATGACAAGAATTTGTCACGGTATTCCACTACGGTCATCCTTCCTTGCTTCAGTTCTCTGAATTCATCTCTCATCCTCTTGATCAAACCCGGTGGCACCTGGGTTCTGCTGAACTTGACCTTGAATTCCTCCCAGGTCATCATCTGTCCTCCGGTCATTGCACGAACGCTATTCCACCATGCCCTTGAATCTTCGGCTAGATAGTGGGTGGCGAACAAAACTTTCTCGTTAGCTTCCACTCCGGTGACTTCCAGGTTGTTTTCCATGGTTTGCAGTCAACCATCTGCATCTAGGGGCTCTTCCGACTTAGTGAAAACAAGTGGGTTGGTGTTCTAGAAATTCTTGAGCTTAGATCCATGGTTGTCCTGATTTCCTTGGCCTTGATTGTTGTGGGCCAGCTGAGCTATCTTCTGAAGGGTGGCTAAGTTGGCTTGACGTTCGGCTCTTTCAGCTTCACGGTCAGAAACCAACATTTGCAGGATCTGCAACATTGGGTCCGGGGATGATCCGCTTCCTCCGCGAGGCATCTGAAGATTGAGATAGATCATTAGAAAAGAGGGAAATTTCTAAGGTTCAGGGACTTTGAAAAGTTTTTAAAGTGTGACTCAGATTTTCTAGCAACTTTCTTTTCATTCGTTCATTCACAGCACACGATACAAACACACACCACAACAAAGGAAAACAGATGGTTTTAAGAACCATTCTGGAAACTACGATACAGTGGGACCGAATATAATTCACTAACGCTAGTGCTCAGGTGCTACTACTCCTCGGAGTCGGTGTACTCATCATCTTCATCATCATCATCGTCATCAATGAAGGCGAAATCCTCCTCATCGGTGGAGAAGTCCATGGCCCGATCCTCTAGAAAGTCATCATCATCTTTGAGATAAGAGTAGGGATCTCCACGAAGATCTTCTCCGGCATTCTCCCTTTCCTCCAACTGCATGTCTCTTTCGTGGATGGTCTCCTCCAAATCCGAGGTACGGTGACGAGGACGGGCAATGATGCGCTCCTTCTTGTCAGGCTGACGGCGGCGAGACTTGCGGTCCTTCGCTAGCATGGCGATGGTCTGATCCTTTGTCTTGATGATGGCGGACTTGTGGTTGGAGTAGTCACGGGCATTGTCCAGTTCCTGCTGACGATCATACATCATGAAGCTAAGGTGGTCCAACTGAGTCTTCAGCTCGTGGTGGTATGGGGCTTCCAGTGGCTGTCCCATAGCATCACGCCTTGGACAAAACTCAAAGCGGGTACCCTTGATCTGGTTGATACTCTTCCCACATAGACGGGCAAGAGCTTCCTGCATGGCCCTAGCAAGTCCATCGAGCCACTTGTTCTCTCTTAAGGTGAATTGAATTCCTTCTGTAGTGGGAGGTTCAATCTTTCCTCGGAGACTTGCAACAACTAGCCACTGCCGATCTTCTCCTTCCTGATCATTGAGCTGAGCTGCAAAGAACTTGGGGTGCGGACACTCCAGAAGTTCTGAAAGCTGGCCCAGGTCACGCTCAAAGATGAGTCTCCTCCATTCGCCAACTGATAAAACTTGCTGTACTTCACGTCCATCTGTAAGAATATAGGATGAGTAAGTTAGTAGAGTGTTCAAGTGTGTCAAATTTTATGTATTTTGCAAGAGTTTTTGAGGAACATGAATTTTCATGAAAGAATCAAAGTGATAAGAATGGGAATAAGTTTTTGTAAATACTTGCTTCCTTTGGTTTTGAAACAAAGTTTTTGATTTAAACGTCCAGTCTAACTAGGGTCTCCTATGGTCAGGATGGCTCTGATACCAACTTGTCAACACCCGAATTTTTAATCCCAGATGCCTGTTATGCCATACATCGCAATTCCAGGATTACCATTTTTGCGAGACATAACAGATTTGGATATCACAGTACATCATCCATTATAAACCATACATAAGGTCTTACACAAATAAGGATCTCATGATCCAGTTCTTAATACAACTCAAGCAACGGAATAATGTAATAGTAAAGATAGTGTAGGTGAAGCTCCATCTTTGGGGTCACAGGAAATGCTGACGATGGGAGATGATCCTAGTTGTCGTAACTTTCCTGTGGTCCATCATCCTGGTACTCCTCTTCATAGTCTGGCCACGGGAATAGCCAGGGACAAAGCCATGAGTACTCTTTAAGTACTCGCAAACTAATACTAACAAGTTAAGGGGGTTTTTGTGGTAGGACACTAAGCTCTAGGGTTGTTTTGCAAAAAGCCAGATTTACCTCTACTAAGTTCAGAATCAAAGAATGCTAGTTGAAATTTTATAACACCTAAGTGGGAACTTGAATTTCATATCACAACTCTGTTGTGGTCAAATCAAAGTCTCAATTCATTTCAAAGGTCATTTTGAAAACATCTAACGGGGAACAGTATGGCCACTCCAACTGTCCATAACCACAAACGCGGCTATTCGAATAGTTTGACACTCTACAGAGATTGTACACTTTTACCACAACATTCGATACATCCATCAGGAACAAATCCTGAATTCATCATACTCAGTATGCGGATAATCAATCCTAATCTTTCAATTACACGCCCTAGTAGAGGCACCTCTCCTGTGAGTTTGGCCTCCCAACCATGACCAATTGTCATCTTGGGTACTGCACAGGTGGACAATCTTCACAAGGTAGCCTCAGCTCAGACCTTGGCCGTGAGGGAACCCATAATAAGGTATATAAGTTTCCAGTCAAACCCTACCCAATTTTCGGGTATTGTGGTTGTACGGTAAACTTGGAATGGTATCGCATCCAGACAACCATCAGTTTTATAAAGGGCTAAGGCTCATGCCTCAACATTTTCATCATCAAAATCATCTGGTGTTCGGAAACACATGTCAAAACATTTTAGTAGAATGACTCATCATTCTAAGGTTTTCATAACCATTTTCTCCAAGTATTCCCATATAAAGTTGATCAAGTTTTATGCTTAGCACTAGCATCTACAAGTGGGTAAGTACTAATTAGGGGTGGTAAACAAGTGGAGATTAATTAAGTTCAATCTCATGCCTTAGGATGACATCAGTTATCTACTTAGGCCAAATTTAATGCTCTTTATGCAACCTTCAGTTATCTTCCTAGAATCTACAAGTCACTTAAGTAAACTCTAAGAGAAAGCTTTGACAAAGAAATAAAGTATAAAGCTTGCAAGTAAAACTAGGATTGGGTTATCACGTGGGTATGATCACATATGCTTAAGGCATATAGTTGGCATGGTAACAAGCAAGTATTAGCTTGCATAAGTAGGGTATCTTGCAAGGGTTAGCTTGCCAAATCAACTAGTAGTATTAGGCTTGCATAAGTAGGGTATCTTGCAAGGGTTAACTTGCCAAATCAACTAGTAGTATTAGGCTTGCCTTGTGCAGATCAGTGGTTGAAGTTCTCCTCGGCTTCTTCCTCGTAGTATCCTCCTTCCTCCTCGTATCCTTGGTCGGTACTAGCGTCTATAAATAAATACGAGGTACACAATCACCAAACAGTACTTAACTATTTTCAATCATCACACAAAGGTGCACTATAGATGATCTAGCATCATCACCTACATTACAAGCTTAAAACATTTGTCTTATTTATTTTAATTTGAGAAAAGTAATTTCTACTCATTGAAAAACTACTTAAGATTTAATATTCTCCAACTCAAACATGGGATCATGTTGACACATGTCATCACCACATATTTCAATACATGGGAATGTGATTTAAAGTGGTGTCACAATTTAATAAGGTTTAACCTTTTTATTTTAATTAAGTAAAGTGACTAGAAATGCCTAGGTGGCATTCTTTTATTACTTGAACATTATTTCTGTAAGTAAACCCAAATGTTTTTTATATATTCTGAAAGGTATGATCAAATGTGCTTTTTGAGAGTTGGAATCAACTAAAAAGCTATTATGGTTGAATTTTGAAAAATGTTTGAATGCAGAAAAGCTTCTGACTTGTTATATTTACCAAGGTTGATCTAAAGATCCAAATGATTTGAATCCAACGGGCTTGGATTAAGCATTTCAGTACCTTTCTAACAAAACTGGTTTCATGCATTTTGGTTCACTGAATCGAGATGGGTTGATTTTTGAATATAGGTACAAAACTAAGTTTGAATCAAACGGTTGGGTCGCGCGGGAGAGGTTAATGGGCTGGCCTGGTGTCACTCCGCAGCGCGTGGCTCAGCTGACAGGGGGGTTCCACCAGTCAGTGTCTCATAACACGCGAAGCGGTACGGGGCTGTGTGGGTCGTTGGATTAGAAGGGAGATCGACGGCTGGGGATCGTCGTCGACGATGAACATGTCACCGGTGAGCTCAAATGCTAGCGGCTTAATGGGGGTGCATAGGGGGCATACCAGGGATCCAACGACGACGGCAAGGCGGGCAAACGAACGAGTGGTCGACGACGAACTCAGGGACGGTCGAGGCAGTTCCGGGAGTGGTTGAAATCAACGGCCCCCTTCTTCTCCAGAGGCGGCCTGCTTCGGCGCAATTCCGGCGAGCTGCTGCTCCTCGTGCTCCGGCTAGAGGGTGGAACAATCAGTGAGGTGAGGGGAGTGGAATGGTGTGCTTCAAACGACTGGGGGTGGCCTCCTTTTATAGGCTCGACGGCGAGACCGAGAGGGATGGGCAGGCGACGGTGGTGACATGGCTACGGGCGGCTAGAGGCATGGCTGAGGTTGGCGATCGATGGGTGGTCTCCAGGTGATGCTCTAGAGCTTAAACGCGTGCTTAGGGGCGGTGGCAATCAGTCGGGAACATGCGGTGATCTGCGCGGCAGAGGCGGCGTATTCGACGGCGAGCGGTGGCTATGAGGCAAAAGGCGTCAAACGGGTGTGTCTCGCGTGTTCCTGGGATCATGGCGAAGCGGCGGGCACGTGCTGCGGTCGAAGGGTGGCGTGTGCACGTGTGCCGGGTGCGGCGCTCTAGGGCAGGCTCGGCATGTCGCACTGGCACTGGGTGCGCGGCATTCCTGGTGGTCCACGGCTTGCACTAGCTTGGGGAGGGGACAATGGGCGGCGGTGAGGTGCTGGGTACCTCCCAGACAAGGTGGGCGCAGCTAGTTCTTCCTCTAGCTTGCTGTCCACCTTGGGGTGGCATGGTGAGGCTCGCCTGGTCACCATTGATGGCAAGGCAAGCTTACAATGGTGCTAGAGGTTTACAATTAAGCTATATGATCTACTAGATGGTTTCTGTTAGCTAGAGAGGGAACAAGTTAGGCCAAAACACTATTAAAAACAGTGAATTTGATTTGGTTTAAATTTTCCTGCCAAGTGTTTGATGAAATGGCTACAAGAAACTTACTTTTGAATTTTGAAAAGATTTTTGGTGGGTGTGCTAGGCATGTGCTGAGGATTCTGTGGGTGCTTGGGTTTTGAAACTTAAGCTTGTTTGAGTGGTTTTTGAAATAGTGGGATCTTCCCATATGAGATAGATTCAATTTTAAACTGTCATTTAAACATAGCATTTGAATGTTTTTGGAAGATCACAAAGTGGTCATTGGTACCTCATTATGAGTACTAACAAGGGGTGCAAAGATCCACAAATGTTCCTGTTAAGTTTTGATAACTAGGGATAGCCAACGTAGGCATGAGAGTTAATTTGGCAAAAATGACGATTCACTTCATTTGTTTATTTTGAGTTGTTTGTCTTTGGGAAAAGTTTGGGGATTATTTAGATTATGTTTATTTCACCTAAGAATCATTTTACAAGAAAAGAAACATATAACCATGACAATTCAAAAGAATCCAAATTTTGAATACACACAGATATGAATGCTTTCATATTTTTAGTTGGGAAAGTTTTTTGTTAACCCTAATTTTGATGATTAGAGTTTGATGGTCCAAGTTTAATATTTTTGGGATGTTACAAACCTTCCCCCCTTAAACAAAATATCGTCCCGAGATTTGAAAAAGTACGAAAAAGATTACCTAGGATTTGAAGAGATTGGGAAACTCCATCCTGATGTGATCTTCGCTCTCCCAGGTAGCTTCCTCTTCTATGTGGTTGCTCCAATGAATCTTGAGAAACTTGATGCTTCGGGTCCTGGTAGTTCTGATTTTGATGATTAGAGTTTGATGAACCAAGTTTAATATTTTTGGGATGTTACATCATGCCTCTATTTAATTTAAGGGAAGTGACAGAAATCTCTAAGGTTATAGATGTGTTGTTCCCACTAGGGATAAAACAACGGTCTCTTGTTCCTGGAACAAGTGGATTGTTTATCTTACATAGTTTGCTTAAAGCAGTTATCTGTTGCTTGCAACTTAATACTGGAGGGGCTTCGGATGATAACCTGAAAGTGGATTCCTAGTCATAGATGCAGTTGGATGGCGGTCTATGTATCTTGTTGTATTTCTCAATCGAATCTCATAGGATCATGAATGTCTAGTATTGCATTGTTATGCCTTGCTCAGTCCTGTCAATTGCCCCACTGTAATTTGTTTACCCAGCATGCCATGTTTGTTTATCTTAAGGAGAACACCTCTAGTGAACTATAGACCCCGGTCCAATATTTACCATTGATACATCTTCCACTATTACTGTTTACTTTCTGCAAACCACTATTACCTTCCACACCATACAATTAATCCTTTGTTATAGCAACCGGTGAGATTGACAACCTAACTGTTCGTTGGGGCAAAGTCTTGAGTTTGTGTTGTGCAGGTCTCCAAGTTGCTAGCATGAGGAGCGGCCCTCGTATTCAAGGGACATGAGATTGCCAACTTATAATTTGTCAAGCATATACTCCATAGTTTGTTCACTTTAACCTTAATCACTTCAAGATGCTTATGATAGGGGCAATGAGAGCTGAAATCTAACAAGTACCATAATTTTTGGAAGCTCTTTCTGAGACTTGAAATCCCTGCTTCCCCTTTATGAAGGGCCTTTCTTCCACCATTATATTGAGTCTCCACCTTCTATCCTTAGGTACCAGTTAAGAAAGCATAGTTGCCATTCTTAGTTCTATGTGAATTGTCGCAAAACTTATTGATTGATTCATATTGTTGATATTGCTTGTTCTTGAACTATTTGTATCTAGTCACTCTTATGAACTTTGAAGGTGTCATATGCATATATTTTCTACTCCATGAGGGACAAGCTGAATGCGACTATGTTTTGTTTTCTATATGTGAAACAAACAAACGTCTTCAATGCACTATTATTCATGATCTTTGTTTGTAACCTTTCATGTTACATGCATAGTTACTTTGTCTTACTGTTAGAACTCCATCTTTCATGCTCATGCTTAGAGTTCTTTGATCCCAGCTTTCAATGCTTGCAAATGGTTTGATCTTGATTTTGATGGTGCATGTCACCTCAAAAATTATTATTTTTATCACTTACCTACTCGAGGACGGGCAGGAGTTAAGCTTGGGGATGCTTGATACGTTGGAAACGTATCTATAATTTTTTATGTTCCATGCTTGTTTAGTATCTACTTTGCTTTGCTTTGTCTACACTTTGAGGTGTTTTTATATGTTTTCTGGTACTAACCTATTAACAAGATGCTTGTCACGACCCGGGATCAGGGCTAGATAAATACCAGATCTTCATCTGATATAAGCCTAACCTAAATTCTGAAGCGCGCAGGGAAATATCGGTAACATTACAAAACATACAAACCATACATTAATAAGGTAAACTCTTAAGAGAGTTAAAAACCAGTCATACAAGCCAGGGGTCACAGATCCATCATTACAACAAACAACGAAGCAAACAAGTTTTTCTAAACAACAAACTTAGCAAAGGCCTAAGAGGTCATAGACAGAAGTAACGACCCTTCCATAGATCCTAGGCTGCTGCCCGGGAACCCCGACTACTCGTCGACTTCGACGTAGAAACCACATTCAGTTGGAGTATCTTCGTCTGTAGAAAAACATCAACAAAGCAAGGCTAAGTACAGGGTGTACTCCGCAAGAGTTATGGTTAGTGGAGTTATTTTGCATAAAGCCATCTTTTGTTTTCAAAACAAGAGGGAGAAGAAAATCGTCTATTCAGATCATTTTCAAAAGGGGATAAGAAGACTATAACTCTAGCTCTTCAAAGTCATCTTGAATATCCACCAAGAACCATCATCAACTGAACCTCTCATCCCGGACTACCCCCTCAAACAACCCCGAAGAAGTATTCCGGATCCCACATTAGTTGGACAAGTTTTATCATTCGGTTATAGTTCTCTATGATCTTCACGTCTGTTCCCAAGTTGTCCATAACCGTGGACACGGCTTTTCGAAAAGATTAATAACCCTGCAGGGGTGCACAACTTTACCCACACGTACCAACCGATTCTTAATGCCAAATGATTAGCCCTCTTCCTTGGAAGGCCGGCAAAGAGTGGTTGACCACGACCTTTACCTTGCTTTTGCCGAGACCATGAGTCACACACTAGGGATATTCCGCCGTAACGGGTCAAGTCCCAAAGCCGGTCCCTAATGATGTGCACAGGGTTCAATATTATGAATGCTGGGCATCTCTTGTTCCCGGCCATGCTTACCTTCCTGTTATGAATGCACCTCCTTCACCTCCATTCAAGAACAACCAATATGCGCATGTCGAATGGAAAGCCCGAACTATGTGACTCATGGAATCTACTAGGCAAGTTAGTTGGTCAAGGGGGTTTCCAGTCCCCCGTGTGGTTGTATGCTCGTCTTGGTTTAAGAGGCAAGAACATCGGGTCCTAGGGGTGGCAAGTATGGGACTACAAAAACCACAACCCACGTGGCCTCCCATACAAGCCTTAGAATGTTACCATCCATCTCTGATCACATCACCACATCCTACCATACTAGATTCATTCGCATCTCCGGTGCTTCACCTGAATGATCAGCATCGGACCACTAAGCATGGCTAAGCTTGACTGAACTGTGGCACTAGCGATGCTCATAACCCAAACCCTAGTTATGCTAGGATCAGTGGATCAGGTAATATAGTTTACAGAGGGAAGCATGCATTAGATAGGATTACTCTATCTACTGATTAAAGACTGTTGAACCGAATGCATATGGCGAGAATAAAATACTTTGCAAACATAGGATTCATATGTATGAGTGGGGCTTCGCTTGCCTTGTCCGTTGTTGGACTGATACTGCTCTTTAGTGGTGTTGACTTCAGCCTCGGGTTCGGTTCCTATTCGCAAGAACCACTCACCGGAAAAGAGAAAGCAACATTCAACACATGGCATGTGTAATGCTCATACAATATGGATGATATGACAAGTTAAATAGTGTTGAAATGAACCCTAGAACATGCTTGGTCATTTTAAAGGGGGTCCGAGATGTCCAAATCCTAGAACAGGGGGATCATCAAAATCACCGGGGGTTCAATTGGTTCTTCTAATTAAACTTGCCATCAAATTTGGTTAACAATGTATTATTATATCTTAGTTAGATAGGTTTAATTTTTCTGATCATTTTTGTATATTATTTGTATTTTTCTGATTTAAAATGAATTAGTTATGATTTTTCTCAATTTTAATCCATTTATAAATCATTTTTGGAATATTTAAAATAATTTCCAACTTGGGCCCACATGTCATAGATTTAATCATTTTAGAAAACATTTACAGAAAATATTAAAACCCTAACAGGCAGTGCCCACCTGTCATATATTTCTTATTTACATAAAAGATTACTGAAATTATTAAAGAAAAAGAAAAAGGCTTAATGTGCTGACATCATCCATGGCTTTGCTTGTAGATCGATGATGGAACCGGAGATTGCGTGCACGCAGGAGGCTGTGGTTGGGGGCGTTGGAAAGAGGCAACGACGGGGAGTCGATTGGTGGTGGCGCCACCGATTCTTAGTCACCGGAGACGGCGGTGCAACGACGGCAAGCGGCGGCGGCTTCGGGCTGACGCGGTGAACAAGATACAGGGGGAGAGGGAGGAAACTAAGAGGTGCTTGAGCACCACAAGCTCACCACGAGCGCGATGGAGGTGTCGGCGAGGCTCGGGGTGGCCGGACGGCGGCGAATAGACGACTTGACTGACGGCGGTCGACGGTGCGTCGGGACCGATTCCGGCGAGGAGGAGGATTCCCAGCAAGTGTGCTTCAAGGGGGAGGACTTGGAGGGCACGACGCGTCCAACGGTGGCCTCGGCGTGGCGCGGGGTGGCCGGAGATGGTGAGGACGAACGGCGGCAGAGCTAGGGTTCTTCGGCCATGGCGCAGGAGAGCTAGGGAGAGGGGAAAGTGGCGGGCTAGGGTTCTCTGGCGGCGATGTTGGGCTCTTGTAGGCGTTTGGGGGTGGTGGCGCGAATCTTGGCGCCGACGAAGGCGGTGCTGGCGACAGCGAGGTGCTTCGCTCGATCCACCTGCGGCGAAGACGACGGGGAAAAGACAAGCGAAGGGGTACGGTCTGCTGCTGGGCTGGCTTGGGCCCCGGGTTGGCCTCTGCGGGCTGCACGCTGCGCTTGGCGGCAGAGAGAGTGGGAGAGATGGGCTCGGCCAGTAGTGCTAGGTTAGCTAGTTTTTTCTTCTGAAAACTGTTTTCTTTTTCTTTTTTCAATTTATGTTTGTATTTTTTTCCAATTTCCAAACTGTTTTGAATAATTCAAAAATACCAGATACTTTTATAAATATCTAAAATGCACATGGGGACCCTTTATAACCATTTGGGTTCCAAACCTCTTTATACTTTTCAAATATATAAAAACCCTTTTGAATTCATTTCAAATAGAGAGGGAAACTATTAGGGTTTTATTTGTTCTTACTTGATTAAACTAGAGTGCAAGTATTATGCATGCATGCAATGCTCAAACATGTCTTTATGAATATTACACAAAAGGTGGTATATTATAGCTCTACCCCACTTACAAGAATCTCGACCCGAGATTCCTAGTTTTTAGAAAAGAAGGCAGGGTACTCAGATCGAAGACGATCTTCGTGTTCCCATGTTGCTTCTGACTCAGAGTGATGAGACCATTGAACTTCCAGGAACTTGATGGTTTGACGACGAGTCTTGCGCTCGGTTTCATCAAAAATATGAACAGGGTATTCTCAGTAGGTTAGATCATCTTGGAGATCCAAAGTTTCATGGTCCACACCACGAATGGGATCTTTGAAGCAACGCTTGAGTTGAGACACATGAAAGACATCATGAACCTCTGGAAAAGTTGAAGGTAGATCCAATTGGTAGGCAAGCTCACCCTGCTTGGAGAGAATGCGAAAGGGACCAACATAGCGAGGATCCAATTTGCCTTTGATACTGAATCGATGGACACCCTTCAGAGGAGTGACCCGGAGATAAACTTGATCACCAACTTCATAATGAACATCAAGATGATGACGACCGTAGTTGGTCTACTGACGAGATTGAGTGGCCTTTAGATGCTCTCGAATTATGCGAACTTGATCTTCTGCTTCTTGGATCATGTCTGGACCAAAGAATTGTCTTTTGCCGGTTTCTTTCCAGTTCAGCGGTGTTCGACATGTTCTCCCATACAGGAATTGAAAAGGTGCCATGCCCAAACTAGATTGAAAACTGTTGTTGTAAGATAACTCCACAAAAGTAAGACATTTCTCCCAGTTCTTTCCAAAGGATATGACACACGCTCTGAGCATGTCTTCAAGGATTTGATTTACTCTTTCGGTTTGACCACCGGTTTTAGGATGATAAGCTGTGCTGAAGGAGACATGAGTTCTCGTTGCTTCTTGCAAACTTTTCCAGAATTTGGAAGTAAACAAACTTCCACGATCAGAGATGATCTTCTTGGGAACACCATGAAGAACGACGATCCGAGAGATGTATAAATCAGCCATTTGACTAGCACGGATAGTTTCTCGAACCGGAAGGAAATGAGCAACTTTGGATAACCGATCAACTATTACCATATGGCATCATTTCCTGCTTGTGTCCTTGGGAGTCCAGTGATGAAATCCATACCAATTTCATCCCATTTCCACTCAGGAATTTTCAACGGCTGCAGAAGTCCAGCAGGCCTTTGATGTTCATCCTTCACACGACGGAAAACATCGCACTCTGCAACAAAGCGAGCAATTTCTGGTTTCATTCCACTCCACCAGAATCTTTGACAGAGATCTCGGTACATCTTGGTACCACCAGGATGGATAGACAGAGGAGATTCATGAGCTTCTATTAGGATTAGATCTTTGATATTCCGACTGTTTGGAACCACTAGCCGGTTACTGAAGTATAGGATACCTTGATCATTGACGGAGAAACATTTAGCTTCACCACTTGAAACACGTTCTTTGATCTCGGTGATCTCTCCATCTTGTTTTTGAGCTTCCTTGATTTGGTCCTCGAGAGAAGATTTTATTTCAAGGTTAGCAAGGAATCCACAAGGAACTACTTCAAGGTTAAGACGCTTGATTTCCTCGTAGAGAGCAGGTTGGGATTGTGAAATCATCAGATTATTGCAATAAGACTTCCAACTTAGCGCATCAGCAACGACATTGGCTTTGTCGGGTTTATAGTTGAGACCCAAATCATAATCTTTGATGAGTTCCAACCATCGTCTTTTCCTGAGATTCAGATCTAGCTGGGTAAAGAGATACTTCAGGCTTTGATGATCTGAGTAAAGTTCGCAATGGTTACCGATGAGGTAATGTCGCCATTGCTTAAGAGCATGAACAACAACAGCGAGCTCGAGATCATGGGTTGGATAATTTTTCTCATGTGGTTTCAACTGCCGAGAAGCATAGGCCACTACATGACCATCTTGCATCAACACACAACCGAGACCTTGGAGAGAAGCGTCACAATAGATGACAAAGTCCTTGCTTGTGTCCGGGAGGACAAGCACATGAGCGGTGGTTAGCTTAGTTTTCAAGGCTTGGAAACTTTCTTTTGCCTTTTCTGACCATTCAAACTTCTTATCATTCTTAAGAAGATCAGTCATAGGCTTGGCTATCTTGGAGAAGTTCTCGATGAATCGGCAGTAATATCCAGCCATTCTAAGAAAACTTCGGACTTCCTTGACTGAAGTAGGTGACTTCCATTCCAGAATGGTCTGAACCTTATCCGGTATGAAAGCAACACCACTTGCAGACACAACATGGCCAAGGAAGATGGGCTCTTGTTACCAGAACTCACATTTGGAAAACTTGGCATAGAGACGATGTTCACGAAGTTTAGTCAACACCAAACGTAGATGTTCGGCATGCTCTGCTTCGGTCTTGGAGTAGATTAGAATGTCGTCAATGTATACCACAACGAACTTGTCGAGATATTCCATGAAGATGGAGTTCATGAACCTCATAAATGTGGCAAGGGCATTGGTTAACCCGAAGGACATCACTGTATACTCGTAAAGACCATAACAAGTTGTGAATGCTGTTTTTGGGATATCTTCCTTCCTAATCTTGATTTGATGATACCCTGATCTTAAGTCCATTTTGGAGAAGACAGTGCAACCACTTAATTGATCAAATAGGTCATTTATCCGAGGAAGTGGGTACTTATTCTTGATTGTCACCGTGTTGAGTGGACGGTAATCAACCACCAATCTTGGAATATTTGTATCCTGCTTCTTGACAAAGATGGTAGGGCGACCCCAAGAGGATGTGCTAAGTTGGATGTATCCTAGACCCTCTAACTCTTCATGTTGCTTTTTCAAATCAACCAACTCATGAGGAGGCATGCGGTAAGGTCTTTTGGAGATAGGAGCAGTTCCATGAACTAGCTCTATGACAAACTCCACACTTCGATTAGGTGGCATGCCAGACAACTCTTTAGGAAAGACATCCAGGAAATCACAGACTACATGGACATCTTGGACCTCGAGAGTGGGTAGGACATCCATGGCATACAACTCCGAGAAAGGTTTAAGGACTGCTGACGGAGACTTTGAACCATCAGTCCAATACTTGACAGTTATGCTAGCTGGAGAGGTTATAGTAACTATTCTAAGTGCACAGTAAATGACGGCTTGATACTTGGTTAACCAGTCCATGCCCAGAATGACATCTATGTCAGTTGACTTGAGTGCAATGAGGGAAGTAGAAAACTTCTGATATGCTATATCTATCTCAACCCCATGAGTAACCCATATGGTCTGCCAACGAGACCCAGGAGTACTAATCTCCAGAGGGGAAGACATTGATTCAAAAGGTATATTATGCTCCCGTGCAAACTCTTGTGATATGAATGTATGCGATGCTCCAGAATCAAACAAGACTGTTGCAAGAATTGAATTGACATGGAGCGTACCCAGAATGACGTGTGGATCTTCCTGAGCTTCCTTAGCAGTGACATGGGTCAGACGACCACGTCCAGCACCTTGAGATTTATCATTCTTATTTGTCTGCTGATCATTGCGACCGACAACCCTTTGGGAACACTCCCTAGAGTAGTGACCAGGCTGACCATGGGAGTAACATGCAACTCCAGTGTGAGAACAAGCAGGAGGATGATAGTTTGCTCTACCAGTATTTGACTGTGGCTGATGAGAAGCATTGCCAGAGGACTTGAGTGCATACGGATCACGAGGCACAACACTTTATGGAACAAATACATGGCGCTTCTTGTTACCAGAGGAAGAAGCACGAGAATTTCCTTCTTCACGCTTCTGAGAGACTTCCATATCCTTCCTTCCATGATCCAAGGTAAGAGCCTGATTGTGCAAGTCCTGGAAAGACTGGAACTTGAAGGGTAGCAACTCATAGTGAAGTGTAGGGTTGAGTCCCTTACGGAACAACTCTTGCTTATGTTCATCATTGGTCACATCCCTGGTTGCATAACGAGCCAGGCGAGTAAACCCACGCCCATATGTTTCAATATCCCTGCGCCCCTGAGTCAGATCCAGAAGCTCCCTTCTTTTGAGATCCATGACGGGCTTAGGGATATAAGAGGCACGGAATGCCGCAACAAACTCTTCCCAGGTAACAACATGTCCCTAAGCTTGCAGATTCAGAAAATCTTCCCACCAAACACCAGCCTCACCTTCTAGTTGATAGGTGGCGAAGTTATCACGATCAGTTAGACGGACACGAAGAGCACTGAACATGCACTCTATGGTGCGAAGCCAATCATCAGCTTCGAGGGGCTCCTTGGAGTGGGTGAAGATTAGAGGAAAAGAGCGGATGAAATCTCAAGTGTGACACAGTCGTCAGGACGACGTTGAGTGTTCTGCGCCACATGCTCCATAAGGCGTTCATTCCTCAGACGGTTGGTCTCAATGTTGTTGAGAACCTCGGCCATTGTGGGGGGTGGCGGAAGTTCCTGATCAGCATTGTTGTTTCCTCGACGGCCAACAGAACCATGAGTACCAGATGACATCCTGAGGAGAAAACAGAAACCATGAGAATGGATTCACCAAAAAGGGTACAACAAATAATGGCATGAACCATGTAGAAAGATCTTGGTAGAGGTGAACATGTGGATGAAGATTATATCAGTGCATTAAGTATGGCAGTATAACAAGCATACGGAACATATACGCTACCAACTTAGATACAAACCATAACAATGGAATGCAAGCATGATATGATACCAACAAGTCACAAAAGAATAGAGAGAGAGATTATAGGCATCCTTAGCAAAGT
Source organism: Avena atlantica (assembly GCA_910589765.1). NCBI lineage: Eukaryota > Viridiplantae > Streptophyta > Magnoliopsida > Poales > Poaceae > Avena > Avena atlantica. The sequence goes on along the minus strand of OU342738.1, from coordinate 178,274,244 downwards.
TGAAAAACAATGCTTAGGTGCACAGACATATCTTGGAAACTCTGAGCCTTGCAACCAAGTACAGAGTACTAGGGAAAACAACCCAAACCCGTATATCCTAGAAGGTTGAAATGATAGACGAGAAGGGAAACCTTTGCAAAACAAACGAGGTAAGATAACTCAGCAATAGAACAAACTTATATAAGGTGTAAAAAGAGTCCTATTCAGAGTTTTGCAAATAGTTTTTAGCTTTCAAATAGTTTTCTCAAACTCTAGACTCAACATCGACCAGCCAGAAGGGTTTCCTACATGCAGTCCTGCTCTGATACCAAAATCTATCACGACCCGTGATCAGGGCTAGACAAATACCAGATCTTCATTTGATATAATCCTAACCTAAATTCCGAAGCGCGCAGGTAAAGATCGGTAACATTACAGAACATACAAACCATACATTAATAAGTTAAAATCTTAAGAGAGTTACAAAATAGTCATACAAGCTAGGAGTCACAGACCCATCATTACAACAAACAACGGAAGCAAACAAGGTGTTCTAAACAACAAACTTAGCAAAGTCCTAAGAGGCCATAGACAAGTAGCGACCCTTCCATAGATCCTAGGCTGCTACCTGGGAACCCCGACTACTCGTCGACTTCGACGTAGAAACCACCTTCAGTTGGAGTAGCTTCATCTGTAGAAAAACATAAACGAAGCAAGGCTGAGTAAAGGGTGTACTCCGCAAGACTTATGGCTAGTGGATTTATTTTGCATAAAGCCATCATTTGTTTTCAAAACAAGAGGGAGAATAAACTCGTCTAGTCAGATCATTTTCAAAAGGGGATAAGAAGACTATAACTCTAGCTCTTCAAATTCATCTTCAATATCCACCAAGAACCATCATCAATTGAACCTCTCATCCCGGACTACCCCCTCAAACAACCCCAAGGAAGTATTCCGGATCTCACATTAGTTGGACAAGTTTTATCATTCGGTTATAGTTCTCTATGATCTTCACGTCCGTTCCCAAGTTGTCCATAACTGTGGACACGACTTTTCGAAAAGATTAATAACCCTGCAGGGGTGCACAAATTTACCCACACGTACCAACCGATTCTTAATGCCAAATGATTAGCCCTCTTCCTTGGAAGGCCGGCAGAGAGTGGTTGACCATGGCCTTTACCTTGATTTCGCCGAGACCATGAGTCACGCACTAGGGAGATTCCGCCGTAACGGGTCAAGTCCCGAAGCCGGTCCCTAATGATGTGCGCAGGGTTCAAGATTATGGATGCCGGGCATCTCTTGTTCCCGGCCACGCTTACCTACCTGTTATGAATGCACCTCCTTCACCTCCATTCAATAACAACCAAGATGCGCATGTCGAATGGAAAGCCCGAACTATGTGACTCATGGAATCTACTAGGCAAGTTAGTTGGTCGAGGGGGTTTCTAGTCCCCCGTGTGGTTGTACGCTCGTCCTGGTTCAAGAGGCAAGAACATCGGGTCCTAGGGGTGGCAAGTATGGGACTAAAAAACCACAACCCATGTGGCCTCCCATACAAGCCTTAGCATGTTACCATCCATCTCTGATCACATCACCACATCCTACCATACTAGATTCATTCGCATCTCTGGTGCTTCACCTGAATGATTAGCATCAGACCACTAAGCATGGCTAAGCTTGACTAAACTATGGGACTAGCGATGCTCATAAGCCAAACCCTAGTTATGCTAGGAGTAGTGGATCAGGTAATATAGTTTACAAAGGGAAGCATCCATCAGATAGGATTACTCTATCTACTAATAAAAGACTGTTGAACCGAATGCATATGGCGAGAATGAAATACTTTGTAAACATAGGATTCATATGTATGAGTGGGGCTTCACTTGCCTTGTCCGTTGTTGGACTGATACTGCTCTTCAGTGGCGTTGAATTCAGCCTCGGGTTTGGTTCCTATTCACAAGAACCAATCACCGGAAAAGAGAAAGCAACATTCAACACATGGCATGTGCAATGCTCATACAATATGGATGATATTACAAGTTAAATAGTGTTGAAAGGAACCCTAGAACATGCTTGGTAATTTTAAAGGGGGTCCGAGATGTCCAAACTCTAGAACAGGGGGATCATTTGAATCACCTGGGGTTCAATTGGTTATTCTAATTAAACTTGCCATCGAAGTTGGTTAACAATGTACGATTATAACTTAGTTAGATAGGTTTCATTTTTCTGATCATTTTGGTATATTATTTGTATTTATCTGATTTAAAATGAATTAGTTATGATTTTTCTCAATTTTAATCCATTTATAAATAATTTTTGGAATATTTAAAATAATTTCCAACTTGGGCCCACATGTCATAGATTTAATCATTTCAGAAAACATTTATAGAAAATATTAAAACCCTGACAGGCAGGGCCCACCTGTCAGATATTTCTTATTTACATAAAAGATTACTGAAATTATTAAAGAAAAAGAAAAAGGCTTAATGACATCATCCATGGCTTTGATTGTAGATCGATGATGGAACCGGAGATTGCGTGTGCGGGAGGCTATGGTTGGGGGCGTTGGAAAGAGGCAACGACGAGGATTCGATTGGTGGTGGCACCACCGATTCTTGGTCACCGGAGACGGTGGTGCAACGACGGCAAGCGGCGACGACGTCGGGCTCATGCAGGGAACAAGATACAGAGGGAGAGGGAGGAAACGAAGAGGTGCTTAAGCACCACAAGCTCACCACGAGCGTGGTGGAGGTGTCGGCGAGGCTCGGGGAGGCCGGACGGCGGCGAATCGATGACTTGATTGACGGTGGCCGATGGTGCTTCGGGACCGATTCCGGTGAGGAGGAGGCTTCCCAGCAAGCGTGATTTGAGGGGGAGGATGAGGAGGGCACGCCACGTCCAACGGTGGCCTTGGCGTGGCGCAGGGTGGCCGGAGACGGCGAGGACGAACTGCGGTAGAGCTAGGGTTCTTCAGCCATGGCGCAGGAGAGCTAGGGAGAGGGGAAAGTGGCGGGCTAGGGTTTTCTGGCGGCGACGTTGGGATCTTGTAGGCGTCCGGGGGCGGCGGCACGAATCTTGGCGCCGGTGACGGTGGCGCTGGCGACAGCGAGGTGCTTCGCTCGATCCACCGACGGCGAAGACGATAGGGAAAAGACAAGCGAAGGGGTACGGGTTGCTGCTGGGCTGGCATGGGCCCCGGGTGGGCCTCTGTGGGGCTGCTGCGCGCTGCGCCTGGCGGCAGAGAGAGAGGGAGAGATGGGCTCGGCCTAGTAGAGCTAGGTTAGTTAGTTTTTTCTTCTGAAAACTGTTTTCTTTTTCTGTTTTTCAATTTATGTTTGTATTTTTTTCCAATTTCCAAACTGTTTTGAATAATTCAAAAATACCAGATACTTATATAAATATCTAAAATGCACATGGGGACCCTTTATAACCATTTGGGTTCCAAACCTGTTTATACTTTTCAAATATATGAAAACCCTTTTGAATTCATTTCAAATAGAGAGGGAAACTATTAGGGTTTTATTTGTTCTTACTTGATTAAACCAGAGTGCAAGTATTATGCATGCATGTAATGCTCAAACATGTCTTTATTAATATTACACAAAAGGTGGTATGTTACAGTGCTACAGTGCCAGTTGCCTGTTTTCTTATGTTTTTGGTTCCAGAATAGCAAAAAATCAATATTCTCATAATTGGATGGGACAAAATCCAAAGTCAATATTTTACCGTGGGGAACACGAAGCCAGAGTACGAGATGGAGAAGATCCACTAGGAGACCACACCCCTGGTCGCGCGTCCTGGGTGGGCCCGCGCCTAGGGTTGTGCGGCCTCCTAGGTGCCCCTGCATCGCCTCTTCGCCTATAAAGAGCCCCTGATACCAAAACCCTAAGTACCCGATCAATCTTCCACGAAACAGTCCATAGCCGCTGCCACCATCGTCCCTAGATCGGGGGGGATCTGAAGCTCTTCCCGGCACCCTGCCGGAGGGGAGATCATCCCGGAGGCCTTCTTCTTCATCATGCCAGCCTCCGGTATGAAGTGTGAGTAGTTCCACCTTGGACTACGGGTCCATGTAGTAACTAAATGGTTGTATCTCCTCCTTTGTGCTACCATGTTTAGATCTTGTGAGCTCCGTACATGATCAAGATCATCTATTTGTAATCATGCATGTTGTGTTTGCGGGGATCCGATGGATATTGAGATTACTATGTCAGATTGATTAATGGTTTTGTCTTATTGATTCTATCATGTCTATGTTGTTTGTGATCTTGCATGCTCTCCGTTTCTAGTAGCTATCTTGGACAAGTAGATGCTCGTGACTCCAAGAGGGGGTATTTATGCTCGATAATGGGTTCATGCCTCTATTTAATCTAAGGGAAGTGACCGAAATCTCTAAGGTTGTAGATGTGTTGTTGCTACTAGGGAGAAAACAACGGTCTCTTGTTCCTGGAACAAGTGGATTGTTTACCTTACACACTTTTCTTAAAGCAGTTATCCGTTGCTTGCAACTTAATACTGTAGGGAGTTCGGATGATAACCTGAAGGTGGATTACTAGTCATAGATGCAGTTGGATGGCAGTCTATGTATCTTGTTGTATTGCCCAATCGAATCTCATAGGATCAGGAATGTCTAGTATTGCATTGTTATGCCTTGATTAGTCATGTCAATTGCCCTGTTGTAATTTGTTTACCTAGCATTCCATGTTTGTTTATCTTAAGGAGAACACCTCTAGTGAACTATGGACCCTGGTCCAATCTTTACCATTGATACATCTTCCACTGTTACTGGTTACCTTTCTGCAAACCACCGTTACCTTCCACACCATATAGTTGATCCTTTGTTTTCAGCAAACCGGCGAGATTGACAACCTCACTATTCGTTGGGGAAAAGTCTTGAGTTTGTGTTGTGTAGGTTTCCAAGTTGCTAGAAACACCTTTGAGTCGTTTCCTTCCTCCTACTAGTTCGATAACCTTGTTTTCTTACTGAGGGAAGACTTCCTGCTGTGCTCATCACACCTTCCTCTTGGGGACTCCCAACGAAGCTCTACATTGATCTGAGCCACCATCAATGTCTCGTGAGTAGTTCGTTTAGTTCTTGAGGACATGGGATTAGTCATGTTGTTAGTAGTGGAATTGTGTTGAGGTATTATTCAATGGTTTAATATTTAAGTTATGGTGCTATTCTTATAGTGGTGTCATGTGAACGTCGACTACATGATACTTCACCATTTATGGGCCTAGGGGAATGCATTGTGTATTTGGATACTAATTATGGGGTTGCCGGAGTGACAGAAACCTGAACCCCCAATAGGAAACCATTGCACAAGGGAGTGCAGGATATCAGAGTTTAAGGCTGTGGTTAGGTTTTTATCTTAATTGATTTCTTGTAGTTGCGGATGCTTGCAAGGGGTTTAATCACAAGTATGTATTTGTCCAAGTAAGGTCGGTACATTAGCACAGGTTCACCCACACAACACTTATAAAACCAAAGAAGATTAATCAGCTATCTGAAACGAAAGAACTTGACAATACTCCCATGTGTCCTTGAGAACGTTTGGTCCTCATAAGTATTTGCCCCGGCTTGTCCTTTGCTAAGGAAGGATTGGGCCACTTGCTACAATTATTTGCTGTCTTTATTTACTTGTACTTTATTTCCTTGCTTTATCAGAAAACCCCTAAAAATCCATTTGCTAAGTATTTACAGAGATTTCCTGCTCCATACCACTAGTCAACACCTTCTGCTCATCGTTGGGATCGACACTCCTATTTATCGAAAGTACTATGATACACCGCTTATACTTGTGGGTCATCATTATACATCTGTGATGAGATGATGCCAATCATCTCTACGGCCTCCCTCCATTCGATGCGGGTGCGGAGATCGCCAGGAAGCTCTCGTGGAAGAACGATGTTCCCTCAGGTGAAACCGAGGTTGTCAAGGCACTTTACAAGCATGTGGAGGCCCTGCAGCTGCGGCGCAGCCAAGAACTGACCGGCATCGACATTATCTGCACCTTCCTCAAGCGTTGGGTACAACCTCTCTAGGACATGGCGTACCTGATGTTTTTATATGCTGGAGTCAACGACCCCAACAAGGGTGTCATCCGAAGATATGTTCTCGTCGGATCTTGACAGGGCTCTCAGGCCATTGTTGAACTTGTAGGCTGATGAGGCCTTGCCGACGAAGATGTCGACTGCTTCCTTCAGCGCGTCCAAATATGTCCCTCAGGTAAGATAGTTGTGTGCACCTGATACTTCCTGTAGCCTTGCATGTTTTTTGAGGTGCTTGAAGCTGACTTGAGATTTTGCAGGACTTGTGTTGAAATATAGGGTTGGATTTAGGCCCATCTAACAATTTCAGAAAAATCCCTAAGGGCCCATTCATGGCAAGAGGAGTGGTGGGAGTTTCTTCACATATGGCTAGTTGGGAGAGATTCCCACCAACGTATAAGGTGAGCTCTTCTCCCACTAGTATGACTTGGTATGAAGTGAGGAGAGTCATTCTACACGTGCGCTCCTCCTCATCCGCCGCCCGCATCGCCTTGCAACGCCACGCCTCTCCTCGCCTTGTCACGACACGCGCGCACCACGGGTTACGGGAATCTCGCCGAGCCGATGTGTTCTTTTTGTCATGCAGGAATGGGATACGAATAGTTGTAACTGAAACGGCTGAAACATTATTGAGAAAGAATACGAGCTGAAATGTTTTGTCTTAAGTGCTACTAAGTACGTGCGTTTTCAGTAATTCATTATGGGTGTTTCTAGTATTTAATTATGACCATTTTTTTCCATTGAACCCTCTCGCTCGTATCCGCCTGTGCCTATATATTGGAGAGTTCTCTCTTCTCTAGAGATAGAACAGAACCACTGCCTCCATGTGTGATTGCTACAGTTGTTTCCTCTACTGTTGCTGCTACGAGTGATCTCATTCCGTCCACCGTGTACACGGCTGATGGAAGAGCAGGCCTCCGAAAGCCCGCCTCTCAAGATACTATACGGGAGAGGGGCGATTAGGTTTTTGGGGAGCGTCTTATACGCGACTTCTCGCTTTCGATCAACCGCTTATTTCACACCTTCATCATCACCATGGCCACCAAAGTCGAACAGGCTTCCGCTGCTTCCAAGAGGGCGGCCGACGAGGTTGCCATCTCCGCTGCTGCTATGGACAATTGGCCTACTGGAGCGTACAATATTCTAATCCCTCTCTTACTTATTTTTCTGTGCATAGTACTAGTAATTTCCATAGATGATTCTACGATTAGTCTAGTACTACATAGTTTCATTACCAAATATTAGTATGTGCATGTCTGGCTCATGATTTATTTCTGGATTAATATAATTGAAATATTGCCTAGATTCTCAACAATCCAAAAACCTAATTTATGTAGGAAATTTTTCGATTCAAGTCTTTGCCGCTGCACTGAAATCATCCCTGTTTACGGGAACGTACTTTAAGCGTTGGCAGACCAAAACCATCTTATGGGTCACAGTGATGAACGTGTTCTGGGTTGCTGTTGTTACTCCCAATGGAACGATTACTCCTAAACAAGAGAAGGCGTTCAGGGAGGCCATCGTCGTCTTTGTTGGAGTTGTTATGAGCATGATCAAAGATAAGTTGGTTGATGCATATTTACATATGCGGATTGCCAAGGAATTGTGGGAGCCCCTCGAATCTAAATGAGTGCAACTGATGCTGGAAGTGAGATGTATGCTATTGAGCAGTTCCATGATTACAAAATGGTTGAAAACCGTTCTGTATTGGAACAGGCTCATGAGATACAATACATCGCTAAGGAGTTTGAGCTTCTTAAGTGTGATTTTACCGGGCAAATTTGTCCTGGGATGCATAATCGCTAATCTCCCTAATTCCTGGAGGAACTTTGCTACCACTCTAAAACACCAGAGGCGTGAATTCTCAGTAGAGGATGTCATCGGCTATCTGAGTGTCGAGCAGAATTCGAGAGCAAAGGACTCACATGGAAAAGGGGCCGAAGGGACTTCTGTTGCTAATGTGGTACAGAAGAACTTCAACTCCCACAAGCCCAAGGGGAAGATTGATGTCCAACATAATACCAACTTCAAGAAGAAGGGTAATAAGACCTTCAAGAAAGATAATAAGAAAGGTAGCTTCTTCACCTGTGGTTTAGAGGAACATGGGGCAAACAAGTCCCCGAACAAGTTCAAGAAAATAGGACAGGACTCAAAGACTGTCAACATGATTGTGAGCAACAATGAGAATGGGGCATCTGGGTATGGTAATTTGTTTTCTGTATTTTCAGTTTGTCAGACCACCGATTGGTGGATTGACACAGGTGCAAATATTCATGTATGTGCTGACATTTTTTTCCATACAATCCCCATATCATAGGGATCGGGTTCCACTATCATCAGATAACGGAACAATACAAACACACAACCACGATTATGATCCACCTAGGGGATCTAGAGTTACAAAACAGAAACAACAACAAGGTCTTTTAAAGAAGACACCAAATAAAGACTGGGGGATAGAGGATAGAGAGACGCAAGACCACCGCACGAGAGCTAGTGTATCAACTGAACAGAAGTAAACAAACCACTACAACCACAACGAAATACTGCCTTCAATCTTCTTTAGGTGAAGCCCCAGATTCACCTCCATGCACATTAGGTTTAGCAATGAGTCCCAACAAAGGAACATGAGCTCTATCCATAGCCACAACCTCCTCCAGCGCATTCCTCTGCAGCGTATCTGCACCATCTCTCAGCGCCACTTGCTCCTCATCAGCATGTAAACCTACCCAGTATCGAATAAACACACAAGCATATAGGATTAAGTCAACCGGAGAGTTAATCAACTTGTTTTCAAAACAGGCACGGTTCCTAAGCTTCCAAATTTCCCAAAAAATCGATGCTAGAGCAGTAATTTGGACATGACGACTGGCCCCCAAATGTCTGGGAATCCACCAGAAATACTGAGAAAAGGACCCAGGACTATTCTCAGCACCAATGGATTTAGCCACCACCCCCGAAACATATTTTGCAGACACACAAGTAAAAAAACAAATGAACAATGGTTTCTTACTCACCACAGAATCTGCAAATAGTGTCACCTGTCCACTTCCTCTTCTTCATGTTATCCTTGGTAGGAATGGCATTATGCCAAATAAGCCATAGCCAAAGCTTAATCTCCAAAGGGATTTTAGCCTTCCACAGGTGTTTAAAACTTCTATCAATGCCCACATTCGAGAGCCGCGAGTACATAGATTTGACAAAAAAGTCCCAGACTTACTCCACAACCATTTTGGACTATCCTTCTCATCATTAAGATTCGATCTGTTCACAAAATCTCTCAACTAACAGTATTGTTCCTATGCCTCTACACCCAAAAAACGATGAAAAGAACATTGCCAATTCTTTACAGCCATCTTAGCCACTGAAATCACCTTCTCGCGGAAAATATCAAAGAGATATGGGAACTTCACTTTAAGAGGTATGTCTAGGCACCAAGCATCATTCCAGAGGTTTGTTCTTTTACCATCACCTACCATCATTCTTCTGCTAGCCAAATAAATTTCTTTTATCTTTAGCAAATCTGTCCAACATGCAGAATCACTTTGCATATGCTTTACAGGTAAAATCCCTCCGTCCTGCAAATATTTTTTCCTCACAAAAACCTGCCAAGGCCCTTCATCAACTTCTAATCTCCACCACCATTTACACAGCAGGCTGATATTAAACAACCTAATATTTCTGACGCTAAGGCCACCTTTCTTCCTTGGCCTACAAACATATTTCCATTTCACCAAATGATATCTTTTCTTCCCAGCTCTACCATACTAGAAAAAAGCTCTGGTAGGTTTCTCTACCTCCTCTACAGTAGCCTTGTGCAAAAGAAACATAGACATCGGATACACTAGATACACAAGAAGTTATCTTAACATATCTTCCACCCAGTGACAAAACACCACCCATCTAACCATCCATTTCCTTTTTCAATTTCTCCCCAATGAATCTCATTTCTGCCATAATACACTTTCTACTACAAACAGGCAAACCTAGATACTTTATAGGCCAAGCTCCTTTCTGACATTTGAACAATTTAGCATATTCCATCAATCTGTCATCATCATCTAGCACCTTCATTACCTCACTTTTCTCAAAATTGATCATGAGCCCAGAAATGGATTCAAACAGATATAACAATAATTTCAGGTTCCTGGCACCCTCCATATCATCTTTAATAAACAAAATGGTATCATCATCATATTGCAAAATAGCAATCCCTTTTTCAAACAAATTATCAGCTAACCCAGTAAAGAGACCACCAGCTTGGGCATTCAACACCATCTTGGCCAAACATTCACCAGCTATATTAAACAAAAATGGAGAAAAAGGGTTCCTTGCCTGACACCCTTAAAACTGCCAAAATAAGGACCAATCTCCCCATTAACTTTCACACAAAGAGTCCCTTGAGTAACAAAACTTTTTAACCACACCAGCCAATCTTCACTGAAACCTTTTTGTTCACAACAATGAAACAGAAAATCCCATTTTACTTTATCATAGGCTTTCTCAAAATCAATTTTAAACACCACCCCTTGCTATTTCTGAACTTTTGACTCTTTCAGAATCTCATGCAACAAAGTAACTCCATCAGAAATAAATCTTCCCTTAATGAAAGCAGTTTGACAAGTATCAATCAATTTTCCCATAACTAGTTTAGTCCTGATTGTCAAAGCTTTTGTAAAAAATTTGAACAAAACTTGCAGCAAACAGATTGGCATAAACTTCTGAATCACATCTGCATCATCACTTTTTGGAAACAAAGTAATGATCCCACAATTGATCTGCTTAAATCAATCTTATGAGAATAAAAATCAGCAAAAGAAGCCATCATATCATCTTTCACAATAAACCAACATTGTTGATAAAACTCCACTAGAATCCCATCAGGTACAGCAACTTTTTTTTCATCTAGTCAATTACTTTTTTAATCTCCTCTTCACTAAAAGGTGCCCCCATCAATTCTCTATCAAGCTCATTCAACTTTTCCCAATATCCCCAATTGTCATCAGAAAATCTCACAGGAAAACCATCAGCAGGACCAAACAACTTCTTATAGTATGCCGTGGCATGTTGCAACATGTCAGCAGTCCCGTGAATTTTTTGTCCTTCACTTTGCAATGAGAAAATCATTTTCTTTCTCCTGACCCCATTAGCAATTCTGTGAAAGTATTCAGTGACATTGTCTCCTTTCAACAACCAGTTATCCCTTGATCGCTGCTACCAATATTTCTCTTCATTCTCATAGATCTCCATCAACTCTTTCTGAATTTGAGCTTTTCTGCCCAACTCTTCTCTGTTAAGAAGGATTAATTCCTCAATTGACTCCAACTCTTGAAGTTCTTTAGTCGTATTTTTCTTTCTCATTTTCTCCTGGATCTTGACATGAGCCCCCCAACCTTTCAAGTCATTCCTCACATTTTTTAATTTTTTCTGCAAAGTATCCAAACTATTCTTGCCCTTGATAGGTTTCCTCCAAATCCTTTACACCCTTTCAAAGAAATCAGATTTCTGAAACCAGCTTTTTTCAAACCTGAACTCTTTGTTACCTTTTTCCTGATCCTCCATTGTGTCTAAGATCAGAGGACTATGATCAAAAACTTCTCTGGCAAGCTTGTGCACCGTAGTCAGGGGAAATCATTGTTCCCAATTCTTACATACCAAAATCCTATCAAACTTTTCCAAGGTTGGCAGTGCTTGATTATTGGACCAAGTATAATGTCCCCTTGACATCTGCAACTCTCTCAAACCACTAGCATTAATAATGGAGTTGAACATATCACTCCATTTACCCAGAACTTGTTTCTTATTTTTATCAGAAACAAATCTCATAATGTTGAAATCCCCACCCACAATATGGGGCAAGCATTGATCTTGACATACACTAGCTAGCTCAATCAAAAAGGCTTCCTTATTTTCCTCCTACGCAGCTCCATACAGAATCACCAGATGCCAATGAACCTGCTTTTTAACATAAAAAACTTTCATCTTAACATGAAACCATCCAATAGAAGTTCCACAACTAACTAGTCTAGAAGAACGTAGGCCTCCCATAATACCACCAGATTTGCCAACAGTAGGTAACCAACACTAGGAAAATTGATTCATAGGATCAATCTTCCTAAAAATGCATCAGAATAATCTTTCTTATTAGTCTCCTACAAACCAACAAAGTCTAACTTCTCCTGATACAACCAATTCCCCAAATAGGCACTCATCCCTTTTTTGCCTACACCCCTGCAATTCAAAATACGTCCTATCATAATACCTTTTTATGACCCTTGTTCCATCCACAATACCACTCATAGGGTGATAATTGTGAACCTTCATAGCAGCAGCACTTAACTTACCCTGTCTCACAATATAATTCTTCCTGACAATATACCTCATCTTCTTCCTTTCTCTCTTCGAAATCATAGGAGTAAACTCCCCACCATCATCATCATCATCATATTACCAATCAAGCAAAAGTACTTTATCTTCTTCACTCACACCCTCTTCTCTCACATCATGTTTTTATCAATCAAACTATGTCTAGAAATTTCCAAATCTTTAGAGAATTAACATATTCTAGAATAATCAATGTAGGATCAATCCCCATCTCAAGAGCTCTACTAACAATATCTACATCATCCAAAATAGCAAAAGAATTATGTGAGGTTAAATTGGTACCTAATAGGTCTCTAGAAGGAGCTTGAGACATCACCCTTTCATTTAGATTCTAGGCCCCACCTAGTTGAATAATTCTAGAGCTCATTCTAATTTGATCACCAACAACCTCCTCCTCCACTTCCCTCATAGGAACAGACTGAGAAGCCAGACTTTCCTGTGACAGAATTACTTCAGGCTGAGAAGATCCCACTGTCACTTCCACCTGCCCTTGAGGAGCACCAAGAACTTCACCAGCATTAGCAGGGACATGACCAACCACAAAATTATTCTCCATCTCCACCCCATTCTTAGAAGAATAAGAAGAATTAAAAGGTTCATCCTCCCTATTTTCTTGCATCTCAACATCCTCATGATTACCATCCTCGGGCTGCAAGAGATACCCATACTTTTCCTTGAGTTCATAATATTTATCACTCCCCTTATTACTCAACATTTCCTTGATAAAATCCTAAAATCTTTGATGCCCCTTGTATTCCCAGGATTAACCTCAGCTTCCAAAGCCTGGGGATTCAAAGCTTTAGCCACCTCCACATGAACCTCTCCCAAACCTTGTTATGGTGCTACACCAACATTCTCATCTCTCTGCTAAGTGCCAGCATCCTGAGCCCCCCCGTATCTCCCCATCTCCCCTCTGTCCCCTCCATCAGCAACATCTCGAATGGTTATTCCCCCCTCCCAGTGTTCCCTCCTGCCCAAACTTGAGCAATTCTGGCACCAAAACATAAGTCACCAGAATTCTCTTGGTCCTCCAAAGGCTCCTTTCCTTTTTCCCAAGCAGCACATTGAGGGACAACAGAAGTAACCTGATTCCTTGTATCTCCACCAGCACCACCAGCAGAAGGGAGAACTATATTGCTTGCAACATCTCTGTTATTTGTGAGAGTACCAGAAATATTTTTGGTTCACAATAGAATTTGCCAAATCCTCAGCATTTTCACCCTGATCCTCCACCACCATTGAAATAGGGATACTGGGCACTGCATCAGGAGCAGAAATTTCCCTAGTATACTTAAATTCATAAATTCCCCCTGCATATCTGTAACTACCTCGGTGAATTACGCTCCTAGTTACAAGCCTGGATGAGCGGAAATGGTTGAAATAGTACGGTGGGGCCCAAATGCCACTCACAGGTAGACCTTTCGGCCGTCCCAACCATTTCCAAACATCGGGACAAGAACGGGCGGCGTAATCGGCAGGCGAAGGGATCAACTACATACACAAATGGGTATGTATGCAAGCCACCATACAACAGTACATCAGAGCCATTCCATCTAAAAGAAATAGAAATATTGCAACGCCATACGGCAAGATCCAAATATCCTAGATAGATATAATAGTTTAGGATATCTCCTCATACCTCAAACATCAGAGTATCAGGCGGAAGCGGCAAACGAGATCCGAGTACGGATAAGAAGAAAATCGGCATAAGATGCCCCATAATTAAACACATCCCGCCCACAGATCTCACGGATCCCCGTTCCCGGAATCTCTACACCGAATGATCGTTGCCCACATCGTCCGTCTCCTCCACCCAGTATCCATCTTGTGAGTGCACCTGTTCATCTGAATCAAATAATTTATCGTGTGAGACCCTAGGGGTACTCAGCAAGTCTTTATGCCTCTAAAGGGGACACAACCTGGGGTGACGCAATTGCAGCAAAAGGTAAACCCTAACAATTCTATAGATACTCGCTAACCATCCGCCTAACCAAAGATAGACGGATGTCCGTGAATTAAGAACAACAGTTATAACAGTAATATTAACAGATCCATCCTCCTCCTCGCTTACCAACGAGGAAGCGGACGAACAACCCCCATCTGTTGGCAGTTTTATTATCCATTCCATGAGTGTTGCACTATTTACTAGTCAGTTACTTAGTCAAATTAAAAGCGGTACTTTAGTTATACTTGTCTATGATCGAGAAACCGTGCTCCAAGTCGTCCATAACCGCGGACACGGCTTTCAGAAAGTTTTACCCTGTAGGGGTGCACAAATAGCAACACACACTCGATCAACCTCGGAAAAACCAAATGAAAACCCAACGAGGCAGTCACGACAAAGCAATCACAAGATTCAGAAATATTTCAGGGGGCCACCCCATTAAGCTACCCGCAACGAAACTGGCCAGCTCCGAGACGGACTCAAGGTTTGCGCCAATGGCTATAAACGACTGGGAACCCGAAAATGTGACTGGGCTTGTCGATACCGCGAAAACACTCCGCTTACCTAAACAGTACAGGTGCAGTACTTCGCACAATTTAAATAAAGCAGTAAAGCATGGCATAAGTACAGAATAGTAATAAGCCCCAAACTAATTGTGGCCCCAAGAAATAAGAATGAATCAAGCTCTGGCTCAGGGGGGTCCCATAAGCCTCCCGGATGTGGATAGCGCGAATATTCAAGGAACAGGAATCAAGTACTCGGGGTCCTACGGGACACAAGTGAGCACGAAAAACCAAATAGCAGATATTGCTCACCGGTGCCACTTTCATTAGTTATCCCATACTACTCAGGTTAAGTTGTTTAGGTACCTCGTTATCCATCAGACACTCACATACCCTACACATGCTGTTCTACGACTCGCATGGCTCAAACAACTCCTGTAGTAATGGCTCATGGGATGGAGGAACAAGCTTCGGTGGGGTTTAAAAGTAAAGGCGATGCAATACTTGGGATTCAGTTTAATGCAATCGCGACTCAATGATGCAAGAATAAGATAGAGGCAATAGGTACTATATGTATGCAAGCATGTGGTAGTGCTTGCCTGGCAGCTCAGTTGAAGCGAGAGAAGGATCTGGGTAGTGCTCCTGGGTTTCTTGATATATCCCCTGCTCAGCGTATATTCGAAGAAGAACCAAACAAACAAGGGCCAACATAAATAAAGGGCACAAGCATAAGAATAAAATGTGACAAGCAAACAATCATGCCATGATGAATGATGCACAATTTGCATGGCAATAAAGTAGCATGGCATGGGTGAGGTGAGAAAACAATATTAAAACACTTGGTTAATGTATTTAGGCATGTTTTACTCCCATGAACAGTTCTGGTTTTGCAATATTCATGTGATGCATGCTTCAATTCAGATCATGGAATGCATAAACAGAAAGGTCTCGTCGAGCTAATCATTTTAGACATATCATTTGTCAGATTTGGAGTTATAAAACAAAAGTTATTAAATAATTAAGGCAAAAGGGCATTTTATTGTAATTTAAATCAACTTGAAATTTTAAGGGTTCAAAATATATTTTGGATAGCATATTTGAATTCCTCACATTTTTCTGATTTCAAAACATATATCACATGTATTATTTGAATTCATATTTTAAAAGTTATTTAAATACAGATTTGAATTTGAATTTAAAACATTTTCGTGGAAATTTAAAACAAAACAGAATTCCAGAAAATACTTTTGTCACCCAGCCCAGTGCTAGCCAGAGCCACCGACAGGTGGGCCAGCTGCTGACTGGGCGACACAGCGCGCAGAAAACCTTTTCTCACCGCGAGCTAGCTAGCTTCAGCGAATGACAGGTGGGCCAGCGAGTGGGGAAGCACTACACGCGCGAGCGAACGAGGTGGTGACAAATGGCAGAAGGAGGGGACTGCGGGTTGAGACTTGAAAAGGGAAAGGGGCTTTTTGCAAAACATCTAGGAGCTGTCGGTTAAGCCTGACGAATCTGAAGATCGGTTCGCGAATTAGGCTAGCTGATTCGATTTTGGTTGAATATGGCGAGGAAACGAAACAGAATTTGGGGTCGCCTCAAAAACAAAACTTGTAGATATTTTCAAACTCTACAACTTTGGTGCAGATCGATCCTACAGAAGAGTAGTGATGGAGCCGGAAACAAACGACGAACACGTCGGGTTCAGGCAAGGGTTTTCTGACGGAATGTCGACGATTTCGACAGAAAAACTGACTGTTTTCGGGAGAGAAAAACCAGAGCTGTGGTGCTCCGTTCTGAGCAAGGGTTGGACCTAGAGCTGGAGGGGAAATAGGGCTACAAAATCGGTCAAGGAGTCTGGACAAGATCTGGGATGCATCTCTCGGAAACTCGACGACAACCGAGAGGTAGCGGGCTGTTCGCGGTATCTGCAGAGGTGTCCTGCCGCTGCCAGGCGCGACGCGTGCAGGGAGCGACAGAGCTCGGCGAGGCTGCCGGGCGTGGCACAGGCGAAGGGGAAGGGGCACCTTGTCTAGGAGGAAGCTAGGTGCTCACCGAGGGTATTGATGGCGGCCGAGGTAGCGGGACGACGCGGTTCAGCGGCGACGCTCGGTGGCTGCAGCGTCCAGCGGTCCCGGGCACGGCGGCGGCAAGGAGAAATCCGGCGAGGCAGCGGCTTCTCCGGCAGGTGTATGACGGCGGCGACTGCTACTCCGTCTTCCACGACGCCCTGGCTCCTTGTTCCTGTCTCCTCGACGCCGATGGAAGGGTAGCCTGAAGCTAGGTTGAGGTGGAGGCAGAAGCGGCCATGGCAGCGAGGTTTCCGATCTGGGCTGCTTTGGAGAGGAGAAGAGATAGGGAGGAAGTGGTTGCCTCGAATGCTTGCTGGTTACTTTATGCCAAAGCGAAAAGAGAGGACACGGGCTCAGCGTGGGCGAGGGGGTGATCACGTGCACAAGGGAGAAGAGAAACAGGAGCCTCGCTGTCCACTTGGCGGTAGCGATGGTTTGCACCGAAACAAGAGGGAGAGGGAGGGAGGAAGCACATGGGGTTTTGGCTTGCTTTTGCAAAAGGTGAGGAGGATATACACGGGCTAGGTCTTCTATTTTCCTCTCTTTTCTGTCTTGTAGCCGAGAGGGGGGCTGGGGAGGGACCGAGGGAGGAAGGGAGCTCGTGGGTTGGATCTAGGCTCGGTTAGGGTTTGGTCCTGGTTAGGGCAGGTGGCCAGGAAGAGGAGAGGTAGGTCCGGGGTGGGGCTAGCTGGCAGGTAGAGAAGAGAGACGGTAGGGAGAGAGGAGGCTCGGGTTGGAGGGAAAATTGAGGGAGATGGAGATGGGTGTAACTAGGGTTAGATTAGATGAGGGATCTAGGTTTAGGGTTTGGGTTAGAGAAAGAAAAGAGAGAGAGAGACTAGGTAAGAGAGGGCTTTGGTATGCATGATCAAGAGAGAGAAAAGATGGGCATGGGGATGGTCTTGCATGGCACTACACAAAAGAGGTGGATGAGGTTTGATGGCACAAGGCAAGAAACAAAGCAAGGTAGAAAAGATTGAGAGAAAGAGAGAGATGAGAAGATGATCCACTCAAAAACAAATAAAACCAAAAGAGGCCAAAAGATGGTGATGGTTGCATGGCCCATGCAAAATATTTAATGCCATGTTTATTCTTGTGAGAACAATATTATTAACATGGCATCATTCTTATGCATTCCCAAAGTGGAATAAAGCCAAGTAAAACAATTTATAGAAGTAGATCCATCCTATCTCCCATGAGTTAGATTAAATACCAAAAGAAAATCAAATGCAAGCTCATGGATAATGGAATGGTGGACTTATAAGGTGGTGAAAGAAAGGGGTGGAGTGGAATAAAAGATATGCCCCAACTCAACTTGGGCATTTAAACAATATATCAAGAACCAAATACAATATCAAGAGGCAAATACAATTTACAATGCATATGAGAGAAGAACCAACACAAAAAGGGTTTTATATGATGCTCAAATGCAAGGTGGCATGATGACATGAGCATGATATAATTATGATGCAACGATTATATATATGAAGTAGCCATATATATAGACTAGGCTAGTAGAATTGCAATTGTTAGACAATTGGGATGCTACAACTCTCCCCCACTAAACAAGAATCTCGCCCCGAGATTCCTAGGAAAAAGAAAACAACACAAGGAGAGGCGGGTGTTCGAACGAAGGTGACCCTCATGTTCCCAAGTTGGTGAACAACGGAATGGTGCGACCACTACACCTTGCAAAACTTGCTAGACTTGTTGGGAGTCTTGCGTTTTGCTTGAAAAACAACGGGATAGAAGAATTGAAGGATTGTCGTGAGACAAGAAGGATAGGATGGACATAGCTCCGGTTTTCTCAAGAAACATGATAAAAGAATATAACCACTTGTGAAAGAAAAGGAGAAGATGATGTATCATGGATAAAGAAAGACACACCATTAAGATTAAAGATTTACCGATACGAGAGAGGATGAATCTTTGTCTCGCCGGAAGAAAGGAGCTAGATTGGAGAGGTTTTGAACCACTATTACAATAGCCTCGTAACTTCTCTCGGATTTGAGAAAGGAAGTTCGGAAACAATATTGCCTTCAAACAATAGAGTCCCTTGATAACAACAGAAAGATTTAGTTAGACATCGTCGGATTAGATTCTTCTTGCGCCGGTAAGAACCAAGGATCACGCTATTTAGGTGCGCAGATATAACTTCCAGAGATGGATGTGAAGCCAGATCATGGTGGAATCCCGAGAAGCAAAGAATATGGAGGTTCTGGAGTTTATTGTAGAGATACTTATTGCTTTCTTTAGCCTTGAGGCTAACGCAATAGATTTGCGGCTGATGGCATCAACCATAATTGGCTTTACCACAGAAAAAGAATTGATGAAACAAAGAGAGAGATAGTTTCCTTTAATCTTGTTTGGGGATATCGAGCATCGGTAGAAAGACGAGGATAGAAAAAGGTTTGCGTTTGTTTCCACCAGATAATTGAGGATTTTGCTCCGTGTAGAAAGGGTGAGATCACCAACAAGAGATTATTGATTACTTTCTTCGAAAGAGCACTCCGGAAAAACAAGGACGGAAGTAAAAGTATCCAGGGATAAAGGCCACTTCTAACTTCCGTGGAATGAGTGAAATCACATTAATTCACCAATTCAATGTACAAGAGAGAATGATAAGAGTAGTGGTATGGTAGCTACTCCATCCCGCACTCAAAGCATTACTCCGCACATGAATAAGAAAATCATGCAACCCAACTACCGAAACCGACTGAAGGTGTTGGCAAAAACTCATAGAACTCCGTTAGAAAACAAGGATAGATGCAAACGATTCGCCGGATTCATAGATAGATAAAGATGATGATGTTGTCGTCATGTCGGAAGTACCAAGCCACCGGAAAGATATAAAGGAAGATCACGGAGACAACTGCAACATTTCACAGATATAGAAAAAGATAGCACCACTTGGACAGAAGGAATACAAGATCTGGAAGGTCTTCATGGCCTCCGGTGGATTGAGCATAGACGATAGAGCGAGAGGGTTCCAAGAGATTACTTAACGAGATTGAGGTGAAATAACTCCATGTTCTTCTTGAAATGATTGAGAGAGATTTAGCAGCCTTGAGGAAATCTTCAGCGGAACGACGATGATAACTTGCCAACAAGGAACAACTCCGGATTGGTTGAAGTTGGAGGATGGAATTAACATTGGACTTGCTGATTCCAGAGTTGAAGTAATGTATTTAGCAGAAGGACGTGGTCGAGATATGTGACTTCAAAAAGTCAGAATTCTCACTTTGAGACCTTGCACACAGGCAGTGCTCACGAAGCTCGAGAGAAAGAGACACAGATGATCTTCCATGTCCTTCCATAGATATCGAATATGCAAGCATATTATCAACATATACCACCATGGATTAACAAGATATTCCCAGAATACCAAGTTCAAGAGGCGGGAGAACGAACAAATGCTTGAAACTCTTTCTGAGCTCAACGCTCTTTGAAAGATCAACGTTACGAGTAAGGATTCCTGTTGAAGAAGATGCGCTGACAGAATAGATTATCTGGTTCTTCGGAAGAAAAAGAGATGTCACCTGGTTCACATTGTCGATCGGATCACCGGTTACAAAGATAAAAAGATCTTGGAGATGAAACGATGATAGCTCATACCTTAAGCAAAGCTATCAGAGACGAAAAGATGCAATTCCCTCGTATCCAGGAGAATTGTGCAGATATGGGGTTCAAAAGGATGTGCAGCATGATGGACAGATGATAGACCGTCGTAGTGCTTTGAGAAACTCCGGATTGCCAAAGATGCTTGAATATGCATAGATATGATCACGGTGTACTCAAAATCACAGGAGATAACCGTCACCATTTGGAGGATAGTGGTGATTGCATTTTCCATATTCCACTCAAGATAAGTGTCATATAGCTATGCCGAGAACCAAATTACAATCACCAGCATCGGATCGACACATGTTATGTAATTAGCCCAAGAGAATTGGAGATGAAATAAAACTCCAGGATTAAGCGCCGGTGACAAAAGAATGAGTTAGCATGGACATGCTGGTAAAAAGGGAGATAGATAATGTTTCACACACGACTGAAAAGGAGTGTGGAAGCACAGATGTATCAAAAAAAAATTTCCGCATTTTTCGGCATTAAAACACCAATAGATGCGCAAAAACACTTATCAGGTAGCGATTAGCAACTGATGGTTTCACAGAATGTGGAGTTGCTAGAAGGAAGGACACCCTTAAGAAGATGGCACCGGTTAACAAGGAGTCAGATAGATCGCGCCGGTATTCAAAAGCCTGTCAGTATGGAATGTACCAACAGTTGATAACCAAAGGCAGATAAAGATAACATGTTGGATACAACAGATAGACAAGGAATTACACACACACACACTCAACCTATGGTACTATGGAAACCCAGAACACGTGAATCCTAGTTTGAATTTTAAGAAGAGGATTGAAAACGTTACACTTCCTTACCAGAAAAGGTTGGGTGGGTGGGTAAGAAGAAAAGTGGAAGCAGTCCTACTCTCGCGTTTTGTTTTTCCCTAGTATACATAACTACCAAAAATATTTGCTAGACTGACAACGACCATTTGGCTGAGACCCTGAAGGGCGGGATGGCTCTGATACCAATTGTAACTACCTCGGTGAATTACGCTCCTAGTTACAAGCCTGGATGAGCGGAAATGGTTGAAATAGTATGGTGGGGCCCAAATGCCACTCACAGGTAGACCTTTCGGCCGTCCCAACCATTTCCAAACATCGGGACAAGAACGGGCGGCGTAATCGGCAGGCGAAGGGATCAACTACATACACAAATGGGTATGTATGCAAGCCACCATACAATAGTACATCAGAGCCATTCCATCTAAAAGAAATAGAAATATTGCAACGCCATACGGCAAGATCCAAATATCCTAGATAGATATAATAGTTTAGGATATCTCCTCATACCTCAAACATCAGAGTATCAGGCGGAAGCGGCAAACAAGATCCGAGTACGGATAAGAAGAAAATAGGCATAAGATTCCCCATAATTAAACACATCCCGCCCACAGATCTCACGGATCCCTGTTCCCGGAATCTCTACACCGAATGATCGTTGCCCACATCGTCCGTCTCCTCCACCCAGTATCCATTTTGTGAGTGCACCTGTTCATCTGAATCAAATAATTTATCGTGTGAGACCCTAGGGGTACTCAGCAAGTCTTTATGCCTCTAAAGGGGACACAACCTGGGGTGACGCAATTGCAGCAAAAGGTAAACCCTAACAATTCTATAGATACTCGCTAACCATCCGCCTAACCAAAGATAGACGGATGTCCGTGAATTAAGAACAACAGTTATAACAGTAATATTAACAGATCCATCCTCCTCCTCGCTTACCAACGAGGAAGCGGACGAACAACCCCCCCATCCGTTGGCAGTTTTATTATCCATTCCATGAGTGTTGCACTATTTACTAGTCAGTTACTTAGTCAAATTAAAAGCGGTACTTTAGTTATACTTGTCTATGATCGAGAAACTGTGCTCCAAGTCGTCCATAACCGCGGACACGGCTTTCAGAAAGTTTTACCCTGCAGGGGTGCACAAATAGCAACACACACTCGATCAACCTCGGAAAAACCAAATCAAAACCCAACGAGGCAGTCACGACAAAGCAATCACAAGATTCAGAAATATTTCAGGGGGCCACCCCATTAAGCTACCCGCAACGAAACTGGCCGGCTCCGAGACGGACTCAAGGTTTGCGCCAATGGCTGTAAACTACTGGGAACCCGAAAATGTGGCTGGGCTTGTCGATACCGCGAAAACACTCCGCTTACCTAAACAGTACAGGTGCAGTACTTCGCACAATTTAAATAAAGCAGTAAAGCATGGCATAAGTACAGAATAGTAATAAAGCCCCAAACTAATTGTGGCCCCAAGAAATAAGAATGAATCAAGCTCTGGCTCAGGGGGGTCCCATAAGCCTCCCGGATGTGGATAGCGCGAATATTCAAGGAACAGGAATCAAGTACTCGGGGTCCTACGGGACACAAGTGAGCACGAAAAACCAAATAGCAGATATTGCTCACCGGTGCCACTTTCATTAGTTATCCCATACTACTCAGGTTAAGTTGTTTAGGTACCTCGTTATCCATAAGAAACTCACATACCCTACACATGCTGTTCTACGACTCGCATGGCTCAAACAACTCCTGTAGTAATGGCTCATGGGATGGAGGAACAAGCTTCGGTGGGGTTTAAAAGTAAAGGCGATGCAATACTTGGGATTCAGTTTAATGCAATCGCGACTCAATGATGCAAGAATAAGATAGAGGCAATAGGTACTATATGTATGCAAGCATGTGGTAGTGCTTGCCTGGCAGCTCAGTTGAAGCGAGAGAAGGATCTGGGTAGTGCTCCTGGGTTTCTTGATATATCCCCTGCTCAGCGTCTATTCGAAGAAGAACCAAACAAACAAGGGCCAACATAAATAAAGGGCACAAGCATAAGAATAAAATGAGACAAGCAAACAATCATGCCATGATGAATGATGCACAATTTGCATGGCAATAAAGTAGCATGGCATGGGTGAGGTGAGAAAACAATATTAAAACACTTGGTTAATGTATTTAGGCATGTTTTACTCCCATGAACAGTTCTGGTTTTGCAATATTCATGTGATGCATGCTTCAATTCAGATCATGGAATGCATAAACAGAAAGGTCTCGTCAAGCTAATCATTTTAGACATATCATTTGTCAGATTTGGAGTTATAAAACAAAAGTTATTAAATAATTAAGGCAAAAGGGCATTTTATTGTAATTTAAATCAACTTGAAATTTTAAGGGTTCAAAATATATTTTGGATAGCATATTTGAATTCCTCACATTTTTCTGATTTCAAAACATATATCACATGTATTATTTGAATTCATATTTTAAAAGTTATTTAAATACAGATTTGAATTTGAATTTAAAACATTTTCCTGGAAATTTAAAACAAAACAGAATTCCAGAAAATACTTTTGTCACCCAGCCCAGTGCTAGCCAGAGCCACCGACAGGTGGGCCAGCTGCTGACTGGGCGACACAGCACGCAGAAAACCTTTTCTCACCGCGAGCTAGCTAGCTTCAGCGAATGACAGGTGGGCCAGCGAGTGGGGAAGCACTGCACGCGCGAGCGAACGAGGTGGTGACAAATGGCAGAAGGAGGGGACTGCGGGTTGAGACTTGAAAAGGGAAAGTGGCTTTTTGCAAAACATCTAGGAGCTGTCGGTTAAGCCTGACGAATCTGAAGATCGGTTCGCGAATTACGCTAGCTGATTCGATTTTGGTTGAATATGGCGAGGAAACGAAACAGAATTTGGGGTCGCCTCAAAAACAAAACTTGTAGATATTGTCAAACTCTACAACTTTGGTGCAGATCGATCCTACAGAAGAGTAGTGATGGAGCCGGAAACAAACGACGAACACGTCGGGTTCAGGCAAGGGTTTTCTGACGGAATGTCGACGATTTCGACAGAAAAACTGACTGTTTTCGGGAGAGAAAAACCAGAGCTGTGGTGCTCCATTCTGAGCGAGGGTTGGACCTAGAGCTGGAGGGGAAATAGGGCTACAAAATCGGTCAAGGAGTCTGGACAAGATCTGGGATGCATCTCTCGGAAACTCGACGACAACCGAGAGGTAGCGGGCTGTTCGCGGTATCTGCAGAGGTGTCCTGCCGCTGCCAGGCGCGACGCGTGCAGGGAGCGACAGAGCTTGGCGAGGCTGCCGGGCGTGGCACAGGCGAAGGGGAAGGGGCACCTTGTCTAGGAGGAAGCTAGGTGCTCACCGAGGGTATTGATGGCGGCCGAGGTAGCGGGACGACGTGGTTCAGCGGCGACGCTCGGTGGATGCAGCGTCCAGCGGTCCTGGGCACGGCGGCGGCAAGGAGAAATCCGGCGAGGCAGCGGCTTCTCCGGCAGGTGTATGACGGCGGCGACTGCTACTCCGTCTTCCACGACGCCCTGGCTCCTTGTTCCTGTCTCCTCGACGCCGATGGAAGGGTAGCCTGAAGCTAGGTTGAGGTGGAGGCAGAAGCGGCCATGGCAGCGAGGTTTCCGATCTGGGCTGCTTTGGAGAGGAGAAGATATAGGGAGGAAGTGGTTGCCTCGAATGCTTGCTGGTTACTTTATGCCAAAGCGAAAAGAGAGGACACGGGCTCAGCGTGGGCGAGGGGGTGATCACGTGCACAAGGGAGAAGAGAAACAGGAGCCTCGCTGTCCACTTGGCGCTAGCGATGGTTTGCACCGAAACAAGAGGGAGAGGGAGGGAGGAAGCACATGGGGTTTTGGCTTGCTTTTGCAAAAGGTGAGGAGGAGATACACGGGCTAGGTCTTCTATTTTCCTCTCTTTTCTGTCTTGTAGCCGAGAGGGGGGCTGGGGAGGGACCGAGGGAGGAAGGGAGCTCGTGGGTTGGAGCTAGGCTCGGTTAGGGTTTGGTCCTGGTTAGGGCAGGTGGCCAGGAAGAGGAGAGGTAGGTCCGGGGTGGGGCTAGCTGGCAGGTAGAGAAGAGAGAGGGTAGGGAGAGAGGAGGCTCGGGTTGGAGGGAAAAGTGAGGGAGATGGAGATGGGTGTAACTAGGGTTAGATTAGATGAGGGATCTAGGTTTAGGGTTTGGGTTAGAGAAAGAAAATAGAGAGAGAGAGAGACTAGGTAAGAGAGGGCTTTGGTATGCATGATCAAGAGAGAGAAAATATGGGCATGGGGATGGTCTTGCATGGCACTACACAAAAGAGGTGGATGAGGTTTGATGGCACAAGGCAAGAAACAAAGCAAGGTAGAAAAGATTGAGAGAAAGAGAGAGATGAGAAGATGATCCACTCAAAAACAAATAAAACCAAAAGAGGCCAAAAGATGGTGATGGTTGCATGGCCCATGCAAAATATTTAATGCCATGTTTATTCTTGTGAGAACAATATTATTAACATGGCATCATTCTTATGCATTCCCAAAGTGGAATAAAGCCAAGTAAAACAATTTATAGAAGTAGATCCATCCTATCTCCCATGAGTTAGATTAAATACCAAAAGAAAATCAAATGCAAGCTCATGGATAATGGAATGGTGGACTTATAAGGTGGTGAAAGAAAGGGTGGTGGAGTGGAATAAAAGATATGCCCCCAACTCAACTTGGGCATTTAAACAATATATCAAGAACCAAATACAATATCAAGAGGCAAATACAATTTACAATGCATATGAGAGAAGAACCAACACAAAAAGGGTTTTATATGATGCTCAAATGCAAGGTGGCATGATGACATGAGCATGATATAATTATGATGCAACGATTATATATATGAAGTAGCCATATATATAGACTAGGCTAGTAGCATTACAATTATTAGACAATTGGGATGCTACAATATCTGCCTCGTGTTAGGAACTAGAGCCACATCCAAACAAGCCACTTTCACTCTGACATATGCCAGGTTCCTCAAACTGTTTCTGTCCATAACTAAAGGTTTTCCAATCAAGGAAGCAACATAGAACACTATGGATTTTTCTCTATATTTCATAGGGATACCAACTATTCTGAACCAAGCTTCTTCCAACCATTCAACAGGCTCCAAATCACCATTCCATTTAGATAACTGGATAACAGCATCTGGAATTGTCTTCATGAACACTTTTCCAAAATGGAAATCGTCAATAGACCTTGCTGATGGAAACCTCATGAGGAACTCCACATCATTTATAGGTCTAGCATTAAATATACACCCAGACCCAATGGAATCAGCCCACATATGAAATTATTTCTCCAAGTACTTCCCAGTCACATCACCCCTCACCACACTTATATTAGTATAGTGCAATTGTTCCATGTACGGAAATGTAGATTCAGTCAAAGGAATGGAATGAAAACCCTAATCAAAATCAGTGCTGCCAAAAAATAAAGGAACATATTCCCATGGCTTCTTCTCTTGACAGAACAAAATACTAGGATTCCTTCCACAGTTATCACATTCCATTTCAGTCTATCCACCCAAAGCATTTTGCAGATCAACTAGATCAGTACCTCTATTTGCTCTCCCTGGCACATTGACCATTGTTGCAGGTACAGAGGATCCCACCAATGTCATGGCCACTACATTAGACTGGCTAACCTCTGTAACTGGATATGAACGAACATGAATCCCCACAATAGAAGGAATACTAGCAGCAGCTGATCCAGGAACATTAATAGGAGGCCAAGCAGAACCAGAGACATTACCAGGAACATTAACTAGAGCATTATTTCTAACAGTACCAGCACCATTACCAGGAGGTCTAGCAGCAGCAGGCTATTCCACAGTGCGAGAAAACACAGGCTCAGTCCGATGAGAATTATTGGCAGAATTACCTGATCTCCTAGGGAAGTACAAAGTCGTGGCGTCCGAGGCGGATCCCTGCTACATCTCCGGCCTGTGACTCCATCTCCCCTGTTCCTCGCCTGATCTGCCTCGCACCGACGCGCCTCAGCCAAAGCCCTATTCCTGGCCTAAGCTTCATGGCGTTGGCTTGCTAGTCATTCATCTTCTTCAACCCGCCTGCGATCATCTTCCCGACGCCTTTCATCCCACCACCGCTCTTCTTCTTGGCGGCGCTCCTGCTCTCTGATCCAATTACTATCATGACGCTGCTCATCCATGTTCCTCCGCTCATTTGGTTGCCGGTTCTGCCCATACCCAAATATCGACCTATTCACATAGGGAATAGAGTGAGCAGGGGCGAGACAGTGATCTCCTTCTGCCATGAAACCACCTATCCATCTCAATCGGCCGCAAAACCACCACGTGAGTAAAGGATCTACGATTCCCCGAACAAACACCACCCCACCTCACAAGATTCACCACCAGGGGAGAAGAAGGACAATCAATCTACGGCTGCTGGACGAACACTACCCTGCAGACCTCACTCAATCTAGAGCTTCCTGGCGGATTGTAAGTCAACTAAATGGGCGATCTAGGGTTTGTGGTGATGGGGGATTCTGAAACTGACTGCGCCCTCAGCCAACGATTGTGGCCACTACTACCTCCCACCACAACTGTCTCTAGGCCCTCCACTCTG
The DNA here is from genome assembly GCA_910589765.1 of Avena atlantica. Lineage (NCBI taxonomy): Eukaryota > Viridiplantae > Streptophyta > Magnoliopsida > Poales > Poaceae > Avena > Avena atlantica. Next base: position 178,246,268 of record OU342738.1, on the reverse strand, counting down.
CACGATCCACCCCCATTGACCTTCCGCCTCCCTGCACCACCGATCCGTATCACCGGGAACACGCGCACGTTGGGAGGTGCACCGACGGTAACGTGATGATGCACCCACACCTGAATGGGTGGACCAACCTAGACCCGCCAAGTCCCCACATAAATTTATCTTCGATCATGATAGGCTCCAATCGCGAACAAACCGCCAAGTGCTCACCATTTGATCCCAAAAGCGTCACCAGCCCTGCCCGATCCGATACAATCGTACCGAATTGTTTCGCATGCAACACTAGCCTAGAATCTGCCTGAAACAATGCATGGCAATGGACGATCAACTCTGGAGATCCACTCTCTGGTGATGTGGTAGGCGGCGTAGCGTCGGGATCTCTCATCGAGTCAAGAGTTTGGCTGACATCCGGTTAAGGTATTTATGCCCCTCGTCACTGTCTACCCTGTATGTGCTGACATATCATTGTTCTCTTCTTTGAGGTGTGATTCCATAGACCCCCTACTCTAAAAAGTTGTAAACGTGCCAAAGGTTAGTATTTCCGCGTGCCTATTAGAGGAGGGCGCGTGAGGGTAGCCCACTGACGGGTCCAAAAGAACTCACTCTAAACCACATATGTGGTGTTGCAATGTCAGCGCACAAGTTCAAGTGTTGTATTCGAGTTGGACACTTATGTTTCCATGTCGCATGCGCAAAATACCCAATAACTGACACGCTTCGGGCTATATGGGCTTTGGTGGGCATTACATACATGGTCTAAATTTTATGAATCCCGATCCTACCCCCATGCACGAAGAGGTACCGGTCGATCCAAGCCATCGACCTAATTTGTCTCCTTATTTTCATTCCTTTGGGGGTCTATTGAATTAGAAGCCTTCTTCTTATCAGGCCACAGTGAACGGGTCCGTATTGATGGGAAATGGCACGAGTGCTTCTGTTCATGGTGTTGGAACGTTCGATCTAAAGTTTACTTCGGGAAGGATCGTGCAACTCAAGAACGTGCAGCATGTCCCCGCAATCAAGAAGAATCTCGTTAGTGGCTACCTTCTCTGTAGAGAAGGGTTCAAGTTGGTTTTCGAGTCTAACAAAGTAGTTGTTTAAAAATATGGACTATTTGTTGGAAAAGGTTATGAATGCGGAGGTCTGTTTCACCTTTTCCCCGCTGATTTTTGTAATAAAGTCATGAACAATATTCATTCGGGTGTTAATGAAACAGAAGTTTGGCATTCACGTCTTTGTCACATTGGTTTCGGTTGTATGATGCGACTAGAAAAATTAAATTTAATCTCGAGTTTCACTTTAGCTAAAGGTTTTAAGTGCCATTCGTGTGTGCAAGCAAAGCAACCTCGCAAGCCCCATAAAGCTGCAGAGGAGAGACACTTGGCTCCCTTAGTACTCATACATTCTGATCTCTACGAGATGAATGGTGTGTTGACTATAGGTGGAAAAAGATACTTCATGACTCTGATAGATGATTCCACTAGATATTGCTATGTATATTTGTTAAAAACTAAAGACGAGGCTCTACACTACTTTAAGATCTATAAAGTAGAAGTTGAGAATCAACTTTAAAAGAAAATTAAACGAATCCTGTCATATCATGGTGGAGATTATTTCTCTAGTTTTTTGATTCCTTTTGTGCGGAACATGGTATTATTCATGAGAGGACGCCTCCCTATTCACCTTAGTCAAATGGGGTTGCCAAACGGAAAACCGCAATCTAACGGATTTGGTTAATGCTACGTTAGATACATCGGGTTTATCCAAGGCATGGTGGGGGGAGGCTATATTGACATCATGTCATGTCCTGAATAAAGTACCGACAAAAGACAATGGGATTACTTTCTATGAGCAAGGGGAGAAGAGAAAAATGACATTCTCATACTTACGTACATGGGGTTCTTTAGAAAAAGTCAATGTGCCGATCCCCAAGAAGCGTAAGCTTGGACCAAAGACCGCGGATTGCGTTAATTTGAGCTACACTAAGAATAGCGTTGGCTATAGATTTCTATGCGGTACCTGACGTGAATGTCGGTACAATTCTGGAGTCTAAATATGGTACATTCTTTGAGGATAATTTTCCTATGCGAGATATGAAAAGCACTTCTAGACAGGAATCTGAGGAGACTCCTGAACCTGCCATTCCTATGGAGCATTATGAGCAAACACATGATGATAATCCTAAGGAGGATGACAAGGAAACCCTTGGTAGGGGCCAGAGACAAAGGACTGCAAAGTCATTTGGCGATGATTTCCTTGTGTACCTCGTGGATGACACTCCTACTTCTATTTCAGAAGCTTATGCATCCCCGAATGCTGATTACTGGAAAGAAGCGGTCTGTAGAGAGATGGATTCCAACATATCTAACGGGACATGGGAATTCAATGAACGTCCCTATGCCTGTAAGACATTGGGATGTAAGTCGGTGTTTAAAAATAAGCCTAGGCCTGATGGTACAATTGAAAAGTACAAGGCTAGGCTTTTGTCCAAAGGCTATTCCCAGAAAGAAGAGGAAGATTTCTTTGACACTTATTCGCCTATAGCCAGACTGACCAATATTCGGGTATTACTCTCGTTGGCAGCCTCACATGGTCTTCTCGTCCACCATATGGATGTTAAGACGACTTCTCTAAATGGAGATATGGATGAGGAAATCTACATGCAACACCCAGATGGCTTTGTGATAGATGGCCATGAAGGAAAAGTGTGTAAGTTACTGAAATCATTATATGGACTGAAACAAGCACCTAAGCAATGGCATGAGATGTTCAATACAACATTAACATTTGTTGGATTTTTCGTTAATGAAGCTGATAAATGTGTATACTATCGTCATGGTGGGAGTGAAGGAGTCATACTGTTCTTGTATGTTGAAGACATACTGATATTCGGGACCAACCTCAAAGTTATCGAGGAGGTTAAATAATTTCTATCTCATAATTTTGAGATGAAGGACCTTGGAGTGGCTGATGTTATCTCGAACATGATCCTAGTGTGCGGATTCAAAAGTACGAAGGCACAACTAAGGATCAGTTAAAATACTCTCAAGGCATTGGTTCACTGTTGTATCTAGCGAGCGCTACAAGGCCATCATGTTTTCCTTGTGCAAACTGAGCCAATTTGTTTCCAATCCGGGTGATGTCCATTGGGGTGCTGTTGAAATAATTATGGGCTATCTAAAAGGTACTGTGAACTTTGGACTTCACTATAACGAGTACCCGTCGGTGCTTGAAGTGTATAGTGATGTAAATTGGATCTCTGATGCTGATGAAAAGAAAGCCACAACGGGGTATGTGTTTACCCTTGGAGGTGGTGTTGTTTCCTAGAGGTCTTGCAAGCAAACAATCCTAACGAGATCGAGAATGGAAGCAGAATTAACAGCATTAGAGACATCTGGTGTCGAAGCAGGATGGCTTTGAGATCTTTTGATGGACTTGCCAGTGGTTGAAAAGCCAGTACCAGCTATCCATATGAATTGTGACAATCAGACTATAATTGTCAAGGTAAAGAGTTCAAAGGACAACATACAGTCCAACAAACACATAAGAATGAGATTAAAAGTTGTCAGACATTTAAGAAACTTCGGAGGGTGATAGCATTGGATTATATCCAGTCGGCTAAGAATCTAGTAGACCCTTTACTAAAGGGCTATCCCGTGTTGTGATAGAAAATGAATCGAGGGAGATGGGTATGAGACCCACATAAGTTTCCATGGTAGTAACCCAACCTATTTGATCGGAGATCCCGTGAAGTAAGACATGGGAAAACAAGCTAGTGGTTAACAAAGGAGATCAGTTTACTAACCCACTCCACTGAAGATGCAATACTCTCGGAAACTGTATGGCAGGTTGAATTTTGTCTTAATGTGTTCCAAAGATTTTATAAGCAAGATCCTATCCTATAGAGCAATCTTTGGAGGAACACACCTATTTGAGACCGAATGCTGGTCACAATCTATGAGATTGGGTTGATCTCTAATAAGTTCATGAAAATGCCAGGAGTGTGACTAATATGCTCCACCCGAGGGGTCATATTTCGGAAGCCTAGTGCCAGTAAGACATTTGGTGAAACCTCTTTACGCCAAACTGGCAATTCAAGGCATAGTCCATTGTTCAGTTGTAAAGGAATGTAGCCATTTGTTCTAGGTGGATGTTCAACCTTGACAGGTCTCCACTGAAAATACCAGTATATCAAAATAGTGTTGGAAACACCATGGGCCTTTGGGATCTGGTGGGGGATTGTTGAAATCTAGGGTGGGCTTTAGACCCATATAACTATTTTAGGAAAATCCCTAAGGGCACATTCATGTCAAGAGGAGTGGTGGGAGTTTAGTATCACATGGCTAGTTGGGAGAGATTTCCACCAACATATAAGGTGTGCTCTTCTCCCACTATTATGGCCGTTTCTTTCCTGTGCCTATATATTGGTGAGTTCTCTCATCTCCAAAGATAGAACATAACCACTGCCTCCATGCGTGATTGCTACTGTTGCTGCTACGAGTGATCCCATTCTGTCCACCGCGTACATGGTTGACGGAAGAGTAGGCCTCTAAAACCCCGCCTCTCAAGATCCTGTATGGGAGAGGGGCGACTAGGTTTTTGGGGAGCGTCTTCTACGCGACAGCTAGCTTTCGATCAACCGCTGCTCCCACACCTTCGTCATCACCATGGCCACCAAAGCCGAACAAGATGCCGCTGCTTCCAAGAGGGCGGCTACCGAGGCTGTCGTCTTTGCTGCTGCTATGGCCAATTGGCCTACTGGAGGGTACAATATGCTAATCCATCTCTTACTTATTTTTCTGTGCATAGTACTAGAAATTTCTGTAGATGATTCTACGGTTAGTCTAGTACTACATAGTTTCATTACCAAATATCAGTATGTGCATGTCTGGCTCATGATTTATTTCTGGATTCATATATTTGAAATATTGCCTAGATTATCAACAACTTGAAGGTCGAGGAGATGATGCCTCCCCTTCCTGAACAGTTCACAAAGGCTCCAGACGGCAGGAACATGGACGAGTCGGAATCGACCGTCCCTGCTGCCCACTCACCCATGAAGGAAGGCCCCGAGCATAGCGATGACAACTCCCGCAAGAGGATCCGAAGCATTGGCTCGGATGCTTCAACACCTGTGACGCCGAGAGGACCTGCCTTCCTGTAGGAGCACGCCTCTGCTGAGGGTACTACCGGTCCGATTCCGGCGGTACCCATTCGGGAGGTAGCTCTTGAGCCACAGGCCAAAAAGCAGAAGAAAGCATCAGTCTTTGACCTCTCTGACATCGCCTTGTAAGTAGCTTCTACATTATTCAGTTGTTATCTGCCGCCTAGTTTTGCGACTAATGGTTGTTTGTTGCTATTTGTGTTGGTTCAGGGGATCCTCTCTTGATGCGTCTATAAAGGATGAAACTGATGAGGTCTTTGTGGAGTCTAAGGCAATGAGTGTCAGGGTAGCAGCACCTTCCCCGAAGACAATGGCCAACTCCAGCAACAGCTCTTCAAGCTCCTTCAAGCTGAGGACTCATCAGGTTGTTGTCCGAACGACAACTGCTCAACCCTCGGAGTCTTCAGGGGAACACGTAAGTGTTTTTCTTTTTCTCTTGATGAGCCCCCGAGTCTTCTGTGTTCCTGACTTAGCCCTTTTGTGTGTAGCCCTTTATGTGGGAGTTTAATCGCCTCGGGCAGCAGCACTTGGGCCTGGAGGCAAAGTTTTGGTAGCTCCGCGAAGAGTATCTCCTTTGCTAATCTTTATGAGATGTTCCTATAGGGCTTTTACTGATCTTTTTTACTTTGGTTGTAGATGAGAATAACGAAGAACTCCGCCGACTAGCCTCTCTCGAGAAGAGTCATAGTCAGGTGGAGACCAAGGCAAAAGGTGTCATGGAAGCCCTCGAACGCTTCAAGCTGGAAGAAAAGGAGCTCGAGGAAAAGCGGGCGGCTAAGGCAGTTGAGCGGGAGAAGGCGCTCTCTAATCAGCTTATGGCTGCACCCCAGGCGTTGTCTGGTAAGTTACATATGTTGTGTGAGTTTTCCTCTTCATGCGCTATGCTTTTGGTTTTTTTAGTCTAAAAACTTCCGAGTTTTGAAGAGGCAACTGACGCCGCCCTTGACCGCCAGGTCTTGGAGCATGGTGATCTTTTGGCTGGTGCAGTTGCCGCGGTTGAAGACCGTTGTAACTCCACCGGAGATGTCATGGTCAAGGACAAGGGGGTTCTCGACGACTTCCATTTGGAGATATTCCCGAAAAAGCGCTTCTCTAGAGGATGTCGACTCGTTTGCAGAGGCCCTGGCGGGGGATGCACCCGCTGAATATAAGAATGTGCAGAAGGGCATGGGTGCCTCCCTCAAGCTGTCGATGTCATTGGCGTGCGACACCCAGCAAGGTCACATCCAAGATGCCGCCGACGATTGATGGCACTGAGGTAGCATTTGCTCCTTTCACTTCACACTGCAAGAAATATGGCCTGCGGCTCATCGAGCTGCTCGCAAGTTACTCAGTCGAGCAGAAGCAACTGGACACGGTGCAAGCTGCGGAGACGGAGGCTACCACAGGTGCCGCGACGCCCTAGGGTGCTTCTGCATAGTCACATGCTTAGCTGCCATAGTTGTTCTTTAGGAGTAGAATTTGATGCTTTGTATTGAACAATCTTTTGAATTGCTATGCAATAGCTTTTGATGTAAATATAAGTTATGTCTTTCTTCGCCTGTGCGTTATTGTCTTGTTCTTATTGTTCTACTGCCTTATGCCCAGAGGGTTCTTCGAGTGTTGTTTCGATGGCCTCACATGTCCCCTTTTCTACTACTCAGCCAAGGGCGAATGAGGCATCACAACTACCACTACTGTGTGACCGCATCCGGAGCTTGGAGAAGGATGTTGCCATCATGCGTGGCCACGCCGATGTGTGGAAGTCGAAGGTAGAGCAGGCTATCGAAAGGGAGAAGTATCTCTTTGAAAAATTTCGGAAGATTGGCAAGCAACTATAGTGTGAGTAGCATTCGAATTTCCACTTGCCGCACTAGTTGCTATGTGCTTGGATGATGAGTTGTTTCTCTTTTGAAGTTGTCAATCTCATTCCAGAGGAAGAGAAGGAGCGCGTTGATATTCACTGAATTTCCTCACCCAGCAGGAGCTGGAGGCTGGGGGTACTTTTGGACGGATCCCAACGAGCGGTCATGGTCGCAACAGTGCAGGACCGCGTCCATCAGGTGCTTGGGGGTCTTGAAGCATGCACGATCGGCTTTTGCATCGGTATTCACCGCCATGTTCTCCTTAGATGAAGGTCCGTCCATATTCTTGGGGTTGCTGCAAAAGTTTCAGAGCGTGAGTGCCATGAAGGAGCTTGTGCGGGAGCAACTCGTCGCAGGTGCCAAGGCAACACTACCCCTTGTTCGGATGCACCACCCAAACGTGGGTCTAGTGGAGATAGCGGCATGGCCGCCCGTGCCTCCTAACGGCATGGCATGGAATATGTGTCCACACTATCGCGCGGTTGCCCAACATGAAGAGGATATTGTTCAGCTATTTAACGAGTGCACAAATGTAATGCTTCAACGTCAACAGTGATAGTTTTTTCTGCAAGTGCCATGTAAATAATATAAATCCTGTATAGTTTTGATTGGGCTATTGTTTCCCTAATAAAGTTTGTATAAAATAGTGCATGTTATGCTTTTATTATGTGAATATGCATGCCCTTTTTGTTAGCCTGACGCTCTATCGATCTCGCAACTGGGCAGGAGTTCTCAAGGGTTCGATGACATAGTCAGCTACCCAGGTGAATGTAGTCGTAAGGAGCCAACGAGGTCGTCGGGTGAGGCGCATCCCCCAAGTATAATTTGTAGTAGATTTGCGGAAGAAGAAAGCATATTGACCAAGGAATTTAGCTTTAGTCATCGTATAGGGGGAGATACATGTGTATAGGGGGAGATACATGTTTCAGATGAATAGCCTGGCTGAAAAGCCTTATTGTAAGTAAAAACATCTAAGGTTATAAGCACCGAAAACTACGTGACGTTTCAAGGATTGGAGTATGCTACTCCAGACTCGATGTCCTTGAGGCGGTAGGTGCCAGCTGGAATTACCTCTATGACCACGTAAGGTCCTTCCCAGGGGGACTCGAGCTTCAGATGCCCCTTCTGTTTGAGTCGCAGGACGAGGTCGCCTTCGACAAAATATCTTGGTCATAGCCGTCGGTTGTGGTAGTTGTGGAGGCTTAGTTGATACACCATTGAACGGATGGCACCAATGTCGCATGCCTCGTCTAGAAGGTCGACGGAGTCCTCGAGTGTGGCCGTTGATTTGGCCTCCCTATAAGTGACGACCTGTGGGGCCGTATAGCGTACCTCGGTTGGCAACACCACTTTGGCGTCGTGCACCATGAAGAAGTGCGTGTAGCCCATGGCACTGTTTGGTTTTGTGCGCAAGATCTAGGGTACGGAGGGTAGTTTGTCTGCCTAGGCTCCCACCGCTTGTTTGAGAGGTCGCAGGAGTCGCTTATTGATCCCATTGCAGACGAGGCCATTGGCCTTTTTGACTTGACTATTGGTTTGCAGATGCACGGCCGAGGCGTAGGTTATGCTGATGTCGAGGCCGTCGAGGAAGTCCTAGAACTCCTTCAAGGTGAAGTTCATTCCATTGTCGGTGATTATGTTGTGCGGTACCCCAAACCTGAAAACATGTACTCAAAGAACTTGATGGCGGTGGCGCCAGTTTGGTTGGTGACAGGTGAGGCCTCAATCCACTTGGTGAATTTGTTGACTGCAACGAGGAGGATGAGGTAGCCTCTAGGTGAGTACATCTGCAGCGTACCGACCATTTCGGGTCCCCATTGCGCAAAGGGCCATGCCAGCGGCATGGGTCGTAGTTCCGAGCCTGGTGCGTGCGACTTGTCGACGAACCTTTGGCAGGCATTGCATCTTTCGATAATGCTCTTGGCATCACGCATTGTGTAACATCCCAAATTTTTATTAAACCAAACATCATCATTGCATTCATATCATCATGGCATGTGTTGCATTGCATAAAATTTTCAAAGACTAAACCCTAGTAAAAACCCTATTAGAACCCCACTTCTTTATATAAGGTGTGGGGATTTGTGTTTTTATTTTATTTTACCCAAAATGTTTTATTAGAGGTGTGATGTATTTAAAATATTTCTTAACACTAGGTTCACTCCTTAAAATCTGGTGAAAATTTAAATTAATTGAAGCTTATTTGCTAGTTCAAATGTTTTGTAGAAAATATGAAACTAAAAAGAAAAAGGTTTAAGAAGAAAAAAACCTGCTAGCCAAACCTTTTTCGGCCCAGCACCTTCGGCGCACTAAGCCCTCCCGACACCCCTCTCCCTGCTGGATTTCCTTTTCTCACCACTCCCTCTGCACACCCACTCGCTGAAGGCTCGTCCCCACCTACCCCACCACTTGTCACCGAGTTGTCTTCAACCCAGCGCCAGAAGACCCGCTCCCCTCCTCTATCATTTCTTCTCGAATTCAATTCGAGTAATTTGCACTATTGTGAGAGTAATTCTCCACTCTGGCCCCCGCCTCTTAAACCCCACTCCCTCCTCACCGTTTCCCCTCAAACCATGCTGCTAGAGAACCCCCAGGCTCTTTGAATTTGACCTTGCACCGTCGCGGCCACCGACGAACTCCGGTGAGAAACGACTACCCCATGCCCTCTTTCCTGTCCTATATTGTTTGCCATCCTCGGTCGCATATGTTAACCCCCTTCGCTTGTTTTATCGCACCCCAGGTCGTCGCCACGGTCACCACCGAAGCCACTTTTGCCGTCTCTATCGCCGACGATATTCCGGTGAGACCTAGCCTTCCTTCGCCCTATTTTGGCCATAGATCTTTGTACCCAGGTCCTTGCACACCCCACTGATTCTTTTTCTTGCTTGCTCGAGCTCCAGGACTACTTCGCCATCACGAGACGCGAGCACCGTCTTTGGTAGGAACTCCGACGAGGAATCACGGACGAACCCGAGCGCCCCTTCCTCGACCGCGACCACCACTGAGACCACCTTGAACACCGCAACCTCTAGTAATGATCCATGCTCCCCTTACCCCTCTGGAATCGCCGAAGCACCACCCTCCCGACACATCACCGTCATGCGCAGTAGCTAGCGCCACCAGTTCTTGGCTGAGCACTGAGGTCCATCGGATCTGCATCCTAGGGCTAGGATTAGATCATTTAGCGAAAGGGTATCGATCAATATGGCCTGCCTATTTTCATTTTAATCCAATGTCTCACACTACCGATCTGACCGAAACGATATCGACCAGTAGGATTAGGCCACGTGGCTAGAACTTTCTGTTAAATTCAAAATTAGATTAAATAGGTAGTTAAACTTAGAAATTAAATAAATTTTGATCCACAAATAAGAAAAATACAAACTTGGTGTCCATGGATTCATAAAAATGAGAGCTTCACTACTGTGACCTTATTTTGTTCAGTAGCTTATGTAAAAACTGATTTTTAGGCAGAAACCTTTTTACGGCTATTTTGGGTATAAACATTGTTGTATAAATTATTTTTAGGTTTTTCTTATGTTCGTATGACTTTAGATGGTGTAATATATATCCTCTGTACCATAGACTTTGAATTTTAAAGTGTAGCATTCTTCTTATTGCATAATTGCATGCATTCATATTTTTGAGGCCTATATTGAATTGTGTGTTGTGTTGTTTGAATTATGTTGTGTAGATTGTGTGGATTGTGAAGTTTGTTGCTATGAGGATTGTACCTACTCTCCTAGCTACCAAGGCAAGTGATATTTCAACATATTTCCTATTATTTCAACTATTGCATTAGTGATATTTTAGTAGAACTTTGCATGATAGTTTTTACTTATATTGCTATGTTATAGTTATCCTATAGAATATACCTTGGTAGTATTTTACTAAGTTAGGAGACATCGTATGCTAGAATGCTTAGCCTTGCTATTAGAATTCGTGGGTGGAAATTCATATTATGATGGTATGGAAAGTTTATATACTTATTTATTTTTGACTAAGAAAACAACCGATGATAATGAAACACCTGGGTGGAAATAGAACTTGTATGGTTTATGTTGAGCTGTTACTCAGGGCCCATCACTACTAGGAAATCCTTCATCAGTGGCGCATCAGTATTGATCTTCTGTGGCGCATGGCTGGGACGCCACTATTATGTCGCCACTGATGAAAACTTCTGTGGCGCATTCCGAAATGCGCCACAGAAGTCATACTTCTGTGGCGCATTTCGGTTGATGCACCACAGGACTCTGTTCAGTGGCGCATTATAGACAATGCGCCAGTGAAACACTATGCGCCACAGAAGGTTAAAACGATGTGACACTGGTTTGAGTATCAGGTATTAAAAAAAATTGAAACTTGTCCAAATATACAATATTATACAGATATTATATAGTATTATACAGAAACAATATATTTGACTTAGTATATGAAAACAAATATAATACAAACATGAATATAGTGCCATCACACTACTTAGATCCCGAACGAGATAGACAAGTGATCATCACATTACAATACAAGTCAAATGAAGTGGTTTGTTACAAGTGTTTGTTACAAAGTTCACCATCTCATCACATTACAAATGAAGTGTTCATCTTGCCTACACTAGAATCAAACAGAATACAACTATGACGACGGTGAGCAAGAGCAAGAGCACTAGCAATATCTTCATCCTGTTCTCCTTCCATAGGTGGTTCCTCCACTTGGCTACCGCCTCCTCTCGAGTCGCGTATCCTTTGTAGCTGTTGCCGCTAAACTTGTTCACCTGTTTCTGACAGTCCTCCCACTCATCGTAGACTCCTGGAACCCAACCCTTGTACACCACGTACCACTTCGTCATCTCTATAGATAAGGCATATTAGTAAATCATGTAACAGAAAGAACTAAATTGGTTCACATGCATATATATATTCACATAAACTAAAGCAAAAGATCAGTAAACATAGAAGATAGCACATCGATCATAATCATAGAAACCTAAACGACAACGACCACAATAGTGAAGTTTACAACATACGACCATGGTAGTATATAGTTTGTGAAACAACACTACACAGACATCTATGATAATTCTAGGCGCACACATCGGTCAATGTTGAGAACTGCTAACGCTCGGCTTCGGGAATGGTAGATAGCCATCCTTCGTCATCCACGTCCTGTTGTCACCCTGTTGGTGAAAAATATTTTCAATCTCCCTCTTAGTCAACCCTCTATTGTGTTTTAGGACCCCTCCCCTCGTGTTGACATCTTCCACGATGATTTCCGACAACTTAACCTGGATGCGATGGAAGTATTCTCTAAGATCATCATTGTCCCTTCGCGCCAAATTTTCAGCCCATGCTCGGAAACTAGATGACAGAGTTAGGTTCTGGCAATCCCGGACAAACCCTTTAAGGTGATGCATGGCGTAGAAGGCCTCCTTGGCGCCGCCAGTAGCCGGCTCCTTGACGCAGGGGAACTCAAGCACATGCTTGAACACGTGCTTGTCATCCTTGATACATCCCCCTTGTTGACGAAGGGGCATCCCTTTTTAGTGTAGCACTCGAGAGCGTCATTCAAAACACCCCTTATTCTGGTGTAGTCCTTCTTCTTCTTCTTACTCGCCGAGTCAAAATACGATGCTATCGAGTACTTTGTGCAAATGCCGATGAGTGTGTAGTATTTGTATCTGCACAACACGATTGAAACGGGATGTTGGAAAAGGGCAAAGGAAGAAAGCTATAAGAAATCCTAAGTTAACAATGCTAGGGGGTGTGTGTACTTACTCGGGAAAGAAAGGCAAAAGAAGCGTGTCCGTCCTCTTGTGGTCCACCATGAACTTCTCGAGATACGCCGTCGCCTTGGCACGCGTCTCAGATCCTTCCCTCATCTGGCTATCACGCATGTAGTAGGCATCCACTATCGCGATGTAGGGGGTCTGCTCTCTCTTGGTCTTCATCGCCAGATTGAGCGCGAATAGGCGGACCATGTTATAGTCCAGCCGTTTCGAGAGAAACAGCTTGAAGACGTCCTCGTACGATATGAAGAACTCGTCCGATTTCACCTTGACAGTGAAAACCGGGTAATTTGTATCTTTGTCTTTAAGAAGAATTCTCTCTAGTGTCTTGATACTATCACTCAAAGCGAGCATATGTCCACCAGCAAGGCGAAGCAGATCTGGAGTCAGTATCGCTTCACCGACTATATGTATCCTGGGCAAGCCATCCTCGCGGGCTGGTACGACGTCATCCTTAGCCCAGATCCTCTTCGGAGGAGGTTGGCTCTCAGCTTTTTTACCTCTCTTCCTATGCTTCTTCGTCTTCTGAGCAGGCTCCTCCACTGGGGATGCTAAGTGCTCAACAGCCGCCTTTTGGAGTGTGTCAGGGCTAAAGACGAATCCAACTGGCTTCTCCCGTTGATCGGCGGTCGGAGGCGTCTCTTGAGATAAACCTCTGAAGACCAGGCGTTGCGTGCATGTAGTGGGACGCCCACCTTGACCCTCGCGAGCGATGAAGGGTTCTTCATCCACAGCAGGCATGTGCAATCCTATGCCGGCGCCGGTGTTGATGTAGCCGTCGATGTTGACAAATTCTTCATCATCATCGTTGTTTCCCCCATGTGGTGATGGTGGTGGCGGGGGCGACGGTGGTTGCGTTGCGATGGCGGCATCGCCTTGGGGCGGCCCACATGGTCCCAATAGTTGTTGGTGGCGACTGGTGGTGGCGACGACGACAGGTGGCTTCCTAGGTGGTGGCCGGATGATCGAGGTGGCGCCGGTGACAGGTGGCATCCGAGGTGGTGGCCAGACGATCGAGGTGGCGCTTAGGTGCCCCGTAAGACGAATCTGACTCTTCGGCCATGTCAAGGGCCAGCCGTGGCATTCTGCAAGGGTCTTGTGTTCGTCGGATCCCTGAGGTTGAAAGGGGGGTCCATGTCGTCGCACCCTGGCAACACCCGAGCAATCCGGACCCTCATCACGGCATCGTCCATTGCATTGTTGTGCATCGTGCGGTTCATCGGTTGTATGATATTGCCCTTGGCAACATCCTTCAACTCGCCATCGGAAACTTTGTGGAGTAGTACGCAAGCAGTGTCCTTAATATCGACACGTATGTGTTGGGCATCATGATCGAGGTGGCAATCACCAAAGGCGCATAAAGAAGATGAAGCGGAGTATGATATTAGTTACCTTGGTGAGGGCGTTGAGCTCGGCTAATGTAGACACACGGCCGATCCCTGCTTCAGGCCTATCATCAGCATTCTCCCGCGGTACTGGTGCCACCGCCGGCTATGCGATACTGGTATTTTTGGCGGGAGCAGCAGGGGGCAGCTGTGCGACAACAAGCTCTTGAGGCTGCGCCGCGGCGATGGTGGCCGGCGGGGTCACCAAGTCCGGCGACGCGTTAATGTTGATGCTCGAGTTGCTGCCGCTAAAGCTGGGCACGTTTATTGGCCCCTGTCGACATCCTGCATTCCAAATAGCTAGCCCCTCCATCAACCCAGGGGGGGTGATCGCGCGAAGCTTCTCCTCCAATAACTTGTCCATTGCTTTCTCGTCCACCTTTGCCTCTAATGTCTTCACCTTCAACTTCAGCTCTTCAACCTCGGCTTTATCTTTAGCCGCCGACTGGTTCTTCCTCTCCCTCCTCTTCTTTGCGTCCTCTTTGTAATAATCGGTAAAGTTCATGTTTGTACCAAAGACGGACACACGGCCAGCGGATTTTGGTGGCAACTTCTTCTCCCTCTTCTTGTAAGTGTTTGTCGCCCTGTTAAAAACAGTGTCCCATGGCTCCACCGCCGAATCTTGGGATGACAAGTCCTCGCTAGCGTTCAATTCCTTCTCCTGCAGAGTTACAAGGAGAGGTGAACCCATGCATGCATTTAGATTCTTGGCTTAATTATTTTAATGAGAGATCCACGGTAAATTCCTTACCAGCTCATGCTCAAAGGCCTTCACATCCAGGCCGTCGGTGACGAACTCCCCTGTAACAGGGTCCAGGTAGTAGCGGGCCCGGACAAATTGTCGGATCTGCAGGTCTGTAATTTTATGCCATGGGTTCTCTTTACCCAGGAGTTCAAGCTCGGCGTCCTCCTTGTCCCAAATGGGTTGTTTCCCTCTGTATCCTCCGCTTCCAAGCCGGTGGTTACCTATGTTCTTCTCTCGCATAGTCTTTCCCCACTCAGTCCATGCTTTAGAGGCAGCGGTATCTAAGTCCGCCTTGAATATCTTGAACTCTTATTCGTCGAGCATCGGATTTTTCCTACTTATAATCTCCCAGCTTTCACCTTGGTCAATGCTGTTCTTTACCCGGTTTTTCCAGCTGCTCAAGGCGTTGCTCATCTTTGTCAGTGCTAGTTTGTTCACCGGGTTCTTATTACTCTCCAGGTTTCTGAACTTCTCTGGGAATGTGTATCGCTTGTGAAGCTTCTTAAGGAGGTTCTCGACCAAAGCATGATTACATCGGATGTACTTCGTGTTGATCGAAATGCTTTCCCGGATGATGAACCCGAGTTGCATGTCGTACCCGCAGGAAATCGATGAAGGCGCAATGGGTTGGCCACCTTCTGTGACCTCGGTGAACTCATCACAGACGTTGGCGAGCACTTGCGGCTTCCGATCCTTAATATCCTTCTTCTTCTTCTGTATGGTGGCCAGGTTGCCGCTACCACCATATGTGCGCTCGCCACCATCCGTGGTGGTGTTACCCTCCTCCCCGCCTTCACTAGTTCCATCATAGTCGTCGTCGTCCCCCTCGTAATCTGGATCTTCCTCGCCCCCAGCACCTCCGACGACGGTCGTCGGTGGTGGTGTCATTCTCATCTCCTCCGCCTCCTCGTGCTCTTGGGACGGCCCCCAGAACGATTTGTTGGCCACTCGGGCTAGATCATCGACGCTCATTTGTTTAGAAGGACCGGCCTTGTTGTTAGTCGACATGTTTGCGCTTTATTTCTAAAAAAGAGGCAAAAAGTTAGCACAAATATCGATCGAAAAATTCGGCATGACCTTTGCTAATTTTTGGACCTACGAGTGCCCATTTCTCAACCGAAACAGAAGTGAATCAACACTTCGGGAGAAACGGGCAACTCAATTGAAATCCCTACAAAAAAACCACCCCATCCCCAATGACAACCCCATTGACCATAATAGCAACACAACACCATTTCATATAAACATCACCATTTCATCTATCATCATCATCCATCATCATCCATCACAGATTCATATAAACAACAACACAACACCATCATCCATCATCATCCATCACAGATTCATATAAACAGCAACACAAATACCACCACTTTCTCATAGTGATCAACGAAATATATAGCAGACAGATCATACCTCAATGCACAAATTGGCCAGAGCATGCAACTAGATGAAAGAACTACAGATAACATAAATTCACAGATCTTAAATCAATATATGGCAGCAGAAACATGTTTATTTATATCTTTTACAACCAGATAAACAGAAGATAAACAGTTCATAATTGAGTTGCATAAACAACAGATAAACAGCCCCATCCCTGTTCATTGCGAGGAGGGATACAAGAAGACGATCTCAATAATCTACCTAAAGGTCAAAATCTAGGTACTGCCAAGAAAGTGCAAGAAACAATTTTTAATGCTGGGAACTGTACAGTACTTGTTCAATATGACACTTAGTACCAAGAGACAAATGCAATACAAAGATCAGGAGTACCTACAAATGCAGTACAGATGAAGTGAGCAATTAGTCAAACGGTTATTAAACTACTCCAACCCTGAATTGTTTACACATAGCAGCAGTAGTTAATGTCTAGGTTGCACGCCAACCCTTAATTATTTTCATGCACTCACAATTGACAATATAATCACTCCTGGAAAATCATGATGAGTTCGTTGTTGTCATGGTCACTAATGTTGCTACATACTCCAAAGCATGATAAGTTTTTCGTCACTAAATGTACAAATGTTGACAGTAGCAAATGAAAACAATTGAAAACAAAAAGAAGACTGATGCAAAATACTCCAAAATATCATGCACTATTTTCTGATTCTCACAGGAGTCGATCCCCAGAATAGCAGTATACTCATAGGAATAATAAGATCAAAATAATTAAACTGAATTGTAGCAAATAAGATCAAAATAACTTAAGTGAACTGTAGAAAAATATGGTGTATTCCACTTTATGATACTGCAAGTTTGGTTAACTAAATTCCTGACTGAATTTCTGATAGTAATGCTAACTGAATTTCTAGAATGCAAACAACACTAAAATTATACTCAAGTCTCAACCAATATTCATAGTCCTTATCAAAAGAATTGCTAAAAATGTAACAATAAGATGAAATCACAATGCAGATGAAGATGGCATGCTTGCAGCAAGCATTCTTGTACCACAAACATTGTTCACCATTACTTGTTGGATGTGTGCTACAGATAAATCTTCAGCATTATCTGTAGATGCATTACTCACACATTGTTCATCATTTAAAAAAGTGGATAAGTTGACACTAAATCCTACTGTAGCGACAACTTGAGGTACTACTCCAGTAGCGACAATGTTAAAAAGGAGATGGTAGAACAGAGTGTATAAAGAACATGCTAAATGAAAATTCCGACAGAGGGACGCCGACAGAGAGAAGAACAGAGAAGAACAGAGAGAGAGGGGAGAGGGGAGGAGACGGCGATTCTTACCAAGGGGTAGACGGCGAGGTGGCGTGGACGGCGAGGAAGCGTGGACGGCGAGGTGGCGTGGGCGGGCTCCTTCTCCTGCTCCTCCTCCACCACGGGCTCCTGCGCCTGCTCCTCCACGGGCTCCGACAGCGGCTCCGACAGCAACGACGGCTCCCTCCTACTTCGGTGCTAGGGTGTGTGCAGGCGCTAGGGTTCGTCGTCGGGCGCGAGAGGTAAAGCTGCAGGTTGGGGAAAGAAAGGGGAAGGGGGCGAACTGTTATTTGGCTAAGTGCCAATGTTCTGTGGCGCATATCGCTTGCATGCGCCACAGAAGTTTGAACTTCTGTGGCGCATTCAAGCGATATGCGCCACAGAACATTGGCACTTAGTCAAAAAAACGTGAGGCTGTAGTTGGACATCAAACACAGATTAGCCCAGTGGTTATGATGCATTGACAAACCTTTCCCAGCCAGGTTCGAATCCTGGCTAGGTCACTTTTTTTTTCTTTGTTTCAAAATTACATGTTACTAATATATTTAAAACCAAGCACATACACATGTATATTTGTTAAAAAACACTCCCCGAATTATTGTATATATTGTGCTTGTCACAAACACATGTGAATTTGTATACCCACACGAATATCACGATATATTTTAGTCTCTAACTAATACACAAAAAAGGTCACACATCGTCGTGTGATATTTCGATCTAGCTATCCTCTCTTCACAATCTTCTTGCCTTTTTTCTTCGCTGTTGAATACTTTATCCCGGGCACTATGAGATTTCTTCTTGTGAACGGACAACCTTTAGTAGGTAGTGTGGTATTTCTTCTTACTGTAGTAGTCGTAGTAGACATGTTGAAGTACTTGTCGAACTCCTCTTCGATCTTCGGATCGCCATTCTTGTCGAAGTCTTGCTCGTTGGCGGATCCTTCAATTCCGATGATGCTCCTCTTTCCCCTCCTCACTACAACACGACTGGGCTTTGACGGGTCGGTAATAAAGAAACATTGATCAACTTGGCTAGCGAGTATCCATGACTCATTTTTCATGGAGGCCTTCTTTGCCGACTTGGCATCTAGTATAACGCAGGTGGTGAAACATCGGCCATCTTTTTCGACGTTCTTGGCCCATCTAACACGGAACATCGGTACCGTCTCTCCACAGTAGTCAAGCTCCCATATCTCCTCGATCCTTCCGTAGAATCTTTCCATGACAGTAGTCTCATCACGGCGAAGGACATCATAGTAACTCCTGAGTTTTGATATTCGCTATTCATGTCCTTTTCCTCGGTGTAGAATCTGTAACCGTTGATGTCGTATGACTGATAGGTCTTTACGTTATGTGCTAGGCCCTGTGACAAGGAGAATATGAGTTGTTGATCTTCCGTAGAAGGCGTCTGCGGGGGATTGTCGAGCAGCCTTTTCTTGAACCAACCCGTGAAGGTGGAGTTGTGTTCTCTTGTTACGTCTCCTTTCTTCCTCGGGCGGGCCCGGTCCACGTACTCCTGCTCAATCAAGCTTTTGTGCTCTTCCACCCAAGGGCTGACCAATTCAATGTGTTGTAGTGCGACTCGATGTGCCCTGGCAAAGTCGGCGCGTCGATTAGCAATGTCGACATGCAGTGAGCAGTGGCCCTCGCCGTGACCATACCCAGCGAGCCTGCCAAGGTGCTTCTTGGTGGGTATTCCGACATCCTCGTTCTCGGTGGTTAGATAGTTCTAGCAGAAAGAGATGCACTCGTAGATCAGAGAGCCCTTGGCTATGCTTCCATCTGGACAGGACCTGTTGCGAACAAACCCTTTGATTACACCATTCAGCCTTTCAAATGGCATCACGTTATGCAGGAATGTCGGCCCGAGCTGGATGATGTCATCCACGACATGGACAAGTAGATGCACCATGATGTCGAAGAATGCAGGCGGAAAGTAAATCTCGAGCTTGCATAGTATCACCACGATCTCTTCCTGTAGCCTGTCGAGCTGCTTCATGCCGATCGACTTCCTAGATATGACGTCGAAAAATTTGCACAAGCCAAACAGCATCTCACGGACGTGCTCGTCCATTATCCCTCGTATGGCAACTGGAAGTATCTGTGTCATCATCACGTGACAGTCGTGGGACTTCATACCGCTGAACCTCTTCTTCACTACGTCGAGATACCTTCTTATCTTGCCCGAGTAACCGTGGGGAACTTTGACTCCTAGGAGGCACCTGAAAAACTGCTCGATCTCCTCCTGACACAGAGTGAAGCAGGCAGCGCGAAGCACAACCACCTCATTCTTCTTAACCCTTTTGCGGCGACCCTGAGTCCCTTCCGTTTGATCGTCATCATCATCACTATCAGGGTACTGAAGCTCCTTATTGATGCCAAGAAATTTCAGGTCATTTCTTGCTTTCGGCCCATCCTTGGTCCTCTCCGGCATGTTGAGGAGAGTGCCAAGCAGACTCTCGGTAACGTTCTTCGTGATGTGCATTACATCGAGGCTATGGGGCGTGTGGAGGACCTTCCAGTACGACAGGTCCCAGAAAACAGACCTCGCTTTCCATCCACCCAGAAGGGGCTTTGTCCTTGGTCGCTTCTTCCCTGGCGCTGGGCACTCATCCCAATTATTCAGAAGCTCCTCGATTTATTCAGCGCTCCTCGTACACGGGGCTCTTTCGAGATCGTCTTTACCATTGAACCGGTCACCGTGTTTTCTCCACGGGTGATCCATGCGAAGCCACTTTTGAGTCCCTTGGAACACGGTTTTCGAAGACCCGGGATCCTTGGGTAGCTGGAGATGTGGGGTCTTATCCATGCACTTGACACATGCATTGTGTACGTGGTTTACCTGGGCCGATACATATGCGTAACCAGGATAGTCCTGCACCGTCGTGAGCAACGCGACTCTCAGAGGGGAATATTCTTTAGTGTAGGCGTCCCACGTATGGGCTGGCGTCTCCCACAACGTGGCTAACTCCTCTTTCAACAGCCGGAGATAAAGATGCATATCAACACCTGGCTGTTTTGACCCCTGAATAAGAATGCTCATGTGTACGTACCTTTGCTTTGTGCAGAGCCACGGGGGGGTGTTGTACGGCCATACACACACGGGCCAGGTGCTATGCGTGCTACTCTGGTTGCCAAAAGGATTGAGTCCATCGGTGCTCATACCCAGCCTAACGTTCCTTGCATCGCCCCCAAACTCTTCAAACTCGATGTCCAATGCATTCCACTTGCTAGTGTCTGAAGGGTGTGTTAGGATCTTGCCCTTCTCTGGATCATCTCCGGGTTTCTCCCTTTCCGCGTGCCATTGCATTAGCTTTGCTTCCTTAGGATCTACGAAATATCTCTGGAGACGGGGAGTGATAGGAAAGTACCATACCACTTTTCGAGGAACTTTCTTGTTCCCTCTCTTGTTGGCCTCCTCTATACTTGTTGGCAATGTGTTCCCGTTAGGAAGACGATCGTGCCAGAATTCCATGTTAGCATTGAAGCTCACGTCGGTCCATTTGTGTTCCGCCTTCATCTCTAGAGCCTTGAGCGTTACACTCAGGCGTATATCCTCGGGCCGACACCCAGGATATAATGGAGTCATCCCATCTAACTCCATTTGCGCCATCTTGGCTTTCTCTGGCTGCAGCTTTGGCATTGCTCGTCTCCTTGAGAAGCAGTTCCTGAACATGCGGATCCCTTAACACCAAAGTTAGCAGCGTCTGGGTGTTCGCTTCTTCTCCTTCTTCATGATGGTCATGCCCGTCGACATCTCCTTCTTCGTCATGATGATCATGCTCGTCGCCGGTATATTCTTCATCATCATTACCATGCCCGTCAGGGAGACTCTTCGTCTTCACGCTCGCCCAAGTGTTCATGATGACCAACACCATATACTGCCAGCTCCTCATCGAAGTCGTCACGCATGAAACCGCGCCTGAGCAGGTGATCCTCCAATTGTCCAGAATCAGGGTCGATCCAGCGCTGGAGTTTGCATGTTCGACATGGACATCTTATCTGGGTCTTGTTGTTCCGAATCATGTCCGCCTTGGCATCTTTCTTATACCTAGTAACTCGACCTTCGCTCATGCTGACGACCATGGTAGCCTGCGCGGTATGCACATACAGAGCAAAAAGACAGAGAGTAGGTTAATTAGAAATATACAAACACAAAACACACATGCATGGTTGTCGCCGGAAAACTTCGGCATGACCTTTCCTAAAAGTAGGACATATGGGTGGTGCAAAAATTTGCCGAAATGGAAATGAATCAACATTTCGGAAAACATCCATGCACCACACCGAGACAGAGACAAGCAAAAACAAGAATCTTCTTCCCATGCAAGCATTCATGAACCACACAAGCTTCATGCACAAACATCATCTTCGCGCCATGCATGCATCGCATATACACACCGCCCGCGTGACAAGCTTTACACCTACAAAACATGCATATTCATGACCAATTACTCACCGGGTAGATAGAATACCGACTCGAGAGCACGATGTGAGAGAGTGTGGATCAATAGATCTATAGAGAGATAATAGTACACAAATAGAGATGTGGAGGAGAAAAGTAGGTGTGTTTTAGATCAACTAGTTGGAGAAAGACTTTCCCTAGCCAATCTATCAACTATAGTAGGTTTAAATACAACAAAATGTAGAAAAGTATAGACACAATGGGGTGGGAGAGAGGAGGAAGACGAGCTGGGAGGAGGGGGAAGAAGGATGTGAAATGGATGGTGGGAGAGAGGAGGAAGCAAAGCTGCCACCTTTGTGCAGATCTGGTCGAAGGGTTCTGTGGCGCATACAGGTCGTATGCGCCACAGAAGTTCAATCTTCTATGGCGCATACAGCTTGTATGCGCCACAGAACCTTGGCCATAGGGTGCAGTGGGCCAAGTGGGCCCTGACTCAATGTTCTGTGGCGCATGGCCAATGAATGCGCCACAGAACCTGTGGGCCCGACACTCAGGGTTCCGTGGCGCATACTATGGTTATGCGCCATAGAAGGTTAAACTTCTGTGGCGCATGTCTGACCCATGCGCCATAGAACACTGAGGCACAGATCTGCACCAAATAAAGGTGGCAGATAGAGGTCTTTAATGACACCCCTATATATATATGCCACACTCCCTATCCAAAGCAACATACCTGCCCTCATGTCTTCTTCCCACAATTCGTCGGAAGACTCGCTGGAGAGCACAGCCCGCTCGCGTTCCCTGTAGCCTACTCGCAGTGGAGGGGCGAGGTCGAGGGGCAGTGCTCGGAGTCAGCCGCCGGGGGATTCATAGGTCAACCTAATAGAGGAGGAGGCCAGACTGCGGCCTGAGGCCCTCTACAACAAGGCCATGAGGTTGTACGCCATGCTCGCGTCTCGGAAGGAGAGGGCGCGCATGGCGAAACCAATCGGGTGGCGACTGGTGCTCGACCCCGACGTGTCCATGGAGGACCACGTCCGCAGGCTGCAGGCGCGCGTGAACAGGGAGGTTTGGCATCTTCCACCGCCATCGCCCCCACTAGCTCTTTGAAGGGATTTGCAATGTTGTAGTTTGTGTATTTGCAATGATGTATGGCGTTGTTGTTTTGCTGTTCAAGTCTATGCGCATGTGCATTTTGCAACGATGTATGCCGCTGCACATGTCTATCTACTAGATTATCTAGTATATTTTATCTATTCCACTGGTACTTATTTAGTCGGGAAAAGCACAAGAGGAAAATAATTTGAGAAGCACGAATCTTTTTGTGGCGCATACTACACACATGCGCCACAGAAGTTTGTTCTTCTGTGGCTCACAAGCAACAATGCACCACAGAAGCTTGTACATATGTGAGCAGAGAGTGGGGCCCACATATATCTTCTGTGGCGCATATCGGAATATGCGCCACAAAAGATATAAACTTCTGTGGCGCAACTCCTTGTATGCGCCACAGAAGTTTGGTCAGAGCACGGTTAGACCCCGCCTGCTGGGGGTCCCACCAAACTTCTGTGGAGCATACTGAGTAATGCGCCACAGAAGATTCATGGTCCAACGTCTGGTGTGGGTCCCACCAAACTTTTGTGGCGCATTGCTCTGGAAGGTGCGCCACAGAAGTTTGGTGGTTCTGTGGTGCATGTCTCGGGATGCGCCACTGGATAACTTTTGTGGCGCATGGTCAGGACCATGCGCCACAGAAGGTATGTCTATCTATAGCTAGTTTCCTAGTAGTGCATGTCTATGGTTTACCCTGGTGTATCACACTTGTGGATGGCAACCCAGGAACAAATAGATTGGAGACATTCGTGTCGTGAAGCTTCCAATGCAACCACATGGCATATGGGCTCTGCCTTGACCAACTTAGTTGTGAGAACTTAGCCAGATAGACAGAGGGTGGTAGAGTTGATAGGATGGAACGCGTCCGTGGTGGTCTGAGGGATTACTTCTGAAAAGTCTTGTCTCGATGCAATAAAACTTGGTGGTACCTTAGTGTTTTATCACTGATGTCTATTGGTGGTACCTTAGTGCTTTATCAAAAAGAAAGATTATTTTAAAACTGATAGGATACAACTTGCTTTTAGCAAAGTCAGCCAAATCCACACTTAGCCATATATTCATGTAGTTGTTAGGTTCTACTATGCAACTATGGTATCACTTGCCAATACAATCCCAACTGTATTGACCCTTTCTGGTTGTAACTTATCATGTTAGGTTACTCTAATGGTGAGTAGGGTTACGGGTCTACACTTGACATGTTTGACTGTGGCGCATGAAGATGAAGACTCTATTATTATGCTATGTATTGATAACTCTAAATAAGTTAGCCTTGGGCTAAGTGAGTTGTAAGAACTATTGTATTCCTGGATTTGTGATGTAATAATGACCTTTGTTTCTGTGTACTTCATCTTAAACTGTGGGTGCTAGCAAATCGATCCATGGACTAGCATTGCAATCACAGGATCTCTACCTTATTGGGTGAGATCTTACAGATGGCATCAGTGCACTTCGTTGCATGTAGGTTTTTAACCCTAATATGGATTAGATTAAGAAAGCCACTAGGACAAAAATACAACACCATTATGAATTTTACACTTTGTTTTTTATCTCATAAAACCTCTCCTAATTGTCTTTCTCATCTATATTTGCAGATGGCCACCATCAATGAATCCGTTAGGAAGGGACCACTGTTGACTATGAAACTAGAGTGTGAGACGGAATTTCCCAAGGCACTCAAGAACCTCATGATCATTTTGGGTATAAATGGTGAAGCCGTATACAAGGGATTTCCGGTGATCGATGAAGGACAAGAGTATTGGTGGGTGCAACTCCACTTATATAAGAACCAGGAGGATGACCACAAGGAAACAGGATTCTGCATGATCACCAACTCTGAAATGCACATGTCATTCTTTGACTCCACAAGAAATGCAGCGTGGAATGCAATTGAAGAACTTGGATAAAGACTTAAGTATAGAATGCTCAACATTCAGAAAGATCTTAGGAAGGAGAAACAACATACCCAAGACTTAGAGACCACCATAAAACATCTAAGGAAGGACACTATAGACTTGGCGTGGGAGTTATGTGAACAAGACAAACAGATTTCTACCAAGGATGCCCATATAGCTACCTTGACTAGTGAGTGAAGGACACGACATATCCTATAGTTGGACCACCACACTTGGCATTTCCTCACGTTAGTAATTTGATATACCGACCTATGTGGTATGGCAAAGTTTGTCTAACTTGTGGTTTGAACCTTGATGCTTGAGTTGAATAATGTATGCCGCTACTTGTGTTGATTAATGTTTTGTTGGATGTATTGGATTTTATTTTTAATCTTTGCATCTATTATTACTTTATGTTTCTTCTCTAGACTTGTGTTATCTCTAATTTTTTGCCATCCTATGCAAAAGAGGCCGAGCTTCATCTACAACACTGCCGTGGAATTCGAGGGAACTCGCTTTGGGACTCGCATTTTGGAGCTCGTCAATGTGCTTGCTCTTCCAGTCCCTACCATCAAGGGACTTAAGCTAAGGAAGTTTCAAAGGAAGGACTTGTGGGGATTCAGGGTTACCCATCCAGGAAACTAGACAGAGTTGGTAGATACTCCACGATGACTTAGAGAGGGGCCTCGACGTTGCCATGCAGGAGCTGATAGGATGCCTATGTGGATGCCACTCTGCCGAGATTAAGAAACACTGCGTCCACTTCTTTGGGAGAAGCGACGAGGACAGAGAGCCTATTGTGTTGGATGAGGCCACTAAGGAGACCATCAATCCTATGCGACACTACCTCCAGGACTTAGAGTGCCTCATTAGGAACCTTGATACCGATAGGACTAATGTGATGCTTAGCAATGATGAGATACATGCCCAACTTAAGGAGAAGGACAAGGCCTTCCAGGAACAGGAGAAGTGAATCAAGTAAATGGAGAAGAAGTTTGAAGGGCAAGAGAATAAATTCAAGAGCCAAGAGAAGAGGATCCAAGAGAAGAATAAGAAAATTAGAGATTTGGAGACTGAGTTATATCTTGAGGACATTGAGCTAGAGGCGGATCACGAGGTGATATAGAGGCTGCACACACAGAAGAGAGAGAGAGTTATAGGCGAGGATCGATGCTTTGTCTACAAGATTGGAGGACTATAAGGCAGGATTCACCATAGCGGGACTTGCGTTAGCGGAGGAGGAAGTCTACATGGAGGAGTAATGATATCTATCTATCTTACCATTTTATTATCGAGTCGCATTGATCATGCCAACTTGTGGATGACTATGCTAGTATGTTATTTATCTTTGCAAACTTGTTGATCGTGATGTTTGAACCCTAAGTTTATCAAGTGTTTGCTTGTTTGCTGATTATTGGTATATGTTGTAATGTGCATATTAGGATCTATGGGGTTATTTATCATTACTTACCCTTATTAAAACCGAGATGCTTCCTCGTTGTACCAATAAAAACAATAACAACAACAATGGCAATGATATGCAATAGTGTATGGCTGCACAAACAAAGTTGATGCAGATGATGACTCAGTTCATGGCAAACCAGAATCAGAATCAGAACAACAACAACAACAACAACAACAATAACAACAACAACAATAATAATAATAACAACCAGAACAATCCACCAGCTCTTGATATGCTCACTAGGTTTCTGAGGTTGAGACCTGCTAAGTTTTCTAGTACTACTGATCCCATGATAGCAAATGATTGGCTACGTCCCGTGAACAAGGACTTGGTCACAATTGGTTGTAATGATGCCGAGAAGGTCAGATTTGCAGCACACTTACTGGAAGGACCGATAGCTACTTGGTGGGATAACTTCCAAGTTACTCACCCAATTGAAGAAGTGACTTGGGCAATGTTTGAGGATGGATTCCGTACTACTCACATCTTTTCTAGAGTAATGAGGTTGAAGGAAAAGGAATTTCACAACCTTAAACAACGCCATCGTAGTATTTCTGAGTATATTGAAGAGTTCAACAATCTGTCATGCTATGCACCGGATGACGTTGACACTAACGCAAAGAGAAAAGAGAAGTTCCTTGATGGGTTTAAAGGTGAAATATCCATGCAACTATCTATTGCTTATGTTCCAACCTATCAATCTCTATGTGACAAAGCTACCATCTTAGAAAACAAGATGAAGCAAGTTGAGAATAGGAAGAGGAAACACCATTTTGATAAGCATGTATCAGTATCACCTCACAAGCGCTCTTATGGTGAAGGTAGTGGAAGTTCTGGATCCCACGAGCATGGTAATCATAACAACCATCGCAATAATAACCACCACCACGATGGCAATAATCACCGTGGACACAACAATGGTGGATACCGAAATAGCACAGGTGGATACGAAAATCACCATAATGGACATGGCAATGGGAATCATAATGATCAGAACGGCCATAATCAGCCTGCAAAGAGAGACATCAGTCAGGTTGAATGTTTCAAGTGCAAGAAAACATGGCACTATGCTAATGAATGCCCAAAAAAGAAGGCTGACGGGGCTAACAAGCCAAATCCTTTGCAAAAAGGTCATGTGAATCACATAAATGTGGAGGAAATCCAAGAAGAGTCTGATGCCGTGATTGGTAAGTTCAAGATTAATTCCTTTCTATCACTTATCCTTTTTGATACCGGCGCAACGCATTCATTCATTTCAAGAGCATTTGTAGAAAAAAATAAAAAACCAACTGAAACTATCGGATGTCATATTAAGGTAAGCTCCCTAGGTGGAGAGATGATAGTAAATTTTGGATGTCGTCAACTAGTCCTAGAATTTGGAAAGAACAAGTGATTCATCGGAAACGTATATATAATTTTTGATGTTCCATGCTTGTTTAGTATCTACTTTGTTTTTCTTTGTCTACACTTTGAGGTGTTTTTATATTTTTTCTGGAACTAACCTATTAACAAGTTGCGATAGTGCTAGTTGCTTGTTTTCTTCTGTTTTTGGTTCCAGAAAGGCAGAAAATCAATATTCTCGGAATTGGACGAGACAAAAGCCAAATTCAATATTTTACCGTGGGGGACATGAGGCCAGAAGACGAGATGGAGAGGCGAGCCAGGGCTGCCACACCCCCCTAGGCGCGGGTGGCCACCCCGTGCCTGGGTAGGGTGTGGGCCCTCCGGCCGCCTCCCATCCTCGCCTCTTCGCCTATAAGAATCCCCCGATGCAGAAACCCTAGACACCCGATCAAAACTCCACGAAACCTTCTGTAGCCGGCGCCACCATAGTCCCTAGATCGGGGGATCTGAAGCTCTTCCCGGCACCCTGCTAGAGGGGAGATCATCCCGAATTCCTTCTTCTCCGGTATGAAGCGTGAGTAGTTCCACCTTGGACTACGGGTCCATGTAGTAGCTAGATGGTTGTATCTCCTCCTTGTGCTTTCATGTATAGATCTTGTGAGATCCATTCATAATCAAGATCTAATCTATTTGTAATCATGCATGTTGTGTTTGTGTGGATCCGATGGATATTGAGATTACTATGTCAGGTTGATTAATGGTTTTTTCTATTTGTTACTATCATGTCTGTGTTGTTTGTGATCTTGCATGCTCTTCGTTTTTAGTATCTATCTTGGCCAAGTAGTTTCTAGTGACTCCAAGAGGGGGTATTTATGCTCGATAGTGGGTTCATGCCTCTAGTTTCCAAGGCAAGTGACATAAATCTCTTCGGTTGTAGATGTGCTATTGCTACTAGGGAGAAAACAACGGTCTCTTGTTCATGGAACAAGTGGATTCTTTACCTTACACACTTTGCTTAAAGAAGTTGTCTGTTGCTTGCAACTTAATACTGGAGGGGGTTCAGATGATAACCTGAAGGTGGACTTCTAGTCATAGATGGAGTTGGATGGCGGTGTATGTATATTGTTGTATTACCCAATCGAATCTCATAGGATCTTTTTGTCTTGTATTGCATTGTTATGCCTTGCTCAGTTCCTGTCAATTGCTCTACTGTAATTTGTTTACCCTTCATGCCATGTTGTTTATCTAAGGAGAGAACCTCTGTGAACTATGGACCCCGGTCCAATCTTTTCCATTGATACATCCTCCACTGTTACCTGTTTACTTGATGTAAACCATTACCTTCCACACCATATGTTTAATCCTTTGTTACAGCAAACCGGTGAGCTTGAAAACTGATACGTCCAAAACGTATCTACTTTCTCGAACACTTTGCTATTTTTTATTCTCTAAACTTGTGTGATTTGGATACGACTAACACGGACAGACGCTGTTTTCAGCAGAATTACCTTGGTGTCTTGTTTTTATGTAGAAAATGAACTATCAGGAAAAATCCCGGAAAATATGCCAAAAACTATTTCTCACCAGAAGATCCACGGAGCCAGATGGGGAGACAGAGGGGAGGCCTGGGAGGCCTAGACCCACCCTAGGTGCGGGCCCACTGACCCCGTGCCTGGGGGAGGTCTGGCCACCCCAAGCAGCTCCTCGGCCTCCCTCCACGCCTATAAGTTGCCTTCTTACATAAAAACAGAGGGGAGTTCGATATTTTTCCAGAAAGAGTTCCCCTCCGCCGCCGCCACCAAAAACCAATATTCGGATCCAGAAACTCCGTTCTGGCACCCTGCCGGGATGGGGAATTTGGAGAGGATCATCACCATCGTCATCACCAACGCATATCCATCAACCACCGATGTTTCCCTCATCCATGAGTGAGTAATCCCCCGCTGTAGGCTTGGGGATGGTATGGATTTGATGAGTTCTATCATGTAATCGAATAAGATCTGTTAGGGGCATAGTGCCTAGTATGTCTATTAGTGCTATTTGACTTTGTTGCAACTTGTTGTGCTTAATGCTTGTCACTAGGGCCCGAGTGCCATGATCTCAGATCTGAACTTATTATTGAATCATTATGATAGTATTGTTTGTGATCTTATCTCCAAGTTGTGTACACATATCATTGTCCGGATCCAAAGGCCCCAAAGTGACAATAATTGGGACAACCGGAGGGGATGGCTGTGGTGTGAGGATCACATGTGTTCACGGAGTGTTAATGCTTTGCTCCGGTGCTCTATTAAAAGGAGCACCTTAATTGCCAGTAGTTCCCTAGAGGCCCCGCTGCCACGGGCTGGCTGGACAAAAGATGTTATGCTAGTTTCATTGCAAGCACGTATGACTATATTTGGAGCACATGCCTATGATTGTTTAGTACTTGGATGCTTGTTATTATTTATCTGCAATGCACTAGATCTTGAAGTTACATGTTTAGACTCGTCCATGCAACGCCCTCCATCCATCCCTATGCCTACCACACTCGAATCCTACTGTAACCGTTACTGTTGCTATTTCTCATGTTTCACTATTGCTGTTGCTTTGCTCACTACTAGGAAAATGGCTATAGGTAATCAGCAGATCCGTGGCTCACATGGTTGAAGTGCCCCACGGCTAAAACAGGCATGGCTCACCTATGGGCAGTGCCCTACTAGTAACTAGAACAACTGTGGAGCACATGACCATAGTGCGCCACAGATATGTGTGGGCCAGGGCCCTGTTGGCCGCACGCCAAACATCTGTAGCGCACATAGGGTAGGTGCGCTACGGTTGCTAGTGCCAACCGTGGCGCACATGGAGGGGGTGCGCTACGCCTAAGCGCATGCCCCCCTCTGCTGTGAAACGGCCAGACACATCCGTGGCGCACTATGGCATGTGCGCCACGGATGTTACTCCTCCCTGTGGCGTACTAGGGCAGAGTGCGCCACGGATGTATCGATTTTTTTGACAGCACTTTATGTGCACATGTGTGACCACATCCACCACCCCACACTTAACTTTCCCCTTCTTCTTCCTCCTTAGATCAAGTCGGGATTTTCTCCTTCCCACCTCAATTTCTCCACCCATTCACCATTTTTAGCATGTAGAACTTGCCTTGGATGTTACATAAGTAATAGAGGAAGGTCTCCGGTCTCTCATCTCCTTCTCCGGTCTCGCGCGCGCACCTCTCCTTTCCATCTTTCTCGCGATCGGTCTCTCATCTCGGTAAGTTGTCCATGTAAGGATGTGTTCATGTGTATATGGATGATATTCTCATATGTATGTAGATGATCGATGCTCATGATGTGTGTATGGAGAGGATCGATGGTCATATGTGTGTGTGTATATGGAGAGTATCGATGGTGCTCATGCATGTGTGTATGGAGAGGATAATGATATGTTCATGTGTGTATGGATCGGTCTCTCTCTCTTGTGTTTGTATGTGAACAAGTTGCCATTTGTTTTGCCAAAATGTTGATTCATTTCCATTTTGGCAAGACTTTGGCATTTCACAAAGGTCCTAATTTTAGGATAGGTCATGCCGAAATTTTCTATCGACCATTGCATGCATGCATTCATTATGTGGTTCTAATAGACTTCTAATTGTACCATGTACACCGTGCAGGCAAAAATGGTCCGCATAATGAGCGAAGGCATTGTGGCTAGATTTTTTAAATGTGCGACGGACGACATGATAAGAAATAACAAGACGGATATAAGATGTCCGTGCAGAAGATGCAAACTCAACTGGGTGATCGACCCAGATTCCGGGAATCTACAGGCGCACCTGCTCCGCCATGGTTTCATGGATGGATACACTCGTTGGATAAGCGATGACGAAGACGATGGAGACGGTGAAGGTGGCCAACATGACGATGATCATCATCATGGCGAGAACGGGCGAGATGATGAAGAGTCTCCTGGAGATGATGAAGGTGCGGAAGCAGACCGGGATGATGATGATCTAGATGCCGGAGGAGCAGACGACGATGGAACAACGTCAGGCTGGGTGCGGGACCCTTATGTGCAAGAGCTACTTCTCAAGCAGACGAGTAACGCCAGGGCTGCCGCTAGAGAGAAAGCCAAGCTTGTGCAACTTGAGAAAGACGCGGTTACTCCATTGTATGAAGGATGCAGGCCCGATGATACCCGGTTCAATGTAACGCTCAAGGCTATGGAGATGAAGGCAAAACACAAATTGAGCGACGCAAGCTTCGAAGATATGATGGCATGCTGGCACGATCGTCTCCCAGAGGGGAACACATGTCCAACTAGTATCGAGGACGCCAAGAAAATCGTTTGTCCTCTCGATCTACCGCACGTTAGATATCACGTATACATCAACTATTGCATCACTTATCGGGCGAGGACGCGGAGAAAACCACATGTCCGGTGTGCGGTGTGAGTCGATACAAGAAAGGGAAGAAAGCACCTCGAAAAGTGGTATGGTACTTTCCTATCACTCCTCGTCTGCAACGCTATTTCGCGGACCCTAAGGAAGCGAAGCTCATGCGATGGCACGCGGAAAGGAAGAACCCAGGAGATGATGATGATGACCCCAGGATGAGCTGCTGACGCACCCTTCAGATGCTAGCCAGTGGAAAGCATTGGACCTCGAATTCCCAGAATTCGTTGGAGATTCGAGGAACATCAGGCTTGGTGCGAGCACCGATGGACTCAATCCGTTCGGTAGCCAGAGCAGCACGCATAGCACTTGGCCCGTGTTTGTATGGATGTACAACCTCCCTCCATGGTTGTGCATGAAGAAGAAGTACATACAAATGACTATGCTAATTCAAGGGCCGAAACAACCTGGTACCGACATCAATCTGTATCTCCGGCTGTTGAAAGAGGAGCTAGCCACGTTATGGGAATCTGGAGCCAATACTTACGACGCCGTCGCACAAGATTATTTCACTATGAGAGCCGCGTTGGTCACTACGGTGCAAGACTATCCAGGTTGCGGGTATATCTCGGGGCAGGTTATCCAAGGATTCTGCGCATGCGTTAGGTGCATGGATAACACAAGCTATCTCCAACTAGAGAAAGATCCAGGGTCATCGAAAACCATGTTCATGGCGCACCGGAGGTGGCTCGGCAAGAATGATCCATGGGGAAAACGTGGAGACCTGTTCGATGGCAAATCAGAGACCCGAGGAATCCCAGAGCATAGGAGCAGCGAAGAAGTGGAAGAGTTGCTGAAAAACTGGAAAGATTGTCCTAAGCCTGGAAAGAAGCGAAAGAGGCAGCAACAAGACAAGCCGCTGATGAAGGTATGGAAAACAAGGTCTGTTTTCTGGGAGTTGCCATACTGGAAGTTTCTCCGCATGCCTCATAGCCTCGACATCATGCATATCACAAAAAACGTGTGCGAGAGTCTAGTCGCCACCATAATCAACATGCCAGATAGGACGAAAGATGGTCCGAAAGAAAGGCACGACCTAGTATGCTTGGGTATCCGGAAGGAGCTTCACGGAGGACGCACTACTCCTGATGATCAGGAAGATGACGATGATCATGAGTCGGAGACGACACAAGGTCGTCGGAAGGGTAAAAAGTTCAAGAAGAACGAATATTACTGCCCTCCTTCTTGCTTCACTCTAAGCCAGGATGAGGTCAAACAGTTTTTCAAGTGCCTTCTAGGAGTCAAATTTCCTTACGGCTACGCGGGCATGATAAGCAAATACCTAGACGAGGCGAAGCAGAGGTCCAGTGGCATGAAGTCTCACGACTGTGCCGTGCTAATGACGCAGGTACTTCCGGTCGCACTAAGAGGGATAATGGACGAGCACGTCCGTGAAACGTTATTTGGCCTATGCAAGTTTTTCGACGTCATCTCTAGGAAGTCGATTGGCGTGAATCAGCTCGGGAGGCTACAGGAGGAGATCGTGGTGATACTATGTGAGCTTGAGGTCTACTTCCCACCCGCATTCTTCGACATTATGGTGCATCTGCTGGTCCATGTCGTGGAGGACATCGTACAACTCGGGCCGATGTTCCTCCGCAGCATGATGGCGTTCGAAAGGATGAACGGACACATCAAAGGATACGTTCTCAACAGGTCCCGTCCAGATGGAAGCATAGCCAAGGGCTTTCTGGCCGAAGAGTGCATCTCTTTCTGCACGAATTATCTAGACATCGAGAACCCTGTCGGTCTTCCCGTCAACAGGCACCTTGGCAAGCTCGACGGATCTAGTCACCGAGAGGGTCGTCGCATACTACATGCAGACTTTGATTTTTGACGCACAGACTTTGATCGAGCAAACCTCGTCGCGCTACAGCATTTAGAACTGGTCGATCCTTGGGTACAGAAGCACAAAAGGTTAATCGAGAAGAAGTACAGTGACCGGGGCATACAGATGACACAGGGAGAAATAATCAAAGAGCACAACTCAGATTTCACGCGTTGGTTTATGCAGACGCTCCTTGAAAATCCCCCGCGATCGCATTCTTCTAACACGGAAAAGATCATATTCACCTTGTTGCAGGGACCGATGCAAAACCTGGTGACCTATCAGGCGTATGATATCAACGGCTACACATTCTACACGGAGGAAAAGGACAACAAGTGTGATTATCAGAACTCAGGCGTAACGTCGGAATTCTACACCAATGACAACGTGGAGGAAAGATTCTATGGAAGAATCGAGGAGATCTGGGAGCTCGACTACTGTGGAGAAAAGGTGCCGATGTTCCGTGTCAGATGGGCAAAGAGCGTCGAAAGAGAAGACCGGTATTTCACAACCATGGTTATACCCGAAGCAGCCAAATCCAAGGCCGCTGGTGCAAACGTGGCTGCGAAAAATGAACCGTGGGTACTGGCTACCAAAGTGGACCAATGTTTTTTCATTACCGACCCGACAAATCCTAGCCGTGTTGTCGTGAGGAGAGGAAAAAGAAACATCATCGGAATGGATGGAGTCGCCAACGAGCAAGACTTCGACCAGTACGGCGATCCAAAGATTGAAGATGACGACGACTACGATGCAGCAACATACATCACAAGAAGAAAAAGGACAACCCTACCCAAAAAAGGTAGCCCGTTCGAAAGAAGAAACATTAAAGTGCTGAGGCTAAATTATTCAACCGCGACAAAGAAGGGAAAAAAGATTGTAAAACGCTAGCTCAAAAAATATTGTAAAACATGTGGTCGAAAAAGATTGTAATATTCATGGACAAATTATTATGAAATTTAGTTATACTTTGAATCATATTTGTACCACTTTTATGACATATATTATCACTTTTGGGCATTTTTGGAATATTTAAAAGTATTTTAAAAACAAAACAAAACTTTTATGGCATATATCACCACTTTTGGGCATTTTTTGGAACATTTAAAAGTATTTTTAAAATAAAAATAAAAATGTGGGGCACCGGGATTCAAACCTTGGTGCTCACAAGTTTAGAATAGAGTAGTGGGCAGAACCAGTGGGATAAGACAGTGCTAGTGTTAACTAGTGGGGTGGCCGCCCTCTTATCTTATAGTCCAACCCACATAGGCGTAGCGCACCGTGGCCAAGTGCGCTACGGTTACCCGTAGCACACTTGGCTAGGGTGCGCTACGCCTATGTGGATTGGACTAGTCAATCGCGCGTGCCACGTCCGCCTCTCTCATCCCCATCTCACAGACACCACACCGCCATCGCCGCTGCTTTCTCTCGATCCGCCGCCACCGCTGCTGCTTTCTCGATCCGCCACCGCCGTGCTGCGCTCTCGAGGAGGAGGAGGCCCGCGCCGCTGCCGATCCGTGGAGAAGGAGGAGGCCCGCACCGCTTGTGGAGGAGGAGGATCGCGCCGCTCGAGGAGGTGGAGGCCGCCGTCGTCCGCCCATCGTCGTCCGCCCGTCAGACATGAGCGTCGCCCCTCCCCTATCTCTCCCTCTCTCCCTCTCTCTCCCTCTGTCCCTCTCTCTCCCTATCTCCCTCATCTCTATGTTGTTCATGGTCTCCAGCTGAAGATTCGTCAGAAGGAAATGCCCTGAATATCATGACACCGGAATCATACTTTTACTATGTAGTAGTCTGTAACCAACATCATGAATTGAAACTTCCCAGGCTTTCATCTAAAAAATGAACTAGGATAGTTAGGGTGAAGTAGAAGATGCATGTTTGAAACTGTTTACTACTGCCACAGGATTTAAAATATACTCTACTAGTTATTGGTCATGGTAAATAATTTGGCCCGTATTTCGATGGTTTCCAATTTTTTTGGATTGCCCATGCCCCTTTGACTGGTGTAATTTTCTTGCCTAAATGGAAAAATTTTAAGCAAGAAAAATCCTATATAGCCAAATTGTTGGTAAGGTTGATTGTCTAGAGACTAGAGTGCATAGCAAGAAACTTCTTTGCATCCTCCTTTCCAATCATTTTGTGTACTGGTTTTGTTGCAAGTTGTCACCAATTAATTGAAACTGTTCATGCTTCCCTTTTCTCGAAAGAAAAAGTTGTCAGCAATTAATTTGAACTATTCATGCTTCCCTATTCTTGAAAGAAAAAGTTGCCAGCAATCATTTGATGTACCCAGATTGATCCCATATCTGCCAGCCTGCCAACGAATCACAATAAAAATGTGTATTCCTTTCTTTGCATCACCTGCCTTGCACCTAATTTTTATTGAGAAAAAATACAATTTTAATCAAACAGAATATCTGATTCCATATCTGTTATGTGTAATTATACTGTAATGCATTTGTGTTTATACTGTGTCTATCTAATCATTGTACCTGATACCTTCCATATATATATATATTCTGTTTATCGGCTTGTAACTTTCTACATTGTAGTAAGTTTGAGTCTAAGAGTTGATTTTTACATATGTATGAGAGGCTGGGAATCCGATGAGAACAAGTTCTAATCTACTGAGTCACTCAATTGTGGATTGAAGTATTTGTGCTTTAGGGTGCAAAATGAAATATTTAGGTAGATCTTCAGTTTTAAATTTGTTGAAGTAAAATAAATAGGTGATGAAAGTTTTTGAAGCATTTCCTTTCCTATAAAGTTTTAGCCATAACAAGCTTGTGAAGCATATACTTTCCTGATATGTTTTCGGATTCCCGCTGCCCCTGCTTGTAGCATAATGGTGAATGTTGTGCAGTTTACACATATACCATAGTCACTCTCAAATAAGTAAACTTCGTGAGGATGAAACCTGAGGATACATCGTTATCATTGTTGGGTTATCATTGTTGCTTAAAGAGATAGCTTCTGTCATATGGCTATGCTTAAATTGATAACAAAAGTATATATAGTTGTGGCACTATGCTGGGACTGGATGGATGTGGTTGTGAAATGGTTTGGAAGGAGAAATAGAGTAGTGTTGGTTTTGCTACTATCTGTGCTGGGACAACAGCACCTTGAAATTGTGCTTGTATATGAAGCACTTTATTATGTGTGTATGCAGGTTCTTGTATTGAAATGAGTCCCGATTTTTTCCGAAATGTTGATTAACTTCCGTTTCGGCAGAAATCGGGCACTCCTAGTTTAAGAAAATTAGCAAAGGTCATGCCAGATTTTTCCTTGCATTTAACCAATTATTTGTTTTTTATTAGTGCAAAGATGTGTGACAACGACGAGGCTGGATGTTCTAAGCGCATCAGCGCTGAAGGAGAACTCAGACCTCTGAATAAACAATTGACATTCTGGGAGGCAGCCCAGCGGCTAGAAGACGATGAAGAATACCATCCTTCAGAGAGCGAGGATGATGAGATGGAAGACGCGGAGGAAGAAGCCAAAGGAATGGCGGACGATGAAACCACTGATGGCGGCGAGGGCACAGGGAGTGGTAGCAATCCTCCTAAGAAGAAGAAGAAGCCGAAGGACCGGCGCTCAAACACGGTCGGCACGATCAGGGAGGAAATTACTGAAGTGAGCCCATCAGGGGTTCCTTTGGAGCCCGCCCTTGTCGTCAAAGGGTACGGTGGGCATGTGGCGGCGATCACCCGGACAACCATCTCGATCAACACCGAGAATCTCTGGCATAAAGATAATGGCCACTTGCGCACACTCCTCTTCGAGAAGCTGCACCCAAGATACAATTTCCCCACTAAGTATTAGAACACAAATTATCATGGGAACAAAGTAAACAAATCCGCCCTCACAAAGATGAGAATCTCCCTGGCCAGCTGGAGAACCCGGATAAAGAAGAAGATCTATAAACAAGGCAAAAGTCTCGAGGAGATCCAGAAGATTGACCCGCAGATCACCGAAGATCAGTTCCGGGAGTTCAAGGAGAGGTGTGAATCCGGAAGAGCCCTGGCCAATAGTAATCGGGGAAAGGTGCTGCAGGCGATGAATATAGGTCATCACCATATCGGATCTGGTGGATACAGAACCGCGGAGGCCAAATGGAATAAGGAGGACGAAGAGTATAGATCCAAGGGTATAGAAAACCCCTTTGCTAAATTCGAACCCGGGCAGGTTCGAAACTTCATCAGGGCCCGTTACCATGTGGACCCAAAAACCAAACAACTCACCGCGGATCCTGCGGTGAAGGAATTCGAGGAAATTGTGGTAAGTATAATCTAATTACCGCGGATCAACTCGATTGCAATCTAATCGATGATCTAAATGATTCATTGTTACTTCTTCTGGAGGAGGAGGAAATTGTTGCTAGTCATGGATCCCAGGATTCCTCATCCCAGGGGTCGATGGCGGCCACCTGGTGGGATAACCCTTTTAACAGGGCGATGAACCGAGCCAAGAAAATAGAGCCGGTTACGAAGAAACCGTCGTCGGCTGGCCGTCTGGCTGGCCTCGGGTGTAAGAATTGGGTGGATTATTTTGGTCCACCACCGAGGACGCATGTGGCGCCGTCGGGAAGGAGCGAGGAGGAAAACCGCGAGGTTCAAGAACTTAAGGCACAAGTGGCGCGGATCGAGCAGATCGTCCAAGAAAACCTGGCAATCACCCTCACGTCCTTCCTGCCTACCTTGGTGGAGTCAATAGCGAACCGGAGTGCGGGTGGTCGAGTAGGGCCGTGCCCGATTCCAAGCATGGTCAGCAGCCACTTGAACAACGCGGCGCCGACGAATTAGGTGAACTACATGTTCGTGACTCCGCCCGCTAGCACCGCGGCGCCGCAAGTGTTGCTGACTCCCCCTGCCAGCACCGCGGCGCCGAAGTACATGTTGGTGCCCCACTGCCATCGTCGCGGCGGCACCGGAGCTCCAAGCACCTGTCGGTAGGGAGAATACACCGGCGGCCAGCACCGCGCCATCAAGCAGCCCTTCCGTCTCTTGCACGCCCATCGCCGTATGCGGTGCGTCGACATTAGCCGATCTCGACGCCATCACGGTAAACAAATTGCTTTAATTACCGCCTTTCATGCCATCTATTACTCTTATGGCATCTCTGACGACGCCGTACATGTTTTCCGCAGACGGATGTTCCTTGCACTCTCTTATGCTACGTGAACAACAAGCTGAGGGATGTTGCCAAGGGTACCATCGTTCAACCCTTGCAGCGCATGTTCCACTCAAGGCCGATGTCAGATAGCATGCACAGGGTTAAAATTAGTCGGGTGCTAAGGGGCTGCGACGACCTGGAACCTCCCATTCAACCCCCAGGAGCGGATGAAGAAGAGCCGTCTGTCCTCAGAACTTGCTTCGGCTTATTCTTGCTATGGCCAAAGAGCATGATCCGTTTGGGGATGGCGGCGGCCATCACGCCACAGACAATAGCACCGCCTATCGTGCCAGCGACTAGCGGTGGCAAGGCCCCCTTACCGCCCTCGCCGTCACCTCCACGCGGTGGATCGGATGATCATGTTGATGATATGCACATGGCGCAGGATCCGGCCGAGGACGACGAAGACTGGAATGATCACTTCTTCAGCACTCAATTTAGCAATGAAGACCTAGCTGGTGGCCCCACAGAGAAATCCACTATCACCAAGCGTCTGTTTGGTTCTCAGGAGATGCCTCCAGCTTGTGCCTTTACAGAGCCAGCTGATACAACCAACCGACCCTTTATTCTAAGAACTGACACACTACATAGGGCGGCCGGTGCTCAGATTGCGGTGCCTGCCCGCTCTCCAAAAGGAAAAAAGGGCAGGAAAAGAAAATCTAGCAGCTCGAGCCAGCCGGTGGCGTCAACAACTGTGAATCCGATCAGGTTTCGGGATGGGCCACCAAGACCCAAGGGTATTATGTGGAGGATTCATGTGGCGGGTGAGCCCATGCTACCTAAGAATTTGCGGAAGCTCGCCAGTTCGGAACTGCAGAGTGTGCATGACGGCGTGCTGACGATAGAGAGACGCCTTCTATCGGAGAAAGATCCCTCGCACCCGGTATTCGTGGATAAGGTGCCACCAGGCTTGGGCTTCGTCGACAATGCCCATGCGGATCTGTTCTTCCTGCGGTTCGACGACATCTTCAATATGTTCCACCTATACCCGCTGCACTATACCATGGTCCATCTGTTTTCTCTCAGCCTGGCCATGCAGATCATTAGAGAGAACACACCGGGCATCGCTATAGTGGACCCCTACTACATGCGTGACGGCTGCTTGGGTTCCCCCGCCAAACGACGTATCGTGGCCTCGTACCTAAAAGAATCCTCGTGGCGAACAAGACAAAGGAATACATTCTCGTGCCTTACTTTCCCGAGTAAGTCGTTATTCACTCGCCACCATCGATTGGCTTTATTAGATCATCATCATTCTTTTTCCAACACATTCCATTTGAATTTTTTGCACAGAGATGAACACTGCATGCTCATCTCCTTATCGCCGAAGCATTCCCACGCCACGTATTTCGACTCGGGGAGTCTAGAAAAGAAGAAAAACTACGACAAGATCAAGGAAGTCCTGGATGATGCTCTCACTGGCTTTGCCTCGATGGAAGGCACCACCTTCGTGCGTACAAAGGTCAAGTTCGGCAGGCATGTATTCAACCACTTAACGGAGTTCCCCTGTGTGAAGCAGCCGAAAACAGTAAGAAGGAAGCCTACTATGCACTCCATCACATGAGGGCGTTCCTACTTGACCAGCAGAATTCTACGCTGCCAGATCATCTCAAACAGTGGGCCGAAGCAAAGGCCAAGATCAATGATTTAGATATTAGACAAGATATGTATCGCATCCAGCAGCAGTTTGGGGCAATCATCTTTCGTGATGTCATGACTTCGGGAGGGATCTTCTACGGAGGAAATATCCCGAATAACCATGACATAGAAGATCGCCTAGAGATGCAGGGTGACTATAGGAAGTTCATGACGAGACAAGGCGTCCTCCCGTTCCCTAAGCCGAGCCAGAAGGCTTGATGTTGGCCTAGTTGTAGTTACAAACTATAGATGACCTTTGTGTGTGTGTGGACAAACTATGAATCATCGCTTACTTCTTTTGCTTATTAATATTATA
Source organism: Avena atlantica (assembly GCA_910589765.1). Classification (NCBI taxonomy): domain Eukaryota; kingdom Viridiplantae; phylum Streptophyta; class Magnoliopsida; order Poales; family Poaceae; genus Avena; species Avena atlantica. Next base: position 178,205,020 of record OU342738.1, on the reverse strand, counting down.
TATCAATCAATGCTTGGTTTTTTTTGCTTACTCTTTGGTCCTTTGCTCACTTTGGTCCTTTTTTTTCCTTACTCTTTTTTCGAGAATAATGCCGATGATTGAAATGTCGTGCCACACTATATATGTGAATGTGCTACGATGGGATTGTGAGCCTTGTGATATGCACAAGTCCAGGTCTTGTGCATCCTACTTGGCTCACCGTTCCATCATAGAATATTCCTGTGTCCAACGACCTATGTATATATATGAGGCATTCTTTTCGAGTTATTTTTGTCTTTTTCGAGAATAATGCCGATGATTGAAATGTCGTGGCACAATATATATGTGAATGTGCTACGACGAGATAGTTAGCCTTGTGATATGCACATGTCCAGGAATTGTGCATCCTACATGGCTAACTGTTCCGTCATAGCATATTCCTGTGTCCAACGACCTAGCTAGTTATATATGAGGCATTCTTTTCGAGTTATTTTTGTCTTTTTCGAGAATATGCCGATGATTGAAATGTCGTGGCACAATATATATGTGAATATGCTATGACGGGATAGTTAGCCTTGTGATATGCACAAGTCCAGGAATTGTGCATCCTACTTGGCTAACCGTTCCGTCATAGCATATTCCTATGTCCAACGACCTAGATAGTTATATGTGAGGCATTCTTTTCGAGCTACTTTGGTCTTTTTCGAGAATAATGCCGATGATTGAAATGTCTTGGCACAATATATATGTGAATGTGCTACGAAGGGACTATAAGCCTTGTGTTATGCACAAGTCTAGATGTTGTGCATCCTACTTGGCTTACAGTTCCATCGTAGCATATTCCTGTGTCCAACGACCTATGTATATATATGAGGTATGCTTTTCGAGTTACTTTGGTCTTTTTGATTTAGGAGTACTTTCTATAAGTGTATCTTCATATGCGACTTTAATTATATATGTTTTTTTTCAATCATCACCGGTTAATTATTATTGTCAACTTATAGATGACGTGGTATGTCGTGTACAAGGGACGGGTTCCCGGAGTCTACGATGATTGAGAAGACTGCCGGAGATAGGTGCACCGTTTCAGCGGCAATAGCTACAAAGGGTACAACACTATGGCGGAGGCGGAAGCTAGATACACGCGCTATCTAGCGGGATTTAGGACAAGGAACCGGATGAATACCTACACCTTCGTCGCGGCGGTGATCATGCTTATCTTCTTTGGTTGTTTATCCCGCGTTTGTGTCTAGATAGTTTAGATGTCTAGGCGAGCTTCCGATATCTAACTTGTTCGATCGACACATGTATTCGCATGTCACCAAGTACTACTTTGTAACTTGATCGAAACAATGTAACTTATACTATGTATTAATGTATGAGACTTATCTATATGTATTTGTTTCAATCTTGTTTTTCAAATTGTGTATTTATATATATAATTGTATATCTTGTATCTGTGTGTGTATATCGGCTGCAATATTGTATATAATATGTATTGTATATAATCTGGCTCGGAAATTAAAAAAAAAACAAAAAACACACCTGTGGCGCACATGATCTACCTTCTGTGGCGCACTACACCTAAAGCGCACTATAGAAGCTTAGTGGCGCACTGGGAAGCGCGCCACAGAAGATCCTACACGTAGCGCACCTGCCCACATAGCCGTGGCGCACTAGCAGGTGCGCTATGCTTATCTCGACACAACCGTGGCGCACTAGGCAGTGCGCCACGGATGGGAGATAGCCGTAGCGCAAGGCACGTGGCGCACTGCTAGTGCGCCACAGATGATCTTTTCAGGTGCGCCACTAACTGCTGTTTTCCTAGTAGTGGCTGTTGCTACTGCAAACTATTGCTACTGATAAACTTCTGTGAGCAAGATCTATTTCCAGGTGTAGCTGAACTGACAACTCAGTTGTTAAGGCTTGAAAGTATTCTTTGGCTCCCCTTGTGTCGAATCAATAAATTGGGTAATACTACCCGCGAAGACTATTGTGATCCCCTACACTTGTGGGTCATAAACAACCTCATTGATTCGTTGGGGCAAAGTCTTGAGTTTGTGTTGTGCAGGTTTCCATGTTGCTTGCAACACCTTTGAGACGTTTCCTTCCTCCTACTGGTTCGATAAGCTAGGTTTCTTACTGAGGGAAAACTTTCTGTTGTGCTCATCACACCTTGCTCTTGGGTTTCCAACGAAGCGTCCCACGAAAGTGCTGGGCGTCATCAAGTATTTTCTGGCGCCGTTTCCAGGGAGGCTAAGGACGTCTTCACAAGGGGAGTCCTCCTCAACCTTTCTCTTTACTTTGTTTTTAGTTTTCTTAGTTTCTTTTGCTTGGTTTTGTTTGCCTATTTTAATCAAAAACTCCAAAAAAAATAGTTTAGTTTGGTTTGCTTTTTTTCTTATCAAAAACACACAGAAAATTAGTTCCTGCTCTAGTTGCTGGTCTGTTATTGCCTTGCTTGGTCATGCTTTCTATCAATGGATAGTTTCTTTGAAACTAGTTCTTACTGGCAAGGTGGGTACACGGATGAACAAAAGTATTATTATAAGGAACACCGTTTGTCACAAAAAGGGGAACATTATGGGAACAAATTGATAAGTTGAATACTATTGCTAGAAAGGTGTGCTCTACTTATAATGTTACTAATTGCTTTGATAAAGCTTGTTGCTGTAGGAGGTATAAACACCTCCCTTTTCAATGTGAGTGTAATGATAACGTTACCATATCTTCTTATGTTAAAGGAAATTATGACTTTTATGATGTGGAACAAATTTAAGAATTCATTGCCTTGAAGGGTGCATTTGAACTTGCTAGTTTGTTTGAAAATACTGATGATGCACCTTATGAAAATGAGGTTTATGAGATACTTCAATTTTTCTTTGAAAATTACAAGGAAGAAAATGGCTATATTCTTGAATATTTTAATAGATACTTTCCACACATGGAGGAGACTAATGCATTACAGGAGCCTATTGAAGAATAAATTTCTGAAACTAGAAGCTCATTAGATGAAAAAGAGGAGGAGAGTGATGGTGTAACATCCCTAAAATCATGATTTCAAAGTTTGCATATCATTCATGCATGCATATAGAATTGAGATCAATTTCAAACTCATTTCAGAAAAGAGAAGCACATAGTGCTATCATTTTATGTGAGCAAACTTAAATCAAATGGCCATCCCCATTTGAGATCTTGAATGTTTTAAACCAAGATTGTTTGTCTCCCTTGTTGTTTGGTTTGAGTGTGGAGTTAGAACAAAATTTTAGAAAATAAAAATGGGTTCAAAACCATTTTCAAAACATTTGCAAATCTAGTGCTATGGCACTGTTTATTTTGTTATTTCATAAGAACCAAGCCTGAGCAGAGAGACCACTTGATTTTATGTCCTGAAATGTGATTGTTGCACACTACAAAAATCCCAAAAAGATTTGAATTCAAATAGCTTTTGAAATCATTTGAAAACCATTCCTGAAAATCATTCTGGAAAAAGAAAAGGGAATAAGAAATCTAGCTGGGCCTGGCGCCACCATTCCAGCCCAACAGGCAAAGCAGCCCACCCGGGCCACTCTTCTCTCTATCTTCTCACACCCGCGATGAACCAACCCTGCAGTCACTGAGCACTAGGCCCTCTCCACGTCAGTGTTACACCATTCCAAGTATATTCTTGTTTTCAGCTATCTTCCAATTAAAAAGTATTTTGTTATGTGAAAACTTAGTGATTAAAGCTCTCACGAACTTGATGGCACATTTTATATTCTTTTCCCCTAATAAACTTGAACCGTTGTGTCATCTATGTTGTATATGCTTGCACTTATACATTGGAATTAGCAGAACCACGTTGTCACGGGTTTTCGACATTGCACTTGTACTTTGTACACAGTTGATATCATGCTCTTTTGTCTATGGATGTCACCAGTGTGAAATAAAGAGGGATCTTGTAAGTCCATGTAGTTATGTATTTTATGTTAGATAAATGCCTGGGCCGCTATCCTAAGCCATGCCTAATCATGGTGGAAACTTGCAGCATGACCATAATGAGCTATCTGTGAAGCATCCTTAATAAAAAGCTATGCACATAATAAATAAAAAGATCACTAAGATGCTCATTGTCTGCTTGCCTTGTTATTTTGGTTATGGAATAGCTCATGTACCATGTGAAAGGGGTACCCGTTGTCGGTTCTCTATGATATGCATGTACTTACTATGACAAGAACTTACAGGTGACTGAAGTTGAGTAGCATGAGGCGTGGCCCTCTTATTCAAGGGACTTGAGATTTCCAACTTATACTTTGTCAAGCATATAATCCATAGTTTGTTCACTTTAACCTTAATCACTTCAAGATGCTTATGATAGGGGCAATTAGGGCTGAAAGCTAACAAGTACCATAATTTTGGGAAGCTCTTTTTGAAACTTGAAATCCCTGCTTCCTTTATGAAAGGACTTTCTTCCACTATTATATTGAGTCTCCACCTTCTACCTTTAGGCACCATTAAGAGAGCATAGTTGTCATTCTGTGTGCAGTGTCCCAAAACTTATTGATTGATGCATATTGTGATATTATTTGTTCTTGTGCTACTTGTATCTAGTCACTCTTATGAACTTTGAAGGTGTGCTATGCATCTATTTACTACTCCATGAGGGACAAGCTGAATGCCACTATGCCATGATTTCTATATGTGAAACAAACAAACGTTTTTAAATGCATGTTATTTATGATCTTTGTTTGTAGACTTTTATGTTGCATGCATAGTTACTTTATCCTATTGTTAGAACTCCATCTTTCATGCACATGTTTAGAGTTCTTTGATCCCAGCTTTCAATGCTTTCAAATGGTTTGATCTTGGTTTTGATGGTGCATGTCACCTAAAAAAATATTCTTTTTATCACTTACCTACTCGAGGACGAGCAGGAGTTAAGCTTGGGGATGCTTGATACGTCGGAAACATATCTATAATTTTTTTATGTTCCATGATTGTTTAGTATCTACTTTGCTTTGCTTTATCTACACTTTGAGGTGTTTTTATATCTTTTCTGGAACTAACTTATTAACAAGTTGCCACAGTGCCAGTTGCCTGTTTTCTTCTATTTTTGCTTCTAGAAAAATAGAAAATGAATATTCTCGGAATTGGACGGGAGAAAAGCCAAAGTCAATATTTTACCGTGGGGGACACGAAGCCGGAAGATGAGACGGAGAAGCGAGCCAGGGCCGCCACCCAATGCATGGGTAGGGTGTGAGCCCTCCGGCTGCCTCCCAGCCTCGCCTCTTCGCCTATAATAAGCCCATGATGCAGAAACCCTAGGCACCCGATCAAAACTAGGCACCCGCCACCGTCGTCCCTAGATCGGGGGGGATCTGAAGATCTTCCCGACACCCTGCCAAAGGGGAGATCATCCCAGAGGCCTTCTTCTCCGGTATGAAGCGTGAGTAGTTCCACCTTGGACTACAGGTCTATGTAGTATCTCCTCCTTTGTGCTTTCATGTATAGATCTTGTGAGCTCCGTTCATGATCAAGATCTAATCTATTTGTAATTATGAATGTTGTGTTTGCGGGGCTCCGATGGATATTGAGATTACTATGTCAGATTGATTAATTGTTTTGTCTATTTGATACTATCATGTCTGTGTTGTTTGTGATCTTGCATGCTCTCCGTTGTAAGCAGCTATCTTCGCCAAGTAGTTGCTAGTGACTCCAAGAGGGGGTATTTATGCTCGATAGTGGGTTCATGCCTCTAGTTTCCAAGGGAAGTGACACAAAAATCTCTTCGATTGTAGATGTGTTGTTGCTACTAGGGAGAAAACAACGGTCTCTTGTTCATGGAACAAGTGGATTGTTTACCTTACACACTTTGCTTAAAGCAGTTGTCTATTGCTTGCAACTTAATACTGGAGGGGGTTCGGATGATAACCTGAAGGTGGAGTTTTATTCATAGATGCAGTTGGATGTCGGTCTATGTATATTGTTGTATTGCCCAATCGAATCTCATAGGATCTTTTTGTCTGGTATTGCATTGTTATGCCTTGCTCAGTTCCTGTCAATTGCCCTGCTGTAATTTGTTTACCCTTTAGTGAACTATGGACCTCGGTCCAATCTTTACCATTGATACATGCTCCACTGTTACCTATTTACTTGCTGCAAACCATTACCTTCCACACCATACGTTTAATCCTTTGTTAAATAAAACCAGTGAGCTTGACAACCTCACTGATTCGTTGGGGCAAAGTCTTGAGTTTCTGTTGTGCAGGTTTCCATGTTGCTTGCAACACCTTTGAGACGTTTCCTTCCTCCTACTGGTCGATAACCTTGTTTTCTTACTGAGGGAAAACTTGCTGGTGTGCTCATCACACCTTGCTCTTGGGGTTTCCAACGAAGCATCCCATGACAGTGTTGGGCGTCATCAACAAGTTTCTAGTTAATTTAATAATCCTAGAATCCCAAGGATTGGATGTAATACTAGGCATGGACTAGATGACTCGTTATGAGGGAGTGATAGATTGTGCTAGACGAACTGTTACACTCACAACCCCATAAAAGAAACGGATTAGGTTCAAGTCTAACTTTGAACTCAAGGGAAGTAAGCTAAATTCCCTTAAGGGGGTTAGCCTAGAAAGTGTACCAGTAGTGAAGGAGTACCCTGATGTGTTTCCAGAAGAATTACCTGGTGTGCCACCAGATAGGGATGTGGAGCTTCTGATAGACTTACTGCCAGGAACATGACCTATAGCAAAAAGACCTTACAAAATGTCAGTGGATGAATTAAAAGAACTCAAGAAACAGCTTGGAGAATAGTTGAAGAATGGATTTATCCAACCAAGTTCTTCATCTTGGGGAGCACCACCTTTGTTTGTCGAGAAGAAAGACAGAAGTCAAAGGCTATGCATAGATTAGCGATCGCTTAATGAAGTGACCATAATGAACAAATATCCCCTACCTAGAATTAATGATCTCTTTGATCAGCTAGAAGGAGCTCGTGTGTTCTCAAAAATTGATCTTCGATTAGGTTACTTTCAACTAAAGATTAGAGAACAAGATATACCAAAGACTGTTTTTACCACTAGATATGGATTGTATGAATATACAGTGATGCCATTTGGACTAACTAATGCACCAACTTATTTCATGAACATGATGAACAAGGTGTTCATGGAGTTTCTTGACAAGTTTGTAGTGGTATTCATCGATGACATATTGATTTATTCCAAGATCAATGAGGAACATGAAGAACATCTGCACTTGATTCTAGAGAAACTCCGGGAATACAAGTTGTATGCTAAGTTCAATAAATGTAATTTTGGCTAAAGGAAGTTGGATTTCTTGCACATGTTGTGTTTAGGAATGGTATAGCTATTGATCCAACAAAGGTAGCAGCTGTAACAGAATGGGAACCTCCTAAAACAGTTAAAGAGGTCCGTAGTTTCCTGGGCTTGGCAGGATACTGTCGAAGGTTCATTGAGAATTTCTCTAAATTAGCAAAGCCGATGACTGATCTACTAAAGAAAGAGAATAAGTTTGACTGGACTGAAGCATGTGAAACCAGTTTTCAAGAGTTGAAGAAGAGATTAGTGTTAGCACTAGCGTTATGCTTGCCGGATTTGGAGAAAGATTTTCAAGTTTTTTGTGACACATCTCATCGAGGATTGGGAGGTGTTTTAATGCAAGAAGGTAAAGTGGTAGCATATGCCTTGAGACAACTCAAGAATCACAAATTAAATTATCCTACGCATGACTTAGAGTTGGCCTCTGTTGTACATGCACTAAAGACATGGAGACATTATCTTATGGGAAAGCGTTGTGAAATGTTCACCGATCATAAGTGTCTGAAATACATTTTCACACAGAAGGAACTCAGCATGAGACAAAGAAGATGGCTAGAACTTATCAAAGATTATGATTTAAGTTTGAAATATCATCTCAGAAAAGCAAATGTCGTAGACGATGCATTAAGCCGCAAGGTTTATGTGAATGGCCTCACCAAAGGAGAATTCCCAGAAGAATTAAGTGCTCAATTTAAAGAGCTAAGATTAGAGATAGTGCCTGAAGGATATCTTATGTCCTTGGAAGTACAACCAACACTATTGGATAAAATTAGAGAAGCTCAAAAGTTAGACAAAGAAATAGAAGAAATTAAGAGTAAAATTGGTAAAGGGAAAGCAAAGAGATTCCATGAAGGTGAACAAGGAACCTTATGGTATGGGAAACATATCTGCATTCCACAGGATCCTGAACTTTGGAAATTGATCCTGCAAGAAGCACATAATTCACCATATTTGATTCATCCTGGCAACACTAAGATGTACATGGATGTGAAGGAAAGATTTTGGTGGAACAATTTAAAGAAAGATATCGCAGAGCACATTGCCTTGTGCGATGTGTGTATTCGAGTAAAGGCGGAGAATAAGAAACCGACAGGATTATTACAACCACTGCCAATACCTGATTGGAAGTGGGATAAAATCGGTATGGATTTTATCATAGGACTGCCAAGGACTAGATCTGGATATGATTATATATGGGTTATTGTGGATCGCTTGACAAAAGTGGATCATTTCATACCCGTAAATACCACCTATACAAGTGCTAAATTAGACTAGATCTACATGAACGGAATTGTGGGTTTACATGGAGTACCCAAGAGTATTGGGTCAAATAGAGGAACCCAGTTCACTTTGCATTTTTGGCGACAACTACATGAGTCATTGGGAACTAGGCTAGATTCAGCACTGCGTTTCATCCACAGAATGATGGACAGACAGAAAGGACCAATCAGATTTTGGAAGATATGTTGAGAGCTTGCGCGCTAGACTATGGTTCTAGTTGGGATGAAAGTCTGCCATACACGGAGTTTTCCTACAATAATAGCTATCAATCGAGCATAGAGATGGCTCCGTTTGAATTCCTTTATGGAAGAAAGTTTACTACACCATTATTGTGGAATGGAGTAGGAGAAAGAAACTTGTTCGGACTAGACTTGATCAAAGAAGCCTAAGAGAAAGTTAGGATGGTGAGGGATAGACTAAAGATAGCCCAATCTCGACAAAAGAGCTATGCAGATCCAAAAGGTAGAGAGATCACCTATGAGATAGGTGATAGAGCTTATCTCAGAGTCTCACCACTTCGTGGTGTGAAGAGATTTGGGTTCAAAGGGAAATTGGCACCTCGTTATGTAGGACCATTCAAGATTTTGAGCCACAAAGGAGAAGTGGCATATGAGCTAGAATTACCCGAATCTCTGTCAGCGGTTCATAATGTGTTCCATGTCAGCCAGTTGAAAAAGTGTCACCCAGAGATGGAAGAAACTTCGTTAAGAGACACTATACCACTAGAAGAGGTTCAGTTAGAGAATAATCTCACATATGAAGAGAAACCTATCACGATTTTGGAGACAACAAAAACAATCACTTGTACCAAGATAATCAAATTTTGCAAAGTACAGTGAAACCATCACACTGAGGAGGAAGCAACTTGAGAATGGGAAGATGAGCTTCAGAAAGATCACCCTCACCTATTTGCTATCCAACCCGAATCTCGAGGGCGAGATTCATCTTAAGGGGGTTAGATTTGTAACATCCCAAATTTTTATTAAAACAAACATCATCATTGCATTCATATCATCATGGCATGTGTTGCATTGCATAAAATTTTCAAAGTCTAAACCCTGGGAAACACCCTATTAAAAACCCACTTCTTTATATAAGGTGTGGATATTTGTATTTTTATTTTATTTTACCCTAAATGTTTTATTAGAGGTTTGATGTATTTAAAATATTTCTGAACACTAGGTTCACCCCTTAAAATCTGGTGAAAATTTGAATTAATTTGAAGATTATTTGATAGTTCAAATGTTTTGTAGAAAATATGAAGACCCGCTCCCCTCCTCTGTCGTTTCTTCTCGAATTCAATTCGAGTAATTTGCGTGATTGCGGGAAAAATTCTCCACTCCGACCGCTGCCTCTTAAACCCCACTCCCTCCTCACCGTTTCCCCTCAAACCATGCCGCCAGAGAGCCCCCAGGCTCTTCGAATTTTACCTCGCACCGCCGCGGCTACCGACGAACTCTGGCGATAATTCCAGTGAGAAACGACTACCCCGTGCCCTCTTTCTTGTCCTATATTGTTAGCCATCCTCGGACGCATCTATTAACCTCCTTCTCTCTTTTTATCACGCCCCAGGTCGTCGCCACGGTCACCACCGGAGCCGCTTCTGCTGTCCCTATTACCGACGAAATTCCAGTGATACCTAGCCTCCCTACGCCCTGTTTTGGCCACAGATCTTGTACCTAGGTTCTTGCGCATCCCACTGATTCCTTGCCTTGCTTGCTCGAGCCCCAGGACGACTCCACCATCACGAGACGTGAGTCTTTGGTAGGAACTCCGACGAGGAATTACGGGAAAACCCGAGCACCCCTTCATCGACCGCGACCACCACTGAGACCACCTCGACCACCGCAACCTCTGTTAATGATCCACTCCACCTTACCCCTCTGGAATCAACGAAGCACCACCCTCTCGACACGCCACCACCGTGCGCAGTAGCTAGCGCCGCCAGTTCTTGGCTAAGCACTGAGGTCCATCGGATCTGCATCCTAGGGCTAGGATTAGATCATTTAGCGAAAGGGTATCGGTCAATCTGGCCCACCCATTTTTATTTTAATCCTACAGCTCACGCTGCCGATCCGACCGAAATGGTATCGACCAGTAGGATTAGGCCACGTGGCAAGAACTTTCTGTTAAATTCAAAATTAGATTAAATAGGTAGTTAAACTTAGAAATTGAATAACTTTTGATCAACAAATCAGAAAATACAAACTTGGTGTCCATGGATTCAGAAAAATGAGGGCCTCACTACTGTGACCTTATTTTGTTAAGTAGCTTCTATAAAACCTGATTTTTAGGAAGAAATCTTTTTAGGGCTATTTTGGGTATAAAAATTGTTGTATAAATTATTTTTAGGTGGTTCTTATGTTCTTATGCCTTTATATGGTGTACTCTATCCTCTATACTGTAGACTCTGAATTTTAAAGTGTAGCATTCATCTTATTGCATAATTGCATGCATTCATATTTTTGAGGCCTATATTGAATTGTGTGTTGTGTTGTTTGAATTATGTTGTGTAGATTGTGTGGATTGTAAATTTTGTTGCTGTGAGGATTGTACCTACTCTCCTAGCTACCAAGGAAAGTGATATTTCAACATATGTCCTATTATTTCAACTATGGCATTAGTGATATTTTAGTAGAACTTTGCATTATAGTTTTTACTTATATTGCTATGATATAGTTATACTATAGAATATACCTTGGTAGTATTTTCCTAAGTTAGGAGACATCGTATACTAGAATGCTTAGCCTTGCTATTAGAATTCGTGGGTGGAAATTCATATTATGATGGTATGGAAAGTTTATATACTTATTTATTTTTGACTAAGAAAACAACCGATGATAATGAAACACCTGGGTGGAAATGTGACTTGTATGGTTTATGTTGAGTGGTTACTCAGGGCCCATGTCTATGGTTTACCCTGGTGTATCACACTTGTGGATGGCCACCCAGGAACAAAGAGATTGGAGTTGTTCGTGTCGTGAAGCTTCTAGTCCAACCACATGGCATATGGGCTCTGCCTTGACCAACTAGGTTGTGAGAACGCAGCTAGACAGACAGAGGGTGGTAGAGTTGATAGGATGGAACGCGTCCGTGGTGGTTTGAGGGATTAATTCTGAAAATTCTTATCTCGATGCATGTCGAGTCTTGTGGGGAAGTGCACCACCTCTCGAGAGGGTAAATCTAAGTACTTAGCCGTGTCCCCGGTTATGGAAAGTTTCTGAGCGTCAAGACATTTAAACAGTTCAAGAATATCCTCATTCCAATTTCTCCAAGTTAAAATTTTGTGGGTGAACAAGGGTAGAGGTTCCCTGATGTCTATTGATGGTACCTTAGTGTTTTAACAAAAAGAAAGCTTATTTTCAAACTGATAGGATAAAACTTGCTTTTAGCAAAGTTAGCCAAATCCACACTTCGCCATATATTCATGTAGTTGTTAGGTTCTAATATACAACTATGGTATCACTTTCCAATACAATTCCAACTGTATTGACCCTTTGTGGCTGTAACTTATCATGTTGTAGGTTACTTTGATGGTGAGTAGGGTTACAGGTCTACACTCGACATGTTTGCCTATGGAGCATGAACATGAAGACTCTATTATTATGCTATGTATTGAGAACTGTAAATAAGTTAGCCTTGGGATAAGTGAGTTGTAAGAACTACTATATTCCTATATTTTTTATTTAATAATGACCTTTGTTTCTGTGTACTTCATCTTAAACTGTGGGTGCTAGCAAATCGATCTAGGGACTAGCACTGCAATCACAGGGATCTCTACCTTATTGGGTGAGATCTTACGCATTGCCATTGGCTAGTAGAAACCATCCCGTAGGGCTTTGGCTACTAGAGCATGGCTTCTGGCATGGTGACTGCATATGCCTTCGTGGATGTCGAGGACGATGCTTTTGTCATCACCATTGGTGATGTATCGCTAGAGTACCCCGGTGATGCTCCGCTTGTAAAGCTCGCCATTGATGATGGTGAAGGCCTTGGAGCGATGGGCGATGTATCGAACGTCGGTCGGGTCATCTACCAGCTTCTTTCTCAATAGGTACGTAACGTACAACTGAGTCTAGGATTGCTCGATCATCGTGAACTCCATGAGGTTTTTGATTGGAGCCTCTAGTTCCTCCTCTCCTGGAGCCTTGAGTCTTCGGGTGACGTATCCCCCGAGTGTGCTATTGCGTCTGGTGTTCCCTTGGATGGCTTTCACTTGATGGAGAGTTTGTAGATTTGATCCAAGAACACACCTGGCGGGACCGATGCACATGTAGAACCAATATTTGTGAGCTTGTCGGCCTCTTTGTTGCTTTCTCGGCCGACATGTTGAATTTTTCAATCGTTGAAATCTCCTTCGAGTGCATCATAGAGGTAGCGGTAGGCGATCATATTGTTGCTGATGGCGTTGCATTGGTTCATAGTTTGTTGTACGACGAGTTTGGAGTCGCCATAGATGACTAGTCGAGTAGCGCTCCAGACTTTGGCCATACGCATACAATGGAGCAGGGCCTCGTACTGCGTCTCGTTGTTGGATGCACGGAACTTCATTCGTAGCACGTACCACATCGTATCGCCTTGAGGAGACGTCAAGATTACTCCAGCTCCAGCTCCTTCTTGATGCTTGGATCCGTCGAAGTGTATCGTCCAGACTTGCAACAAGTCTGGGGTGTCAGGCAGCTGAAGCTCCATCCACTGGACGAGGAAATCAAGGATCATCTGCGACTTGATGGCGATGCGCCATTCATAGATGATGTCCCATGGGGCAGCTCGATGCCCAGGGCCACTCGTCCCATTGCCTCGGGGTTATTGAGGAAGTGGGATAGCGATGTGTCATTGACTACCACGATCTGGTGCTCCTGGAAGTAGTGGTGTAGTCGACGTGCGTTGTAGGCCAGCTTTTGGTAATGAGGGTACCTCTGCTTTGTTGGTGTCAGTACATCTGAGGTAGTACACTGGGCATTGTAACCCATGGGTTTTGCCCGCTTCAGGTTGTACGACGATGAGTGCGGTGCTGATCACCTGATGTGTGGCGGCTATGTATAGCAGCATAGGCTCCTTCTCTTGGGGCGTCACTAGGACTGGAGAGGTGGATAGTAGATGCTTGAGGTCTTCGAATGCATCCTGAGATTCAGCCATCCACTCTAATTTCTCTGACTTGCGGAGGGAGTTGATAAAAGGGCAGAGCCTTTTCGCCCATGTGACTATGTTGTGTTCGCAGCATCAAAAACAAAAAAATTCCTATGATGATAACAACTGAGCACCAAGATCTATCTATCTAGATACAAGAAACGAGTGGATATACATCCATAGAGAACTTACCCTCAAAGACCGACAAAGCGTTACGAGTTTGGTTCTCATGGATGATGTAGTCGTTCATTTGCCGATCTCAAGATCATGATGAAGTCCAGCCGGTCCAGCACAAACAAGTACAGCACTTCAAAGCAGTGGTGCATCCGTGATCGCACACACGTCCAGGTACCATGACAACCTCCAAGTCCTCGCTCCAGCAAAGCAGCGGAAGCAGCAAATCATTTCTCCTGAAAAAGCCACCAGGAACATGTATTTCGCTAATCCGAGACCATGGGGAAATTCTAGAGGGGGGAGAGATCCTTCACGAGGAGGTGTGAGTGAGAAGTGAGAGGAGGGGCTCCTTTTATAGGAGGAGGGGGAAGCCAAGGGCCATGGCCGGCGTCCAAAAAGGGTGCCCCCACCTCTTCCTCCAGTCATGTGAGTGGAGCTCCCACTCACACAAATTGCTCTCCATTTCCTCCGCTCAAAATCCCACTCAAATCCCATTAAATTTCCACAAAATTTAATCCAATCTCTCATTAAATACAACTTCTTTTATTTATTCATTCATAAATTGTTTAATTACATTAATTAACAAACATTCACATAAAACCCCTTGCAACATTTTGATTTCACATGCAGAACCAATTTTAGTAATTATACCCAGAACAATTTTGGTTTCCATTGAAATAATTCTAGCGCTTTATTTTTCTTTCTTCAGCATCTTATTTGCTCCAAATGGTGTCGGTATTCCATAAGTGTGTCACCCTACGGTTCGCGAATAATGCATACATGATCGAGACCCCTCTCCGATCAATAATCAGCAGCGGTACCTGGAGATCCGTACTAACTCCCACACATTCAACAATGACTTATAGTGATCGTGTGAACCTTTTACATTGCAACTAAATCCTTTTGTCTCGCTATATTTTACATGTCCAAGTTTCGATCATCGGTACCCCCATACCTAGTTTGATCTCGTTACCGACATGTACTCTTTTATCGTTCCCGTGATATAACATTCTAGTGATCTCCATCACTTGCTTGCAAGCTATATCAATGTGATATCACCGAGAGGGCCCAGAGTATATCTCTCCATCATCAGGATGGACAAATACCACTCTTAATCCATGAGCCTCTACATAAAACTATCGGAGTATCTCACCCTGTTACGATGTGACATTTGATGTTATCAAGTGTCACATCCCAAAATTTTACAAATTTTGAAATGTGAAAACTAAACAAAAAAAAGAAACAAATGTTGAAATTTAGGTGGAGAAGGAACTTTTTGTTTCTAAATGGAAACATCAAAACCTTATTTGATCAAAATTTGAATGACAAAGCAACAAACAAATTTTCAAACAAATCAAATGCATTCATGCATGGAAGTGTCTTGATTCTAAGAACTTGGAAAAGTTAAACCAAAAACCTAAACCCTAATAAGAGAAATCATTATCAAGGTCACTCTTAGACTATGGCCTTGTTCCATATAAAAATTTAGCAACAATCATTCCTAAATAAACAATAATGGTAAACAAAAATATTACAAAACCATGGGAATTGATTTCACTCAATTTGGAGCCATGGATAAAAACTTATGATTTTTATCAGATAAAAGAAAGTATTCCAAGGATAATAAAGCTCATAACTAAAATCAACACATAATTGTGAACAAAATAATTCTAAAGGATATAAAAATATAAATAATTATTAAATAGAATTATACAAATTGGAATAACTATTTTTGGAGCTATAATAAAAAGATATGAATTATATAAGACAAATAAATAAATAAATAAATAAGAATTGCTGCAAAGACAATTTAAACCATGGCTAAATCCATAAGTAAATGGAATAAAAGTAATTTAAAAGGATAAAAGTTTATTTAAATAAAATAATATGGGCTTATGAACCATATTCAAATTTTATTTAAATAAATGCCTTTGTGCCCTATTCAATTTAAATGATTAATAAAAATATTTTTGGAATCCTCAAATTGGACTACATAACCAACTGGGTTTTTGCAGAAAACCTACTGAAAAGTTTTTGTGAAGTTTTGAAATCAAATAAATGTTTGAATCAATTGTTTTGAATAAAACATAAAACAAAAAAAGAGAAGGAAAAATATTAGAAGAAAAAAAAAGGAAAAATCCAACCAGACCAACCAGGCCCAGCAACCTAGCCTACTAAGCCCACCCGGGCCACTCCTATCTCCTCCTATGCTTTCTTTTCTCCCCGCACCCCTCAATGATGGCCCTGCCACACAACCACGTCATCTCTGTTGTCTTCAATGCGCGTAGGACCCGTTCCCCTCTGTTGTTGCTTCCTCTGATTCAAATCTAGTAAATTCACTTAACTGCTGGAGTAATCCCCTCCCCTGACCTCGCCTTCTTATTCCCCTCTCCGTTTTTCCAAACACCATCGATAGAGAGCCACTAGGCTGCTCGGAATCGCGCTCACGCCGCCGCAGCAACTGACGCACTCCGGCGTCGATTCCGGTGAACCCTGACCTCCCCTTGCCCCTAGTTCAAACAATATTGCTCTCCATCCTATAGCGCATGCACTAAATCTTCCTGTGTGTTTTCTCATTCCCTGTAAGCTCGCCTACATCGACCTCTACAAGCGCCCGACGGTGCGCGCAACTCCGGCGAAAGATTATCGACGGACTCGTGCGCCCCTGCCTCTCCTACGACCTCCCCTGAGCTCGCCTCGTACCCGTGACCACGGTAACGCCCTCACACCCTCCCACTGCCCCTTAGCCCTTCCGGTGCACCGCCACCAGAGGCATCACCATCACGCGTCACCAGCAGCGCCGCTCGTTTCTGGCCAACACGCCCAGATCCATTGGATCTGCATCCTAGGGCCTAGATTAGATCACTAATCGAAGAGGTACATGTAGATCTGTTCCATGCGATGTCACTTAAATACAATGGCTCGCGATGATTGATCCAGCCGAAACGGTATTGACCAATCATAACACACCACGTGGCCAGGCCTTTCAGACAAAAAACTAGAAAATGTTATTAGATGCTTAAACTTGCAAAATTCATAACTTTTAATCTACAAATCAAAAAAATACAAATTAGGTGTCTATGGATTCAGAAAATTGTGAAATTTGCATATATGGATTTACTTTGGTCATTTGTTTCTGTAAAATTAGGATTTTAGGCAGAGACATTTGTAGGGCTATTTTGAGTATAAAAATTGTTCTAAAAATTATTTTTGAGTGAATCCTTTTGCAAATGGTTTTTTAACCCTCTGACCATAAACATTAACATTTGAAATTAAAAATATATTTTGTTGACACTAGAAATTATTCCTTTGAATAAAAGCTTTTCTAGTAAAAAGAAAAATGATTTGATTAACCAAATTGCACTAACTTGATTCCAATTCGAATTCCACCTTTTTAGAAGGACCAATAGATGTTTGCAGTGTTCAAAACTTTGCTAAAACAATTTCTAAAAAATAAAATAACCTTTTTCATGCTTGCATGCATTTCTTTGTTTTCTTGTTATTGTTTTGTTATTTTTTGTGTTGTAGTTTTGAGTGTGTGCTTTTTGCTTGTTTTTATTGTTGTAGTGAACTTTGAGGAGTGTGACATTTGAAAGATCAAGGAGAGTACCTAAATATTCTACTATAAAGGCAAGTGATACTTTGGTCATCAAATGTCCTATCTTCTCAATATTGCATTGGTGATATTTTTGTAGCATGCATGATAGGACTATTTTAAATATTTATATGCTATGCAAATCCCATAGTATCTACCTTGGTAGTATATCCTAAAGATAGGAGCATGGTAAGTTTAGAATGCTTAGTCTAGCTACATAGATTTGTGGGTGGAAATCATGATATGATGTCTTATCAAAATACAGGTATTATTTTGGACTAAAGAAAACAACAGATGTTAATGAAACACCTGGGTGGAAATGGGTCTTGTATGGATTTTTGTTGACTGGTTACTCAGGAACCATGTCTATGGTTTACCATGTGTATATCACTTGTAGATGGCCACCCAGGAACAAAGAGATTGGAGACATTCTTGTCGCGAAAGCTTCTGTGCAGCCACATGGCATATGGGCTCTGCCTTGACCAACTAAGTTGCAAGAACTCAGCCAGATGGACAGATGGTGGTAGTGTTGATAGGATGGAACGCATCCATGGTGGTCTGAGGGATTGCCTCTAAAAAGTCTCGTATCGATGCATGTCGAGTCTTGTGGGGAAAGTGCACTACCTCTCGAGAGGGTAAAACTAAGTACTTAGTTGTGTCCCTGGTTATGGACAATTTTGAGCATCAAGACAATGAAGCATGTTCAAGAATCTGGTCATTCTAATTTCTCTAAGTTAAAACTTGTTGGGTGAACAAGGGAAGCACATGGTGTGTATCCAGTGTGCCATGTTTGATGAGGTGTTTTGAAAAAGAGAAAAACTATTTTACAAAGGATAGGGAAAACATGTGTTATGCAAAGGCCAGCCAAAACTCCACTTAGCAATATATTCATGTAGATGTTAGATTCTCCATATCAATATGATATCACTTTCCAATACAATTCAAATGTATTGACCCTTGTGGCTGTAAGTTATCATGTTGCAGGTTTGATTGATGTTAGTGAAGTTTGTTGAGTAGGGATTACAAGTATACAACCAACATGTTTGCCAGTGGCATATGAAGATGAAGGACTCCATGCTTTATAGTTATATCTGCTGCTCTGTAATAAGATAGCCATATGAGTTTTGTAAGTTGTAATGAACTATTTTATTCCTGGTTATGAGTTGTAATATGACCTTTGTTTCTTGATATTACATCTTAAACTGTGGGTGCTAGCTATTCGATCCAGGTACTAGCACTACAAATACAGGGACTTGTACCTTATCAGGTTGGGTCCTCTACATCAAGCTACTATTCCTGTGTTAGTGATTGACATGATCTCATGGTAAGGACTAAAGTTACTTATAATGATGTTATAGCAATTTAAACATAATGACTTTGATCGTATTACTATACTTCAGATGAATTTTCATCGCATCATTCCACCAATGTTGTGACCTCGTTATTAACAACATCCAATGTCCATGATCAGGAAACCTTGATCATCTTGTTAATCAACGAGCTAGTTTATATGAGAGGCATAACTAGGAACTCTTTATTTTTTATTAAACACACACATATTAATGTTTCCGATTAATACAATTTTAGAATGCAAAATAAACATTTATCATAAACAAGGAATATGATAATAACCACCTTATTATTGCCTCTTGGGCATATTCCCTTTAGTCTCCCACTTGAACTAGAGTCAATAATAATCTAGTTTGAAAAACTTGCGCATTCAACACTTATGGCTTTCTGGTGTTGTATATACGCGTTTGCTAGTGGTAACATAATCTCCGGATCTGACACTTTCAGTCTGTGTATATTTGCATGTCTTTGCGTCTCCATGCATCACTCATACTCTAATGATATGGCATTGTATAAATTTGATATTTTGGTGAGACCTTTAGTTCCTCGGGGTTAAATCATGTCGATACTATTGTCGTATAATACATCTTTATAGTGTTAGCCCATTGTGAACCACACCTTAGTTTGATAACAAACTACTTGACACAAATGCCCTCCTTTGCTGCTACTATAGCAGTCATATACTCAGCCTTTTGTTGTAGTATCTGTCATAATGTCTTAACTTTGGAATTCATCCAAATTCATCATGGAACCTATTTTCCATTACATTGTAACACCCATAGTTTAAATTGAGACACACTTAATTTGTATCTTGTGACAAAACTAGTATCAATGTAACATTTTACAATGAACTATTTTTAACTGTTTGTCAACTCCACATAAATATATTCTTAGTTCTTCCAAAAGATCATAAGAATATCCTTACTATTGTCTAATGATCATCTTATGAGTCATTCTGGTATATGCTCATAACATTTAGAGCATAGGAAATATTTGGATGTGTACATATCATAGTATGATTGATCAAAATATTCTTGTCATTTCACTCACAAGTGCCAACACACTTAAATCTTGATTCAATCCTTTTCCATGCGACAAGAACCTTTCTTGTCATTTCCATATTGAAATCGTTCAATATCTCATATATGTACATTTGGCTCAACCATATTAGCGTCTCAATATATCCATATAGACGTTGATGCGTAATATTCGAGTTTTTCCTAAGTCTTTCATCAAAATGAAATTCTTAACCGGTGTCAATAAAAGATACATCATTTCCAATCAACAAGATCTCCTCCACATAATGTATCAGAAATATGTCTCAGTGCTCCCACTTAATTTCTTGTAAATGCAAGCATCTTCATCATCTCCGATGAAATTAAACCTTTTAACAGTTTCATCACGGTGAAGATTCCAACTCCGCGATGCTTACTTCAACCATTGAAGTTTGCATGCCCTTTTTAGCATCCTTTGAATTAACAAAACCCTTTGGATCGTGTCATGTACACATCCTAGGTAACCATTATATTAGAAGAACTTTGTTTTGTTTGTTCAACTACCATATGCCAAAATTATATGTAGTGGTTGCTACATTAATCCGTCCAGACTAAATATCGCTATGAAAGATCAAATATTGTCATAGTCAACTCCTTGAACATTGTCGTAAAAACTTTACCGACATGTCGACTATTTCATAGATGTGAAACATCCATGTCTATTTATTTATAGACCCAAATACGACCGATAGGTTTTACACCTTTTCGAAGGGTCTTCCAAGTTCAAAACTTGATTTCTCATGTATGGAACTATCACGGATTTTATGGCTTCAAGCCATTTGATGGAGTCGAGGCCCATCATCGCTTCTTTGCATGTAGTCGGTTTATCATTTTAAAACAATAGTGATTTTCTCTCAAATATTAGTATTTGATTGTTTACCCGACCTACTTGGGTCAATAGGAACTTAGACGTCCATGAACACAACCTTTGAGGCACATGATCCATGAGCATTGTGGATGCATCCGGAACATTTTCCAACGCTGCGCAACTCAGCACATATAGCTAAGGTTCAATAAACTTATCAAAGTTCTATTGTCCTCCCACTTAACTTCTCACGAAAATTCTTTCTCAAGAAACTCGACGTTCTAAGCGACAAACACTTTTGTCATCGGTGTTATGGAGGAATACCCAATGGTTATTCGAAATAACCTACAAAGACATGCTCATCCGACTTTGGTTGTAAACATTTTACTTATGCCTTAGCATACCAAAATTTAAGAAAGTACAACTTGGGTTTTATCCCAGACCATAACTTATATGATGTCATTTCAACGGATCACGATGGATATTTTTAGTGTAAAAGCGGTAGTCACTAAAGCGTTAATCTTTAAAATATAATGAAGTTTTATAAATGAAACCTTTGATATCACCATGTCAAACAAGGTTTCATTAAATATCTCGAACAATCCATATTCCTATGGTGTTTCAAGAAATGCAAATCTATGGAACGATTCCTCAAATCTTTAGGTGTTTTGCTAAACTTGTAACTCAAATATCTTCCTTTATGATCAAATCATAAATTCTTTATTTTCTTGTTACAATGATTTTCCACTTTATCTTGAAAGTCTTTGAACATTTTCAAATATTTCACACTTCTTCCTCATTAAGTAAATATATACATGTATTCACTTAAAATTCTGGAGAAATCATATGAAGTTGAAATCCGTCGCTCACGAGTACACATAATGGACTACATACATCAATATGTATAAATTCCAATAAGTTAGTCGTTCGTTCTTCTTTGGCCTTTGAACAAAGTTTCAATTATCTCCATAAAAGTCTCAAAAGTGCCATTTGATCAAAATCAAAAGACGCCAAAATTCCATCAAGATGGATTTTCTACATGTTTTCTTTACAATATAATTTAAATGACGATGTGTAAGTGATCTTTCAATCATTTGTCTTGCGACATTTTGCATTAGTTTTATGGACGTGATTTCTCCAACTAGACTTGTAAAGCATCCATCTTATATGGAATACGAGAATTATTTGAACAACCTTTTGTTCTCATAATACCTGACAAATAACAAATCTTGAAGGCAAGATTTTGATATCAACGAGAAATACAACAACACTTTGATTGTTTTTGATAAACATCATCACATATTCTCTTGCTGGTTACTTAGGCCATTGCAGTTCATAAATTTGTGTTGTTCTGTATGACACTTCACAATAACAAATTTGGTATCCAATACCCAAGAACCACATTTTTTAACAAGCAAAGAATACAACCATAACATATATATCATCTATATACCTAAGCTGGACATTTCCAGTCTTTTATTTTTATGCCAAATATTTCTTAGATTCTCTTTTAGCATTTCCTTTTTTAAAAGAATCTATCAACATCAATAGTGGCACCATATACATGACACATAGTCCAAGGCGTGTATAGTAAAATACTAATACCTTTGGACTTGCACTTTGAAGTAGATCACCATCATCAAATGTTTAGCGTTATTTCAAAATCCATTCTTAAGTAAATTTTCAGTGTAGTAAACATTTTACCTACATCTTCTATTCATCCTTATCATGAAAACTTTCATGATGAAGCTAATATATCTTATAAAGGCGAATGCGAGTATAATGTTACTTTCCAAAACGTTTTTGGAGGATGAGGATGTCTAGCGTCTCCAACCTTCGCAAATTCTCATCCAATATGAGAACATGTATTTTGCTAAATTATACTCTATCATTGTTAGACCCCTCCTTTGTAAAGGAAAAGGATCCCTGTGATTGCAATGCTAGTCCCTGGATCAATGCTAGCATCCACAGTTTAAGATGAAGTACACAGATACAAAGGTCGTTTATTACATTCATTCCAGAGATAAAACATAGTCTTTTACAACTCAGGGCCAAAGGCCTAATACAAGAGTTTATGGAATAATTAAATAAACACAAGTCCTCATCTTCATGTGCCACAGGCAAGCATGTTGAGTGTAGACTCATGACTCCTACTCATCATCGGAGTAACCTGCAACATCACAAGTTACAGCCACAGTGGGTCAATACTTTGGAATAATATTGGCAAGTGATACCTTAGTACATTCTTAAGTGGACTATATTACTATATGCATTTTGGCTAAGTGTAGCTTGGCTTGCTTTGTTTGAAAATAGGTTTTCCCTATTAGTTGAAATCTCTAAGTTTTTCTTTATCAAAATCTTCCCAAGAAACCACCAATAGACATTGGGATCCTTCCCCCTTGTTCACCCACAAGTTTTACTTAGAAGTTGGAGTGATGAGATTCTTTTAGCCTCCATGTCTTGATGCTCAAATTGTCCATTTCCATGGACTTGGCTAAGTACTTAGATTTTTCCATCTGCAGAGGTTGTGCACTTTCCCCACCAGACTTGGTTTCCCAAGACAGGACCTTTCAGAAGCCTTTCCTTAGTCAAATGGACGCGCTCCAACCTATCATTCCCACTACCACCAACTGTCCAAGTGACTAAGTTCTATCAACCTATATGATCAAGGCAGAGCCCATATTGCCAAGTGGTTGCACTGTAAGCTTTATCAACACTTGGCCTCCAAATCCCTTTGTGCCTGGGTGGCATACCACAAGTGAGATACACAAGCCAAATCCATGGCCTTGTGTAACCACTCAACCAAAAACCACCATTCAAGACCCATTCCACCCAGGAAGTTCATTTACTTAGTTGTTTTATTAAGAAAAGCATGAGTCCCAAAGGACTTAGAATTATTTTACCATAGCATGTACATACTTTACCAACCCTTGTTTTCTACTAGCTAGGCTAAGCATGGCATAGTAACTTAACTTAGGAAAATTCCCTAGCAATTCTACAATTCTACACTACATAGGATTTCCCAACATAGCATTTGGCAAAAGTAGCATGCAAGACTTAGCAAAAATAATTCTAATGCTTATTCAAAATAAAGGGTGGAAATATCATGAAGTATCACTTGCCTTGGTAATGGGGAGAGTAGCACTCTTCACAATCACAGTCACTAGCAAAATCTACACAAAAATTTATAGCATACAATTACACACAATTTTATATACAAGCAAAAATATGAATGCATGCATGCAAGAATTTACTAAGTGATGATTTTGAAAACCCTACCAAGCAAGTGCATGATACAGGAACATAACAAGTCACAAAGTTTGCCAATCAAACTTATTTGGCACTAATACAAATAACTAAACTAAAACTATACTCAAAATAGCCTTAAACATGTTTCTGTATATAAAGTCATTTTAACAGTTACTATTTGTTAAACACATTGGATATTCAGAAAGGTCTTGACTCACTGAATCCAACGGTATAAAGTTTGCAAAATTCCAACGTGGGAATCAAAAGTTATAGCCAATTGAAAATTTGATCCAAATCTGATTTTGAATTCTGTTTTTGAACTAACCCTAGACACGCGTCGCGTTATAACTGGTGAGTACCGGTTCGCACCGGATCACCCTCCTGCGCCGTTGGATCTAACTAACGTTGCGCGGCTCAGATCTGTCCATACCCCTTCGTTAAGTGAATTGTTTCTACGCGTAGGATCCAGATCTGACGGCTACAATCTATTAACCAGAAACGGGCGGCGCTAGCGGCGTTGACCGGCGGCGGCGCGTCTGACTACGGTGGCGCCGGCGCTCTAGGTCGTCCAGGGAAGCAAGAAGGCGCTTACCAGGACCGCGGTGGCGTGCTGAAGCTCGAGGTGGCTCTGGTTTGTCAAGGGGCGTGCAGATACGGCGATGATTGCTCGTCGGAGTAGAGACAGACGTCGACACGGTCGGTCGTCATCGTTGGCGAGGTTGTCGATCACTAGGAGGCAAACAAAGGGCGTGGTCAGATGCAGGAGATCATGGAGGAGATGTGTGTGTGAAGGAGGAAGCTTGGGGCGGTCTGGACTTACCACTGGAGGTCGTCGGAGTTGGAACCGAAGACGGTGGCGGCTAGTCGTCGATGTTGTTGGAGCTACGGTTCATGCGGAGGCAAATGGGGTGTGTCAGTAGGTGCGCAGAGACTCACTGAACAAGATAGCATGAATGAGAGGCAGAGGGGAGCTCGGAACTCACCGGAATTCGCCGGCGCAATCGTCGGAACAGCGGCGGAGTCGTGCGAGTCGTGGACAGCCTGGTGGCGTGAAGGCAAAATTGATTGGGGGGAAATG
The DNA here is from genome assembly GCA_910589765.1 of Avena atlantica. Taxonomy (NCBI): domain Eukaryota; kingdom Viridiplantae; phylum Streptophyta; class Magnoliopsida; order Poales; family Poaceae; genus Avena; species Avena atlantica. The sequence goes on along the minus strand of OU342738.1, from coordinate 178,180,005 downwards.
GTCGCGAGGAGGGGGAGATTTTATAGCTCGAGGCTCGACAGGAAACGCTCGTCATATCAATTCTAATTAAGCTCGCGGTATCAGTGCTGCAACGGCCAGCGGCGGAGATCATGCGCGGAATCAGGGGGAAGACGAAGACGACGTGGACAGGGCCCGCTGGTCGGTTAAATAGACAGAGGGGGCGTGGGGTCTGGCTATCAGTGACTGAAGGAGTGCGCTCGCGCGTGAGAGAAGAAAGGAAATGCCCCGGGTGGGCTTGATGGGCTTGATTCGCTGCTGGGCTAGAATTCTGGCGCGCGGCCTTTTTCTTTTGTTTACTCCTTTTCCTTTTTCTATTTCGATTTTCTGAATAGGTTTTCAAATGGTTTCAAGTTTAATTTGAATTCAAATATTTCTGAGGTTTTGTAGTGGTGAATTGATCTCAGAAATAGGTCAAAACCCATGGGGTTACTTTGTATAGGCTGGGTCAAGCTTGGATTTAAAATAATCAGAGACTTTGCATCTGGTTTGCAAATGTTTTAAAAAGGGGGTTTGAAATTATTTCTAAGTTGAAAACTTTGGTCCAAATTCTACACACAAACTATCCAACAATGAAGATAAGCATCTAGGTTCCTAAACTTTCAAGCATTCAAATGGTGATGGCCATTTGAATTAAATCTGCTCACATAAAATCATAGCACCAAGTGCTTTTGTTTCCCTGAAATGAATTTGAATATGATCTCAAATCTATATGCATGCATGAGTGATATGCAAACTTTGAAATCATGATTTTAGGGATGTTACAATCATATTGCAACCAAAACATTGTTTCAGACATCGCAATATCTTCCACACATGAAGGTTTCTGAAACAATTCTTTCAGCTCCTAGATAACCTTGATATTAAAGCAATCTTTTGAACATCAAGAATCATGGAGGAAAACATGATACTTTAGATACTAACACTGGAATTGTTACTATTAATTTAATACTAATTATTAAACTTCACGGAGTAAACAAAGTTTGTTGAAAGTTTGTAATAGGACTTTTAAACTTTAGATTGACACTCAAAATAATACGATACTAGTTCGTAAAGTAAATATCCAGAATTCTATAGTTCTACTATCTCAATTATAACTAAGCATAAGGTAGTGAACGGATGCCAATGACTACAACAAATCATGCAAATTCACTTTGATTTAATTTATTATAAATTGAGTTCGACTAATCCAAATTAGAAATGAACTTCCACTCAAAACCAACATCCCTCTAGTTGTTTTGGTGATTACATGAACCAAATCCACTACACCAAGTCCGATAATCATGGGAGTCGGTGTAGCTTCAAAGGCGAGAATCTATATGGGCATCATATTAACCATATGACTCATGCTTAACCTTTTGGTCCGTGTTCCGAGGCCATGTCTATACATGCTAGGCTCGCCAAGTAAGAACCTTAGTAGCCGCGTGTGTAAAAATGTCTTACACCCGTTGTATGCAAGCGTAGAGTCTATCACACCCGATCATCACGTGGTGTCTCGAAACAACAAACTTTCTTAACGGTGCATATTAAAGGAAGAACACATTTTTGTTTTGATATTTAAATGAGGGGTCATCTTATAATGCTACTAAAGTGCCAAACAAGCAATATAAGATGCATACAAACATCATATGCTAAAAGTGATATGATATGGTTCTTGCACTTGATCATTATCTTGTGCATGGTGGTATGATCTTTATCATTCCTATGTGTGTAAGGACAAGGTATATGGAACTTACACTTTGGCATATTATAATTTCCAATAGTATCAAACCATACTACAAATTATAATTCTACCATATCATAGTACTTTCCCAGCAAAACCAAAAAATTAGATGCCTCTAATTTATCTTTTGCATGTTTTACGTGGCCGAGGGCTTTGGAAGATAGAACCGTTTCTTACTTACGAACGTAGAACCACAACGATGATAATCAAATTATTGGCAACTCGTTGTAAATCAGATGTTGACTATAGTAGGAGAGACAAACACCCGCAAGCCACTTATGCAAAACTAGTTGCATGTCAAGCGTGGAACATGTCTCATGTGCGAGGACATGTAAATTTTGTCTGGGACGCTTCATCCCACTATGCCACCAATATAAAAAAATACACATAAGAAGTAATAACATGACCATCAGCGCCCACAAACTCAGATGTGTACTACCCATGCAAAGCATCTACGCATAGATCCGTCTTTGATACCACTGTTGGGTTCGCAGTATAGAAAACAAAAACAATTCATATGATGAGAACAACTTAGCACCAAGATCTATCTATCTAGATATAAGCAATGTGTGGATATACATCCATAGAGAACTTACCCTCGAAGACCAACAAAGCATTCTGAGATTGGTTCTTGTGGATGATGTAGTCGTTCACTTGCCGATCTCAAGATCGTGATGAAGTCCAGCCGGTCCAGCACCAGCAAGTCTAGCACCGCAAAGTAGAGGTACATCCGTGATCACACAGACGTCCAGGTACCCCGACAACCTCAAAGTCCTCGCTCCAGCAAAGAGCGGAAGAGCAAATCATTGCTCCAGAAAAAGCCACCGGGAACATGTATCTCGCTAATCCGAGACCATGGGGAAATTCTAGATGGGGAGAGAGATCTTTCACGAGGAGGTGTGAGTGAGAAGTGAGAGGAGGGGCTCCTTTTATAGGAGGAGGGGGCAGAAAAGGGCCATGGCCGGCTGTAACATCCCTAAATTCATATTCCAAAACTCATTCATATCATCTAAGCATTCATCATAATTTAGGGTTCTCCTCAAAAACAGAAGCTTGTGCTATGATTTCATGTGAGTAAAATTTCACTCATTAGACCATCACTTTTGAAACTTAAATGTTAAGAAATTTGTTTGCTTGCCCCACTATTGGAAAGATCAGGTGTAAAAGTTTAACCAAGATTTTTCAAATTAGAAATAATTTCAAAACCTCTGTTTTCAAACATTGCAATTTGAAATTTTTAGTGCCAAGTCTGGTGGTTTGAAATCCAAGTTTGAACAAGCCTTTGCAAGGCAACCCCATGAGCTTTGACTCATTTCTGAGACCAAGTCACCCCTGCAAAACCACAGAAAGATTTGAATTCAAATTTACTTTGAAACTATTTGAAAACCTAATCAGAAAATCGAATAAAAAAAGAAAAAGACTAAACAAAGGAAAAGGGCCAAGCGCCAGGAAACTGACCCAGCAGCGAACCCAGCCCAGCAAGCCCACCCGGGGATTCCTTTTTTCTTCTTTCACGCGCAAGCGCACGCGTTCAGCCGCTGACAGACAGACCCCACCCTCATTTCGCACACGTCGCTGACAAGCAGGCCCTGTCCACGCTGTCATCGTCTTCCCCAAACCTCGCCCGCGACCACGTCGCAGCTGCAGTGACTGCCGGTGATGGCGTGGTTTAACTGGGCCATTAAACACAGGCGTTTCCTGTCGAGGCACCGGCTATAAGATCCCCACATCCCCACGATCATTTTCCCCCAGTCAATCGCACACTCACGCCACCAGGCTGCCCACGACTCGCTCGAGACCGCCGCAGACAGAGTTAGCTCCGGCGACCGATTCAGGTGAGCCCCGTGCGCCCCTTCCCCTCTGGATTGTTCGAGACGCTTAGTAATCCTCTTGCGCACCTTCTAACCACAACAGAGCATCCTGTACTGCCCCAGGTCGACGTGTTCGCTTGACGCCGTAAGCACCCGACGACCACCCCAACTCCGGCGAGCAATCTCAGTAAGTTCCGAGCGCCCCTTGCTTTCTTATTCACCCGAGCGTGTTCGCATTTGTTCTGCGCATCTCCTAAACTCATTGGTTCGTGCTAGGGCGACGCTGAACCTCGGCAACGACTCCGACAACACCCACCCGACGCCAGACGCAACTCCGACGAGATCTAGAGCCCATCTCCGAGCGCCCCTCCGTAAGCCAGTACCACGACGAGCTTCAGCAGCCTCCGGCGAACCTGGTAATACCCCTCTCCCTCTCGCGGACGATGTAGAACGCCGGCGCCACCATAATCAGACGCGCCGCCGCTAGTCAACACCGTCAGCGCCGCCCGTTTGTGGTTGATGGTTTGGTCCGTTGGATCTGCATCGTAGGGCTAGGATAGATCTAGGATGAAGCGGTAAGCGCGCGTCTGGATCGTTAGATCTAAGTTAGATCGTGTGGTCCGCAGCGCTCGATCCGCGCGAACCGGTACGCACCAGTGAGGTTGCGACGCGTGGCAGGGTTTAATTCAAAAACAGAATTTAAAACCTGATTTAGATCCAAACTTCAAACTACTATAACTTTTGAATGCCACGTTAGAATTTTACAAATTTTATACCATTGGATTCAGTGAAACCAGACCTTTCTGAATGTCCAATTTGTTTAACAAATAGTAACCATTAAAATGACTTTATTTGTGAAATCATATTTAAAGCTATTTTGAGTATAGATTTGTTTTGATAATTAGTTTTAATGTTAAATAAGTTTGTTAGGGCAAATTTGGTGCCCTGTTATGTTTCAGTAGCATGAACATGCTTGGTAAAATTTCCTAAATCACCACTTAGTAAAATTCTTGCATGCATGCATTCATATTATTTTTTATTAAATAAATTGTGTGAAATTGAATGTTACAATTTTTCTTGTAGATTTTGCTAGTGATTGTGATTGTGAAGAGTGCTATTCTCCCCACTACCAAGGCAAGTGATATTTTCATGAATAACTCTATCCTTTGTTTTGTACTATCATTAGATATTTTGCTAAGTCTTGCATGCTATTTTTGCCTAATGCTAAGTTTGGGAAATCCTAAGTAGTGTAGAATGATAGATTTGCTAAGGAATTTTCCTAAGATAGGTTACCATAACATGCTTAGCCTAGCTACTTAGCAAACAAGGGTGGTGAACATCTATACTTATTATGATGAAAATATTTCTAAGTCAAGAGACTTATGCTTTCTTAATAAAACAAACTAAGTCAAATGAACCTCCTGGGTGGATTGGAAAGATTGGGTTATGTTGAGTGGTTACACAAGGCCATGGACTTGGGTTGTGTATCTCACTTGTGGAATGCCACCCAGGCACAAAGGGATTTGGAGGCCAAGTGTTGAGAAAGCTTACAGTGCAACCACTTGGCAATATGGGCTCTGCCTTGATCATATAGGTTGCTAGAACTTGGTCACTTGGACAGTTGGTGGTAGTTGGGATGATAGGTTGGAACGCGTCCATTTGACTAAGGAAAGGCTTCTGAAAGGTCCTGTCTTGGGAAACCAAGTCTGGTGGGGAAAGTGCACAACCTCTGCAGATGGAAAACCTAAGTACTTAGCCTAGTCCAAGGCAATGGACAATTTGAGCATCAAGACATGGAAGCTACAAGAATCTCATCACTCCAACTTCTAAGTAAAAATTGGTGGGTGAACATGGGTGAAGGACCCCAATGTCTATTGGTGGTTTCTTAGGGAATGTTTTGACAAAGAAAAACTTAGTGATTTCAACTAATAGGTAAAACTTATTTTCAAGCAAAGCAAGCCTAGCTACACTTAGCCAAAATGCATATATTAATATAGTCCACCTAAAATATACTAAGGTATCACTTGCCAATACTATTCCAAAGTATTGACCCTCTGTGGCTGTAACTTGTGATGTTGCAGGTTACTCCGATGATGAATAGGAGTCATGAGTCTACACTCAACATGCTTGCCTGTGGCACATGAAGATGAAGACTTATGTTTATTTAATTATTCCATAAACTCTTGTATTAGGCCTATGGCCCTGAGTTGTAAAAGACTATGTTTTATCTCTGGAATGAATGTAATAAACGACCTTTGTATCTGTGTACTTCATCTTAAACTGTGGATGCTAGCATTGATCCAGGGACTAGCATTGCAATCACAGGGATCCTTTCCTTTATAAAGGAGGGGTCTAACAGATGGTATCAGAGCACTGTGTTGCCTGTAGGATTATGACCCTAGGATTGGAAAACCACTAAGGAAAAAGTTTTCAACTACTTCTACACTTGTCTATTCTTCTCGTAAAACTTTTCTAATCTCTTTCAACTTACTTTGTAGATGAACTCCATCAACGAAGCCGTGAAGAAAGGACCACTCATGACCATGACCTTGGAGTGTGAAACTGAGTTTCCCAATATCCTCAAGGACCTCATGGTGGCAATGGAAGCACATGGTGCAGCTGTGTACAAGGGCTTTCCAGTGATGGATGAAGGAGTGGAGTATTGGTGGGTGCAACTTCACTTGTACAAAAACAAGGAAGACAACCACAAAGAAAGGGGATTCTGCATGTACACCAACACTACAATGCACACCACATTCTTTGAGTCAGCCAGGGATGCAGCTTGGAGGACTATCAAAGAACTAAGTGCTAGAGTCAAGTGCAGAATGCTCAACCTCCAAAAGGACTTAGAGAAAGAGAAGGAGCTTACTCAAGAGTTGGAAACCACCAACCAAGAGATAAGGGGAGATGTTATAGACTTAGTGATAGAGTCAAGAGAGCAAGATTGGTGGATTGCCTCTAGGAACATTGTGTTTGCTAATAGATCCCGTGAGATTGGATTGTAAGGGCACTTCATTAGATGGACCACCACTTATCACCTTATTTCCAAAAATGATACTTTAAATAAGTATGGACCTTGATTGATGTAATGGACTTATGTATGCATGACTTGTGTGATGATTGTGATCCATGGATATGTATGAATGTTTGTCTTGATTTACCTTGAATTGTGTTGTTCTAACTTTTTCATTCTTATAAATAGATGCCTATTTCCATCAGCACTGTTGAGGAGTTTCAGGTTACTCGTTTTGGTCCTCGTATCGTTGAGCTTACCACTCTGCTCGATCTCCCTCTTCCCACCATCACGGTGTACCCACTTACCAAGTTCGAGAGGAAAGACCTCTGGGGCTTCAAGGTGAACCAGCCCGGACGCCAGACTGAGCCTACTACGGAGGTCATTGTCTTCAAGCTGATGCACGACGACAGGGAGAGAGGCATGGAGGTAGTCATGCAGGATCTGATAGGACGACTATTAGGCCGTCACTCCCGACAGGTTAGGGGCACCCACTTTCACGTCTTCGGGAGACGTGATGTTGATGGAGAGTCCATCGACTTTGAGGACGACTCGAGGAGCACTGCAGAGCCGATACGTCTCTACCTTCAGGACTTAGAGACTCTTCTCAGGCACGTAGATACGAACAGGACGAACGTCATGCTCGGTAATGACGAGCTTCAGGTGCAGCTTCGCGAGAAGGACAAGCTTTTTGCACAGCAGGATGAGATGATCAAGGAAATGGAGACAAAGTTCGAGGCCCAGGACCGCAAGTTCAAGAGTCAGGAGAAACGCGTCCAGGATAGGAACAAGAAGATCCGGGACATGATCGAGGAACTGAAGTCCAAGGATTTCGAGCTAGAGCAGCAGCAGATGGTTATTGAGAGACTTCGTTCCCAGAAGAGGGCTCTCAAGGCCAAGGTCGATTCCTTGACCACTACGATCGAGGAGAACAAGACCGCGATGGAGAACGCAGGTCTTACCTTCGTCGAGGAGGAGATTGTTATTGATGAGTAGACTTGACTATTCGTTCACCTTATCATATTCATACTTATTATTGTGAACTTGTTATTGGACCATCCGACATGTGGATGGCTTGCCACTTGTGTGTTTTATTTCATGAACTTATCATTTGGTTGTTGAGTTTTATTCTTATGTTGCATGTTATGTGAAATGCTTGTGATGTATTGTGCATAAAACATCTAAGGGTATCTCATACTTATCTATTTGAATAAACCACAGATGCCTTCCCGTCGCGCAAACCCCAACCCCAATAACATCACCCCGGAAATGCAACAAATGATGAATGCGCAAACACAGCTTATGCAAATGATGACGACATTCATTCAAAATCAGAATAACAACAACAACAACCCCAACAACAACAACAACAACCCCAAAAACAACAACAACAACCCACCGGGTTTTGATATGCTCACCAGATTTCTGCGATTGGGGCCAGCAAAGTTTTCGGGAACAACTGACCCCATGGTGGCCAATGACTGGCTACGTTCCGTGAACAAGGACTTAGTGACCGTGGGCTGCACGGTTGCCGAAAAAGTCAGATTCGCAGCACATTTGTTGGAAGGACCAGCCGCCACATGGTGGGACAACTTCCAAATCACCACTCCTATTGATGACGTGACTTGGGCTATCTTCGAAGATGGCTTTCGCACTGCTCATATCTCATCAGGAATGATGAGTCTGAAAAAGAAGGAGTTTCACAACCTGAAACAGCGCCACCGCAACGTGGCAGAATACATAGAAGAGTTCAACAATCTGGCGCGCTATGCACCGGATGAGGTTGACACAGATGCCAAAAGAAAGGAAAAATTTCTGGAAGGCTTGAATGATGAGCTGAATCTACAGTTGTCTGTGGCATATGTCCCAAATTATCAGTCTTTGTGTGACAAGGCTGCTATTTTGGAATGTAAAATGAAGCAAGTCGAGAGTAGAAAGAGGAAACACTCCGACAAGCACAGCTCGGGATCGTCTCACAAACGATCTCACTATGATGACAGTGGCAACTCAGGATCCCATAAACATGGGAAATTCAGCAAGCACCACCACAACCGTCATGACAACAAGCATCACCGCAGTCATGACAAGGACAAGTACAAGAACCACAAGGGTGGACATAAGAGCCACTATGGTGGAAATGGTAGTGGAAGTGGAGGCCAACCTCCTAAAAAGGACATTAGTCAGGTTTAGTGCTTCAAATGCAAGAAGCTGGGGCATTATGCTAATGAGTGCCCTGAGAAGAAAGTAGAAGGACCTAACAAGACAAATCCTTTTCAGAAAGGACAGGTTAACCACATCAATGTGGAGGAGGTCTATGAGGGGCCTGATGCCGTGGCTGGTAAGTTTAGACTCAATTCAATTTCAGCATTTGTACTCTTTGATACTGGTGCATCTCATTCATTCATATCAAAAGCATTTGTTGAAAGAAATGAACTACCGATAGAAACCATTGGGTGTCCTATAAGAGTAAGTTCTCCAGGGGGAGAAATGATAGTAAACTCAGGATGTCATGACTTAGTCATAGAGTTTGGAAAACATAAGTTTCCAGTGAACCTAATAATCTTGGATTCCCAAGGACTGGATGTGATTTTGGGAATGGATTGGATGGCTAAGTATGAAGGAGTATTAGATTGTGCCAATCGTTCAGTTACACTCACAACCCCCGAAGGAAAAAGAATAAAATTCAAGTCAAACTTTGAATCCAAAGGAAGTAAGCTGAATTCTCTTAAGGGGGTTAGCATGGACAGTGTGCCAATAGTATGTGAGTATCCGGATGTGTTTCCGGAAGAGTTACCAGGAATGCCACCGGATAGAGATGTGGAGTTTCTGATAGATTTGGTGCCAGGATCAGGACCAATAGCTAAGAGACCGTACAAAATGTCAGTTGATGAACTGAAAGAGCTCAAGAAACAGCTAGGAGAACAGTTACAGAAAGGGTTTATTCAACCAAGTTATTCATCTTGGGGAGCCCGAGTATTGTTCGTGGAGAAGAAAGATAGAACACAAAGATTATGTATTGACTACCGTTCTCTCAACGAAGTTACCATCAAGAACAAATATCCTTTCCCAAGAATCAACGACTTGTTTGATCAGCTAGAAGGAGCATGTGTATTCTCGAAGATTGATCTCCGGTCAGGTTATTTTCAACTCAAGATAAGAGAACAAGACATACCAAAAACAGCATTCACCACAAGGTATGGATTGTATGAGTATACTGTGATGCCTTTTGGTTTAACCAACACTCCGGCATACTTCATGAATATGATGAACAAAGTGTTCATGGAATTTCTTGACAAGTTCGTTGTCGTTTTCATCGATGACATCTTGGTCTACTCCAAGAGCAAGGAAGAACACGAAAGACACTTACGCTTGATACTTGAGAAACTGAGGGAACATAAACTTTATGCCAAATTCAGCAAGTGTGAGTTCTGGCTAGAGAAAGTTGGTTTTCTTGGTCATGTGATGACGAAGGATGGTGTGGCAGTTGATCCTGCTAAGGTTTCAGCTGTGATAGAATGGGAATCACCCAAGAATGTGAAAGAAGTTCGTAGTTTCCTCGGCTTAGCAGGTTACTACAGAAGGTTCATTGAAATTTTTTCGAAGGTTGCTAAGCCAATGACGGAATTGCTAAAGAAGGACAAGAAATTTGCTTGGTCTGAAGGTTGTGAAGTCAGCTTCCAAGAATTGAAGAAGAGACTAGTGACAGCACCAGTTCTATGTCTGCCAGATTTGGAAAAGGATTTCCAAGTATATTGTGATGCTTCACATCAAGGTTTGGGTGACGTACTTATGCAAGACGGTAAAGTCGTAGCCTATGCTTCGAGACAACTCAAAACTCATGAAGTAAACTATCCTACTCATGATTTGGAGTTGGCCTCTGTCGTCCATGCACTCAAAACATGGAGACATTACCTTTTGGGAAAACGATGTGAAGTGTTCACCGATCATAAAAGCTTGAAGTATATCTTCACCCAGAAGGAAATCAACATGAGACAAAGAAGATGGCTAGAACTTATCAAGGATTACGACTTAAGTTTGCAATACCATCCCGGTAAAGAAAATGTAGTAGCGGATGCTCTAAGTCGTAAGACGTTTGTTAATGGCCTTACCAAAGGTGATTTGCCAGAAGACTTGTGTAAGCAATTCAAAGAACTCCGATTGGAAATTGTTCCTGAAGGACATCTCATGTCTTTGGATGTTCAACCCACTCTATTGGACAAGATCCAAGAAGCCCAGAAGGCCGATAAGGAAATTGAAAAGATTAAGGAAAATATTAGTCTAGGGAAGGCTAAGAGTTTCCGTATAGACGAACAAGGTACTCTATGGCACGGGAAACGTATATGTGTTCCACAAGACCCGGAGTTGCGGAAACTGATCTTACAAGAAGGTCACAACTCTCCGTATTCTATTCACCCAGGAAACACCAAGATGTACATGGATATGAAAGAAAGATTTTGGTGGAACAATCTGAAAAGGGACATCGCCAAGCACATCGCTTTGTGTGATGTGTGTAGCAGAGTAAAAGCGGAGCATCAGAAACCAGCAGGTTTACTTCAACCGCTGCCTATTCCTGAATGGAAGTGGGAAAATATTGGTATGGATTTCATTACCGGACTACCAAGGACCAGGACATGGTATGATTCTATATGGGTAGTAGTGGATCGCCTAACTAAGGTGGCTCATTTTATACCCGTGAAGACAACATATACAAGTGCCAAGTTAGCAAAAATCTACATGAGCAGAATAGTATGCCTTCATGGTGTACCTAAGAGTATAGTATCAGATAGAGGAACTCAGTTCACTTCTCACTTTTGGAGACAGCTTCATGAATCCTTAGGAACGAGATTATAATTCAGCACTGCTTTTCATCCTCAAACTGATGGACAAACAGAAAGGACTAACCAGATTCTTGAAGACATGTTGAGGGCATGTGCCTTAGACTACGGAGCAAGTTGGGATGAAAGCTTGCCTTATGCAGAGTTCTCTTACAATAACAGTCATCAATCTAGTATTGGAGTGGCACCGTTTGAGTTACTCTATGGAAGGAAGTGTACCACCCCATTGCTATGGAATGGTGTGGGAGAGAGAAGTTTATTTGGACCTGATCTTATCAAATACGCCGAAGAGAAAGTCAAATTGGTTAAAGATAGATTGAAGATAGCACAGTCCAGACAGAAAAGCTACGCGGATTCTAAGCGTAGAGAAGTCACCTACGAAGTTGGGGATAGAGCTTAACTTAGAGTATCACCACTTCGTGGAGTGAAAAGATTTGGAGTCAAAGGAAAGTTGGCACCAAGATATGTTGGACCATTCAAGATTCTAAGTCGCAAAGGAGAAGTTGCATATGAAGTTGAATTGCCAGAATCTCTGTCAGCTGTCCATAATGTGTTTCATGTGAGTCAGCTCAAGAAATGTCACCCAGAGATGGAGGAATCATCCTTGAAGGATACCATACCTTTGGAAGAAATCCAATTAGAAAGTGATCTCACCTATGAGGAAAAGCCTGTCAAGATTCTTGAGACCGCAGAAAGAGTCACAAGGACAAAAACTATCAAGTTTTGCAAAGTGCAATGGAATCATCACTCCGAAGAAGAAGCAACATGGGAAAGAGAAGATGATCTTCGGAAAGACCACCCTCACCTATTTGCTAGCCAATCCGAATCTCGAGGGCGAGATTCATCTTAAGGGGGTTAGATTTGTAACATCCCTAAATTCATATTCCAAAACTCATTCATATCATCTAAGCATTCATCATAATTTAGGGTTCTCCTCAAAAACAGAAGCTTGTGCTATGATTTCATGTGAGTAAAATTTCACTCATTAGACCATCACTTTTGAAACTTAAATGTTAAGAAATTTGTTTGCTTGCCCCACTGTTGGAAAGATCAGGTGTAAAAGTTTAACCAAGATTTTTCAAATTAGAAATAATTTCAAAACCTCTGTTTTCAAACATTGCAATTTGAAATTTTTAGTGCCAAGTCTGGTGGATTGAAATCCAAGTTTGAACAAGCCTTTGCAAGGCAACCCCATGAGCTTTGACTCATTTCTGAGACCAAGTCACCCCTGCAAAACCACAGAAAGATTTGAATTCAAATTTACTTTGAAACTATTTGAAAACCTAATCAGAAAATCGAATAAAAAAAGAAAAAGACTAAACAAAGGAAAAGGGCCAAGCGCCAGGAAACTGACCCAGCAGCGAACCCAGCCCAGCAAGCCCACCCGGGGATTCCTTTTTTCTTCTTTCACGCGCAAGCGCACGCGTTCAGCCGCTGACAGACAGACCCCACCCTCATTTCGCACACGTCGCTGACAAGCAGGCCCTGTCCACGCTGTCATCGTCTTCCCCAAACCTCGCCCGCGACCACGTCGCAGCTGCAGTGACTGCCGGTGATGGCGTGGTTTAACTGGGCCATTAAACACATGCGTTTCCTGTCGAGGCACCGGCTATAAGATCCCCACATCCCCACGATCATTTTCCCCCAGTCAATCGCACACTCACGCCACCAGGCTGCCCACGACTCGCTCGAGACCGCCGCAGACAGAGTTAGCTCCGGCGACCGATTCAGGTGAGCCCCGTGCGCCCCTTCCCCTCTGGATTGTTCGAGACGCTTAGTAATCCTCTTGCGCACCTTCTAACCACAACAGAGCATCCTGTACTGCCCCAGGTCGACGTGTTCGCTTGACGCCGTAAGCACCCGACGACCACCCCAACTCCGGCGAGCAATCTCAGTAAGTTCCGAGCGCCCCTTGCTTTCTTATTCACCCGAGCGTGTTCGCATTTGTTCTGCGCATCTCCTAAACTCATTGGTTCGTGCTAGGGCGACGCTGAACCTCGGCAACGACTCCGACAACACCCACCCGACGCCAGACGCAACTCCGACGAGATCTAGAGCCCATCTCCGAGCGCCCCTCCGTAAGCCAGTACCACGACGAGCTTCAGCAGCCTCCGGCGAACCTGGTAATACCCCTCTCCCTCTCGCGGACGATGTAGAACGCCGGCGCCACCGTAATCAGACGCGCCGCCGCTAGTCAACACCGTCAGCGCCGCCCGTTTGTGGTTGATGGTTTGGTCTATTGGATCTGCATCGTAGGGCTAGGATAGATCTAGGACGAAGCGGTAAGCGCGCGTCTGGATCGTTAGATCTAAGTTAGATCGTGTGGTCCGCAGCGCTCGATCCGCGCGAACCGGTACGCACCAGTGAGGTTGCGACGCGTGGCAGAGTTTAATTCAAAAACAGAATTTAAAACCTGATTTAGATCCAAACTTCAAACTACTATAACTTTTGAATGCCACGTTAGAATTTTACAAATTTTATACCATTGGATTCAGTGAAACCAGACCTTTCTGAATGTCCAATTTGTTTAACAAATAGTAACCATTAAAATGACTTTATTTGTGAAATCATATTTAAAGCTATTTTGAGTATAGATTTGTTTTGATAATTAGTTTTAATGTTAAATAAGTTTGTTAGGGCAAATTTGGTGCCCTGTTATGTTTCAGTAGCATGAACATGCTTGGTAAAATTTCCTAAATCACCACTTAGTAAAATTCTTGCATGCATGCATTCATATTATTTTTTATTAAATAAATTGTGTGAAATTGAATGTTACAATTTTTCTTGTAGATTTTGCTAGTGATTGTGATTGTGAAGAGTGCTATTCTCCCCACTACCAAGGCAAGTGATATTTTCATGAATAACTCTATCCTATGTTTTGTACTATCATTAGATATTTTGCTAAGTCTTGCATGCTATTTTTGCCTAATGCTAAGTTTGGGAAATCCTAAGTAGTGTAGAATGATAGATTTGCTAAGGAATTTTCCTAAGATAGGTTACCATAACATGCTTAGCCTAGCTACTTAGCAAACAAGGGTGGTGAACATCTATACTTATTATGATGAAAATATTTCTAAGTCAAGAGACTTATGCTTTCTTAATAAAACAAACTAAGTCAAATGAACCTCCTGGGTGGATTGGAAAGATTGGGTTATGTTGAGTGGTTACACAAGGCCATGGACTTGGGTTGTGTATCTCACTTGTGGAATGCCACCCAGGCACAAAGGGATTTGGAGGCCAAGTGTTGAGAAAGCTTACAGTGCAACCACTTGGCAATATGGGCTCTGCCTTGATCATATAGGTTGCTAGAACTTGGTCACTTGGACAGTTGGTGGTAGTTGGGATGATAGGTTGGAACGCGTCCATTTGACTAAGGAAAGGCTTCTGAAAGGTCCTGTCTTGGGAAACCAAGTCTGGTGGGGAAAGTGCACAACCTCTGCAGATGGAAAACCTAAGTACTTAGCCTAGTCCAAGGCAATGGACAATTTGAGCATCAAGACATGGAAGCTACAAGAATCTCATCACTCCAACTTCTAAGTAAAAATTGGTGGGTGAACATGGGTGAAGGACCCCAATGTCTATTGGTGGTTTCTTAGGGAATGTTTTGACAAAGAAAAACTTAGTGATTTCAACTAATAGGTAAAACTTATTTTCAAGCAAAACAAGCCTAGCTACACTTAGCCAAAATTCATATAGTAATATAGTCCACCTAAAATATACTAAGGTATCACTTGCCAATACTATTCCAAAGTATTGACCCTCTGTGGCTGTAACTTGTGATGTTGCAGGTTACTCCGATGATGAATAGGAGTCATGAGTCTACACTCAACATGCTTGCCTCTGGCACATGAAGATGAAGACTTATGTTTATTTAATTATTCCATAAACTCTTGTATTAGGCCTATGGCCCTGAGTTGTAAAAGACTATGTTTTATCTCTGGAATGAATGTAATAAACGACCTTTGTATCTGTGTACTTCATCTTAAACTGTGGATGCTAGCATTGATCCAGGGACTAGCATTGCAATCACAGGGATCCTTTCCTTTATAAAGGAGGGGTCTAACACCGGCAGCCAAAAAGGGTGCCCCACCTCTTCCTCCATTCATGTGAGTGGAGATCCCACTCACACAAATGGCTCTCCATTTCCTCCACTCAAAATCCCACTCAAATCCCATTAAATTTTCACCAAATTTAATGCAATCTCTCATTAAATAAAACTCATTTTATTTATTTATTAAAAAAAATTAATTACATTAATTAACAAACATTCACATAAAACCCCTTGCAACATTTCAATTTCACATGCAGAACCAATTTCAGCAATTTCACTCGAAACAATTCTGGTTTCCATTTAAATAATTCCAGCACTTTCTTTTTCTTTCTCTGGCATCTTATTTTCTCCAAATGGTGTCGGTATTCCTTAAGTGTGTCACCCTACGGTTCGCGAATAATGCAGACATGATCGAGACCCCTCTCCGATCACTAATCAGCAACGGGGCCTGGAGATTCGTACTGACTCCCACACATTCAACAATGACTTCTAGTGATCGTGTGAACCTTTTACATTCCAACTAAATTCTTTTGTCTCGTGATATTTTACATGTCCGATATTCGATCGTCAGTATCCCCATACCTAGTTTGATCTCATTACCAACATGTACTCTTTTCTTGTTCCCATGATATAACATTCTAGTGATCTCCATCAATTGCTTGCAAGCGATATCAATGTGATATCACCGAGAGGGCCCAGAGTATATCTCTGCGTCATCGGGATGGACAAATCCCACTCTTGATCCATGAGCCTCTACATAAGACTATCGGAGTATCTGAACCCACCTTTATAATTACCCTGTTACGATGTGACATTTGATGTTATCAAGCTACCCTTCTTGTGTTAGTGATTAACATGATCCCATGGTCTAAGGACTAAAGTTACTTGTAATGATGTTATAGAAATTTAAACATAATGACTTTGATCGTATTACTATACTTCGGATGAATGTTCATATCATTCCACCAATGTTGTGACCTTGTTATTAACAACATCCAATGTCCATGATCAGGAAACCTTGATCATCTTGTTAATCAACGAGCTAGTTTATATGAGAGGCATAACTAGGAACTCTTTATTTTCTTATTAAACAAATATGTATTAATGTTTATGATTAATACAATTATAGCATGCAAAATAAACATTTATCACAAACAACGAATACGATAATAACCACATTATTATTGCCTCTCAGGCATATTCCCTTCACACTGACGAATCTACTGAGCGCTACGTTCGCCCAGCCAGCTGTTGGATGCCCTTGACGTTCTTTGCTTCTCCATGGCCAGTATGGCCTTTATCTTCTTAGGGTTTGCTTTGATGCCTCTCGAGAGATTAAGTACCTGAGTAATTGACCGCAAGGGACGCTGAAGGCGCATTTGTTCAGGTTCAGCTTAATCCTATAACGATCAATGTTTGGCTTTCCTTGGTATTTACCACAATCTCATCAACATATACTTGGATGTTGTGAACAATTTTGGTTCTTCAGGCAGGCATGCATGCACCATTGATAGGTTGCACCTGCGTTCTTGAGCCCAAAAGGTATTCTGTTGTAGCAGAAGACTCTGAATGGCGTAATGAACGTTGTTTTCTCCTGGTCCTCCACCTTCATTCGAATATGGTTGTAGCCTGAGTAGGCATCAAGGATAGAGAGGTGCTCACATGCCGTGGTGGAATCGATGATTTGATCAATCCGCGGTAATGGGAAGTGGTCCTTCGGGCAGTGCTTGTTAAGAGATGTGAAGTCCACACACATCTGCAGGATGTCCTGTCGTTATTTGGTACTAGCACAGGGTTGGCTTCCCAGGTGTTTTCCTTGATTTCTCGTATGAAGTCAGCATCGAGGAGTCTATTGACTTCCATGCCAACTGTTGCGGCTCGTCTTTCAGACAGTCGATGCATCGACTACTTGTCTGGTCGTGCATCCGGATACACATTGAGTGCATTCTCGGTGAATTCCCTAGGGACTCCTGCCATGTCTATAGGACACCAGGCGAAAATCTCCCAGCACTCACGGAGTAATTCAACAAGCGCGAGTTCCAATGCGGAACTCAAGTCGTTGGAGATGAGGGCCATCTTGGTGGGGTCCATCGGGTGGACCTGGATCGTCTTGGTGTTGACCGTGGAGTCGAAGGACTGGTCAGGAGCATTTTGTTTGGTCACAGGAGGGAGGCTGGTGTCTGTTGAATCCTTTAGCCTTGCAAGCTCCTCTTGCATGCCGAAAGACTAGGAGATTCTGTTGAATTCCCTATCACAGCTGTCCGATCTAGTGAAGCTCCTTGGAACAGTGATGACGCCGTTGTCCTGGCATTTTTAGCAGGAGGTACTCATAGTGGGTAACGCCAGGAACAGATCGAATTCCACGACCGAGGATGGTGTGGTACTATGATGGCCAATCGACCACCTCGAACTCGAGTCTCTCACACCTGAAGTTCTTGGGGGTGCCGAAGATGACGTCGAGCCATATCTTCCCCAAGGGTAAACTCCCTTTCCTAGGACGATGTCGTGGAAGGTTGTGTCGGATGCCTCTAGGTTAGAGAGTGGGATCTGCATGTCATCCGGGGTGCTGGCGAACATAAGGTTTACGCCGCTACCACCGTCCATGAATACCCGACTCATCTTGAACCCGCCGATCTAAGCCTCGAGCACTAGGGCAAAATGGCCTAGGCGAGGGATTTGGCGGGGATGATCGGGTCGGTCGAAAGTGATGCATGATTCTGAGCCGTTGAGGTACTCAGGTATGTCCGGTGGGGAGGTCATAGACAGGTTTAACTATCGAGTGATCGTCTTTTCGATCCTATTGAATGTCGGGGATATGACCCCAGGTACCCCCAGAGTAGAGGTATAAAGAGATGTACTAGAGGAAGAAACAATTTAATAAAAAGATCTATGTGGAAAAGAGACACATATCAATGAAAGATAAACATCATAAAGGAAAAGAGAATGAAAAATTGATCTGGGCCAAGTCAGAACAAATTCGCCCTAGAAAAAGTCTATCCAGGCTGAATCAGGCTTTCCTTGATCAAATTAGGAGCACCTGGGCCAAATTAATTAATACTATGTCGAATTAAACTGTAGAGTCTGAGTTCTCCTCCCCGGGTGGGCCGAGTAACATTAATTCGGCATGCCACGAGCCTTCCCCCGCCTTGTCGATGGGTCAACGCACGTCATCAACATCTCCAATGCCTCCGGCCGAGCTTCCCGCTCTCCTCGATGCTTCCGCATCCCGCCGATCTTCCCGCTCCCCTCGACGCTTCCCGCTCCCCCTGGACAGCTCAACCCCGGTTGGGCCGGCGCCAACGTCACCCCGGCCGGCCCAACACGAACCTCCGCCAGTTACCCTGGACGGGCCACCAATTGGGCGCCTCAACTGGGCCGAGAGAGGGGAGACCCCGGCTAGGCTTTTTCTCTCCCCACCCGGTCCTTTTCTCCTTATCCCGGTTGGGCTAAATCCACTTAGCCCGAATCAGCTTGGGCCGAATAACAGCTAATTCGGCTAGACTGTATCCTGACCCGGTTGGGCTGCTTATCCACCAGTTCGAGTCAGTCTAGACCCAGGCCGGATTTCCACACTACCTAGGGAGTTTGGACCGAGTAATTATGACCTGGACGCCCCTTTATTTACCCTAGAACGCTACCTCGACCACTACATCAACATATCTTCGAGTCAAGTCAAGATCTTCGTGTCACGTGCCAGTCTTGGGACGCCATGGCTCAGACTGGCACATGGCATATGGAATATTCCCTTGGCATCCAAGAAGATGCTAGGGAATATGCCTGACATATCTAGAGATGCCAAGGCATATGATGAGCATCTCCAGAATATGCTGGGAATATGCTGAAGAGATGTCGATCGTGAGGAACAAGTCTTGTCCCCTGGGTTCCCCTTTATAAGGAGCAGCATGGGGATCGTTCTAGGGGAGGCCCCCAAAGGGCTCCTCTCCTCTCTGATCGCTAGGAGCTCTCCTTCTTCCTCCTCCACTCTCACAGAGAGATCTAGATAGAGGCATAGGAGATACAACTCAAGGAGCACCATTGTAGCCACAAGTATGTCAAGATAATATGAGATTAGATGCAGGTGAAGAGGTGTTATCTCCCTGGGAGATCCTTGAACCTAGATACATCGTGTTTCTCTTTGTTCTTACGAGTGAGGTCTTGACTACATCATCCCTCCCCGGATTCCTCCACATCCATCGGCCCCAACTTTAGCCTACCCATGGTATATATCGTGATACCAACACGACATTTGGCGCCCACCATGGGGCCTTTTAGTGGCGCTGGTTGAGTTTCCATCCGTACGGGAACGTCTTCATCAACCTCTGCTTCATCGTTGAGTAAGAGCTTCTTTAATTTCTTTTCCAAGCGTACAGAGAGGAGAGAGATGGGCACAAGAGCCTCCAAGCCTGACTCAGCAAGCATAACTCAACTTATTCTCCAAGCGTACTGTGAGTATCAGATAACTCAGCCACCAACACGCACATGAGATAACCCAGAATGTCACTTGGGGACTATCACCCAGAATAACTCAATCGTTCACCCTGGAAAGAAAATAACTCAACCTGGGGACTAGCTAACATATCAACCGAATCACCTTTAGATGGGAAAAGTATCTAGGTAACTTGGATTGCTTGCCAAGTTATATTATAATTCGGATAGCTTGCCAGGTTATACTATAGCTCGGATTGGAATTTAACTTAGCTAGCCATATTATATTATAACTCGGATTTGTAATTTAACTCAGCTTGTCAGGGTATCTTTAACACGGATTTGTAATTTAACTCAACTTGCCAGGGTATCTTTAACTTGGATTAGAATTTGATTCAACTTGCCAGGTCATATTATAACTCAGATTGCTTGTCAGGTTATATTATAACTCGAATTACTTGCCAGGTTATGTTATAACCCGGATTTGTAATTAATTTAACTTGCCATGTTATATTATAATTTAGATTTTTATTTTAACTCAGCTCGCCATCTTATCTTTAAGTCGGATTAGTATTTGATTCAGCTAGCCAGGTTAGATTATAACTCGGATTGGAGTTTAACTCAACTAGCCATGTTATATTATAACTCGGATTTATAATATAACCCAGCTTTCCAGGTTATCTTTAACTCGGATTGTAATTTAACTCAGCTTTCCAGCGTGTCTTTAACTTGGATTAGGATTTGATTCAGCTTCCCAGACTATTATTATAACTCGGATTGCTTGCCATGTTATATTATAACTCGGATTACTTGCCAGGTTAAGTTATAACTTGGATTGGTAATTAATTCAACTTGCCATGTTATATTATAACTCGGATTTTATTTTAACTCAGCTTGCCAGCTTATCTTTAACTCAGATTAATATTTGATTCAGCTAGCTAGGCTCGATTGGAATTTAACTCAGCTAACCATGTTATATTATAACTAGAATTTATAATTTAACTCAGCTTGTCAGGTTATCTTTAACTCGGATTGGTACTTGATTTAGCTTGGCAGATTATATAATGACTCGGATTGGAATTTAACTCATCTTGCCAGGTCATATTATAACTCGGATAGCTTTCCAGGTCATATTATAACTCGGATTGCTTGCCAGGTTATGTTATAACTCGAATTTGTATTTAACTCATTTTGCTAGTTATTTTATATCTCGGATGGCTATTTGCTAGCATATCATATCTCAAATTTATATTTCGAATCTATATCTCGGATCCCATCTCTTGGCGGTTTGCCAGAATATCATATCTCAAAACTATATCTTGGTTCTATATCTTGGATCCATACCTAAGGCAATTTGCCATTATATCATAAGATCAAGTTATATCTCAGCAGTTATAACTTGGATTTTGAGTCACATAACTCAGATTTGAGACATAAGTCAGATTTTGAGTAATATAACTCGGATTTGGAATCAGATGACTCGGATTTGAGTAATATAACTCAGATTTTGAGTTAGATAACTCAGATTTGAGGCATAAGTCAGATTTGAGTAATATGACTTGGATTTGGAATTAGATGATTTGGATTTGAGTCATATAACTCGGATTTTGAGTCAGGTAACTCAGATTCGAAGCATAACTCAAATTGAGTAAAATAACTCGGATTTGGAATCAGATGACTTGGATTTGAGTCATATAACTCGGATTTGAGTCAGGTAACTAAGATTCGAAGCATAAGTCAGATTTGAGTAAAATAACTCGGATTTGGAATTAGATGACTCGGATTTGAGTCATATAACTCTGATTTTGAGTCAGGTGACTCAAATTCGAAGAATAAGTCAAATTTGAGTAAAATAACTCGGATTTGGAGTCATATGACTCGGATTTGAGTCATATAACTCAAATTTTGAGTATAGTGACTCAGATTCGAAGCATAATCCAAATTCGAGTAAAGTAACTCGGATTTGGAATCAGATGTTTCAGATTTGAGTCATATAACTCGTACTTTGAGTCAGATAACTCAGATTTGGGACACAAGTCAGATTTGAGTCATACAACTCAGATGAGACAACTTAGATTGAAACTTACTCAAAAGGGTTAAAAGACCAGTGCTCGAGAAGGCCAGAAGTCATGTCTTACCCAAAAGGGCTAAAAGACCAGTGCCCACGAAGGCCAGAAGTCATAATTTACCCAAAGAGGTTAAAATACCAGTGCCCACAAAGGCCAAATGTCATATATTACCCAAATGGGTTAAAAGACCAGTGGCCACGAAGGCAGTAGTCATATCTTAACCAAAAGGGTTAAAAAGACCAGGTCCCACGAAGGCCAGAAGTCATATTTATCCAAAAGGGTTAAAAGACCAGAGCCCAAGAAGGCCAGAAGTCATAACTTGCCCAAAGGGGTTAAAAGACCAGATCCCAAGAAGGCTAGAAGTCATAACTTGCCCAAAGGGGTTAAAAGACCAGAGCCCAACAAGGCTAGAAGTCATAAATTTCCCAAAGGGGTTAAAAGACCAGTGCCCAAGAAGGCCAGAAGTTATAACTTGCCCAAAGGGATTAAAAGACCAATGCCCATAAAGGCTAGATGTAAGTAAATACCCAAAAGGGTTATATGACCAAGAGATATAAGACGAAGACTATATGTTGGAAAACAACTCTGGGAATATTTTGATATAAATCCTATGAACGACTCTACAAGTCCCACATAGCCTCGGGGACTAATGTCGGGGATATGACCCCGGGTACCCCCAGAGTAGAGGTATAAAGAGATGTACTAGAGGAAGAAACAATTTAATAAAAATATCTATGTGGAAAAGAGACACATATTAGTGAAATATAAACATCATAAAGGAAAACAGAAGGAAAAATGGATCTAGAGTCAGAACAAATTCGGCCTATACAAAGTCTATCCAGGACGAATCAGGCTTTCCTTGATCAAATTACGAGCACCTGGGCTGAATTACTTAATACTATGCCGAATTAAACTACAGGGTCCAAGTTCTCCTCCCCGGGTGGTCCAAGTAACGTTAATTCGGCACGCCACGGGCCTCCTCCCATCTCGTCTCTTGGTTAACGCACTTCGTCAACATCGCCAATTCCTCCTGCCGATCTTCCTGCTCTCCTCGACGCTTCCGCTTCCCGCTAAGATTCCCGATCACCTCGACGCTTCCCGCGTCCCCTAGACAGCCCGACCATGGGTGGGCCGGTTCCAACGTCACCCCGGCCGGCCTACCATGGACCTCCACCGGTTACCCCGGACGGGCCACCAATTGGGAGCCTCGACTGGGCCGGGAGAGGGGAGACCCCGACTGGGATTTTTCTCTCCCCAACCGATCCTTTTCTCCTTAGCCCGGTTGGGCTAAATCCACTCAGGCCAAATCAGCCTGGGCTGAATAATAGCTAATTCGGGTGGGTCGTATCCTGACCCAGTTGGGCTGCCTATCTCCCAGTCCGAGTCAGTCCAGACCAGGCCGAATTTCCACACTTCCCAAGGCGTTTGGGTCGAGTAATAATGACCCGGACGCCCCTTTATTTACCCCAAAATGCTACCTTGATCGCTACATCAACATATCTTCGTGTCAAGTCAAGATCTTCGTGTCATGTCCTAGTCTTGGGATGCCCCTAGCTCAGACTGGCACATGACATATGGAATATGCCCTTGGCATCCAAGAATATGCTAGAGAATATGCCTGACATCTCCAGAGATGCCAAGGCATGTGCTGAGCATCTCCAGAAGATGCCGAGAATATGTTGAAGAGATGCCGATCTTGAGGAACAATTCTTGTCCCCTCGGTTTCCCTTTATAAGGAGCACCACGGGAATCGTTCTAGGCGAGGCCCCTGAAGGGCTCCTGTCCTCTCTGCTCGCTAGGAGCTCTCCTTCTTCCTCCTCCACTCTCATAGAGAGATCTAGATAGAGGCATAGGAGATATAGCTCAAGGAGCACCATTGTAGCCATAAGTATGGCAAGATAATATGAGATTAGATGCAGGTGAAGAGGTGTTATCTCCCTGGGAGAGCCTCAAACCTGGAGACATCGTGTTTCTCTTTGTTTTTACGAGTGCGGACTTCACTACATCATCCATCCTTGGATTCCTCCACATCTATTGGACCCAACTTTATCCTACCCATGGCATATGCCATGATACCACCACGACATATGGTTGTCCCTTCTGTATCATCATGGTCCCCAGGGCGCATGTGTATTGCCCTCCTCCGTTGTTTTGGGCTAGCGCAACCGCAGGTTGCATGGGTCCTCTAGGTGTGTGGTCGTGGGGCACCATACATGATGGGCCTGGGGGAGGAACCGAATCCCTGGTTTATAGCGTCACGCCGCAGCTAGGCATACCCATCGTGGAGCTTTTGAAACTCCCGACAATCTTTGAGCATGTGGTTGGACTTCTTTTTACTTTCCTTCTTGTTGATGTAGAAGTGTATGCTGCAGGGACTCGGCAGCTTGTCCATCGTGGATGGTTGATCATCGCGGGTGCGACGATGCCACGATTGCGTGGTTTTTCTGCTATCGCGGTAACTGCTGTTGCGGTTCAGTCGTCGCGGCGATCGGCGTAGCCAGCCGCGACCATGTCGACTTCCTCGCGGTCATCGTAACCGCGTGCTCTCCTCTTCCCTCGTCGGTTGTGTCTATGGCCTAGGTCATCCTGTAGGGTTTTCAACATGGAAAACAAAAAAATCTATCGCGGGAGCACACAAAAGCCAAGATCTAATCAATGAGATCGGTGCAATGAGTTTATAGAGAACTAACCCTCATAGATCCAAAGCATTTAACAAGATCGGATTCTCGTGGTTGATGTAGTCGATCACTTTCCGATCTCAAGATTGTGTAGATAATCCTTCCGATGCCACGTTCCGGCAGTGCTTCCGCAGTAGGTCACACGTACGGTAGTTGATGAAATCCTTCCTCTCCCTTGTTCCAGCAGGAAGCGTAGGTTGTAGATCTCCATGGAATCCCAGAAGCACCACGGTGTGGTGGTGGTGGAGTAGAATCACTACAGAGCTTCGCCTAAGCCGAAGCAGGGCAAGGGAGGAGGGAGGAGGGAGGCGGCCATGGGTGATGGCGCCTAGGGTTTGGGGTGAAGAGGTGGGGGAGCCCCACCCCTCCTTATATGGGTAGAGGGGCGGCGTCCAGGGTTCTTAGCCCTGGCGGAGTCCTCCCCAAACTCGGCATGGCCGATGGCAATGGAGAGGGAAAGGGAAACCTTTTCCCTCAAGGTTTCCTTTCCTTCCTCCACTAGGACTTTGACTTTCAAACTAGTGTTTGACTGTTCAAACTAGATTTTGATTCTCTCTTCCTTGTCCTTGGCCGACTTGACCTAGTGTTCCATGCTGCTACCCCATTAGGGTATTATGCATTCCAAGTACACCCTTCCGGGGTGGTGTACCTTCTAGAACATTCTAGAAGCTTCCGGTCAAAACCCGAAAACATTTCTGAACCCCGGAAATTGATTTTCCTTATATGAATCTTATTCTCCGGACCATTCTGGATCTCTTCGTGATGTCCGAGATCCAATCCGAGACTTCGAACAACATTCGGTCTCCAATTGGATGACATTCCATCGAGAGGGCCCAGAGTATATCTATCCGTCATATGGATGGACAAATCCCACTCTTGATCCATGTGCCTCAACACATACTTTCAAAATACCTAATGCCACCTTTATAACCACCCATTCATGGAAGTGGTGTTTGATGTCATCAAAGTATTCATCCGGTGCTGGTGATTAACATGATCTCATGGTCGAAGGATTAGGTTACTATGTATTTGAAAGCTTTGTAGCAAATAAACTCTAATGACTTGATCTTACGCTGCGCTTACAATAGGAGTGTGTCCATCGCATCATTCTTCTAACGATATGACCTTGTTATTAATAACATCCAATTTCCATGATCAGGAAACCACGATCATCTATTAATCAACAAGCTAGTTTAACAATAGGCATACTAGGGACTCTTTTATGTTTACAAAACACACAAGTATTAATGTTTCCTGTTAATACAATTATAGCATGGGATGTAAACATTTATTATAAACATAAAGATATGATAATGACCATTTTATTATTGCCACTTGGGCATATCTCCAACACATCCTTGTCATCCGAGCGTGCTCGGTTGTTATGGACCATGTTTTCTCCATTGGCCCAGTGATTGGCGATGTCCATCAAGTGATCGATGGTCTTGGGCTTGATGCGGCCTAACTCCTTCCTGAGTTCGTGGCACCTCACATCGTCGTTGAATGCGTCGATTGCTCTTTCCTTAGAGATGTCCTTCGCTGAGTTTTTGATGATGGAACATTGCTAGACATAGGAGCGGATTAACTCGTTGGACCTTTGGTAGCAAGCATGCAACTCTTTGATTGAGGCTAGCCATTTTCAGGTGCCCTTGAAGTTGCGGACAAAGCTATAGACCATCTCCTCCCAACTGCAAATGGATCCGGAGGGGAGATTGTTGAGCCAGGCTCGCGTCACGCCTTTTAGTTGTAGCTCAAGGTATTTCATGGATGTGTTCTTGCTTCCGCCATGACACTTGACTGACGAGTATGGTCGTCTAGCCAAATCTTTGTCTCCTGTATGCCATCAAACTTTGGATTATCCAAAGGAATTTTGAAGCCCTTGGGCATCCAAGATTGTCGTATGGCTCGGATAAAGCATCTAGCGCCACAGAGCTCCGTGTCCTCATCCTCTCACTCAGTGGAGCACACAGGTTTGGCGCGCATCTTGTCGATTTTATGTTGCGTAAGCTCGTCACGAGCGTCATAGTTGCAGCTCCTCCGCCGTGGGATGCAGCGTCGCCTCAACAGGTCATGGTCATCCTCGTCGCACGAGGGTGTGTGGTTCCTTGCGAACGTCACTGCAGCTTTCTTTGGCTCCAAAGTCGCCTCTCCGGTCAGTGCGGCTCCAACGATCCCGAGGCTTGCAATCGTAGACCTATGTATGGCGTATCGTGGATCCCCGAACGGTGGTTGGTTGGTAAGCAGGTACATAGTAGATGATATAACCACGGCTAGTGGTGTCTTGAGCATCATGTTTCCCTTCGAGTCCACCGACATGAACGACAAGTCGAGGGCCTTGGTGGCCCCACGCCTTGAGTCTAGGCCCATGCTCTCTAGCCTAGAGCGCCTTTTTTGGGTGTCATGGCCACCATTGTCCTTTGAGCAGGACCCACTAATGGAGGAGATTGATGCCTGTCGGGTGCTTGATTCTTCGGCTGCTTGTCTGTTCTGCTCGAGCTGAGCGTGTTGCACGACTTGTCAATTGTGCTCCTTTATGAGGATCCAATGGTAGCCCATCAACATATCACAGGAGGCGTCGACTGGCAGGGGGTTGCCCCGCAAAGAGTCTCTGACTCTCTCCCACTCGGCGTTGTTGAAGTGGATCTGACAAGGTTATACCCCATGGGTACACAACATTGGTATACCTGGTCTAGCCCATGGAAGGCCCACGTCAAGACACGCGGCATGTGGAGATTTCGGGTGGCCAAAGCCCATGATGTATTTGGATCCTTGGAGGACAAGTCTAGAGTAGATAGAATTTCAAAGGGTACCAACCCTAATTTGTAACCGACTCAACCTAAGCCCGGGACCTGTCTATCTATATATAGGCCAGGAGGGTATGGCGAGAAGGATCTCTTCCACCATCACATACTCACCTCACTCCAGATTGCATCTTTGCACCCCTGTAACCTTCGGTTCCGCCGTAATCAAGAGCAGACAAGCAGGAGTAGGATTTTCCCTCTGGGGCCTGAACCTGGGTAAATCTCGTGTCCCGTGTTGCTTGTCTGTTAACCGTTCCGTGATCTCTAGCATCCCCATCTTCTCTGAAACCCAAGTCCATAACAATGGGCATTGACGAGATCGAACCTCGTCAATTGGCGCCGTCTGTGGGAACTGGGGACGCTGATTATGCGATCGTGACGGTCCCATCTAGAGCAATCTACAATTCATCAGCGACGGAGAGTCACCTCCCCTTCGGCAGCTTCAACTTCACCGCCCACTCGCCGGCCACCCTGAGGGATTTCGAGTCCATTGGCGATGGACTCGAGATGCTGTTCGGGAGCTTCTGCTTCCAACTGGAGCAGACCGGCACTCTCCGCCTCCCAGAGCGGGTGTCACCACCATCCATCGGGCCCGCTTCATGGGTCCCACCTATCGGCGCATTACACGTGTCAATAGACAAGTCATACGACAGCAGCAGCTGCAACTCAGATTTGTGCGGCCCTCCCTCATATGAAGGAACCTACGGTTCTAGATCCGAAAGCTGCGGTAGCAACGGCCCCATCCGCGGACGTTACTTATGTGTCGTGGTCATCCAAAACGAAACAGAACTACCACCAGGTTTGAGTGCACGCAGCCCTCCTCTCAACCCGCAACGTGAGAACGGAGGAAACAGGGGAGATCCGCCGCTCAGGCGCAACGAAGGCGACGCTCACACCTACCAGAAGATCAACCTCAATGAGGAAGGCTGGCACCAAGCACGCGAAGCCATGGCAGGCAACATCATCCTACCTATGAATGCTTCACGGGATCTGCTGATGGGCTACCACCTCCTTCTCATCAACGAGCATAACTGGCAGGTGAAGATCATGGAGGAGGTTGACAAGCATAAGCAGGCGGCTTCGGTGTCTAGCGCGCGGCGAGCTGCGCTCTGCGCCGTTGGCGGCTCCAGTTTGCACGGCAACAACGCCAATAAGCATCGCTCCAGCACGGAGCACATGGACCCCGCCGCGCGACGCGAAGTTACCAGGGCCCTCAACACGTCGTTCATGACGGCCACTACATATCTCGCGTCCCATCCACGTCCAGTGGGTGACCCTAAGAGCGCCATGCACAAGTGCGCGCTAGCTAGTCTCAGACTCGTTGGAGCCGCGCTCCACGACGAGGCTCCTGCGGAGCCAAAGAAAAAATTTGCGGTCAAGTTCACCCGCATCCCTACATCCTCATTCGAGGAGGACGAGCATGATCTAACCTGACATCGCAAGAGCCCACGGCGCCGCAGCAGCGACTATGACGCTTGAAACATTCTCACCCATCGCAAGATCGACAAGTCACGCGCTAAACGCGCGTGTTCAACTGAATCCGACGAGGAAGACGACGAAGAGCTACGCGGAGCCAGAAGCTTCAGAAGATCCATTTGGTGAACGTGTATGCCGAAAAATTTCAAGATCCCTTCGGACACTCCGAAGTTCGACGGTACGCAGGACCCAAAGGCCTGGCTCAACGACCCCCTCTCATCCGTCAAGCTGCACGACGGAAACAGTAACACCGCCTTACAATGCCTTCAGCTGCAGCTGACAGGCGCAACTAGGATCTGGCTTAGTAGCCTGTCCTCCAGCTCCATCCGAAGCTAGGAGGAGCTGGCATACAGCTTCATCCATAACTTCAATGGCACCAGCAAGAGGCCAGCCTTGATCGAGGAACTGCGAGCCTGCACCCAACGTACCGGAGAATACATTCGCTCGTACATACTATGCTGGTCCTATATCAAGAATTCCGCCGCACATATCTCCGAAGAAAGGACAATTGACGCCATCAAGGATGGTGCCAAGCGCCCGGACTTCAAGGAAGAAATTGGGCGCATCAAGCCCAAGACGCTCGACCACCTCATGGACATCGCCAACCGATGGGCATATGGTGAGGATTCCGTCCATCGAACGCATTCGGATGACGAGGACGACTACGACCGTAGGCGAGAATGCCACAGCAAACGAAGATCGCGCGTCTATGATGACCGCGACAGAGTCGACATGGTCACGGCTGGATACGCCGACCGATGCAATGACGGCAACAGCAGCAGCGGATACCGCGGAGGCAACTACCGCGATGGAGGGAGACCAACACAGACGTGGAAACGTCACAGCCGCGACGACGAGCCTTTGGCATACGACAAGTTGTATGGTCCTTGCACCATCCACTTCTACATTGACAAGCAGGATGGCAAGAAAAAAGCCAGCCACATGCTAAAGAACTGCCGCGAGTTCCAGAAGCTCAGCAAAGGTCTTACCCAAATACGGCGCCAGATCGTGAACCATGGATTTGGGCCCGCACCTATACCAGGTAACATCGCCCACGGAGCTCCTCCACCACCATGTAACACCCTCAGAATCGACCCTATGCAAGTTTTAGCGAAAACCCGCCAAACCCGCATAGAAACGATTCAAAGGTGCCCACCAGGCACTTTCGTGCGGGTGAAAAACGAAGTAATAACATTACACAACAGTCCTCGATGGGACCCACAGAACAGATACATACAACAGCGACTCAAAGAGTCAAGAATACAGATATAATATACAAAGATCCAAATCACCTGTAAAATGAGAGAGCGTCCGACTACGGACAAGATGCAAATGGGGCTAAGAGCCCTGAAGAATAACCAATGGCGTCCATAACCCTGCCCAGGCCAAGCCGGAAGGGTAACCCTGCTAACGACGTCGATCTCAAAACCTGCTTAAAGAAAAGGGGTGCCGACAAAGGGCAAAGGAAAAAGAGGAGCGTCAGTACTGAGGCCAGTACACGGCGAGACTAGAATTCGGCGGTCCTCGCCTACATAGGTATGGTGGACTGAGCGGCAGCGGCAGCATGCACTAAACAACCTATAGAGACTCGATACAACTGGCGGTTATCAGAGAGGGGTAAGAAAACCTATCCAGAACCAGCCTGATACTAACACAAAACAAACCCATCCTGGTATTTCCCCTCGACACCGATCGAGGAAGTCAACCGAGGAACTCACACAGTTGGCACTTTTATTTGTTCAGTTATCGTTGCAGTAATTACTAGTCAGGTATAGATAATCATCCTGATAAAACAAGCAGTGGGCACTTTTATTTGACCATTCGATTGTAGTTGCAACACTTACTAGTCAGATACAGATAGCATGAGATAACCCAAAACCCAGCAGTTGTTGGTACTTTTATTTAACCATTCCGTTGTAGTTGCAATATTTACTAATCAGGTACAATGGTCGCAAGCGACAATCCAAACAAGCAGTTGTGGGCAGTATTATTTAGCCATTCCATTATAGTGAAGCTGATTACTAGTCATTATAAAGTCAAATTTATAGCAATAAACTTTAGTTATAGTTGTCTATGATCGAGATACTGTGCTCCAAGTCGTCTATAACCGCGGACACGGCTTTCAGAAAGTTTTAACCCGGCCGGGGTGCACAAATAGTAACACACACACGATCAACCTCGGAAAAACCAAATCAAAACCCAACGAGGTCTTCACGACAGAGCAATCACAAGATTCAGAAATATTTCAGGGGGCCACCCCTTAAAGTAGACCCGCAACAAAGCCGGCCGGCTCCGAGACGGACTTAAGGTTGTGGGGACGGCTGTGAACAACTGGGAACCCGAAAGTGTGGCTGGGCTTGTCGACACCGTGGAATCGTGCCACGATCCTAAACAGTACAGTGTGCTCCTCGCACAAACGTAAATACAGAAGTAGCATGGCATAAGTACAGGATAGTAAATAAAACCTCAAACTAGTTTGTGGCCCCAAGAAATAAGACGGAATCAAGCTCTGGCTAAGGGGGGTCCCATAATTCCCCGTATGTGGATAGCGCGATAAATCAAGGAACAGGTATCAAGTACTCGGGGTCCTACGGGACACAAGTGGGCGGTCGGAAACCAAATATTATCTATCACCCACCGATGCCTCTGCTTACTTACTTCAATTTTAGTTGTTAAACAGGAAGTAAAGTGAACGATAAATAAAGTCGAGATCATCTCCAACAACAAACAGGTGGCAATACTCCAACAACAGTGGTACATGGCGACACGCAACAACACTTGAGCAAGCGACTACGACGCGCAAGTCCAACTATCTTCCAAACAACAGGTAATAGGAGGTGGCCATGGCAATATAGGGCTGCAAGGGATATCACGGGAACGGAAACTAAAGCATCACATCACAGATAGCAATAGATCATCAGGAGGGAATAAATACTATAAAAGTAAGATAGGTAGAAAGGGGGGGATGCTCGCCGGAAAACATTGCCGAAGATTCAACCGAAGATCGGGTCGACACTCGCATCAACTCAACAGCCTTATCTGCGAAGAAGCAAAACACTAGGATAAACACCGGATGCACTATTTAATACAACGGCAGAAGATCGGCATGATGCATGTATGATGTATGGCATGGCAAGGGTGCGATGCGATTAGGCCAGATTAAGCGGAACCGGGGTCCCGACAATTAGTTAGATGGTTCAAGTTGTTTATCTACCCCGCAAATTAAATGTTGTTTTAGCATGGCAAAAGATAGCACCGGTTCGCTACACAAATTTAAATGAGGCCGATATGAGACTAAGTTTGTCCGCATATGGGCCCCACATTTAATTATATGGTGAATCGGCATAAGGCCCCCAAACCACATGACAATATGCATGCGAGTATGACAATTTAATATGCAACAATTTATATTTGGCATTTATAAAATAGGGTTCGGGAAAAGGTTCACACATTAGGGGTCTCGACGGTCTTGGTTCCGGGGTTAGGGGTTCGACCTCAGGGTTCAGGGTTCGACGGGGTTCGGTTCCGATGGGAGCGTTCTCGGATACAGAGGTAGATCTTGTCGCATCCGCGGCCTTCGGGTCATGTCGACGGTCCTGGCGTTCGGGATGAAGTACTTGTCGCGTCGGGGTCTCGGTGTCCGGGGTGAAGTACTCGGCGTCCTCGAGGGAGTACTTGGTTCGGTGTCGGGGCGCATCGGATTCTCCTGGTCGGTGTCGATCTTGACGTTGCGAAGTTCTTGTCGGGTCCGCGGCGAAGTGCTTGTCGTACCGGGATCTCGGCGTCCTCGAATTCCGATTGAAGATCTTGGCGTTCGGCGGGATCGGTCTTCGGGTCTTGGTCGGGTCATCGATAGATCTGGGTGTCCAGGATGCTCCGGGTCCGGGGTTCGCCGCACCGTGAGGTAGATCTTGTCGATTTCACCTTGACAGCCTTCCTAGGGTCTTTGGTGTCGATGGCGGACTTGGGTTCGGGTGTCGGGATCTTTGAGCGAAGCCACACAATTTTTCTCACAGACATCACCTTGTCCGCATCCTTTTACGCATCATCCCCAAACGCCACCAAAACATCAATTCACCTCACCATCAGCTGTTACATCGAGTTGCACCGGGGAAAGGATCCACTGTAGTAGAAACTACAACATCACACGAACTCAACAGGATACCAGGAACAGGCGCGTGGCCTCGACGGTCGGACCGCCGCCGGTGCACACGGCCAAGGACAGAGGCAGCAGAGAGGCCATGCTCTGGCAACTCGCGCGTGACCTGCAAGCAGAGGGGAACGCTGCCGTTGAGGAGGTGCCCGGGACGGCCGCGGCTCGGCCTCGCGGAACCAGAGGAGGCAGGCAGGCAGGTAGCGGACAGCGGCGGACGAGGTGGGCGCGGTCGCGGACGAGGTTGGCGGGCGGCGGTGGGGCGAGCGCCTGGCCGGCGGTGGCCGCGGGCTGCGGAGCGGCGAGGGGAGCGCTAAGGGCGAGCGGCGGCTGCCAGAGGCGAGAGGGGAGGCGCTCGGGTCCGGCGAGGAGGCGGCCTGGGAAGGCGAGGTGAGACGGGGGCCGGGGTCGCGAGCGGGGCGGCGCCGGAGGCTACGAAACCTGCGGGGAAGGCGAGGTTGGAGGAGGCGGGCCGAGGGAGGAGGGGCCAGCGGACGCGGCGAGGTGCTGCGGTGGCGTGGGGAGCGGCGGCGGGCGGCGAGGAGGTGGGGAGCGGGGTGAGCGCGGCGGCGCGAGGGCGAGCGGAGGAGAGAGGTGGGTGAGAGGGACGGCAGTCGCCGGCGGGAGGGAAAAAGGAGGGAGGAGGGGGCGCGCGCCGGGGAGGACGGGCGGCAGGCGGGCGCGGTCGCCGGAGGCGCGCTGGGGCGAGGCCGCGCGAGGGGAGAAGGACGCGAGGAGGAGAGAACCTGGGGGAGGAGAGAGGCGTGGGTGGAGGGCTGCCAGGGGTGGGGCCGACTGTGGGGCCAGAGGGTGGGGGAAAACGCGTGGGACGCGTGGGAAGGGTGCGTGGGGATGGGGTGGCCAGGCTGGCCGGGGTGGGGCCAGGGGACGGGGCCCGCGGGGTGGATAGGTGGCTGGGCGGCTGGCAGGTGGGCCTGGGGCGCATGGGGCCACGGGGTGGGGTTGGGTTGGTAGAGAGGGAGAGAGAGAGAGGGAAGGATGGGCTAGGGTGAGAGAAAAGAGGGGAAAAGGGATGGATTGGTGAGGTGGCAGGTGGGTAGGAAAAGGGTGAGAGGGTGAGGTGGCGGCCTGCGGTTGGTGGGTAGGAATAGATTGGGTGGGACTAGGATTTAGGGGGGCTGTTTAGAATTTGTGTTTGTTTGGTTCTGTTTAATTTAAAACAAAGCCACTTTGCAAATAATTTTTAGGGAAAATAAAATATCCGATACACTCGGGGTTTTGCCTTTAAAATGAAAAGGGATGTTTGTACAAACAGAACTAGGCTTTTCAAAATAATGCCATCAAACAATGCATGATGATGACGATGCAATGCACAAAAACAACGCGATTTTCTAGTAGTGGTTTTTGCGGGATGCCACAATTCGTCACCACTAACAATGGATCTCGCCCTCGAGATCCGCCTCATGGTACCGGAAGGGAGGTCGGTGATCGGCAATCTTCTCGCTTCGTGTAGATCCTCGCGACACCACTAACAAGAGGTCATTGTCCGTGATCGTCGAGAGCACACTCCGGGAACAAAAGGTCGAAGGTAGAGGTATCAACAAAATAAAGCCACCTTTAACCCCGGTAGAAAGAGGGAACCGATGCACTCTCATCCACTTCAATGTACACAAGCGAATAGAAAGGGTAGTCGGCATGGGGGCCAATCCATCACGCACCCAAACTATTACTCCGCACAATCAGTGGAAACGCGTGCAACCATTCTCGGAATCAGACTGAAGATCTCGACAAGCGAGGTTCGGAAACAAAGGAGTGATGCAGACTCTGCATCGGATCTGGCGTAGATGATGTCGTCGCGTCGGAAAACACCGGAAGGCACAAACAAGGAAACAAAGAATGGTACCATAGTAGACGGATTCTTTAGACAGCACGAACACCGGATGGCAGAACACCGTTAACAAAGGAGGAAGCGAAACCCTGAAGGTACGAAGGAACCCAACCACGAGAAGTCCTAGACTCGAAGAAAGAGAAGAGACCGGATCCAAAACACGTAGAGGTAAGAGGAGAATAGCAGAGGGGTAAGGAGCAAAATCAGACCTAATCAGAACTATCCAACCGATTTTGCAAAATAGTTTTGACACTCTACTTCGGCCGTTAGCTAGGTTATCCTACAGGCTGGACTTGTGGGGTATCGCAACCTGGCTCTGATACCACTCTGTAACACCCTCAGAATCGACCCTATGCAAGTTTTAGCGAAAACCCGCCAAACACGCATAGAAACGATTCAAAGGTGCCCACCAGGCACTTTCGTGTGGGTGGAAAACGAAGTAATAACATTACACAACAGTCCTCGATGGGACCCACAGAACAGATACATACAACAGCGACTCAAAGAGTCAAGAATACAGATATAATATACAAAGATCCAAATCACCTGTAAAATGAGAGAGTGTCCGACTACGGACAAGATGCAAATGGGGCTAAGAGCCCTGAAGAATAACCAATGGCGTCCATAACCCTGCCCAGGCCAAGCCGGAAGGGTAACCCTGCTAACGACGTCGATCTCAAAACCTTCTTAAACAAAAGGGGTGCCGACAAAGGGCAAAGGAAAAAGAGGAGCGTCAGTACTGAGGCTAGTACACGGCGAGACTAGAATTCGGCGGTCCTCGCCTACATAGGTATGGTGGACTGAGCGGCAGCGGCAGCATGCACTAAACAACCTATAGAGACTCGATACAACTGGCGGTTATCAGAGAGGGGTAAGAAAACCTATCCGGAACCAGCCTGATACTAACACCAAACAAACCCATCCTGGTATTTCCCCTCGACACCGATCGAGGAAGTCAACCGAGGAACTCACATAGTTGGCACTTTTATTTGTTCAGTTATCGTTGCAGTAATTACTAGTCAGGTATAGATAATCATCCTGATAAAACAAGCAGTGGGCACTTTTATTTGACCATTCGATTGTAGTTGCAACACTTACTAGTCAGATACAGATAGCATGAGATAACCCAAAACCCAGCAGTTGTTGGTACTTTTATTTAGCCATTCCGTTGTAGTTGCAATATTTACTAGTCAGGTACAATGGTCGCAAGCGACAATCCAAACAAGCAGTTGTGGGCAGTATTATTTAGCCATTCCATTATAGTGAAGCTGATTACTAGTCATTATAAAGTCAAATTTATAGCAATAAACTTTAGTTATAGTTGTCTATGATCGAGATACTGTGCTCCAAGTCGTCCATAACCGCGGACACGGCTTTCAGAAAGTTTTAACCCGGCCGGGGTGCACAAATAGCAACACACACACGATCAACCTCGGAAAAACCAAATCAAAACCCAACGAGGTCTTCACGACAGAGCAATCACAAGATTCAGAAATATTTCAGGGGGCCACCCCTTAAAGTAGACCCGCAACGAAGCCGGCCGGCTCCGAGACGGACTTAAGGTTGTGGGGACGGCTGTGAACGACTGGGAACCCGAAAGTGTGGCTGGGCTTGTCGACACCGCGGAATCGTGCCACGATCCTAAACAGTACAGTGTGCTCCTCGCACAAACGTAAATACAGAAGTAGCATGGCATAAGTACAGGATAGTAAATAAAACCTCAAACTAGTTTGTGGCCCCAAGAAATAAGACGGAATCAAGCTCTAGATAAGGGGGGTCCCATAATTCCCCGTATGTGGATAGCGCGATAAATCAAGGAACAGGTATCAAGTACTCGGGGTCCTACGGGACACAAGTGGGCGGTCGGAAACCAAATATTATCTATCACCCACCGATGCCTCTGCTTACTTACTTCAATTTTAGTTGTTAAACAGGAAGTAAAGTGAACGATAAATAAAGTCGAGATCATCTCCAACAACAAACAGGTGGCAATACTCCAACAACAGTGGTACATGGCGACACGCAACAACACTTGAGCAAGCGACTACGACAAGCAAGTCCAACTATCTTCCAAACAACAGGTAATAGGAGGTGGCCATGGCAATATAGGGCTGCAAGGGATATCACGGGAACGGAAACTAAAGCATCGCAACACAGATAGCAATAGATCATCAGGAGGGAATAAATACTATAAAAGTAAGATAGGTAGAAAGGGGGAGATGCTCGCCTGAAAACATTGCCGAAGGTTCAACCGAAGATCAGGTCGACACTCGCATCAACTCAACGGCCTTATCCGCGAAGAAGCAAAACACTAGGATAAACACCAGATGCACTATTTAATACAACGGCAGAAGATCGGCATGATGCATGTATGATGTATGGCATGGCAAGGGTGCGATGCGATTAGGCCAGATTAAGCGGAACCGGGGTCCCGACAATTAGTTAGATGGTTCAAGTTGTTTATCTACCCCGCAAATTAAATGTTGTTTTAGCATGGCAAAAGATAGCACCGGTTCGCTGCACAAATTTAAATGAGGCCGATATGAGACTAGGTTTGTCCGCATATGGGCCCCACATTTAATTATATGGTGAATCGGCATAAGGCCCCCAAACCACATGACAATATGCATGCGAGTATGACAATTTAATATGCAACAATTTATATTTGGCATTTATAAAATAGGGTTCGGGAAAAGGTTCACACATTAGGGGTCTCGACGGTCTTGGTTCCGGAGTTAGGGGTTCGGCCTCAGGGTTCAGGGTTCGACGGGGTTTGGTTCCGACGAGAGCGTTCTCGGATACAGAGGTAGATCTTGTCGCATCCGCGGACTTCGGGTCATGTCGACGGTCCTGGCGTTCGGGATGAAGTACTTGTCGCGTCGGGGTCTCGGTGTCCGGGGTGAAGTACTCGGCGTCCTCGAGGGAGTACTTGGTTCGGTGTCGGGGCGCATCGGATTCTCCTGGTCGGTGTCGATCTTGACGTTGCGAAGTTCTTGTCGGGTCCGCGGCGAAGTGCTTGTCGTACCGGGATCTCGGCGTCCTCGAATTCCGATTGAAGATCTTGGCGTTCGGCGGGATCGGTCTTCAGGTCTTGGTCGGGTCGTCGGTAGATCTGGGTGTCCAGGATGCTCCGGGTCCGGGGTTCGCCGCACTGTGAGGTAGATCTTGTCGATTTCACCTCGACGGCCTTCCTAGGGTCTTTGGTGTCGATGGCGGACTTGGGTTCGGGTGTCGGGATCTTTGAGCGAAGCCACACAATTTTTCTCACAGACATCACCTTGTCCGCATCCTTTTACGCATCATCCCCAAACGCCACCAAAACATCAATTCACCTCACCATCAGCTGTTACATCGAGTTGCACCGGGGAAAGGATCCACTGTAGTAGAAACTACAACATCACACGAACTCAACAGGATACCAGGAACAGGCGCGTGGCCTCGACGGTCGGACCGCCACCGGTGCACACGGCCAGGGACAGAGACAGCAGAGAGGCCATGCTCTGGCAACTCGCGCGCGACCCGCAAGCAGAGGGGAACGCTGCCGTTGAGGAGGTGCCCGGGACGGCCGCAGCTCGGCCTCGCGGAACCAGAGGAGGCAGGCAGGCAGGCAGGTAGCAGACAGCGGCGGACGAGGTGGGAGCGGTCGCGGACGAGGTTGGCGGGCGGCGGTGGGGCGAGCGCCTGGCCGGCGGTGGCCGCGGGTTGCGGAGCGGCGAGGGGAGCGCTAAGGGCGAGCGGCGGCTGCCGGAGGCGAGAGGGGAGGCGCTCGGGTCCGGCGAGGAGGCGGCCTGGGGAGGCGAGGTGAGACGGGGGCCGGGGTCGCGAGCGGGGCGGCGCCGGAGGACGCGCGGGGCGGCGCCGGAGGCGACGAAGCCTGCGGGGAAGGCGAGGTTGGAGGAGGCGGGCCGAGGGAGGAGGGGCCAGCGGACGCGGCGAGGTGCTGCGGTGGCGTGGGGAGCGGCGGCGGGCGGCGAGGAGGTGGGGAGCGGGGTGAGCGCGGCGGTGCGAGGGCGAGCGGAGGAGAGAGGTGGGTGAGAGGGACGGCGGTCGCCGGCGGGAGGGAAAAAGGAGGGAGGAGGGGGCGCGCGCCGGGGAGGACGGGCGGCAGGCGGGCGCGGTCGCCGGAGGCGCGCTGGGGCGAGCCCGCACGAGGGGAGAAGGACGCGAGGAGGAGAGAACCTGGGGGAGAAGAGAGGCGTGGGTGGAGGGCTGCCAGGGGTGGGGCCGACTGTGGGGCCAGAGGGTGGGGGAAAACGCGTGGGACGCGCGGGCAGTGTGCGTGGGGATGGGGTGGCCAGGCTGGCCGGGGTGGGGCCAGGGGACGGGGCCCGCGGGGTGGATAGGTGGCTGGCAGGTGGGCCTGGGGCGCGTGGGGCCGCGGGGTGTGTTCGGGTTGGTAGAGAGGGAGAGAGAGAGGGCAGGATGGGCTAGGGTGAGAGAAAAGAGGGGAAAAGGGATGGATTGGTGAGGTGGCAGGTGGGTAGGAAAAGGGTGAGAGGGTGAGGTGGCGGCCTGCGGTTGGTGGGTAGGAATAGATTGGGTGGGACTAGGATTTAGGGGGGCTGTTT
Source organism: Avena atlantica (assembly GCA_910589765.1). NCBI lineage: Eukaryota > Viridiplantae > Streptophyta > Magnoliopsida > Poales > Poaceae > Avena > Avena atlantica. The sequence continues at coordinate 178,140,535 of OU342738.1, read as the reverse complement.
AGAATTTGTGTTTGTTTGGTTCTGTTTAATTTAAAACAAAGCCACTTTGCAAATAGTTTTTAGGGAAAATAAAATATCCGATACACTCGGGGTTTTGCCTTTAAAATGAAAAGGGATGTTTGTACAAACAGAACTAGGCTTTTCAAAATAATGCCGTCAAACAATGCATGATGATGACGATGCAATGCACAAAAACAACGCGATTTTCTAGTAGTGGTTTTTGCGGGATGCCACACACCACCCATCGGACTGTCGAATCTAGCAATCGCACCAGCGCCAAATAACGACGCAGGAGGGTACCCTCCACCAAAGGGGGACCTGATGATTCAAAAGGGACGCCCAACAAACATGGTGCAAAAGAAGATCACCTGCCAAGTTATCCTGGTGGTGACCTCCCCACCAGCCATCCCTGAGTACCTAAGTTTCTTGGAGTCCTGCATCACATTCGACCGTTCGGATCACCCACGCCAGATCCCTTGCCTAGGTCATGCTGGCCTGGTGCTCGAGGCGCAGATCGGGGGGTTCGAGATGAGCCGCATCTTCATGGACGATGCTAGCGGCATCAATCTAATGTTCGCCAGCACACTCGCAGCAATGCGGATCCCGCTGTGCAGCCTGGAGCAATCAGACACAGCGTTCCACTGCATAGTCCCAGGGAAAGGCGTATATCCCCTAGGGAAGATATGGCTCGACGTCATCTTTGGCCAGCCCGAAAACTTCAGGCCGAGCGGCTGGAGTTTGAAGTGGTGGACTGGCCATCACAGTACCACGCCATCCTCGGGCGCGTGGCATTCGCAAGATTCTTGGAAGTACCACACTACGCGTATCTCCTACTAAAGATGCCAGGACCTAGGGGTGTCATCACCATCCAGGGAATCTTCACCCGATCCGGCCACTGCGACAGATATTTCAACTGAATCTCCCAGTCGTTCGGCATGCAGGAGAAACTCACGAGGCTCAGAGTGGTGACAGACAATGGGGCACCCCCAGTCGCCAGACAAAACGCACCTGATATGTAATTCGAATCCACGGTCAACACGAAGAAGGTGCAGGTCCACCTGACGGATGCCTCCAAGACAGCTTGATCGCCAACGACCTTAGCCCCGCATAGGAAAGCGTGCTCGTCAAATTCCTCCATGAGCGCTGGGAATTTTTCGCCTGGTGTCCTGCGGGCATGCCAGGAGTTCCCAGGGAATTCGCCGAGCATGCACTCAATGTGTTCCCTGATGCGAAGCCAGTCAAACAGTCGATCCGACGACTGTCTGAGCCAAGAGCCGAAGCCATTGGAGTCGAAGTCAACAGAATACTCGATGCCAACTTCATCAGGGAAATCAAGGAGAGCGAGTGGCTGGCCAACACCATGCTGGTCCCCAAAAAGGACACAGACATCCGCAGGATTTGCGTGGACTTCACATCACTCAAAAAGTATTGTCCCAAGGACCACTTCCCTTTACAATGGATCGATCAAATCATCAATTCGACTGCAGGATGCAAGAAACTCTCCTTCCTTGATGCCTACTTAGGCTACAACCAGATTCGGCTAAAGGTCGAAGATCAGGAGAAAACAATGTTCATCACGCCATTCGGAGTGTTCTGCTACAACACTATGCCCTTCGGGCTAAAGAACGCAGGTGCCACATACCAGAGGTGCATGCAGGCGTGCCTGAAAAACCAGATCAGTCACAACATTCAAGTGTATGTCGATGACATAGTAATCAAGACCAGGGAGGCCAAGACGCTGATTGACGAGCTCCGCGAGACATCTGATAACCTTGATCACTACAAGATCAAGATGAACCCGGAAAAGTGCGCCTTCGGCATCCCATCTGGCCAACTACTCGGTTACTTCATATCCCAATGGGGGATTGAGGTGAATCCGAAGAAAATCAGGGCCATACTGGCCATGGAGAAGCCGAAGAACCTCAAAGGTGTCCAGCAGCTAGCTGGGAGGATCGCAGCGCTAAGCAGATTCATCAGTCGCATGGGTGAGAACTCCCTACCTTTTTACCAGCTACTGCGCAAGACGGACAAGTTTGAATGGAAACCCAAAGTATACGACGCATTCAAGGACCTCAAGAGGCTGCTCTCCACCTCACCCGTCCTGGTCACGCCAACGGAACGAGAGCCTTTGCTGCTATACATCGCATCTACGCATCAGGTGGTAAGCACCGTACTCATGGTCGAACGACCCAAAGACGGCAAGACCCACAGGGTCCAACGTCCAATCTACTACCTCAGTGAGGTACTAACTCCAACAAAATAGAGGTACCCTCACTACCAGAAGCTCACCTACAGCGTATTCATGACGACTCGTCGGCTGAGCCACTACTTCCAGGAGCATCAGATCATGCTCGTCAATGACGCACCACTGTCCAACTTCTTGAACAACCCCGAGGCCAGGGGACGCATATGCCTGTGGGGCATCGATTTGTCTCCTCTGGACATAATCTACGAGCGGCGCAAGGCCATCAAATCATAGGTCCTCCCTGACTTTATCGCACACTGGATGGAACTCCAGCTGCCGGACACTCCGGACATGATGCAATCGTGGACGGTGCAGTTCGACGGCCCCAAGCGTGAGGCTGGAGCAGGAGCTGGCATCATACTGACGTCCCCTCAGGGCGACAAGATGAAATACGTCGTTCGGATGAAGTTTCGCGCCTCCAACAATGAGGCCGAATACGAGGCCCTAATCCACGGCATGAAGATGGCCAAGATCTGCGGTGCAACGCGCCTCGTCATCTACGGTGACTCGAACCTCGTCGTCCAGCAGACGATGAATGGATGTGACGCTTACAGTGCCAACATGATTGTGTACCGCGCGCTCTACAACTCACTCGAATGGGACTTTGACGACTGCGAGCTTCGGCATGTGGAAAGGGAAAACCATGAAGAAGCCGATAGACTCGCCAATATCGGATCCACCTATGCACGGGTGCCACCAGGTGTTCCTTGAACAAATATGCATACCCTCTATCAAAAGAAAATTCCCAAAGGGTTCAACCGAAGAAACAGAGCACTCGGGGTTGTGCCACCCGAAGGACAGGAGGGACCCGAAAAGCTCGACACCGAGGCCAAGTTGGTCAGCCTGATGCAGGTCATGGCGGTTGAAGAGACATGGATGCAGCTGTACCTTCGGTACCTAATAAACAATGAACTGCCCGATGACCCGACAGATGCCCGACGCATATCTCGCCGGTCTAAGTCCTTCACCATCCACAATGGCAATTTGTACAAGCGTAGCATTTCGGGTGTGCTCAAAAGGTGCGTCACCATCGGCGACGGTAAAACCATCCTCCAAGACATCCACGAGGGCATCTACGGCCATCATGCAGGCAACCGAACGCCCTAGTCGCCAAAGCTCTACGAGCTGGATTCTACTAGCCAACAACCATGAACGACGCCAAGGACATCGTCCAAAGGTGCAATGCCTGTCAGAGGTACGTGGACAAGCCACACGCACCAGGATCCGGGCTAAGGCTCATACCATTGGCCTGGCCCTTCGCCCAATGGGGCCTCGACATGATCGAAAAACTGCCCAAATCCTCGAAAGTAGGTCACGTCTTCCTCCTGGTCGTAGTCTAAAAGTTCACCAAGTGGATCGAGGCCATGCCCATCACCAACCAAAGCGTAAAAATTGCCGTAAAATTCTTCGAGTCCATTGTCTACAAGTTCAGCGTGGCACACAGCATCATCGCGGACAACGGCTCGAACTTCATCTCAAAGTAATTCCATTACTTCTGCGAGAACCTCGGCATCAACATATCATACGCCTCCGTGGCGCACCCGCAGACCAACAGACAGGTCGAAAAGGCCAACGGCCACATAGGCAGCGGCATCAAGAAACGCCTGCTATGCCCACTCGAAAGGCTTGCGGGAGCCTGGGCAGAGGAGCTACCCTCCGTCCTTTGGAGCTTGCGTATAACGCCGAACAGCTCAACCGGATTCACACCCATCTTCATGGTGCACGGAGCCGAAGCCATGCTACCCGCCGAAGTATGCCACAAGACCCCACGGGTCGTTGCTTACAGCGAAGCCGAATCATCGGCAGCACTTGAAGACGTCGTCGACACACTCGACGAGGCACGCGATATCGCTGCAACTCGCTTAGCAGTCTATCAACAAAGCGTCCACAACTATCACAGCCGTCGGCTGCGCCCAAGGTCCTTCTTCGAAGGAGACCTCGTCCTACGACTCAAGCAAGAACGACCGAAGAAGCTCGAGTCACCCTGGGAAGGACCCTACATCGTCACAGAAGTCATCCCAGGTGGCGCCTACCGCCTCATGGACATCGCATCAGGAGTCGAATACTCCAATCCTTGGATCATCGCATGTCTGCGACGCTTCTACCCCTAGTTACCCTTTACTTTCAATAAGGCTACTCAGCCGAACAATGTACCTCCTCATTACATTATGAATAAAAGCTAAGTTCCTTGGCCCAAATATCTTTTCACCTAGCATTATTTCTCTCTAAATACGCTCGAGGGCTACGCCTCAACTCACGACCTCGTCGACTGAGAACAATGCATACAACCTGAGTAGCTGACCACGTCAGGCTAACGAAAAGGACATGCACATAACAAAGCACCACGTACTAGTACATATAAACTCTACAAAGGGCACTATGAGCCCACTCGAATAAATACAAATTTTACATTAAGTTTTTATTTACAGGAAGTACCTATTCTGGAGCATTACATTCGCCCGCCGCTCGAACAGATCTATGATCTCTTCAGCATGCTATGTCACAGCCGCATAATGCAGGCGCATGTCCAATAGGGTGCCATCCGGTCAAAGGGGCGGCCCAGTCGCCACCTCCGCGAGATTGACATCACGATGATGCAGAAGAATGAGCGACAAGGCAGCCTTCACCCCAGCAATCAACTGATGCCACACCAACTCTTTGATGTCTCCTATGTCCCAAAATTTCACAAGAAGACCCAGGAAGGTAGAAGGGGTAGCATCCAAGGGGAACATTACAGCCCATATAGCCGCCAATGACGACCTCGCCTGCCTCAGCACCCGAAGAACCTGGTTCACGCGATCTTGCACCATCGCAAGGACGATGGCTCGATCGCGGTCCATCCAGAAGAAGCCACCAGCCTCCAGGTCCTGCTGCATCAAACAATTCATCTGAATGGCGACGCGCTCCTTCTCTAAAGAACAGCAGTTCGCGAAGACTCACATTGCAGTTTCTCGCCCATTTGCCGCAACTCCCCCATCAAGAACTCTTCCCTGGCAGTGGCTCGCTCAGCCTTCAACTTCCACACATCTTTGTGGCCTCGAATTGTAAGGATGTCCTTCTCCAAGCTTCGGACACGATCGCGAAGAAAAGCCAATTGTGATGCATCATCTAAGGATGGTCACAGGTCAGGAGCAGTCGGAGTGACAATAGGAACCTCACCCGAAGGACCCTAAAGGTAAATAAATCAAGCATGAAGATTACAAAGCATTTCTGGCAGCAACTCGAAATATAACATTATACATTAAAGCCACCTCGTGGCATAGTCGGAATTGTTCATCAGCAAAATATTACAGTAGGAAGCAAAAGAGACAACTACATCATCTATATTACAAAGGCCTACGCCCCCGCATCCGGGGTGGCCTCGGAGCCAGACTGCCTGCTCTTGGCCTCCTGTTGTTGCTTCGCCGCATAATCAGCCAGGAGATCGATGAGCTTACACCCATAGCGCTTACAGCGAGAGGCAAAGAGGGCGAAAGCTCTCCGAGCCATCTGCAGCCATTGGCATCTGGGTCGTGATGTGCGCCAGGTCTAGCTCAGCTCCGGACGCCATTGCCATCTCCAGCCCCATGGAGGCTCCGATGCCCTTATGCTTGCGCTTATACGCTGCCGGAGCTTCCTCTGACAAAGCATCCGCAAGGGCGTCGACATCTTCAGGGGAAATGCCCTTGGGGACGAACTCCTTGTAGAAGAGCGTGAGCACTTCTTTGGCCTTCTCCAAGGAGCCAGCGGCAGCGCCGCAGCGATCTTTGACCGCGGCGGTAGCATCAGCCAACGCATATCCATGCTCCAGCACACCACGATTAAATGTGATGCCTGAAGCATCTGAAACAAAGAATAAAAGCATTCGAATGAGAAAAGACAAGACGCAATCACAAAAACACAAGATACAAACAAGTCAAGGGAAACTCACCAGAAAAATATTTGGATGCAGCCATAAGCTTATCCGCCATCTCCTTCTCGCGGGCAGCTGCTGCAGCCACGAGCTGCTCCTCGCGATCGGCAGCCTCCTTCTGCAAGCGCTCCTTGGCCTCCGCAGCATCCGTGGCCTTCTTCTCTGCTCAACCAAGGCTCTTCTCGAGAGCATCCAGTCTTTGGAGAGCCACATTGTTTTCATCTACAACATAAAGAAACACCTAATCAATACAAGCAAATCATTGGGACAGAAGAACTAAAACAAGGTGAAAAACTATGTACCTTGAAGATGCTACAGGTTAGCCTCCAGCGCCAGGTGTTGCTGAATAAGGTTGGCGCTATGCACAAAGGGCTGCAGAAGAAACAGAAACAGAAGATCGAGAAATCATCAGAAAGGGCTCGGGGTCTCTGCCCCGCAAAAGCAAAACGACCAACATGTCACCCAAAAAGGCTTGGGGGCTCCCCCCAAGGAGTAAAACAGACAGTACTTATGTGTCCAGGTGTGGACTCCAAAGGTCTGCGTGATGTCTTCTGAGCTACGACTGCCTGAGCTTCTCACCTGGAGGAGTTCTGGTCGTAGTCCTCAGAGTCGGCCACCACTTGGGGGATAGAAGCTGTCGGCTTCGACTCCCCTATAACCTCCTAGGTGTCCCTGTTAAGGGAACCCTCCGAAGAATGGCTGCAACTAAAGATTCGATCAACAACAACTTAGACGGACGACAGGAAAAAGACTCAGGTGAAGTCACTTACGACTCGATGTCCGATAAGATGAAGACGGGAGCCGCCTTCTCCTTCTTCTTCTTGGCCGGCAGCTGCAGAGCCACCGCCCGAAGAGGCACGATAGGAAAAGGTACAGACGACGCACCATCATCCTCACCATGATTCTCTAGGAAGGACGAACCCCTTGGAGTTGGCGGGGTATACGCATCCGAAGAATCGCTTCAGGAGCGCTTTCGAGTCCGTCCTTCGCTTCGCTCAGGGGCTTCCAGGGTCGGAGATTGCGCCGGAGGAAGCTCGGACTCAAATTCCACCTCCTCATTGTTCGGAGCTTCCGTATACTTCTCAGGAAGAGGAGGCATAGACCCCGTTACCTTGAGGTGCTGCAAGCGAAAGGAAAAGGGAAACAAGATAAATAACAACAGCAAACACTTGAAAAAAGCACTACTCACACGAACTAGTATCACCTGGGAAACCACTTTATTGGCGCTAAAAGGAGGGGCCAAAGATTTCCCTGGGAGGTCCTCATTGACTTTGGCCTTCAGCAGGGTACTAAGGGCCCTATCCAGGTCACCCGAAGACAATTCTTTGGATGAAACCCTCGTTGGATCGCTGGAGCCGGCATAGAGGAACATTGTGTGCACCCTCTCTTGGAGTGGCTGCACCCGGCGCTTGAGAAAACCATTGACCTCTTTGCCTGGCACCATTGACCTCTTTGCCTAGCACCAGCTAAAGATCCTCCACCCGTTGGTAAAGCCTCTCCACCTCTTCGGATTCACCTTCCAGGATGTGGTTCTTCCACGATCTCTTTTGGATGATCTGCTGGGAGGAATCAAAGGGGGCAAGCCAATATTGCTGACCGTCCAGCTTAGCACCACGGATGTAGAACCACTTCCGGCGCCATTGCTGGATGGACTCGCAGATATAAAAATAGAAGAATTGCATGGAGGAGCGGCTGGAAATGATGCAGCCGCTGAGCGGATAGACTCTGTTGGTGCCGGACTTCCTCTTCATGGAATATAGCTTCCGGAAGAGGCCAAAGTGCGGCTCGATACCGAGCCAACACTCGCAAAGAGTTATGAAGAAAGCGATGTGAAGAAGAGAATTGGGAGACAAATGATGCAATTGAATCCCGTAAAAGAAGAGGAGTTGTACGTTGTAAACGTATCTATAATTTTTTATGCTCCATGCTTGTTTTGTGTCTACTTTGCTTTGCTTTGTCTACACTTTGAGGTGTTTTTATATCTTTTCTGGAACTAACCTATTAACAAGTTGCCACAGTGCCAGTTGCCTGTTTTCTTCTGTTTTTGGTTCCAGAAAGGCAGAAAATCAATATTCTCGGAATTGGACGGGACAAAAGCCAAAGTCAATATTTTACCGTGCGGGACACGAAGCCAGAATACGAGACGGAGAGGCGAACCAGGGCGGCCGCACCCCCCCTAGGCGCGGGTGGGCCCACCCCGCGCCTGGGTAGGGTGTGGGCCCCCTAGTCGCCTCCCGGCCTCGCCTCTTCGCCTATAAGAAGCCCTCGATGCAGAAACCTTAGGCACCCAATCAAAACTCCATGAAACCTTCTGTAGCCACCGCCACCATCGTCCCTAGATCGGGGGATCTGAAGTTCTTCCCGGCACCCTGCCGAAGGGGAGATCATCCCGGAGGCCTTCTCTCCGGTATGAAGCGTGAGTAGTTCCACCTTGGACTATGGGTCCATGTAGTAGCTATATGGTTGTATCTCCTCCTTGTGCTTTCATGTATAGATCTTCTGAGCTCCGTTCATGATCAAGATCTAATCTATTTGTAATCATGCATGTTGTGTTTGCGGGGATCCGATGCATATTGATATTACTATGTCAGATTTATTAATGGTTTTGTCTATTTGATATTATCATGTCTATGTTGTTTGTGATCTTGCATGCTCTCCATTGTTAGTAGCTATCTTGTCCAAGTAGTTGCTAGTGACTCCAAGAGGGGGTATATATGCTCGATAGTAGGTTCATGCCTCTAGTTTCCAAGGGAAGTGACAGAAATCTCTTCGGTTGTAGATGTGTTATTGCTACTAGGGATAAAACAACGGTCTCTTATTGATGGAACAAGTGGATTGTTTACCTTACACACTTTGCTTAAAGCAGTTGTCTATTGCTTGCAACTTAATACTGGAGGGGGTTCGGATGATAACCCGAAGGTGGACTTCGAGTCATAGATGTAGTTGGATGGCGGTCTATGTATATTGTTTTATTTCCCAATCAAATCTCGTAGGATCTTTTGTCTGATATTGCATCGTTATGCCTTGCTCAGTTCCTGTAAATTTCCCTGCTGCAATTTGTTTACCCTTCATGCCATGTTCTTTATCTAAGGAGAGCACCTCTAGTGAACTATGGACCCCGGTCCAATCTTTACCATTGAGACATCTTCCACTATTACCTGTTTACTTGCTACAAACCACCATTACCTTCCACACCATACGTTTAATCCTTTGTTACAGCAACCGGTGAGATTGACAACCTCACTGTTAGTTGGGGCAAAGTCTTGAGTTTGTGTTGTGCAGCTCTTCGCGTTGCTTGCAACACCTGTGTGATGGTTCCTTCCTCCTACTGGTTCGATAACCTCGGTTTCTTACTGAGGGAAGACTTGTTGTTGTGCTGCATCACACCTTGCTCTTGGGGTTCCCAACAGACTCCACGTCAAGCACCAAGTTCTCTGGCGCCATCAAGGAGTCATCAACAAGTTTTCTGGCGCCGTTGCCGGGGAGTCTAAGGACGTGTTCACAAGGGGAGTCCTCCACTTCCTCTCTCTTTACTTTGATTTTAGTTTTCTTAGTTTCTTTTGCTTGGTTTTGTTTGCCTCTTTTCAAAAACTCCAAAAACAATAGTTTAGTTTGGTTTGCTTTCTTTATTCAAAAACACAAAAAAATTAGTTCCTACTCTAGTTGCCACCTTGTTCTAGCTCACCATGTTTCTCCCCAAGTTCACCCTGAAGGCCCTTTCTATAGGTAGTGGCTCCATAATTGGGAAAGACAATATTGAAGAATTCTTTAATCATGTTAGCAAGAATGAGGATATTAAGGATAAATCTATAGCAGAACTTGCTCCTAATTATGAAATTGATACAACTTCTTTAGTTCATATGTTGGAGGCTAGGTTTGTTAGCCTTAACCCCATGATGCAAATTTTGTTCCTAAAACTAAAAGACGAAAAGAATGCTCAAAAGAGAGAGTTTATTCTTGAAAATTTACTCAAAGAGTTCCATGATATTGCTAAGGAAGCCAAAAAGGTCTTTGAGAGTTTTAATATGCTAGGATCATGTGTAGATGTTGTGGGTACTTCAGATAAAACCATGCCTAAAGATGAATTTAAGGTACCCATACCTTTTAAGCTTGTTGGGATGCATGAGGCCTTTGAAAAGAATTTTGATTGGATTATTCCTAAAAATCCTTTTGATGAAAGTAGTAAACCAAACAGAAATGAGAAGGTATCCTCCAAGACTCATTGGGATGAGATACCTCTCATAGTTGAATACTTTGCAAGTATTGATCTCAATTCCTCATTTGAAAATACTCGATTCTTCTTGCTTCTTGTGCCTAACTTAAAGGCGTTAAAGAAAAGTACTTGTTGGGAGATAACCCAAGAGTTTCCTTGAGTATTGGAAGTTATTACTTCAGTAATGACCACTCATTATCCTTTTTGTTTGATTTTTGTGCCAAGAATGACCTCTAATGAGAGGGAAGTAAGATTTGGGGAGTTGTTGTCCCGAAACAGATTTCTGTCCTCCATGAAACACATTCGTGAGGAGTCTCTGTAACTCGGATTGAGCTGAAAATTTATGAATAAATCCCCCAGTATGCTAGATAACTTTAGTTCGAAAAATATGTTCATTATTTGAGCAACAGAAGATGTTCGAAAAAATCGGTTTCTACCTACTGGTCTGTTTTGACAGATTTCTGCCATTATTTGCATTTGCTTCTTATTGATTCCTTTTGAGTTCTCTTTTGGGGAATTGAGCTTTTTGAAGGAGTTACTATAGTAGCTTGTGTTTTTAGTGAAAAGACTTGCTGTTCCAAAGCTTTGCCTAAAGGTCTATTATCTTTTGAATACACTAATGTTGCTAATGAAGATTGTGTGAAGTTTTGTATGAAGGAAAAAATTTCAGGTGTAGAGAAAGAATGATGTAATAAGATGAAGAATGGAGAAAAGCTCAAGCTTGGGGATTCCACATCGGTGTTACCCCAAGAAATATCCAAGAGTTACAAGCGTCAAATCTTGGAGATGCCCAAGGCATCCCCTTCTTCATCAATAAAAAGCTCAGGTCTGTCTAGACACTTCGTTTTTATTGTTTCATGCACAAGTTATGTTGTTCTTGGATCATATTAGTTTTCGTTTGCTTTTCTTAGTTTATTTATTTTTCTTGAATAAAGTAGTTTGGACCCCCATTCTAGATGTGTTGTTTCAAATAAGTTGCTTGGTGTTGGAAAGGAGTAGGAAGTTCCTGCTTGAAAGTGGAAGAGGAGCTTGCATTGACTGTGACTTAGACTTTAGCATGACATGATAGGTGTTGTTTTGAACTTATGCTTAGTGATTATTGCTCTAGCATGTCTTGTTCCAAACAATTGGGATTGCTTAGTGTGCCTTGAAAAAAATTATGCGTTGTTTTAGCATGCAAAAGCATAGTATTGTGGTATTCTCCTTTGATGCTTTGTTTGGTTTGACTTGGCACATGCTCACACCATGTTATGACTATGAACAAGTCACCATAGCCTCTATGATCATTTAGTCCTTGACTTGTGGTACCACTCTTTGCTTTGATTAGTAATGTTTTGTTGCTCTCCATGATTATGGCCATTATTGCTCTCTTAGTTGGTTGCTCCTAGTCTTTTGCTAGCCTCCACTTGTATGAGTAAGCTCTACTCATGCTTCCAACTCCCAAGAAACCAAGTTATTCCAAAGTGTCCACTATAAATTCCTATGCATGGTGTGTTATACCATTCCAAGTATATTCTTTTTTTCAGCTATCTTCTCCAATTAAAAACTATTTTGTTTTGTGAAAACTTAGTGATTAAAGCCCTCACGAACATGATGGCACACTTTATATTCTTTGCCCCTAATAAACTTGAACCATTGTGCCATCTATGTTGTATATGCTTGCACTTATACGTTGGAATTAGCAGAACCGTGCAGTCATGGGGAATGTTTTCAACATTGCACTTGTACTTTGTACTCAGTTGATATCATGCTCTTTTGTCTATGGATGTCACCGCTGTGAAATAAAGAGGGAACTTGTAAGTCCGTGGAGTATGTATTTTGCGTTAGATAAACGCCTGGGCCGCTAGCCTAAGCCATGCTTAATCATGGTGGAAACTTGCAGCATCACCATAGTGAGCTATCTATGAAGCATCCTCAACAAAAAGCTATGCATATAGTAAATAAAAAGATTGTTGAGATTGTCATTGTCTCCTTGCGTTGTTATTTTGGTTATGGGATAGCTCATGTACCATGTGCAAGGGGTACCCCGTTGGCGGTTCTCTATGATACGCATGTACTTACAATGACAAGAACTTGCAGGTGACTTAAGTTGAGTAGCATGAGGTGTGTCCCTCGTATTCAGGGGACTTGAGATTGCCAACTTATACTTTGTAAAGCATATACTCCATCTTTGTTCACTTTAACCTTAACTACTTCAAGATGCTTATGATAGGGGCAATGAGGGCTGAAAGCTAACAAGTACCATAATTTTTGGAAGCTCTTTTTGAAACTTGAAATCCCTGCTTCCTTTATGAAAGGCCTTTCTTCCACCATTATTTGAGTCTCCACTTTCTACCTTTAGGCACCATTAAGAGAGCATAGTTGTCGTTCTGTGTGCAGTGTCGCAAAACTTATTGATTGATGCATATTGTGATATTACTTGTTCTTGTGCTACTTGTTTCTAGTCACCCTTGTGAACTTTGAAGGTGTCCTATGCATCTATTTGCTACTCTATGAGGGACAAGCTGAATGCCACTATGCCATGTTTTATGTATGTGAAAAAAACGTTTTTCAATGCATGTTATTCATGATCTTTTTTTGTAGCCTTTCATGTTGCATGCATAGTTACTATGTCCTATTGTTAGAACTCCATCTTTCATGCACATGTTTAGAGTTCTTTGATCCCAGCTTTCAATGCTTGCAAATGGTTTGATCTTGGTTTTGATGGTGCATGTCACCTCAAAAATTTTTATTTTTATCACTTACCTACTCGAGGACGAGCAGGAGTTAAGCTTGGGATGCTTGATACGTCATAAACGTATCTATAATTTTTGATGCTCCATGCTTGTTTTGTATCTACTTTGCTTTGCTTTGTCTACACTTATAGGTGTTTTTATATCTTTTCTGGAACTAACCTATTAACAAGTTCCACAGTGCAAGTTGCTTGTTTTCTTCTGTTTTTGGTTCTAGAGAGGCACAAAATCAATATTCTCGGAATTGGATGGGACAAAAGTCAAAGTCAATATTTTACCGTGCGGGACACGAATCCAGAATACGAGATGGAGAGGCGAACCAGGGCGGCCGCACCCTCTCGAGGCACGGGTGGGCCCACCCCACGCCTGGGTAGGGTGTGGGGCCCTGGCCGCCTCCCAGCCTCGCCTCTTTGCCTATAAGAAGCCCCCGATGCAGAAACCCTAGGCACCCGATCAAAACTCCATGAAACCTTCTATAGCCACCACCATCGTCGTCCCTTGATCGGGGAGATCTGAAGTTCTTCCCGGCACCCTGCCGGAGGGGAGATCATCCTGGAGGCCTTCTCTCCGGTATGAAGCGTGAGTAGTTCCACCTTGGACTATGGGTCCATGTAGTAGCTAGATGGTTGTATCTCCTCCTTGTGCTTTCATGTATAGATCTTGTGAGCTCCGTTCATGATCAAGATCTAATCTATTTGTAATCATGCATGTCGTGTTTGCGGGGATCCGATGGATATTGAGATTACTATGTCAGATTGATTAATGGTTTTGTCTATTTGATACTATCATGTATGTGTTGTTTGTGATCTTTCATGCTCTCCGTTGTTAGTAGCTATCTTGGCAAAGTAGTTGCTAGTGACTCCAAAAGGGGGTATTTATGCTCGATAGTGGGTTCATGCCTCTAGTTTCCAAGGGAAGTGACAGAAATATCTTCAGTTGTAGATGTGCTATTGCTACCAGGGAGAAAACAACGGTCTCTTGTTCATGGAACAAGTGATTGTTTACCTTACACACTTTGCTTAAAGCAGTTGTCTGTTGCTTGCAACTTAATACTGGAGGGGGTTCGGATGATAACCTGAAGGTGGACTTCTAGTCATAGATTCAGTTGGATGGCGGTCTATGTATGTTGTTGTATTGCCCAATCGAATCTCATAGGATCTTTTTTGTCTGGTACTGCATTGTTATGCCTTGCTCAGTTCCTGTCAATTGACCTGCTGTAATTTGTTTACCCTTCATGCCATGTTGTTTATCTTAGAGAGCACCTCCAGTGAACTATGGACCCCGGTCCAATCTTTACCATTGATACATCTTCCACTATTACTTGTTTACTTGCTGCAAACCACCATTACCTTCCACACCATACGTTTAATCCTTTGTTACATCAACCAGTGAGATTCACAACCTCACTGTTAGTTGGGGCAAAGTCTTGAGTTTGTGTTGTGCAGGTCTCCGTGTTGCTTGCAACACAAGTGTGACGTTTCCTTCCTCCTATTGGTTCGATAACCTCGGTTCCTTACTGAGGGAAGACTTGATGTTGTGCCGCTTCACACCTTGCGCAGATCCCCGTTGCGCATCTCTGTGCGCCTCCACCCACCGTCAGTGATGCGGGCGGTCGCAGCGACCTTCTTACCGCCAGAGGCGGCGCTCGAACCAGCTCCGGTGGTGGTTTTCTTCGGCTTGCCCATCGTGCGGGGTCGAGTCCGGCGGTGTGCTCAGATAAAATAAGAGGGAAAGATGCGAAGAACTTCCAGTGCGCAGCGAAGGAAAGCAAAGCTCGTGAAAATGGAAGCAAGAAAGATGATAAAATGGCAAAGAGTACAATAAAATCACTGTTAACCCACGGTATTAAGGGAGGAAGACGACACACACGAGCCATTGATCCAGAAGCCATAACACGCACCCCAAATCTAACCCTACACATGTCAGCACAGCAACAAAATGTCGCCAGCACGCCGTCCACTACGCACAGAAATTGAGGAGACACCGTAATTTTTGCCACATCTGCATGTGACTAGTCAACTTCAATTTAGGCGGTGGGACCCACGATCGTCTCGTCGCATCATCTCTGCTGTCGCAGACGGTTGAGATCACCAATCGTCAGCACTAACGTCATCAAGGCGAAGCTAGCAACGCCTGAAAATTTTCGGCTGATCAATCAAGTACTTACTCGAATCTGCGATTCGAGAAACTACTCGGGGGCTACTCCTATCAGGAGCGCTGGCCGTGCACCTGAGAAATGACTAAGGTACTATACCTCGCAACTATTTTCGAGTCCTACATCGAGTCTGTGACTCCACTACGGACTCGGGGGCTACTCCCATAGGGAGCGTCAGTTGAGCATCCGAAAAAATTGTGTCCTTCGGACCTATATTGTAAATGACTGAATAAAAGTCTCTGCTCGAGTCTACGACTCGAACAGACACTCGGGGGCTACTCCCACAGGGAGCGCTGGCTGCGCACACTATGAATTTTTCGACTGTGATCCTTCGGATCAAATATGACAAAAATCTTTTTGGCAACTTTGCCCAAACCAATGCTAAGTGAGAAGTTATCTCCTTGGCCACCCTAAACACCTCCGCGGTGACAAAAACTTCAGATGATGTGTCTGTGATGCAAAGATAAGTCCTACAGATATCATCTGATGGCCCGGTAACGCACCTGACTACGCTCTGCTAGTAAACTTCCGTGTCAGCAGACACGATGAAAAATCCCGACGGAAGCGTTGGGTACATCACTTGAAAACCACTGGGATTCGACTTCCGGATTCGAGTCCGGGGACTCGGGTTTGAAGAATATCGTATTGTTTTGTACTATGACAGTTAACTGGCCCCGATCCATCGGGAGATTCAGGCACACGCATCAACAATCCCTATGAACTAAAAATTTCTCCTTATAAAACAGGTTCAACTACATAGCACCCAAAAGATTGAAGTGTCTCCAGCTGAATCTACGATTCGACTAAACACTCGGGGGATACTGACAAGGTTATACCCCACGGGTACACAACATTGGTATACCTGGTGTCGTGGGAATGGTCACGGCAGATGCTGCAATCGGCAGCGAGTAGTAGAACGAGGGGCAAGGGCGGCCAGCCATCTGCGGTGCGAGATGAGGGCAAAGACACAGGGTTTTACCCAGGTTCTGCCCCCCGGAGGGTAAAGACCTACTCCTGCTAGATTGTATTATGGAGGTGTTTAATTTGGGCGAGCTCGGCGGCTAGGCGGCGAGTCGCTTGGGTGTATGAGGGAACGTGTATCTACTCACCCCATAGGGAGGTTTATATAGGCTCACCTCCCCTAGGGTTTACATATCTCAACCGATTCGGTTACAGCTTCGGTAATCGTTTAACCTAGACCGACTGGGCCTATCCACTCGCCTGGGCCTTCAGCTTCCAGTCGCTTGGTACCTTGCTGGGCCTTGATCCACTCGCCGTTCTGCAGGCCCACTCGCCAGCCCTCGGGCCAGTCGGAAACGTCCTGCTGAGTATACCCCAGTAGGCGTATCCCCATCAGTAGTCCCCGAGGCCGTCGTCGATTAGGCGTAAGTGGCTGCTGGCAGTCGGAGTATACGGCTCCAAAGTAGGCATCCAGTAGAATCGTCGACGGGCTCTTGTATGAAGAAGAAGATCCGGTGAACCGAGTCGCGTCTTGGGCGAGCCGAGCTGTCGAACGCGGTGGCAGCGAGTGACCTGGCGAGCCGAGTGGCTGGAGTTGGACCGTCAGGCGTGGTCAAACTAGCCGTTAGGGCAACTCAACGGTAACTTTCGGCGTAATCATCGCGCGGTAACGGCCCCCTGATTTGGCGGGTAACTCTCGCTATATAAGAGGAATGGCAGGCAATCGTAGAGCCAACTGCCCACCACTTCTTCCGAGTGCGCGCATTCTCTTTCCTTTGCTTCTTGACCCAATCGACCCGAAATCCTCCGATCTCCAACCAACCCCTCGGCCATGGCCCTTCTCACCGAACCATGGGGCAGATCCAAGTGCACGAGGGCACAGCTGGCCTCCTTCGAGGAGGCTGGAATCCTGCGAGCCGGCTGTTGGCGTATCCCCGCAGCCGGGGAAACGACCCCAAACCCGCGAGAGAGGGAATTCGTCTGTTTCACCAGTCATCTCGAGCGGGGGCTAGGGTTTCCCACATCTTTGTTCTTCCGGCGTTTTTGCGCCTACTACGGGATCCAGCCTTCGGATCTGGGTCCCCACAGCATCGAGCAGCTCGCCATCTTCGTGGCGTTCTGCGAGTGCTACTTGGGCTGCCGGCCCTACTTTCCCTTGTGGCAAGATCTGTTCCACGGACGGATCAGACGCGAGGAGGCAGGCGGCCCAATGCTAGCCGCGGGCGGCCTGACG
Source organism: Avena atlantica (assembly GCA_910589765.1). Taxonomy (NCBI): domain Eukaryota; kingdom Viridiplantae; phylum Streptophyta; class Magnoliopsida; order Poales; family Poaceae; genus Avena; species Avena atlantica. The sequence continues at coordinate 178,123,104 of OU342738.1, read as the reverse complement.
TTCCAGCTCAAATCCAAAGCGTCTTTCTTCGATCTGATGCTACCCGCCAAAGCAGCGAGCGACTAGAAGAAGTCATGGTTCTACGTGACCGAGGCGACCCCGGAGGACGAGGCGGCGATCCCGCGGTACTCGGCCAATCGTTCCGAGCCGCGCCATCTCCAGGTCGGCAAGCTCCCCGACGACCAGCGGATGGTCGTCGACGAGATGCTCCAGGCCATCCGTGGCCTAAAGAAGAAAGGCCTTCAGACGATAAACTTGTACAATTGCTGGCTTGGGCGACGGCTCGTTCCACTCGCCCAACGCGACCACTACATGTATCAGTACACGGGCCGGGGAGACTCGACGAAAGCCTGCCTCGACGAGTGGAAGCTGGAGGACTATCTCCCAGCGTTGAAGAAGATCACCCAGGCGGTGTACGTGGATGCACAGGCCGGGGTCGCCCCCTACACCGCGAAGCGTCCGGCTCCGACGGTAATTTCTTTACCTTGTTCGCAGTCGCAGCGTATGCAGTCGCGGTAATTCTGACTCTGTTTCGTATTTATCGCAGCTGTTCCAAGTGGTGGAAGGGTGGCTCCCACCTTCCGATGACGAGAGCCCGGGGCCATCCGCCCAGGATACAAGCGAATCGCCACCCGCGAAGGGCAACGAGGACGACGAGGACGAGTCCGAAGAGGAAATCGCCCCGCTGGTCCGAAAGACCCGCGGGCAACGTCAGCGCGAAATCAAAGCGAGCAGGAGCCTCGAGCGTCATGATGACGACGACGAGCTCCCAGAAACCACCTCGCGCCGCCAGGCCACTCCTTCGAAGAAGAAGAAGAAGAAGGAAAAGGAGGCGAGGGCCCCCCCCCCCGAAGAGGAAAACGAAGCCGCCGAGGATGGCCTCGCCGCCGCACTCGACGAGCAGCTCTGATGCTCACAGCTCGGCCGATGACGGCGCGGCCCCAGCGACAACCGCGATAGATGCGCCGGCTGTGGAAGTGCCGCTGGCCTCGATGCCCCCGCCATTCGCGCCAGTCTCTGGGCTAGGGAAGGCTCCAGCTGCGGCGACTTCGCCTCGCAAGGAGGTTCCGATTGGGGCGGCTTCGCCCCGCAAGGAGGCTCCGGCCGTAGGGGCTCCAGTTCGCGAGGAAGCCCCTGCCGAAGGTATCCCAGAGGCGCCAGCCGCAGCCTCGACGACGAAGAAGCCGTCCGTGTCTTGGGCACGCGACGTCCTGGAACTAGGGCTCAGTCGCCAACTGGGCCCCGAGCTGAAAAAACCGGCCGGCCTTCGCACAGGGCTACGTTTCATCCCAGTTGCCAAGTGAGTGCATTCGGCCTTCCCTATTTTCCATAGCTATTTCGATTGTCTTTACTGATTCGACTGATGTGCAGGACCGGAGTGAAAAGGATGGGCCACCCGACCGTGGCCCAGGTACCCTCCACCGCTAGCGAGGAGGATCCTTCCCGTAAGAGGAAAGCGGACGAGGTCGTTGCCTCGGCGGATGGCAGTAAGAAGGCCAAGGGCGACGACATCGTCACTGTCTCTGACGACACGGCGGTCGCGCCGGCCGGCCCCGCGGTGGAGGCAGCCGCGTCTACGAAGGAGGGCGTTTCCTTGCCTGGAACGGCGGAGGCGACTTCCTTTGGAGCGGGTGCCTCTATCGCCACCTTCCCTCGCTTCGTGACCAAGGCGGCCGCGGCGAGCGGGGCTGCATCCCCGAGCCTCGCTCCAGGGACCGCCGATGCTGAAGTCGACCAGCGTCGTGGGCACACGCCAGCGTTACTCGCGTCCGTGGACGCGATGCAACTTCATGGCATGCTTGGCGCAGCCATCCAGGTATATCCAGTCCCCGAGGATCAGGTCGGTGCTTTGCAGCGGCGTGATTCTTATTATTTTCTCGTCTTTTATTTTCGTATCCAGTCCCCGAGTGCGCACGCGCTAAATTTTAGCGGGGTGGGAACTTGGGAATTTCTTGATCGCCAGTCCCCGAGTGCGCAGTCGCTGAATTTCAGCGGGTGGGCACTTAGGAGGTTCGTTTTTACTAACTTTTTTGATGATATGCAGGGTCTGCAGCTCGAGTCGGCGGACCGATTGGCCGCGCAACAGCGTGCTGAGAAGGAGCTGACCACCATCCAGGAAGCGAACAAGGAGCTCCAGGCTGTTGCTGCGAAGGCAGAGGAAGCTCGCCAAGAGCTTGTCCCGGCTGGTGAGTTGGAGGCGGCGCGATCTGCTCTGGGCGCTGCTGAACAGCGGGTCGCCGACCTCGAGCGCGAGCTGCGGGAGGCGAGGGAAGAAGCGAGCTCGGCGGACGGGCGAGCTAAGGCCGCCATTGCAGCCGCGGAGGAGGATCGCAAGCTGTCGGAAGTCCTTATTGCTGGACTTCAGGACGACCACACGTCGCTTCAGTGCTTCATCACGGGACTCGCCCGCCCGTTGCTTGGTGAGTGCACCTTCCCTTTCCGTTAGTTGGGGTTTTTGTGGTGTCCGTCGCGCTCATCATTGTTTCCTTCTCGCAGGTCACGTTATTGGTAGCCAAGAAGAAGCGAGCTCGCTCGACGCGAAGCAATGCGTAAGCATGCTCGTCGACTCGGCTACGCTGTCGGCGACGTGCATCCGCGCCTATCTTCAAGAAATGTCGCCCACGGAGGTTATTCCCAGCGACCTTGTTGAGGTGTGGGAGTATTTGGAGAAGGCGCCCGCGGTCGTTGAGTTCATGACGCGGTCGGCGTTTCGGCGTGGAGCGTCGACAGCACTGAGCCTTGGACTCGCCCACTTCCCCGAGGATTTCGACCTCGACGATGTGACTAGTGGGTATCCCTCGTCGACTGGCGCGGTGGACCTGTCCGAGGTTCTCAAGTTGCAGGAGCGTGCCGCCGCGTACTCGGAGCGTGTCTGGGCGATGGGCGACCTCCTTCCCTACCAGGAAACGGTCGTCGCGCCGAACGACCCCGAGCCGCCGCATCGTGACTTCAAGGTCGAGCAGCCTTTTCGCGCGGCGATGGCGGGTGAGCTGACGACGTATCCGTCAAACCCGTACACCGCGTTCATCCGTAGGCGCCGGGATTCTGGCGAGTCGTCATCGAAGCCTGCAGAATAGGGTAGTTTGCCTGGATGTGTTAGCAGCAGTTCTGCCACGCGGGCATATTTTGTAATATAAGACAATGCAATATGCGATTGAATGGGACGTCGTGTTTATTTTGCTATTTGTTTGTGTGCTTTGGATTGATTTTGGACGAGTCCCCGAGCGCGTCCGCCCTTTTGTGGGGTTCACCTCGTATATGATGTTTGTTGTTATCATGTGTTTTGTTAGTTTAGTCGACTCGCCCGAGCTCGGAGAGCCAGTCGCTAGGCGACTCCCTTGAGTGCTCTGTACTTTACCGTTTTCCCGTGCGCGAACGGGGTCGGGTGGCCGAGTCCCCGAGCGTGGTACTTGGTAGTTCTAGGCGCGACTCGAGGGTGGTTGAGGACTCAGCGCGTTGGTGTGAGCGCGTCACCCCTGCCTGGCCCGTGGGGTCAGTCGCGTGGCGAGTCCTGGACATGCTCTCTTACTTGGCGTTTTCCCTGACCGATCGAGACGAACTGGTATTCAGTCCCCGAGCGTGGTACTTAGCCGTTCGAGTCGCTATGCCGAGGATGCAGGGGGCCAAGGTCGCTGTGAGAAGCGAGGGCAGTTGTCTTGGTTCGTAAAACCAGTCGAGCTAGGCGACTCCAATGGGGCTCCGGGTTGGCGTTTTTCGTGGACGATGCAAGACCTGAAGTGATTCAGTGCTCTTACACCGCACTACTTAGCCGTGCCGATCGCTGTACCAAAGGTTGACTTCTGCATTTTAGCGTACAGCTGTTATTACGAGTGCGAGTGGCACAAGTCATGGAGAGTAGGCGCAATTTGCGGTAACCGTTTCTTTTATTTCATGGCGACTGGAGAGTACATGTGTGGGGTTCTAGGAGTAGAACTTCCGGAGGAGGTTTACATTCCATGGTCGCTTGACGTCGAGCTCGCCGTCCCCGCGAACGTCGATGAGGTAGTAGGCGTCGTTGCCGAGTACGCGCCCGATAGCGAATGGGCCTTCCCACGGAGGGGAGAGCTTGTGCATGCCCTTCCTGTCCTGGATGAGGCGTAACACCAGGTCGCCTTCCTGGAAGGTGCGGGTCTTCACCCGTCGGCTGTGGTAGCGGCGGAGTCCTTGCTGGTAAATGGCGGTGCGCGATCGAGCGAGGTCGCGTGCTTCGTCGAGCTGGTCGAGCCCATCTTGGCGGGCCAGCTCGTTTGCGGCCTCCGTATAGTGGACGACCCGCGGCGAGTCGTGTTCGAGGTCGGTGGGCATGACTGCTTCGGCGCCGTAGACCATGAAGAAGGGAGTGAATCCCGTCGATCTGTTAACCGAGGTGCGGATTCCCCAGATGACGGAGGGCAGCTCTTCGACCCAGCATCCAGCGGTGCGCTCGAGTGGTACTTGGAGTCGCGGCTTCAGGCCGTGGAGGATGCTTTGGTTGGCTCGTTCCGCCTGGCCGTTGGATTCCGGGTGGGCGACTGACGCGAGATCGAGCCGGATGTGGTGCCCTTCGCAAAATTCGGCCATTGCTCCCTTGGCGAAGTTTGTGCCGTTGTCCGTGATGATACTGTTTGGGAACCCGTAGCGATATATGAGCTCGCGTAGGAATTTAGTGGCGATCTTCCCGTCGCATTTCCGGACTGGTTTGGCCTCCGCCCACTTGGTGAATTTGTCGACGGCGACTAGCAGGTGGGTGTAGCCGGAGGGGGCTTTCTTGAAGGGGCCTACCATGTCCATGCCCCATACGGCGAATGGCCAAGTGATGGGGATCGTTTTGAGCGCCGAGCTCGGTACGCGCGTCTGGTTGGCGTACTTCTGGCACCCGGCGCATCGCTGGACGATGGCGACAGCGTCGGCGTGTGCGGTGGGCCAGTAGAAGCCGTGTCGCATAGCCTTGGCGACCAGGGAGCGAGCGGCGGCGTGGTGGCCGTAGTCGCCTGAGTGGATGTCGTGGAGGATTTTGCGTCCTTCAGCCGGTTGGACGCAACGTTGGAACACGCCGGTGACGCTGCGCTTGTGTAGCTCGTCGTCGATGATGGTGTAGGACTTGCATCGGCGAGCGATCATTCGAGCGTTTGTCTCGTCTGCTGGCAGGGTGCCGGTTTCCAGGTAGGCGATGCAGGGCTTGGTCCAGTCGTCTGGCTCGGTGATGAGTGCGACCAAGGCTGCCTCTGGTTGGAGTGGGACTCCGATGTCGATCTCCCTCGGGGGAGAGACTGATGGTTTGGAGATTGTGTCGAGGAACACGACGGCGGGTGGTGCGAGTCGAGCCGACCCGATGCGAGAGAGGGTGTCGGCCTCCTCGTTTTTTCTTCTGTCGATCCACTCGACAGAGTAGCCGGTGAAGTGGCCGCCCAACTTGTCCACCTCTTGGCGGTACGCCGCCATGGTAGGGGAGATGGCGTCGCAGGTGCCGGCGACTTGCCCCGCGACGAGGTCGGAATCTCCGTAGCATCGAAGGCGATTGACGTTCATCTCCTTGGCGGCTCGCATGCCGTGGAGTAGGGCCTCGTATTCAGCCATGTTGTTGGTGCAGGGCGTGAATTCGAGGCGGAGGATGTAGCGGAGCTTGTCGCCCTTTGGTGAAGTCAACACTATCCCCGCTCCTGCACCGTCCGCGTTCTTGGATCCTTCGAAGTGCAGGCTCCAGTAATGGAGGTATGGCAGCTTCTCTGGCTGCTGGGCCTCCTCCCAGTCGGCGATGAAGTCTGCCAGTGCCTGCGACTTAATCGCCCTTCGTGGCTCGTATTTAATGTTGTGGACGCCGATCTCGACGGCCCACTTGGCGACCCGTCCGGTCGCCTCGCGGTTGCGGATGATGTCTTGCAGTGGCGCTGAGGAGACGACCGTGACCGGGTGCTCCTGGAAGTAGTGCGGCAGGCGCCGCTGAGCCCTGAAGACCGCGTATACTAGCTTTTGGTACTGTGGGTACCGCTGGCTCGACTCGGTGAGGACCTCGCTGATGTAGTACACCGGCCGCTGAACCGGGCGCTCCTTTCCTTCCTCTGGTCGTTCGACGACCATCACAGCGCTGACGACGCGCTCGGACGCCGCGACGTAAACCAGCATTGGTTCTTTGTCGGCGGGGGCGGCGAGTAGTGGTGCGGCGAGCAGCACTTTTTTGAGGTCGCGGAGCGCGTTGTCCGCCTCCTTGTCCCACTGGAAGGTGGGGTTCTTGCGCATCAGGCGGTATAGGGGCATCGCCTTTTCGCCCAGGCGGGGGATGAAGCGACTGAGAACCGCTACTCGCCCGGCCAGCTTCTGGACGTCACGCAGGCACTCGGGTTTGCCGAGCCGGGCGATCGTGTCGATCTTTGTTGGGTTCGCCTCGATCCCTCGTTTGGAGACGACGTACCCCAGTAGTTGTCCGGCGGGTACACCGAAGGTGCACTTGCCTGGGTTGAGCTTTATCTTGTACCTTCGCAGATTGGCGAAGGTTTCCGCCAGGTCGGCGAGTAGGTCTCCTTGGCGAGCGGATTTCACGACCATGTCGTCGATGTAGACGTGGATGTTGCGGCCGATTTGGCTCGCGAGGCATTCTTGCATGCACCGCTGGTAGGTTGCCCCGGCGTTCTTGAGGCCGAAGGTCATGGCGGTGTAGCAGAAGGCTCCGAATGGCGTGATGAACGCCGTCTTCTCCTCGTCTTCGACAGCCATTTTGATCTGGTTGTACCCGGAGTAGGCGTCGAGGAAACATAGCGACTCCAAACCCGCGGTTGAATCGATTATCTGATCGATCCGCGGGAGGACGAACTGCTCCTTTGGGCAGGCGCTGTTCAGGTTTGTGTAGTCGATACACATTCTCCAGGTCCCGTTTTTCTTCTCGACCAGGACTGGGTTTGCCAGCCACTTGGAGTATTTGATTGGCCGGATGAAGCCGGCAGCGAGTAGGCGCTGCACTTCCTCGGCGATTGCTCGACGGCGTTCTTCATTGAAGGGCCGTAGCGACAACTTGACAGGTCGCACTTTGGGGTCGGCGTTTAGTTTGTGCTCAGCGAGCTCCCTAGGGACACCAGGCATGTCGGAGGGTTTCCATGCGAAGATGTCCCTATTCTCATGAAGGAACTCGATGAGCGCGCCTTCCTATGTTGGGCTCATGCCTGTCCCGATCGTCACCGTCTGGCTGGGGTCGCCTGGGACCAGCTCGACGGTCCGGGTGTGCGTCGTGGCCTCAAAGGTTGAGGTGTTTGCGCCCTCTGAGTTGGGCTTCTTGAGTATTGTGGGGTCGTCACTGTTGACCCCGCTCGCGTATTTGGCGAGCTCGTCGGCGTGATTAGTTTCTGCCGCGATGACGGCGTCGGCGAGTTCGGCTCCTTTGGCCTCGCATTCGGCGGCCATGTCGGGGTCGCCGTTGATGGTGATGACGCCGCACGGCCCGGGGAGCTTCATCGCGTTGTACGCGTAGTGGGGCGCTGCCATGAATTTAGCAAACGCCTGGCGCCCCAGGACGCAGTGATAAGGGTTGTCGAAGGGCACCAGCTCGAAGACGATCCGCTCGGTGCGGAAGTTTGCCAGACTACCAAAAGTGACTGGCAGCGTGACTTTGCCGATCGGATACGCCTTCCGACCGGGGACGATGCCGTGGAACATGGTGTGGGTTGTCTCGATCATCGACTGCGGGAGCCGCAGCCGCCTGAAGGTGTCGAGGTAGAGGATGTTGATGGAGCTGCCGCCGTCCATTAGTGTCTTGGGGAGCCAGTAGTCGCCAACCTTGGGCTTGACCACCAGGGCGACTCGTCCTGGGTACTCGATGCGTGGCGAGTGGTCTTGCCGGCTCCAGGTGATGGGCTATTCCGACCAGTTCAGGAACTGGGGGACGTCTATTTGGGCCACCGCATTGACGGCGACAGCACGGGCGATGACCTTCTTCTCGCGCTTCGTGTTGAAGCCTGTGAAGGTGTGGAGCGAGCCGGCTACTTTGCCGAATTTTCCGCCATTTGGCGGGTCGTTGTCGGTGTCCTCCCGCGCGTGCCGTGCCTTCTCGATTTCCTTGAGGGTGTGGCAGTCGGCGGTGGTGTGCGTTGCGGGCTTCCCTTCCCTGCTGTGGAAGGCACATGGTTGGTTAAGGAGGGACGCAGGATCGAACCTTGGCTTGTTCTTGTAATTGCCGCCATCGCGCCGTTGCCCTCCGTCGCGGCGGTAGCTCTTGGGCTCGCGCTGTGCGTGCCCAGCGTTGGCGACGAAGTCGACTCGCCCGTCGTTGCGGCGCTTGCCAGTGAGGCGGGTGCCGCTGTAGCGTAGATCGGTTCGGCGTCCGCTGTCGTTGCCGCCCGTGCGGCGTTGCCCTCCTGACTCGTCGTCGGTTTCCTGGTTTGGATCCTCCTCGGCGTACCGTTTGGCGATCTCGAGGAGGTCGGGGATGTTGTCGAGTGTGCGGGAGTGTCGCTTGAGCTTGGCGACTAGAGGCTCGTAGCGGCACGAGGTCTTGAAGCAATGGATCGCGGTGTCCGGGTGGATGCCGAACGCGTTGTACCAGAGCTCTTGCCACCGTTGGACCCAGTTGCGGGTCGACTCGCGGGGTCCCTGGACGCATCGTTCCAGGTCCTCGATGGTGGTGGCGCGGGTGTAGGAGCACTCGAAGTGCCTGACGAAGGCGTCGCGCATTTCCTCCCAGGAGTCGATACTGTCCTGGGGGAGCGTGTTGATCCACTGCCTGCACTTCCCCTCCATCATCAGTGGGAGGTAACGGGCGGCGAGTAGGTCAGTGTGACCCGCGATCCCCATTGCCATGAGGTATGTGTCGAGCCAGACTGCGGGGTCGTACGAGGAGTCGTATTTTTCTATCTCCTTTGGCGCCTTGAAGTTTGGCGGGTACTTCTCGCCTCGGATCATTGGTCCGAAGCACTTAGGGCCAAGTCGACTGAGCGACCCCATAGGCTCGCTATCGCGGCGATTAGTTAGGGTGTGCCGCAAGTCGTCGGGCTGGCGTGCGCGCCAGTTTTGGTTGTTGATGATGTGAGTGCGGGCGTCGATGGGTTGTCCGTTAGCGGCGACGAAGTTGGTCGCCGGCCTGGGGTCGTTGGTGGAGAGTGCCGCGTTCGCGGGTCGGTGTTGGAGTTGCAGTGGCTCTGGTGGCGGGCAATTGAGGGTGTTTGCCGCTGCGCGGCCGCTTGAGGCCGCTCTGCTTCCCGAGGAACGCGAGTATACTCGACCTTGCGAATCGGCGCCCGCTTTTTGCTGCTCCACGGCCTTCGCAAGCAGGGCCTTGACGTACTGGATCTGTAAGGCGCCGTCGCCAGTGGCCGTGATGCTATCGGCTGCTGCTCGGCCTGCCACGAGGTTGTCCATTGGGGTGGAGAACAGTGGGAGGCCGTTTGCGTCTCGCTCCCGTGAGGAGACAACTATCTGTGGTTGGTCCCTGGGAGGGGTGCGGTTGGGTGGTGGTGGGGCACCCATCGCCGTTGATCCTGGCGGGGGCCGGGCGCTTCCTCCTGGTGGCGCGTTCTCGCAGATCGCGCGCTCGGCTATGCGGGCCGGGTCGTTTTCGTCGTCGAAGTTCAGGGCACGCCCTTGAACGGTGGGGTTCAAGCGTGACCTGATCCGCTGTTGGTGGTAGCGTGACAGCTCCTGCGCCGTCACCTGCTCGAGGCGAAATTTTTCGCGCTCGGCCTGCTCTTTGCGTACCGCCTCCGCCAGTTTCAAGCGGAGTTCCTCGACCTCCGTTGCCGTGGCGTTAGGAGGGATTGGGGTGGAGAAAGGATCCTCCGGCGGATCGGTGCCGGTGGCCATGTAAGCCGCGGCGTGGCGACTGGCACCATCGCGGAGGTCGGCGGAGTTCTCCGACCCGGAGTCGAATTCGAAGATCCCGAGGATGGAGGGGTCCTCGAAGTCTCCCGCGTTGGAGACCTAGGCGATGGAGCCCGCGGTGATGGATCCGGCGAGTGACGCCGGGGTCGCCGAGTCGGCGTCATCGGTGAGGGCCGCATCTTCTGCGGCCGCTGAGTTCCCGGCCACGTTGCTGTGGGCCGAGTTGTACTCGGAGGCGAGGCGGTGGATCGTGCGAACCTGGCTCTCGGAGAGCCGATCGCGTGGCGGCGACTCGCGGATGGGAGCCGAGTCCTCCGAGACGATGACGTCGGTGAGGCCGACAAAGAGGCTGATCGTGCCGATTGGCAGGATTACGCTGTGCGTGACAGGTCGCGCCGCCGGGACGTAGCTACTCGGCAAGATCTGGAGCATCTCGCCGATCGCTATCATGCGGCCGGTGGCGACCGTCTCGTTGATGGGCAGATTGGATCTCGCCGCAGAACACCGGCCAGACCGGCCAGGCCCCACGGTGGGCGCCACTGTCGTGGGAATGGTCACGGCAGATGCTGCAATCGGCAGCGAGTAGTAGAACGAGGGGCAAGGGCGGCCAGCCATCTGCGGTGCGAGATGAGGGCAAAGACACAGGGTTTTACCAAGGTTCGGTCCCCCGGAGGGTAAAGACCTACTCCTGCTAGATTGTATTATGGAGGTGTTTACAATGGGCGAGCTCGGCGGCTAGGAGGCGAGTCGCTTGGGTGTATGAGGGAACGTGTCTCTACTCACCCCATAGGGAGGTTTATATAGGCTCACCTCCCCTAGGGTTTACATATCTCAACCGATTCGGTTACAGCTTCGGTAATCGTTTAACCTAGACCGACTGGGCCTATCCACTCGCCTGGGCCTTCAGCTTCCAGTCGCTTGGTACCTTGCTGGGCCTTGATCCACTCGCCGTTCTGCAGGCCCACTCGCCAGCCCTCGGGCCAGTCGGAAACGTCCTGCTGAGTATACCCCAGTAGGCGTATCCCCATCACCTGGTCCAGCCCAAGGAAGGCCCACGTCAAGACACACGGCCCGTGGAGATTTTGGGTGGCCAAATCCCATGATGTCTTCGGATCCTTGGAGGACAAGTCTAGAGTAGATAGAATTTCAAAGGGTACCAACCCTAATTTCTAACCGAATCGACCTAAGCCCGGGACCTGCCTATTTATATAAAGGCCAGGAGGGTACGGCGAGAAGGATCTCTTCCACCATCGCATACGTACCTCATGCCAGATTGCATTTGCGCACCCCTGTAACCTTCGGTTCCACCGTAATCAAGAGCAGACAAGCAGGAGTAGGGTTTTACCTTCGGGGGCCTAAACCTGGGTAAATGTCGTGTCCCGCATTTCTTGTCTGTTAACCGTTCCGTGATCTCCAGCATCCCCATCTTCTCCAAAACCCAAGTCCATAACAATGAGCATTGATGAGATCGAACCTCGTCTGGATCTGCTGACGAGCCGACTCGCCACCGTTGGCAGCTTCTAGATTTGGAGGGCCATTCCCATACGGTGAGACGTTTAGTTTCTTTGGATTAAACCATGTCGATACAATTGTTGTACAATATATCTTCATAGTACTAGCCTGCTGTGAACCACACCTAGTTTGATAACAAACTACTTGACACAAATGCCCTCTTTAGTTCCTACCACAACATTCATATAATTAGCCTTTTGTTGTAGTATTTTTCACAATGTCTTAACTTTGGAACTCATCCAAATCCGTTATGGAACTTTCTTTCCATTACATTGTGCCACCCATAGTTTCAAATTGAGATAAACATAATTTGTATCTTGTGACAAGACTAGTATCAATGTAACACTTTACAATGAACCATCCATCTATTTGTCACCTCTACATAAATAATATATTCTTAGTTCTTCCAAAGATCATAAGAATATCCTTCCTATCATCCAATGATCATCTTATGATTCATTATGTTATATGCTCATAAAATTGCCTGGTTCATGTGAGGGGGTCATCGAATCTCAAGCAATTGCCTGGTTCGCTCAAGGGTGCAGATATGGAAGTGTATTGTGGAAGAGGTTGCAGAGAGATATGCCAACCACATTGGCAGAAACAATCAGAGTAGAAGATTCATATGCCTTAGGTGATCCGACTCAACCAGAGTTAATGTCGGAAGAGCATCGCGAGCAGCATGATCATTATGCCAGAGATGGCGTTGGATCATCGCGACGCAATGATTACCGAGGTAGAAGAAGGGAGGAGAGGCCGGATTACAGATACAGTTCTAATCAAGTGGCAGCAGTTGTGCAGGATCAGCCGAGTCATGGGAATAATCAGCGGCAGAAGAATGGTCCTCAGCAGTGGACACCGAGGAACGAGGGAAAGAAGCAGTGGACGCCTGAACAGAAGAAACAATGGCAAGAAAGGCCAAAGTACACGTTTGAATCCATGTTCGATCAGCCGTGTAAATTCCACATGCCTAACCCGGCCAAGCCAGCCAATCACACCACTCGCCAATGCGCCTGGATGAAAAGTGCAATGGGAAACCCGGCGGCTATACAAGCACCACCGCATCCAGCGCATCAGCAGCAGCCATAGTTAACTGGGGGGAATGTGCAGCAGCTAATGTTACCACCACCCCCTCCGAGGTATGAGAACTCGGATCGAAGGGATGCAGTGCACCAAGTGATAAATCAGAATCAAGATAGAAGGGGAAACCCCGGGAACAATGGATGCAATGATTACAGGGAGCATCACCAATCATACTGTGTGTTCACAACGGAACAACAAGATAGACAGAGCGTACAACACCGACATATGGAAGTGAATGCAGTTATGCCGGCAGTACCAAGATATGTGCCTTGGTCTGATCAAGAGATAACCTGGAGCATAAGAGATCGTCGGAAGATAATGCCGAACCCAGGATCGTATGCCTTAGTACTGGATCCAACATTTGTTGGGCCTAGCATCAATGTGAAGTTCTCGAAGGTACTCATAGATAATGGGAGTAGCATCAACATCATGTACAAAGACACAATGCACAAACTCGGAATAACTCTGAATATGTTGCAGCCAACAAGGACCACATTCCATGGGATAGTTCCGGGGCTCTCGTGCGAGCCCATTGGGAAAGTCCGAGTAGAAAAATTATTCGGCACAAGAGAGAATTGTAGAGCTGAGAATCTGGTGTTCGAAGTGGTGGATCTGGAAAGTTGCTATCATGCTTTACTCGGACGGCCAACATTGGCTAAATTTATGAGCAGCTGTCACATCAGTTATTTGAAAATGAAGATGCCAGGACCTCAGGGGGTGATAACATTAGATGGAGATTATAGAAAATCAATGGAATGTGCTTCAACCGGGTCAAACCTGGCCGAATCATTGGTAATTGCAAGAGAAAAAAGAAGAATTCAGGAGGTGGTAGCTCTGGCTCAGTCGGCACAGCTTAATATGATGGCCCTGGCTAATCCACATGGAAGTGTATCTTTCCAACCGACTAAGAGGACGAAAAAGATCCAGATCAATGATCAATTCCTAGAGCGCACCATCACAATTGGTGCTAGCCTAGATGACAAATAGGAAAGCGATCTCACCAACTTCCTCCGTGAGAATCGGGATATCTTTGCGTGGTCAACACATGACCTGCAAGGGGTACCGAGGGAGTTGGCTGAGCACTCTTTGCACGTAAGGCCAGGAGCAAGGCCGGTGAAGAAACCTCTCTGCCGCTTCGCTGAAGACATGAGAAAGATAATAGGGGGCTCCTTGCAGCCGAGTTTATCATGGAAGTACTTCATCCGGATTGGATATCAAATCCGGTGTTGGTAGAAAAGAAAAAGGCTGACCCAAATGTAGCCGTAGTATGGCGAATGTCCATAGATTACATGAACCTTAACAAGGCGTGTTCCAAAGATCCTTTTCCTCTACCTAGGATAGACCAAGTCATTGATTCGACCGCAGGCTGCGAGGTATTATCATTTGTAGACGCGTACTCTGGTTTCCACCAGATACCGTTAAACCTGGCTGGTCAAATAAAGACTGCATTTATCACCCCGTATGGAGCTTATTGCTATCGCACCATGCCATTCGGCCTGCGTAATGCAGGATCCACGTACCAAAGATGCATGCAAAAATGTTTGCATGACCAAACTGGGAAAAATGTGCAAGTATATGTTGATGATGTGGTTATAAAAACCAAAAAGAGCAACACGCTCCTAGAAGATATTCGGCAGACATTCGCGAACCTGAGAAGGTTCCGAATGAAACTTAACCCGGAAAAATGTACCTTTGGTGTGCCGGCTGGAAAATTACTTGGTTTCCTCGTATCCAACCAAGGTATAGAGGCAAATGCGACTAAGATCCGAGCAGTTGATAGAATGGAACTGCCAAAATGCCTAAATGATCTACAAAATTTTATAGGATGTCTTGCCTCCTTGAGTCAGTTTGTGAGTCGACTAGGGGAAAAAAGCATTACCTTTGTATCAATTGATGAAAAAATCCGACAAGTTCACCTGGACACCTCAGGCCAATAGTGCCTTTCATGAGTTAAAAAAGATGCTGGCCACGGCACCAATCTTGGCTTCTCCATTGTCAAAAGAGCCTATGCTACTCTATGTGGCAGCCACAAACAGAGTCGTAAGTGCAGTAGTTGTTGTGGAACGGAATGAAGAGGGTAAGTCGGTACAAAGGCCGGTATATTACCTAAGTGAGGTATTATCGGACTCCAAGCAAAACTACCCACACTACCAGAAAATGGCTTACGGAGTATATATGTCGGCCAAGAAACTCAAACATTATTTCGAAGAACACCCGATAAAGGTGATTTCTGAGGCACCCATAGCCGAGATACTAAGCAACAAAGATGCGAGTGGCCAAATAGCAAAATGGGAAATTGAGTTATCGCCTTATGCTCCGCAGTTCGATAGGCGAGATGCAATTAAGTCTCAGGAAGTAGCCGACTTCTTTGTAGACTGGGCCGAGGTACAATATGAGCCCCCATTGCCAGATCCAAAGTATTGGACGATGCACTTTGACGGGTCCAAGTTAAGAAATGGGCTATGGGCAGGAATAGTGCTACCCTCACCGAAAAAAGATCAGCTGAGTGTTGCAAATACATTTCGCTGCATCAAACAACGTAGCCGAATATGAAGCACTCGTCCATGGCCTGAAAAATGGCAAAAGAGATCAGCCTACGTCGGATTGTGTGTTACGGGGATTCAGACCTTGTAGTACAGCAAGTATCGGGGAATTGGGACGCACTAGATGCGAATATGGCCCTGTATAGGTTTCATGTACAGAAAGTCAGTGGTTACTTTGATGGATGTGAATTCCATCACATACCTCGGGCAAAAAATGATGTTGCAGACACACTGTCGAAGCTCGGATCAACCAGGCAGTCAACTCCGCCTGGTATAGCTCTGGAACACCTGAGAAAACCATCGATTACACCTTCGCCAGAATCCGAGTCAATCCGTATCTCGGCAGATAAAATGGAAGGACCTGTCCCTATGGAAATCGATAAAAACATGATCCGAAATTCCCAGGAATTGATCCGGTTGACCCACAGATGGATTGGGAGGGGCCACAGATGTTATGTCGATGGAAACATTGAAAAATGACAACATAATTTTCCCGGAAAAAATCACGCCGACATGGGCACAACCCATATTATCATTCCTCAAAGAAGAGATCTTGCCGGATGATGAGGTCATGGCCAGGTAGATAGTGAGAAGAGCAAAAGCCTACACAATCATAAATAATGAGCTTTATAAGAGAAGTGTGACAAATGTACTACAACTATGCATTGACTCGGCAGAAGGGAAGGAAATCCTTTTGGGTATACATTAAGGAGAATGTGGACATCATGCCTCATCCAGAGCCCTAGTGGCCAAAGCATTTAGGCATGGTTTCTATTGGCCAACTGCGCTAAAAGAAGAAAAAGAATTGGTAACAAAGTGTAATGGTTGCCAGAGATACGCCATCAAAATACATATGCCTTCATCAGAGTTAAAGACAATACCAATCACTTGGACATTTTCGGTGTGGTGTTTAGATATGGTAGGTCCATTTAAGTCGGCTCAAGGCGGAATGAATCATATTCTGGTTATGGTGGACAAATTCACAAAGTGGATAGAAGTGAAGCCAATAAGAAAATGTGATGGACCCACAGCGGTGAAATTCCTCAAAGGTATTATCTTGAGATATGGATACCCACATAGTATCATCACAGATAATGGCACAAACTTAGCTGAAGGAGCCTTTTCTAGGTTCTGCCAAGAGAAGCACATAAGACTCGACGTTGCCTCGGTTGCTCACCCGGCCTCAAATGGACAAGTAGAAAGATCAAATGGACTAGTGCTGTCCGGGATAAAGCCTCGGCTGATTGAACCGCTGCAGAGGTCGGCAGGATGCTAGATTGAGGAACTTCCAGCAGTGTTGTGGAGCCTCAGGACCACCCCGAATAGATCGACGGGGTATAACCTGTTCTTCCTCGTGTATCGGGCAGAAGTTGTACTTCCAGCCGACATAATGCATGATACGCCAAGAGTGGCCCAATACACGAGTGCCGAAGTAAACGAAATATCACGGCAGGATGATGTGGATTTTCTAGAAGAAGCAAGAGAATTGGCACTCTCAAGATCAGCTATTTATCAGCAAGACCTCAGACGGTATCATAGCAAGAAAGTCAGTCCAAGAGTTTTTAAGGAGGGATATCTAGTTCTTCGGCTAGTGCAACGCACAGCCGGCATGCATAATCTCTCACCCCCATGGGAAGGCCCATTTATCGTGAGTAAAGCATTACATAACGATGCATACTACTTGATCGACGCTCAGACACCAGAAAAGAAAAAGGCAACCAAGTCCGGAGATGAATCAAAAAGACCGTGGAACGTGGCCTTACTTCGTCCGTTTTACACTTAGAAGAGTTGTATTGCATCTAGCGATATGATGTACCAAATTGATGTATCAGACATGTATCAACAGTAACTCGGGGACTGCCCCAATGATATTTGTCGTTTTTAATTATGTAGGAAACTTCGGCAACCCAAGCAGTGACTCGGGGACTGCCCCATGTTATTTTTCATTTTTAACTATGTATGAAACCTCGGCAACCCGAGCAGTAACTCGGGGACTGCCTCACTTTGTTTATCATTTTTGCGTATGTGTGAAAATCTGGTGACTCAAGCAGTAACTCGGGGACTACCCTGTACTGTTTGTCGACTTGGTTATGAATGGAACCTCGGGAGCCCAAGCAATGACCCGGGGACTGCCCCGACTAATCTATCATCAATCACAGATGCGATATAAAAATTTCTTTAGCAACCGGAGGAAACAACCAACAATTAGTACTATCATAGTCACACGAATGATAACATCAGCAATTCGAGTTATAACAAGGAAATTACCCTATTTATATCGTTTTACCGATAGATAACTCGGAAAACATAGTAAGTCCATCAGTTTAAAAGATATACGGGCTTAGGACTCATAGTCCTTGAGAGAAAATTGCAAAACTGAGAGTTTTACAACTAAGAAATAGATGAAAACACAAAGATGGATGCCAAACGGAAATCAGACATGTGAAAAACATGATTCGGATTTACGAAGTTAAATTTCAGCAAAACAAAGATACGAATCACATAGAGTAACAACATTACTACAGCGTAAGATGCCAAAAGTAAAACGGTTCACATTGTACCAAAAGGCGGATAACTGTTTTAGGACAGCATACACCCTGCATACCGGGGACTTAAACAAATGAGAGTTGTTGAACCTAAACATCGGCGGTGGCCGAATCACCCGTGGGAGAAACAGTAGTAGCGCCAGGAGTTTTTGACGTTGGTATCTCGGACGCAGTCGGGACTACCTCGGCCTCGCTAGAAGGAGCATCCTTAGGAGCAGGGGGCTCCAAGGTTGTTAAGGCCTCTGCAGAGGTTACCTCAGCATCGACAGAGGTTGCAGTAACATCTTGGGCAGGCTCTAGCTGCTGGGAAACATTGCCTTGAGCTCGAGAAGATTTAGTTCCTTTGCAGGAGTGAAAGGATACAGATGTCGCCTAGAGGGGGGTGAATAGGCGATTAAAACTTTTCCTAGAGTGGCTCAACAAAGGCGGAATAAAACTAGTGTTTACTTTGTTAAGCACAACCTAGAAACAACTAAGGTTCACCTATGTGCACCAACAACTTATGCTAAGCAATAAAAGCAACAAAGTGATAGCAAGATATATATTACTTCAAGGACGAAGGCTATCACAATGTAAAGTGCATAAGTAAAGAGCTCGGGTATAGAGATAACCGAGGCATGCGGGGACAACGATATTTTACCGAGTTCCTCCCAACATGGAGTACGTCTCGTTTGGAGAGGGGGTGGTATTAAACCACCAACGCCACAAAAGGCCTCCCTTATTCTCCGGTGAATCTCACCCCAACGGGATCGCACACTTCCACTATCTGTGCACTTATCGGTGGCAACCGGAACCTCTCACAAGGTTGGGGAACTTCTCCACAACTTAATTGGAGGCTCCCAACAAACGCCACCAAGGCCACAAAACCTTCTAGGGTTCCAAGAACCCAAGAGGGACAATCTCCAATGAGTAACTCAAACCAAATCCTCCGAGGAGAACACAAACCGATGCACCAAATGCAATGGCAAGGACACAAGAAGTGATCAAATCCTTCTCTCCCAATTTCCACCAAAGCTACAAAAGCTTATGGGGGAATAAGAGAGGAAGAACAATGGAGGAAATCCACAAAAGACTCCAAGATCTAGATCCCAATATGTTCCCCTCACTTAGAGGAGAGATTGATTGGTGGGATTGTAGATCTAGATATCCTCTTTCAAATCCCTAAAGAATATGCAAGAATCATAGGAGGGATTGAGAGGAAGCAAGCTCAAGAATGTCAACAATGGAGGGGAAAACTTGCAAGAATAGTTTAGGAACCATTGGGGAAGAAGGCCCCTTATATAGGTCCCTCCGAAATCCAACCGTTGCAGCCCAAAAACGCGATTCCCGGTACTACCGGACTTTTTCCCGGTACTACCAGACTCTCCCGGCACTAACGGACATTTCCTGGGGTTCCTGGGGCTCCAAACGCATTTTTCTCTGTGCTCGTCGGTACCAAAATGCAGTACTACCGGATCCTGGTCCGGTACTACCAGTCATCACAGAACGAAAACAGCCATAACTTTTGCATCCCGACTCCGATTTCGATGATCTTGGGCACGTTTCGAAGAGGACAACAACCTCTACAAGATCATGCAAAGAAACATCATAGTACAGCAAGGGAGGATAGATCCAAATGACGAAGTAAAAAACCTTCTGCCGCACTAGGTACTAAAATGCGGTACTACCGCTTTTTGGTACCTAGCCCGGCAGTGGCTTTTGGAAACTTGTCAAAAACCTTCGGCCGTGCTAGGTACTAAAATGCAGTACTACCGCATTTTGGTACCTAGGAGGGCAGTGGCATTTGGCAACTTGCCAAAACCTACTGCCGCGCTAGGTACTAAAATGCGGTACTACCGCATTTTGGTACCTAGGAAAATTCAAACCTCTATAACTTTTGATTGGTAACTCCGATCGACCCGATTCCAATTGCGTTAGAAAAAGGACGACATGAGATACCCTATGAAAGGTGAAAATATTGGTTATCACCAAGTGAGAATGTATCATGTATAATAATGTGAGATACCTCACTTGGTGAGAAACCGAAAAGCCGCCAAGATCAAAATCGCAACAAGATACAAACGGAAGATCTGATTTTGATGAACAAGACCTTGTTATGGAAATTACCACAAGCTCTATATCCTCACATGGATAAGACCAAATAAAAACCAAATATGATGATACAAATATGCAAAGGTTTGAGCTCTCTCCGAACGATGTGACCGAGTTACTCATTCGAGAGCCCCTCTTGATAGTACGGTTATCTATCCTAAACCCGGTCTCCTACTAAGAATATGAGACCGGCAAAAGGAAAAACCTATCAAGATTATACCTTTGCCTTGAGCATTCCACTTGAGCTCGATGTAGACAATCTTTCCCTTCTCAAGATGGAACGCCTTTCTTAATTCCTCATCATCGATCCATGATCACCGAGAATGGCAAGCATCAAACATGAGATATTCTATAGATGGTGCATTTTGAGCTTGCGCAATGCATCTTCTTCTCATTTCATCGACCTTGAAGCCACCACATGCTCCAAGTGATGCCAATGGACAAATCCTACAAGTATAACTTAATACACACATTAGTCCATAAAGATTGTCATTAATTACCAAAACCACACATGGGGGCCCACATGTTCTTTCAAGGAGGATCGAGCCTCGGAATCCCCACCTGAGCTATCGCTGGAATCATCGGCATTATTAGAACCTTTGTCTAATCCTTCTTGATCACCAGAATCACCACTAGATTCATCTTCAGCCTCAGCATCATCTTCGGCCGCGTTAGGAAGGAAACTTGGCCCCTCGATCCAGTGATGCACATCAGCATACTCAATAAGCTGGTAGGCACGGTCTTGGCGACGAGCAACGAAATCCGGATTTTCAATCCAAGGAGAGCCAGTACGCAAGTTCATCAGAATATCGAGAGAAAGATCACCATGACAAAACTTCTGTAAGCGCCATATCAGCTCCATCCCGTCCAGCAGATTCCCTCCAAAGATTCAGTTGAGTTTGGGATTCCATCAACCTCGCCACAAGCACTTCTACTTCGTCAATCTCTGGCTCATTCGGCCAGAGGACATGGTAGGCTCGAATAGCTGCGCGCACCAAATCTTTTCCCATAATTTTCATTGGCCCAATAGCAGCGGCAATGGCAATCAAGAAATCTTCCATGGAATATTCTTGATTCGGAGCAAGAGGAATACCTCGGCGCTCGCGAGCAGAAACCATAGTCTTGGAGCTCATAGGCTTAGCATCAGGAAAATGATCTACAGGAAAGGAAGTCAGATAAGTCAAGAAAAGCAAGTGGAAAAGAGTAACTCGGCCAATAACAAAAAACTCATGATGGATATATCGCAGGATATATCCGTGGTCCAGTTCGCCCTATTCTTTTCAAAGCCAGCAATTTCTTCGGTCATCGCCTGATTCTTTAACTCGGCAGCATCGAGAAGTTCCTTGTTCTTCTGAAGTTGTAGAGAACTCCTGATCAACCTTCTCTAACTCGGACTTCTGGGCAGCTTAAGAGATTCGACCTCGGTGCGTAACCAGGCTATCTCGTCATCCTTCTCCTTAAGTTGTGTCGAGTGAGCGGCAGCTTGTTCTAAAAAATGCAGCATCATATCAGGCATAGATATGCATTCTTGATGCGACGCTGCAAGTGTTCGTAACTCGGCTATACCAAAGTCGAGAGATCGTAAGATACCTAAGGATTACCTCGAACAAAAGTCAAAAAATTAAAAGGCAAAAGGGGTAACTAACCTTCAAGAGCGCCAACCTTCTTGGTAAGACGGGTATTCAGATTTTTAACATTAACTGCACAACAACACATTAGAAATTGGTACAAAAACGGAATTTTTTACAAGGATAAAACACACTAAAGAACCGAGTAGTTTACCAGTTTTCTTCACAACAGGGACCATTTGCTCAAATTTATCATGAAGTTTCTTGTGCACGAAGAGCAACCTTTGAAATTCGGCAGTCTGCCGATCGTGGGCAACCTGAAAATAACAAGTTAAAACAAAGAAAAACAGATCCGAATCAAGTCAAACTTGACTCGGATCTAGATGGCTGGATATTCAAAAGAAAAATAGATCCGAATCAAGTAAAACTTAACTCGGATCTAGATGGATGGATATTCGAAAGTAAAAGAGATCCGAATCAAGTAAAACTTGACTCGGATCTAGATGTCTTGACATTCGAAAGCAAAACAGATCCAAATCAAGTAAAACTTGACTCAAATCTAGATGGCTGGATATTCGAAAGTAAAACAGATCCGAATCAAGTAAAACTTGACTCGGATCTAGATGGCTAGACATTTGAAAGTAAAACAGATCTGAATCAAGAAAAACCTTACTCAGATCTAGATGGCTGGATATTCGAAATTGCAGTAGATCCGAATCACGAAGAAATTTGACTCGGAAAGTAGTTATATTTGAAACAAGTAAAGCTTTCAAACGAATAACAAATCATCCAGGTGCAAGCTTCGGGGACTAGTATGTATATAGTATCATATGGATAATGAACGAAGTATAAATTAAGTCACTTACCTCGTTCATCTTATCACTTTCAAGGACAATCTTAGCAGCCATATGCAAGCGACTGCTGATGTCGGAAAGCTGGAATGGTTGGTTACTAGGATTGCCTTCAAGTTGGTCGGAGGTATTCCAATTATAGGCATACTCCACCAACGAGCCGAGGCTATTCCCGCTCTCGGTGCATGTCAACACTTTACCTCGGGCCTGTGGCATAACTGTGGCCGCCGCCGGACTTCTATGGAGGACTAGTTGTGTGTCGGCAGCAAGAGCAACACCAGGCTTAACGGTAGAAACCCCCTTATGTAGCATATCAGTAATACTGGGCTGAGAAGAACTTGTTGGCACCTTCTGAGATGGCAAGGATTTAGCAACAACAACCTTCTTGCTCTTGGCGGGAACTTCGGCAGGAGCAACAACCTCAGAACTGAGGCCCACATCCTTTGAAGTGGGAGGAACAACAGTCTCCAAGGGGCCCGAGTCAGGGATGACCTCGGTGGAAGTTTGAGCAGAAGTTGGAACTGCGGTGGTCGAAGGATTAATGGGGGAAACCTCGGGAGACTTAAGGGGGACGGCTGAGTTGGCCGGGTGATCCAGCATTGGGGTATCTTTGGAGACAACGGGGGAGCAAGGGGCTCATCTCGTCGAGGAGACGCATTAGTCGTCCCTGGAGGGGAATCATCACGAGGAGGGCTAGGAACCCGAACATCCTCCGGAGGAGAGGGTGAAGGTGGCCGAGTAGAATGATATGTCATACTCGGACCGCTTGGCTTTGCGGAAAGTGGAGCTCTACAAGGAAGTAAAAGTTAATTCAGCGATAGAAAGAGAAAATCAAGAAATACAAATGAGAATATGAAAGGAAACTTACCCAGTAACTCTAGGCATAGTCTTACGCCTCGGAATGTGCTGAGAAGATTTCTTGGTACGCTTCCTGGGGGCAGCATCGAAAGGATCCGTCAAAGCAGTGCGCTTCTTGGAAGAAATAGGGGCTTCGGAAGAAAGAGGATCGACCTCGTGCACCTGACCAGCCTGATTAACTAGGAAAGAAGGAGCCGGAAATGCGTAAGAGATAGGCATCGCGGCAACTACCTCAAGAATTTGGACGTCGTCCGAATCACCTCCATCATCACGGGCCGAGGTCTTGCTCTGGGCACGAACAGGAGCAGCTTCCGGCTTAGGAATGAACTCCTCCGGATCAGGTTCTCCATTGTCCGGGGTATTGCGGTCAGCGGTCCAAGGAAGAGCCAAAACCTCGGCGTCTTATGTGGTCTACTCTGCAAACCTCTGCGAGAAAAGCGGACGAGAGTTAGCGAAAGAATAATGGAAGAATAACTCGGATGAAACCACCTATGTCTAATTTACCTGAGGAGGAGGATTCTCGCGAGAAAATGGCTTCATTCCCCATGTCCATTCCTCGGGCATCTCAGTCTTGAATATAGCCCGGACACATTTATAAATCTGGTAGTCATCAAGCTGAACCGTAGAAATTCGGTTGAGATCCAAAGGACCGCTCGTGTAGCAGAGCTTGTGGGAGCGAAGCTGGAAGGGGCAGATTCGGCTACTAACAAACACAGTCGTCAAATCTTCACCCTGGAGCCCAGCACGAATCAACACCTTAAGCCGGAGCTCAAATGCCTCGGCAAGAGCATGGGTTTTCCTCGGATTATATAGCCAGTTCTTATTTGAAGGAGGACCGATGGAGAAAGCAGGGAGCCGAATCTTGTCTTCTGCTCCGGTATTCTTGACATAGAAAAATGATCTATGCCACTTCTTACAAGACTCAAGGCCCGAACACGGGGGAACACAGAGTTTTTCCGAGGTGTAATGGAGGCGGCCCCGCATTGGGTGAGAGATTTCTCAGAGGGATGGAGAGATTTATCCGGCACCACGTTAGCTCGGATTTGAAAGAATTTAGACCAAACATCTACAGAAGGCCAAAGGCCGAAGTACCCCTCCGAAGCCGAGATAAAGGCCGACAGAGAAGCTATGGAATTAGCCGGCAGGTGATGCGGCTGGAAGCCGAAGTAATCGAAGAAGCTCCTAGCAAAATCACTAAGAGGGAGGCCGAATCCACGAGTGAAATGGGACATGAAAACTACGAACCCACCCTCATCAAGTATGGGGGAGGATTCTTTGCCGGGTAAGCGACAACTTACCTCGGCAGGGATTCGGCGAGTTTTGATCAGCCACTCCACCTCCCGGCGAGTAACCGTGGAGCCTTGCCAGGAACCCCGTTCTGGACCCGCCGTAAGGTCTTCTTCCCTGATGAGAGCGCCGCTGGTGGAACTAGACATGGGCTCATCAGAGGAATCGATGAAAGAATAACTGGCGGCAGGGAGAGGCCTAGAAGTGCAGGGCCCCGTCGTGATGGCGATGGGCGCGGCGGCGGAACAAAGAAAGAACCACCACGGGAAATCTAAGAAAACAAGAAGAACACCTAGGGCAGAAACCTAGCGGCAGCGCTGCGGAGAGGCACACCGGCGAAAGCACGAAAGCGGGGGCGCGACGAAGAGTTCGCGAGAGCTAGAGAGCTGTGGCGTGACCGTCGAGGAGAAACTGCGGTGGCGCGGTTACTGGAGCGCGAACGGCAGCGACGACGCGGGGAGGAAGATGAAGGGAGTGGGGAGGGGAAAAGTGAATCGACCCACCCCCATTCCCGTCCTTATAACTGCATACGGCAAGCGGTAGTGGGATCGTGGCTGTGTCGCGGTAACTGCATAATCGCGTGTATCACCCAACCGCGGACAAAGAGTGGAGCCACAGCGAGGGCCACACGGTGCGGGAGGAGATCTGGGTATTATGACCATTGCGTTTATCTAAGCGTCACTGTGCCGACGCGACGGGCGCAGTAATCACTGTAGCATGTCATCAAATACTATAGTAGAACAAAAAACTAGGCAGCAGTGATGATTGGTACACGTAATAAGAGGCTTACTCAAGAAGCCAAGTAGATACCCCGGAAAAGAGAGGACAACTCGGAACACAATTTATACCTCGGTAAGAGAGGATAAATAGAAGGAGGATAGCTAAAAAGAACGTCAGCTAAGAAATACCTGGGATAAGAAATTAGAAGGAATGAATGTCTGGAAACTGATGTGGCCCGGCCAAAGTTTTCGGCAGGACCGCACTAGCTTCGGGGACTAATGTTGGGAGGATGAACCCAGGTAGGGTGTCGTGGTATTGCCGACGAGTACGCCATGGAGGGGTCCTCACAGTGCGTGTTTAGAGACGTGGGGGAAGGCGGACGGTTGACGGGTACGAGGTAACACAGCTTACCCAGGTTCAGATCCCACAATGGTGGCGGAATCCTACTCCTGCTATAAATCACTATAAGGGCAATACGCCGAGTTACAGGGATTGGTTCGCTATGCGAGGTGCGTCGTAGTGGACACTAGGTTGTCTGATATTTTCCCCTAAAGGCTCCCATAGGCCCGACTTATATAGTCGTCAGTTCCTAGGGTTACAGGGAAAAGTCCTAGCCGGACAGGTTACAGGGTCCTACACTGCTTACAACTAGTCTAGCGTGTCTTGCACTCCAAGGCTTCGGGTATGTCGGTGACTCCTCCTTAGCCTTCCTTTATCCGGCATGGGCCTGCCTTCTGGATCCATCTAACTAGGCCGCCCAGCAGGCCATGGGCCATGCTACCAACTATGGGCCACTCGGGTTATCCGGATAGGAGACATGCTATGAGGATACCCATATAGCATATCCCCAACAGTAGCCCCCGGAGAACTCCGAGATCTTGAGCCGTCTTGCCTCTTTATGTTGAATGCTCCGTCTAGATGGATGTCGGCAAATTTTCAAGCAATATCTTGTAGTCCTCCCAAAGAAACCTGCAAGGATTTATCCATCTTCAACTTGTAAGTCGGAGAATTGCTGAATCTTCCATCATACTCTTCCGTATCCGGACTGGATTCGTCCATGCCGGAATCTTCCGATGTGATGGTTCCTCTGCCAGTGACAGCTAGGGCGACGTAGACATAGGTCATCAACGCCTCATAACTCACACATGCAAAGAACGCAATCATATCCATTTTTCCCGTGCGAGCGATACGAACAGTTGGTGGAGACGGTTGGCAACGTGGCGAAACTTACGCGCACTCTTCCGCACACGTCGTCCACGCGTCAACCATTCGATTGTTTTGCATGAATCTTGATGCCGGAGGTTATAAATTGTAACAGTGGTGGAAATTTTACTATTCACCTCATTCTCCTCTACATCGTCTTCTTCCTCCAGCGAGCGCCTCCTCAAGATCTCCATGCACTCCACGGAAAAACCCTAGCTCCTCGACCTTTCCCAATCACTACCGTAACCTTCCAATGGCCAGCAGCAGTTCCGCCCCTTCCATGGCGGCGTCAGGCGAAGCCAGCGAGCACCATCATCGTGCCCCCAGAGGGCCTGGTGATCCCCAAATCCGCGATGGTCGAAACCACCGGCGGTGACCATAACCCAGCGGCGCTGGAGCTGCTAGAGGAGGAATACGACTCCCACAAGGGCGACTAGCGCGGTAGATATCACGGACCGCGACATCAAGGAGCTAATCATCGAGGGCTACCTCCCTGCGACGGAGGGGCTCGCCTGGCGGGCGGCGCCGGCCGGCAAGGTCACTCCTTCTCCCCAAGCCGGAGAAATGGTGTACCTCAAAGCCCAACTGGTATGCGGCGTCTCCCTGACCATCTCCAATTTCTTCCTAGCCGTCCTCAACCATTACCGAGTACAACCTCAGAACCTCTCCCCCAATAGCATCCTCGCGCTTAGCAACTACGCGGTGCTTTGTGAGGGTTACTTAGGGATTAGGCCTAGGCTAGATCTCTGTATCTACTTTTTTACCGTCAAGCGGGAAGCCGGAGCCGGAAAGGACGAGCTCAGGAACTGTGGCATTATTAGTTTTAAGATCCGGCCTGGATGGCGGTTCCTCGACTGGAAACTTCTACACCCCAGATATCCCTCTGGCTGGCCGAGAAGTGATGTACCCGGACTTTGTCGATGGAGCTGCCGCCGAAGCCTCGACATGGAGATCCCAGACCTCTCTTCCCTCTGTCATCGACGCTTCCTACACTATAAGTCAGATAGAGTGGTTCGTAGAGACGGGTCTGACCGGATTGGACCTAGCCATGTGCTGGTTTGTCAGGCAGATCCAGCCTCTGCAGCACCGCTCGAAGTTGATGCATGAGTATACCAAGGAGAGGAAGGATAGCCTCTGCATCTCCGAAGACAACTTTTCCAGCGACTCCGTCAAGCTCCGCCTCAAGGACATCGTCAAGGTGAAGGATAGGAAGCGAGGCTTCACCATCGCCTACAACATGTTCGAGGAGGGCAAGTGCCTAAAGGTACCTGTTTATTTTCCGTGTATGACATATACTCCAGTTCTTCCGTCTAGCCATTACCATCTCATCTAACACTATGGGTTTTACTTAACAGCTCAACGATCTAGAGGAGGATAGCATGGCTGTACAAATCTATGATCCAAAGATGAAGGAAGTCACTGTCGTGTCTGACGACGATGTCCCGTTGGCGCGAAAGCGGAAGAGCTCCACCTCTGACGCTGCCGACGAAGGCAAGAAGAAGTAGACGGAGGGTGGAGCCTCCAAGAAGACTACCGCCGCCCTGGAGGCGGAGAAAAGAAAGATTACCAGGATCCCCTTTGCCAAAGCACCCCTTCTTGTGTAAGATTCTTTCTCTCTGACATTGTCCATTGCTTGTCTTATTCCTGTACTTATACTTTTCGCACGTTTCAGGAAGAAGGACACTACTAGTTTGAAGAAGACCTCCAAAACCTTGGGGGCTTCTAGACACATCAAGGATATGTTGCATCATGACGTGTCTCCCCGTGCATCTCCCGCCATCGCCCCTGTCACTCCTAGCGTCCAGCCTACGTCCGCTCTGACAAGCTCACAGGGCAAAGATGCATCTGGCCCTTCCGCCATGGAAGTGGACTCAGGTGCCTCCACGGAGCTTGCCGTTGTCGCTAACAGGCGACGCAAGAAAGTGCCACAACCGAAATATCTGAAGCTCCGGCTAAGGATGTCATCGGTAGCGGTAAGGCGGTGGTGGAGAGTGGTACGTCTGCCGAAGGCGGCGCCTCCGCACCCAAGAAATCCATAGAATTCCCGAAGATAGTCTACCCGGTACTTACGTTGGGTAGCTCCGCTGTGGTTCCTGGTGCGACACCGACATCTCCAACATGCGGTCTTGAGGAGCTTCTCCGGCAAGCAGAAATCTTGCAAGGAAACAGTTTATCCTTCGGCAAGTTGCTTGCTGAGAGTGCTACAAACCTCAAGATCATCGCACTTGTAAGTTTTATTTGTCTCTTTCATTTCATATGAGTATCCCACTTTGGCCCCTGAGGATTTAGACAGAAAACCATAGGTTTTTGCATCTAAATGCTCTAAGAGTGACTAAGCTAGAAAACTTCTCACTGTATCCCCCAAGCATATAGTTTGAATGAATTATTTCGACTAGATGCTTTCAGAGTAGCATATGCAGTGTTTATAAATTTCAATATTGTAGCCCCCAAACTCCGAGTTGTAACTAAATTGCTTCCGACTAGGTGCTTAGAGAGAAACTAAGCATATTACTGAGTTAAAACTTTATACTATAGCCCCCAAGCTTCTAGTTGAAAACTGAATCAGTTTCGACTAGATGCTTAAAGAAAGACCAAGCATATTGCTAAGTTAAAAACTCTCACTGTAGCCCCCAAGCCTCGAGGTGGATATTTATCCGGCTAGATGCTCCATGTAGACTAAACAGCGTTTAAACTTTTCTTTTCCATAGAATGAGAATGCTCGGAGGGGCGTGGCCAACAAGAAGTACCAGAAGATGCGCTCGGACTTGGAAGCCGAAAAGGGTAAAACTTCCTTCTTGAAGGAACAAATCACCAAGAGCAAGCGTCTATTTTTCCTTTCTTTTTCGTATTCCGGCTTGGTCTTGTGTCAACATTCTCCGAGTACTCATTATGCACTGTTCTTTCTCCAACTTGCAGAAGCCATTTCCAAGGCTAAGGATATTGTTGAGAAATCCAAGCATATTCAACAACTGGATAGCAAAAACAAGATCATCAAGCAGGAGAGGAAGGATATGCTGAATATGCATGAGGATTCCATGAAAATCCTGTAGGACTCCGCCAACAAGGAGATGAACCGCTGGAAGGAGGAAATCGCAATCCTGAAAGATCAAAAGAAAGCCGTCGATGAGAAAAATCAGCACCATCTGGATGCGTACAGAATCCTCCGACAAGAACGGGACTCCATGGCAGAAACTCTCCATCATGCTGAGATTAGCATCTTCAGTAAGTAATTCTCCATCTTGTACTTCTGTAAGCTAGATACTCTGAACTTTTTGTGTTATTGAACCCATGTGTTCCTTTGTCGGAAATTGTATCTCCTATGGGGTTAACTCGGTCGCCTCCTCCGCCAAAGGAATGCATGGTCCTTGTTGGAAACTTTATCAACACCGCCATCAAGAAGACCAAGGTGATAGCCAAGCCCCTCCAGATTAACATCAAGGCGGTGGACTCTGCGGAGAAGTTCTTGGAGATCTTGCACCAAGCCCCCGAGCGTATCTCAAGCTGGAAAGCTTCATGTACACGGGCCGGTGCAAGGATGGCATTGTCAATGGTCAAGGCACACTACGAAGATGCTGACATCGACACGGTGACCTCCGATATCCCCGACGTAGACGACGAAGGCCAAAAGATAGATCACGAGGCTATCTTGGCGTCGCTCGTGGGTTTTGACACCAGAGTCGCCGAGTTGGTCGACCCTAACGTCTTTGTGCCCATGAAAACCATTGACGGTGCCAACCAAAGCTCCTCCGAGTCCCTCAACAATGCCGACTTCGAGGAAGGTGACTCTCCTGCTCCTGACGATGTTGCGTCTAAGTCGCCTGCACCAGAGGAATGAAAAACAATTATGTAATATTTGTTTCCTCTGTAATGTGTATGCGGAAAAAACTATGTGTTAACTCAAGGCGGAAAACAATTGTTGTTTATTTCCTGCTACTCAAGAACTGGTTCCAGCATGTATATATTTTTTAAGAAAGTGTCGACTTATCCATTACTTTGATTTTTATGCTTGACTTTTCATGAGTCGGAAGACTCGTTGTCGGAACTACGTTCTTAGGCGATGAAGCCCAATGGCACCGTCAAGAACCTAAGCACAAAATTGCTGACAATAAGTGTCAAAATTCACTACTCCAGAATCCACATAAAAACAACAAAGAACGTGTAGACCAGAAAACTTAAGCTAACACCCCTAGGCGGAATTTTCACAAGTGCAATCGCAAAGCTTGTGCATAAAGGTTTTATATGATCCAAAAATGAACACTAAACGAGGTAAAAGACTCAGAAATATGAGTGAACCAGAGAGCTTTATTTCATTGATCATATAAGAGGTACACAATAGATAAAAAAATGCAAAGTGTAGAAAGGACGTAGCTGTGCTATGTTCCATGGCCGATCAAGCTCTGGGTAGTCATCATCTGGGTCACATCTCTTACGCTTATGATCCTCGTTGGGTCTATCCTTCAGTTCACGATTGTCAACGAGGTAGTAAGACCCATTGAGAAGCGCCTTGCTTATGATGAACGGTCCTTCTCATGGCGGGGATAATTTGTGTGACTTCTTCTTCTTAAGTCGGAGCACCAAATCCCCCTCTTTAAGCGAGCGATGCTGGACGCGGCGACTATGGTAGTTGCGTAGCTTCTGCTGGTAGATGGTGGATCTTTGGCATGCCAAAATGCGCTCCTCCTCGAGAAGGTCCACATCTAGGCATCTAGATTCTTCAGCGTCATCTTCATCGTAGGCGTTAACTCTTGGTGCATCGTGAAGGATGTCGGAAGGCAGGATGGCTTCTGCTCCATATACCATGAAGTAAGGGGTGTAGCCGGTGAATCTGTTGGGTGTAGTTCGTAAACTCCACAGCACAGATGGCAATTATTCCGCCCAAGCTCCAGCTGCTCTATGTAGCAGTGCCTCAAGACCTGGCTTGATTCCCTGTAGAATTAATCCATTGGCTCGCTCAACCTGACCATTGGACTGTGGATGTGCCACAGATGCAAGGTCTAGTCGGATCCCCTTCTCCCAACAATAAGACTCCACTTCTCCGAGTGACAAGTTGCTGCCATTGTTGGTGATAATGCTATGTGGGAGACCAAATCTCACCACTAGATCTCGGACAAACCTAAGGGCAGTTGCCCTATCGAGCTTTCTAATGGGTTTAGCTTCTATCCATTTGGTGAATTTATCAACTGCTACTATCAGATGCGTAAACCCACATGGTGTCGTCTACAACGGACCAACCATGTCCAGCCCCCTGACTGCAAACAGCCAAGTTATTGGTATTGTTTGCAATTCTTCAGCAGGAACATGTGGTTGTCGGGCATAGTACTGGCATCCCATGCATGTCTCAACCAGCTTGTCGGTTTCCGCCTTCGTGGTCAGCCAGTAGAATCCTTGCCGGAAAGATTTAGCGACCAACGATCGGGGAGCGGCGTGATGCTCGCAAATCTCTGAGATGGATTTCGCGTAGGATTTCAATACCTTCTTGCTGGGAAACACATTTAAGGTATACACCAGTAGTGCTTCTTTTGTAGAGTTGTCCATTGATTATGGTATAGCCCTTTGCTCGAGATACTATTTGCCGTCTTTCGACTTTGTTGTCGGGCAAAGTTCCGTGTTCTAGATACTCCATGAACGGTTTTGTCCAAGCCGGAGGGACCTTTGTCACCATGTGAACGAAAGATTCAACTCTGTCTGGGTTGTCGATGTCTGCTCCCTTCAAGGATGGTGTCCGTAGATGATCCAGGAAAACTCTAGGCGGAATTCGTTTGCACCCTGATCCAAGCTTAGACAGCAAATCGGCCGCCTTGTTTTGCTCCCTAGGTACATACTTGACCTCGTAGCCTATGGTAACATTATCATTATACTCACATTGAAAGGGGAGGTGTTTATACCTCCTACAACAACAAGATTTATCAAAGCAATAAGTAACATTATAAGTAGAGAACACGTCTCTAGCAATAGCATTCAATTGATCAATTTGTTCCCATAAGTGTTTACCTTTTTGTGACAAGCGGTGTTCCTTATTATAATAGTTTGTGAACCCACCTTGCCAATAAGAACTAGTTTCAAAGAAACCATCCATTAATAGAAAGCATGACAAAGCAAGGAAATGACAGACCAACAACTATAGTAGGAACTAATTTTTTTTGTATTTTTTATAAGAAAAAGCAAACCAAATGAAACTATTTTTTGGATTTTTTGATAAAAAGAAGCAAGCAAAACAAGGCAAAAGAAACTAAGCAAAACAAAAACAAAGTCAAGAGAAAGGTTGTGAAGGACTCCCCTTGTGAAACCGTCCTTAGCCTCCCCGGCAACGGCGCCAGAAAAAGCTTTGATTGCAGCTCAGATCACTGTAGAGCTTCATTGGGAAACCACAAGAGGAAGGTATGATGAGTACAGCAATAAGTTTTTCCCTTAGTAAGAAACCAAGGTTATCGAACCAGTAGGAGGAAGGAAATGACTCAAAGGTGTTGCTAGCAACTTGGAAACCTACACAACACAAACACAAGACTTTGCCCCAACAAATATTGAGGTTGTCAATCTCACCGGTTTGCTAAAAACAAAGGATTAAATATATGGTGTGGAAGGTAATGGTGGTTTGCAGGAAGTAAACAGTAACAGTGGAAGATGTATCAATGGTAAAGATTGGACCGGGGTCCACAGTTCACTAGAGGTGTTCTCCTTAAGATAAACAACATAACATGCTGGCTAAACAAATTACAGCGGGGCAATTGACAGGACTGAGCAAGGCATAACAATGCAATACTAGACATTCATGATCCTATGAGATTCGATTGGGCAATACAAAAATATACATAGACCTCCATCCAACTGCATCTATGACTAGTAATCCACCTTTAGGTTATTATCCGAACCCCCTCCAGTATTAAGTTGCAAGCAACGGATAACTGATTTAAGCAAAGTGTGTAAGTTAAACAATCCACTTGTTCCATGAACAAGAGATCGTTGTTTTCTCCCTAGTAGCAACAGCACATCTACAACCTTAGAGATTTTTGTCACTTCCCCAGATTCAATAGAGGCATGAACCCACTATCGAGCATAAATACTCCCTCTTGGAGTCACTAGCATCTACTTGGCCAAGATAGCTACTAGAAACGAAGAGCATGCAAGACCTCAAACAACACAGACATGATAGAATCAATAAGATAGAATTATTAACCAATCTGACATAGTAACCTCAATATCCATCGAATCCCCGCAAACACAACATGCATGATTACAAATAGATGATCTTGATCATGAACGGAGCTCACAAGATCTAAACATGGTAGCACAAAGGAGGATAAACAACCATCTAGCTACTGTATGGACCCATAGTACAAGGTAGAACTACTCACGGATCATACCGGAGGCTGGCATGGTGATGAAGGAGGCCTCTGGGATGATCTCCCCCCCTCCGGCAGGGTGCCGGGAAGAGCTTCAGATCCCCCGGATCTAGGGATGATGTTGGCAGCGGCTACAGACTATTTCGTGGAAGATTGATCGGGAACTTAGGGTTTAGGTATCGGGGGCTTCTTATAGGCGAAGAGGGAGGCCGAGGGGGTGCCCGAGGCGGCTGCACCCCCCTCCCAGGCGCGAGCCAGGCCAGGCCGCGTAGCCAGGGGATGTGACCCCCTCGAGGCCCTCCTCCGTCTTGTCTTGTGGATCCGTGTTCTCCTCGGTGAAATAATGACTTTGGATTTTGTCCCGTCCAATTCCGAGAATATTCATTTTCTGACTTTTCTGGAACCAAAAACAACAGAAAAAAGGCAACTAGCACTGTGGCATCTTGTTAATAGGTTATTCCTAGAAAACATATAAAAATACCTAAAAGTGTAGACGAACCAAAGCAAAGTGGGTACTAAACAATCATGGAACATCGGAAATTATAGATACGTTTATGACGTATCATAGGGTTCACAGCATGGAAAACAAAAAAATTCTATCACGGGAATACACAAAAACCAAGATCTAATCTACGAGATCGGTGCAACGAGTTTATAGAGATCTAACCCTCGTAGATCCAAAGCATTTAACGAGATCAGATTCTCGTGGTTGATGTAGTCGATCACTTGTCGATCTTAAGATCGTGTAGACGATATTTCCAGCGCCACGTTCCGGCAGCACTTCCGCAGTCGATCACACATATAGTAGTCGATGAAAACCTTCTTCTCCATTGTTCCAACGGGCAGCGGAGGTTGTAGATCTCCACGTAATCCCAACAACACGACGGTGTGGTGGTGGTGGTGGATAAGAAGAATCCCTACAGGGCTTGGCCTAAGCCGGAGCAGGGCAATGGAGGAGGGAGGAGGGAGGCGGCCATGGGTGATGGCTCCTAGAGTTTTGGGTGAAGAGGTGGAGGGCGCCCCACCCCTCCTTATATGGGTGTAGGGGCGGCGTCCTGGGTTCCCAGCCCTGGACGAGTCCTCCCCAAACTCCTCATGGCCGGCGGAAATGGAGAGGGAAAGGGAAACCTTTTCCCTCAAGGTTTCCTTTCCTTCCTCCACTAGGACTTTGACTTTCAAACTAGGATTTGACTTTTCAAACTAGTGTTTGACTATTCAAACTAGAGTTTGATTCTCTGTTCCTTATCCTTGGCCGACATGACCTAGTGTTCCATGCTCCTACCCCATTAGGGTATTGTGCATTCCAAGTACCCCCTCCCAGGGTGGTGGACCTTCTAGAAAATTCTAGAAGCTTCCGGTTAAAACACGGAAAACATTTCCGAACCCCGAAAATTAACTTTCCTTATATGAATCTTATTCTACGAACCATTACGGATATCCTCGTGATGTCTGGGATCCAATCCGAGACTCCGAACAACATTCGGTCTACAACTCATATTCCATATCTACTAAACAACATTGAATCCTTAAGTGTGTCTCCCTATAGTTTGTGAACTATGCAGACATGATCGAGACACCTCTCCGATCAATAACCATTAGAGGAATCTGGAAATCCATTATGGCTCCCACATATTTCTACGATTACATTGTGATCGAATGAACCATTTACATAAAATACCGATTCCCTTTGTCGCACGATACTTTACTTATCCGAGGTTTGATCGTCGGTATCTCTTATACCTAGTTCAACCTCGTTTCTGATAATTACTCTTTACTCGTTCCATGATATGACATCCCGTGTGACCTAGTCACATGCTTGCAAGCCAATTGGATGACATTCCACCGAGAGGGCCCAGAGTATAACTATCTATTATATGGATGGACAAATCCCACTCTTGATACATGTGTCTCAACACATACTTTCAAAATACCTAATGACACCTTTATAACCACCCAGTTATGGAAGTGGTGTTTGATGTAATCAAAGTATTCATCCGGTGTTGGTGATTAACATGATATCATGGTCAAAGGATTAGGTTACTATGTATTTGAAAGCTTTGTAGCAAACAAACTCTAAATGACTTGATCTTACACTTGTAGGGTTTGCAGCATAGAAAACAAAAAAATTCCTACGATGGGAACAACTAAGTACCAAGATCTATCTAATAGATACAAGCAACGGGTGGATATACATCCATAGAAAACATACCCTCGAAGACCGAATAGCGTTAACAAGGTTGTACTCGTGGATTATGTAGTCGAATGCTTGCCGATCTCAAGATCGAGAAGAAGTCCATCCGGTCCAGCAGGCCCAACACCATCTAGTCCAGCACCGCAAAGCAGTGGTGCATCTGTGATCGCACACACATCCGGGTATCCCGGAAACCACCGCGCCCTCACTCCAGTGAAGCAGCGGAAGCAACAAATCCTTCCAGAAAAAGCCACCGGGAACATGTATCTCGCTGATCCGATACCATGGGGAAATTCTAAAGGGGGGAGAGAGATCCTTCACGAGGAGGTGTGAGAGTGGAGGAGGATAGGGAGGCCTTTTATAGGGAGAGGGGGGCACCCAAGGGGAATAGCGCCCATCCATGGTGGCTGCCCTCACCTCTTCCACATTCATGTGGGTGGAGCTCCCACTCAAAATAAAAAAGGCTCCACTCACATAAACATGCCTCCACTCAAAAATCCACTCACATGCATTAAATTTCCACCAAATTAAATGCAAGCTCTCATTTAAATAAAACTCTTTTATTTATTTATTCAGAATTCTATTAATTACTTGAATTAACAAACATTCACATAAAACCCTTACAACATTTCAATTTCACATGCAGAACCAGTTTCAGCAATTTCAACCGAAACAATTTCGGTGTCTAGTGAAATAAATTCCTGTGCTTTCCTTTTTCTTTCTCTGGCATATCATTTGCTCCGAATGGTGTCGGTATCCCTTAAGTGTGTCACCCTATGGTTCACAAATAATGTAGAGATGATCGAGACCCCTCTCCGATCAATAATGTAAGGGTCCCAACCTTTAAATAAGGTAGAGTCCCCTGTGTTTACAATGCTAGTCCCTGGATCAATAGCTAGCATCCACAGTTAAGATGTAATATCAAGAAACAAAGGTCATAATATAACTATATAACCAGGAATAACATAATTTTATTACATCTTACATAGCTCATTTGGCTATTACATTACATTGCAGCAGAATATCTATAGCATGGGGTCCTTCATCTTCAAAGTGCCACAGGCAAACATGTTGGTTGTAGACTTTGTAATCCTAATCAACACACCTCACTAATATCAATCAAACCTGCAACATACAAGTTACAGCCACAAGGGTTAATACATTTGAATTGTATTGGCAAGTGATACTATGGTAGTATAGTGGAGTCTATCATCTATATGCATTTGGCTAAGTGGAGTTGAGGCTTGCATTGCTCAAAATAGATTTTTCCTTAACATTTGAAAACACTGAGTTTTTGCTTGACAAAATCATTTTTCTCAATCAAAGATTGAAGATCCTTTAACCCTTGTTCAACCACAAGTTTTTAACTTAGAAATTTGAATGATGAGATTCTTGATTGCTTCCATGTCTTGATGCTCAAATTGTCCTTTACCATGGACATGGCTAAGTACTTAGATTTTACAGTCTGCAGAGGTGGTGCACTTTCCCCACAAGACTTGGTTTCCCAAGACAAGATCTTTCAGAAGCCTTCCCTTAGACCAAAATGGACGCGTTCCAACCTATCAAACTCTACCACCAACTGTCCATATGGCTAAGTTATTGCAACCTATATGATCCAGGCAGAGCCCATAATGCCAAGTGGCTGCACTTGAAGCTTCTCAACATTTGACATCTCAAATCTCTTTGTTCCTGGGTGGCCATCCACAAGTGAGATACACAAGGTCAGCCATAAACATGGGCCTTGTGAACCACTCAACCAAAAACCACCAATCAAGTCCCATTCCACCCAGGTGATTCATTGACTTAGTTGTTTTATTAAGAAAAACATAAGTCCTCGGACTTAGAAATTTTTCCATAATATGAATATATATTCCACCCTTGTTTTCTATTAGCTAAGCTAAGCTTGATAGTAATAGGAATCTTAACTTAGGAAGATTTCTACTAAGGTTTCAACTACTAGGTTTTCCTATAGCAAGGTTTATACTTAGCAAAATTCCATGCAAGTTTTACTTAGAGAAAATCACTAATGCATAGTGAAAGTAATGGGACAAAAGTATGAAGCATCACTTGCCTTTTTGGTAGAGTATAAGTTCACTCCTTGTCCTTGCAACAATCACACTTCTTCAAGTCACTACAAATCAATCAAGCAAGGCACAATCTCAATCTACCAATCAAGCAAAACATCACATAAAATGATAAAGTCTAGAAAATGCATGCAAGCATGCCAAGCTTTGTTTTGCATGAAAGTATCATTTTATGTGGTGTAGAAATATTTTTACTAAGGCATTAATCTATAGGGTTCACTAAATATGTTTTCAAACCATAAAATTTGGTGTTTGGGGTCACAAAGTTTAAAACAAAACATTTCCCAAAGGTTTTCTTCAAAAACCATTTTTAATAAGTAAACTATATTTTTATTTGACTAGAAATGGTTTTAAATCAAAGAATCATTATTTTGTTTCACCAAATACATTTTTGAAACCACAAAGTGTTTCTTATGGTCAGTAGGTTCAAATCACACCATTTGCCAAAGATTTTAACCCCAAAATCATTTTTGAACAATTTTTATAATCTAAACAAGTATACAAATGTTTCTGCAAAATCAAACATTTTACCAGAAGCTTTTTACTAAACAAATGGCATGGTTGGCTAGGGCTTGCTCCACTGATTCCAATTATATAAAGTTTGTAAAATTTGGACGTGCGGTTTAAAAGTTGTGCAATTTACAAAATCACAAGTCTAATTGATCAAATTCTGTTTTTAAAACAACTCTGGGACACGCGTCTGATTCCTATTCGTCGAAAACGTTTCGCGTGGATCGACTAACACAGACCGTTGGATCAAGTCATATCACACGGCGCGCAGTGGCTACTTACCTCTTCACTTATTTCTAATCTTATCCGTCAGATCGAGATCCAATGGACCCTACTGCTTTGACCATTTGGCAGCGGCGCTGACGCGGCGGCGACTGGCGGCACGGTCAGACGTGGACAGTGCCGGCGATCTAAGAAGCGAGGGAGGAGGTGAGGGTGCTTAAAGTGATCGCGGTGATGTTCTGATGCTCAAGGTGCTCGTCGTTGGGCAGGGGGCGCACGGGAACGGCGGCGATTGCTCGTCGGAGACGTCATCGGCGTCGGGCTTGCTCAGGCGTCGTCGAGGACGAGGCTACAACGCGTACTAGGGCAAACGGAAGACAGGGTCAGATGTGCACAGTCCTTGCGAAGATGCGTGCGTGAAGGAGAGGGCGCGGGGTGGACGGAAACTACCTGGGGTACTCGCCGGAGTTAAACCAAACGGTGGCGGCGCTTGGAGTCGTCGTTGCCGAGGCTCAAGGGCGCGCGCGAGCGAGCTGCGGCTGCAGAAAGGTCCGCCGGGAGATGGTGATCACAGCTGCGTGCTCGAGGAGGCAAGAGGTGGCGTGGAGCTGCTGGAATCCTCGTCGGAGCGTTGTCAGACAGTGGGCGGTGTCTGGCGAAATTCAGCAGCCTGGGGTCGCACTTGGGGGAGGATACAGAGGGGAAATGGAAGGGAGACGCTGGCGTTTAAATGGGCATGATCACTGCAAGTAATGGTGGCCGCATTAAGGTGAATTCAAGCCGCGAAATCAAAGCCAGAAACGGCGACGAGGGGAGGAAGAACAGGTCGTGGGTGTAGACGATGAACAGGAGGGGTGGGGCATACTTGTCAGCGAGAAAGGAAGTGAGGGGGGAGGGGTCCACTTGTCATTGGCTCTGCGGGTCGTCTGGTGAGTGAGAGAAAAACTCTTCGGGGGAGAGAGGGAAATGGGCCGCTGGGCCTAGTTGGGCTGCTGGGTTGGGTCGAGTCCAATTCTATTTTTTTCCTATTCTAGAACATTTTTCTTTTTCTATTTCTTTTTTTGTTTTGAAATTCAAACAAACAATCAAACATTCAAACAATTCAAACACTTCCAAACTTGTATTAAGTTTTGGTTCTGTTTGACAACATAAACCAAAGTCTCAAAAATAAAATAATATTTTTAATCATTTTAGGATCCATTCATTAATTAAATAAAATGGACCTTAGTTATTTAATCAAATAGGGTTTGATTTATTTAATAAAATCTCCATTTGAAATCTAAATATTTTCAAAACCAAATCAGTAGGTTTTATTTGAAAATATAGAATACTTGGAAAACTTGTTTAAAATAAAATAACATTTTTATTTTAGGGTCCAATAATAATTAAATAAAATGGACCTTAGTCATTTAAATCAAATAGGATTTGTTTTATTAAAAACTTTATTTTGAAATCTAAAATAAAACCAAAAACACTTCAGTAGGTTTTAATTGAGAATATAAAATATTTGGAAAGCTTGTTTAAATAAAATAATAAGTTTTGATGTTTAATTAAAATAGTAAAACCTTTTTATTTTTAATAAACCTTGGATATTAAATCCTTGTTATTTTATTTAAATAAACCTTTACTCTTTAATCAAAGCAAAACATTTTAATTCAAAAGATTGGCCAAGGTTTAATTTGGCTCTATAAAATAATCTTTATTTATAAATCTACCTTTTTATTTGAAAACCAAATCTTTTATTAAAAGATCCAAAAATAGTAATTTCAAATATTTTTTTAAGTTTATTTTTTATTTAACTTTTTAAATCCCTTTAGGATTTTTATTTGATCCAAATAGGTTTTGAAAGTTCCCAATTGGATTCAAAAAGTTTCTTCTCACCCTGAAAATCAACAAAGTTTTATTTTATTCATTTATTTTTCACATTACAAGATTTGGAAAATCTTGGGATGTGACAAATAATCAGCACCGGGACCTGGAGATCCGTACTCACTCCCACATATTCAACAATGACTTCTATGATCGTGTGAACCTTATACGCATGTAACTCAATCCCTTTGTCTCGCGATACATTACATGTCCGAGATTCGATCATCGGTATCTCCATACCTAGTTTGATCTCGTTACCGACATGTACTCTTTTCTTGTTCCCATGATATAACATTCTAGTGATCAAATCACTTGCTTGCAAGCTAACTAATGTGATGTCACCGAGAGGGCCCAGAGTATATCTCTTCGTCATCGGGATGGACAAATTCCACTCTTGATCCATGAGCCTCAACATAACACCTTCATAGCAGTAAACCCATCTTTATAGTCACCCTGTTACGGTGTGACGTTTGATATTATCAAGATACTCTTCCGGTGTTAGTGATTGACATGATCTCATGGTCTAAGGACTAAGATTACTTCGTATGATGTTATAGCAATATAAACACAATGAACTTGATCGTAGTGCTATACTTCGGATGAATTTTCATCACATCATTCCAACAATGTTGTGACCTTGTTATTAACAACATCCAATGTCCATGATCAGAAACCTTTGATCATCTTGTTAATCAACGAGCTAGTTTATAAGAGAGGCATAACTAGGAACTTCCTTTTTGTTTATTAAACACACATGTATTAATGTTTCCGTATTAATACAATTATAGCATGCAAAATAAACATTTATCATAAATAAGGAATACGATAATAACCACTTTATTATTGCCTCTTGGGCATATTCCCTTCAATGCTACACTTACAATAGGAGTGTGTCCATCACATCATTCTTCTAACGATATGACCTTGTGATTAATAACATCCAATGTCCATGATCAGGAAACCATGATCATCTATTAATCAAAAAGCTAATTTAACAAGAGCCTTACTAGGGACTCTTTTATGTTTACAAAGCACACAAGTATTAATGTTTCCTGTTAATACAATTATATAAATGGTTGTTTGATATTTTTGGGTATACCTCTAGATTACAGGAATGATTGTGACATTGCTAATGCAATTGGTACCTTTGGTAAGCTTCTGCACTTGCATCATGACAATGAGGTGATAGAGAGGACTATGGTTTATGCATCTTTCCCTTCGATCACAAGAGTGCAAGGGATATATATTTTTGGAAATTATGCAAGTATTGGAGGTCTTAGGGAATCTTGGACTGTTGTCTGCTACATCTTAACTACAGAATTTGCTATTGTTATTCCTAATGATGAAAATCAGATGCCCATGGATGGTAATCCTCATCCTATGCCTAGATAGATGCACTTGAACAATAATTTGATTGCAAACCCCTAAATCCTGAGATTGGATGGAACCAGCCACAAGATGAGCCAGATTTTCCACATGTACATGAGCTAAATTTCTTTGAGCCAGAGCCGGAACACAATATGGGGCAGCAACAGGATTAGCAAGATGATGCCATGGAAAATGATGATTGTGATGTTACTAATGGTTCACAAGTTTCACACAATGGTGTGCATCAACAGCTTATAGTGAATCATGGCAGGATGGTGTACCAGGAGAACAATAGACACCCAGTAAGTTTCTTCACGAATTGTACTATCTCTAATGAGTTGGTTGGAAAATTTAGCTTTGTTATCTCTGGTCCTGTTCTCCCTCCTTCGATGCAATGGGATAATATTCTCCGCACTTTGCTCCCTGATCTGCTAAATACTTCAGCAATTCAAAGACCAATCTCTTGTGTCACCAGTTTAACTTTTGCTAAAATAAGTTGGTCTGTTGCTTTTGCTTCTGTGCCTGAATTTCATGCCTGTCCAACAATGGGCTCTAACAGGGATGCTCTGTCTGCTTCAAGATCTATTCTTTAGCCAAGAAGCAGGCCTGTTGCAAGGGCTTTTTGTATTGATGACTCTCAAGCAGATTCAACTGAAGATAATTTGCCACTGATTTTCACTGCAGCACCACAGATTGTTAGGGAAGGCAGAGGAAAAAAGTTATCAAAACTGACACTGGTACCCAAATAATCAGAAAATCTGCCAGGATAAATGAAGGCATAGAAACTATAAAGAAGCAAAAGAACAATACTCCTGCTAAATCCTTTTTTATTGGCAAAGATAATGCAGGTCCACAGATGGATGATGGCTCTCAGACCAGTAGAAGCACACGCACATTGGCAAAACTGGATGGTTATAGGTTGGACATGATCTCTGACAAGACAAAGACAAAGAAAAAGTCAAAGAAAGCCAATCCCATATTAGATGAATCAGGACAACAGGAGGATCTAATGCCACATATCCCCATTGTGGAGTTGCAGAGGGTTGGACAGGAACTACAGATTCCTGAGGAGGACCTCACTAAGGAGAAGCTTATGGCTGATCCAGAAGAAAATAAGAACAACAAGAAGTCTCCCAATGAAGAGTGAAGTCCAAGATGATAGTGTTCTGCAATTTATAAGTTGCTATGTTCATATGTCAACAATTATGTCCAGTCTTTTATGTGTCAGACTTGATTTTGCTGTCAGTATTTGGGGTTGTTTTAGAGTTATGGTCTGTAAAAGTGTTCTGGGTGGTGTCAGACCTTTTGGGTCTATTGGCTTGCATTATGTTGGAAAAGTTTATGTTTAAGTAGTGTGAGTTGTGACTTTATGAAGTATTATTATTGGTGGTTATTTATGAGATGCAGTTCAGTGAAGATGACATGTTGGGCCTATCATTCTTTATCTCTCAACTTACATTGTTGTAAATGAATAGTTTTTATAGACTTAATAGAGATAGGAAAGTGTCGTGTTGGAACGTTAGAGGGTTGAATGACAAGGACAAAAGATTAGTTGTTTTAAACAAAATTGAAGAAAGTAATTGCTCGGTCATATGTCTGCAAGAGAAAAAATGTGAGAATTTTGACCACTCTTTCATTAAAATGCCCAAAAATATTTGATCAATTTGCCTTTGTTCCTTCTGCTGGAGCATCTTGTGGCATTATTGTTTTATGGAACAGTTCATTGTTTAGTGGTTATCTTTTGGAGTCACAGATATTTGCTATAAAAATTTATTTCACCTCTGTGCATAATGCTAAACAATGGAATTTGGTGTATTTTTATGGGCCATCTTCTGGGCCTGAACGAGACAACTTTGTATAATGTATGTATGATCTGAAAATTAAGGCCCATGAGCACTGGCTAGTTCTAGGTGATTTTAATTTCATGAGGTCAGTGGACAACAGAAATAAACCTGGGGCTAATATGAATGGCATCTTTCTGTTTAATAGTATTATCAGTCATTTGGGTCTGCTGGAATTGCCTTTGAAGGGGAGGAAATTTACATGGTCAAATATGCAAGACAAACCACTGCTAGAGCATCTTGATTGGTTCTTTACCTCTTGTGATTGGACACTCAAATATCCTAATACAATGGTTTTCCCCTTGTCCAAATCAACCTCTGACCATGCCCTTGTGTGGTATCTATTTCTACTACAATTCCAAAAGCAAAAATATTTAGATTTGAGAATATTTGGCTGGATCAGCCTGGATTTATGGATGTGGTTAAAAAATCATGGAATCTGCCAGTAAAGAGTGGCCACATTGCAAATGTTCTAACAACAAAATTTAAAAATCTAAGGTATGAGTTGGAAATATGGGGAAAGGGTTTGTCACATCTAAAGTTCCTAATTAGAAAATGTAATAGAGTTATTCTCTCTTTGGATAATCTTGAAGAACAA
This sequence comes from Avena atlantica, assembly GCA_910589765.1. Taxonomy (NCBI): domain Eukaryota; kingdom Viridiplantae; phylum Streptophyta; class Magnoliopsida; order Poales; family Poaceae; genus Avena; species Avena atlantica. The sequence goes on along the minus strand of OU342738.1, from coordinate 178,079,039 downwards.
AGAAGGTTAAGAAGGTCTGAATTTAACTTTAGAAATATTGTTAAAGTTCACTTAAAGATACTACTCTATGTTCAATCCAATTACTGGAAAAATAGATGCACTATTCGATGGGTCAAATTTGGTGATGAAAACACCAAATATTTACATGTTAAAGCCACAGAGAGGTACAGGCGGAATACAATTACTGAATTAAGAGATGAAAATGGAAATTTAATGCATGAGCATAATCACAAGGCTGAATCCCAATGGAGCTGCTACAGAAATAGAATGGGGATTTCAACTCAAATTGCAGAGAGAGATGATCTTGCTAACATTGTGACAATAGTGGATAATCTGGATGGACTAGTGGAGGAATTTAGTGTAAAATAAATTGAAGATGTGGTGGCACACATGAAGACAGATAAAGCTCTAGGCCCTGATGGTTTTAATGGACTTTTTGTGAAAACATGTTAGAACATAATAAAGGATGATTTCATTCAGCTCTGTCAGGATTTCCATAAGGGAAAAACACCTCTAGACAGTATAAATGGATCATATATCACTCTGATTCCTAAAAAGTAAAGCCCAGAAACAGTAAATGACTTTAGGCCAATTTCTCTTACCAATACATTCTTAAAATTCTTGACAAAGTTGGCTGCAAAAAGACTTCCGAAGGAAATTAAAAGATGCATCCATGAGAACCATTATGGCTTCATTAAATGCAGAACCATACAAGATTGCTTGGGCTGGACTTTTGAGTATATTCATCTATGTCATACTTCAAGAAAAAATATTGTGGTAATCAAGTTGGATTTTGAAAAGGCTTTTTCTACTATTGAGCATGAAGCAATTATTAAAATTCTACAATGTAAGGGGATTAATCCTATCTTTATTGGATGGGTTAAGGAGATATTGTCATCAGGTGCATCTGCTATCTTACTTAACGGAATTCCTAGTAGGCATTTTGTCTGTAGAAGAGGTGTCAAATAGGGGACCCACTTGTAGGGGTTCCACCGCATGAACACACACAAGCCAAGATCTATCTACTAGATTGTAGCAACGAGTCAATAGAGTACTCACCCTCGAAGATTCCAAAGCGGTTAATGAGAGCAGATTCTCGTGGGTGATGTAGTTGTTCACTTGCCGATCTCAAGATCGCGTAGACGATCCTTCCGGCGCCACGTTCCGGCAGCGCTCCGGCATTCGGTCACACGTTCGGTACTCGATGAAGACCTTCCTCTCCCTTGTTCCAGCAGGCAGCAGAGATTGTAGCTCTCTCCTCGCGATTCAGGTAGCATGACGGCATGGTGTCGGAGATTAGAGGGGAGATCCCGCAGGGCTTCGCCTTAAGCCAGAGCGGGTGGGTGGAGTAGAGGGGTTACCCATTGACTAGGGTTTAGAGGCTGAGGGGAGGATGTGGGTCGGTGGCGGCTAGGGCGGCGGCGGCTTGTGGGGCTAGGGTTGTTGTAGTGTAGGTCTTGGGGCAGCCCCCTCCCCTCTATTTTTGAGAGGGAGGGGCAGCTAGGGGAGGGGAGGCCGTATCCTCCCCCAACTCCCTCTCCTTGGCGCGCGTGTTGGAGGGAGGGGAGGAAGGTGGAGGGAGAGGAGGTTTTGTCCCCTCCCTCCACCAGGAACCATTGTTCCAGTTTGACTATTCAAACATGCCTTTTGACTTTCAATTTTGGAGTTTAATTTGTTTCTTTTAAATGCCCAGTCAAGTGACCTAGGACATGATGAAATCATTCCAATTATTCATGACACATTCATGTACCCTTCCCCTTCCGGATCGGTGAACCTTCTAGACCCTTCTAGATCATTCCGATGAAAACACCAGAACCATTCCCGAACTCCGGAATTGGACTTTCCTTATATGAATCTTATTCTCCAGACCATTCCTGATCTCCTCGTGATATCCCGGATCCTATCCGAGACACCGAACAACATTCGGTCTTCTTACTCACATTCCATATCTACTAAAAAACATTGAATCCTTAAGTGTGTCTCCCTACGGTTCGTGAATTATGCAGACATGACCGAGACTCTTCTCTGATTAATAACCAATAGAGGAATCTGGAAATTCATATGGCTCCCATATATTTCTACAATTACTTTGCGATCGAATGAACCATTTACATACGATACCAATTTCCCTTTGTCTTATGATATTTTACTTATCCAAGGTTTGATCGTGGGTATCTCTACATACTTAATTCAACCTCGTTACCGATAAGTACTCTTTAATCGTTCATGTGATATGTGATACCTTGTGAGCCAGTCACATGCTTGTAAGCTATTGGATGACATTCCACCGAAAGGGCCCAGACTATATCTATTTGTCATATGGATGGAAAAATCCCACTCTTGATCCATGTGCCTCAACACATACTTTTTGAACACTCAATGCCACCTTTATAACCACCCAATTACGAAGTGTTGTTTGAAGTCATCAAAGCATCCATCCGGTGATGGTGATTAGCATGATCTCATGGTCAAAGGAATTAGATTACTATGTATCTAAAAGCTTATAGCAAACGAACTATTGAAATGACTTGATCTTTATGCTACGCTTATCTATAGGAGTATGTCCATCACACGATTTTCCTAATGATATGATCTTGTTATTAATGACATCTCAATGTTCATGATCAGGAAACCATGATCATCTATCAACCAACAAGCTAGTATTATAAAGAGGATTTACTAGGGACTCTAACAAGTTTACAAATCACACAAGTATTAAGGTTTCCGGTTAATACAATTATAGCATGAATGTAAACATTTATCATAAACACAAAGATACAATAATAACTACTTTTATTATTGCCTCTAGGGCATATCTCCAACAGTCTACCACTTGCACTAGAGTCAACTAATCTAGACTACATGGTAATATATCGAACACCCATGGCGGTTTAGTGCTGGTCATGTTTTGCCCTCGGGAGAGGTTTAGTCAACGGATCTGCCACATTCAGATATGTGTGTACTTTGCAAATATTTATGTCACCATCTTGGAAATGCTCTCGAATAGCGTGAAAACGTTGCTTGATATGCTTCAGCTTCTTGTGTGACATTGGCTATGGCGCCCATGTTATCACAATAGATATACATGGGGTCCAGCGCACTAGAAACCACACCAAGCTTCATAAAGAACTCCTTCATCCATATCGCCTCTTGTGAAGCCTCCGAAGCAGCTATGTATTTCGATTCAGTTGAAGATCTCGCCACAACGCTTTGTTTTGCACTCCTCCAGCTCACCGCTGCACCATTCAAAGTAAATACATATCCAGATTGAGATTTAGAATCATCTGGATCGGTGTTCCAACTAGCATCGGTGTAACCATTAACAACGATTTGTTCATCACCTCCATAATAAAGAACCATATCCTTAGTTCTTCTCAAGTAATTAAGGATGTTTTTGACCGTTGTCCAATGATCCACCCCTGTATCACTTTGATATCTGCTATTTAAACTAACAACATATGCAATGTCGGGTCTAGTACGTAGCATGGCATACATGATAGATCCTATGGCTGAGGCATAGGTAGTCTTACTCATTCTCTCTCTATCTTCTGCCATAGCAGGACTTTGAGTTTTACTCAAGGTCGTATTGGACAACATGGGCAAGAATCCCTTCTTGCTATCTTCCATTCCAAACCTCTTTAGAACTTTGTCCAAATATGTACTCTGTGAAAGCGATATTAGATGTCTTGATCTATCTCTATAAATCTTTATGGCTAATATATAAGCAGCTTCACCAAGATCCTTCATTGAAAAACTATTATTTTCAAATAATATTTGACACTTTTAAGAAGATCTATATCATTCCCAATCAACATATGTCATCCACAAATAGTACTAGGAATGCTACAGAGCTCCCACTCACTTTCTTGTAAATACAAGCTTCTCCATAAGTTTGTATAAAACCAAAACTTTTGATCACCTTATCAAAACGTCGATTCCAACTCTGGGATGCTTGCTTCAATCCATAAATGGACCATTGAATTTTGCATAGCATCTTTAGGATCGACAAAGCCTTTGGGTTGTACCATATACAAATCTTCATCAATGTCTCCATTGTGGAACGTTGTTTTGACATCCATCTGCCATATCTCATAATCATAATATGCAGCGATTGCTAACAAAATCCTCACAGACTTTAGTTTCGCTATGGGTGAGAAAGTCTCATCATAGTCAACTCCTTGAATTTGTCGAAACCCTTTTGTGCCAATTCGAGCTTTATAGATAGTTACATTACCATCGGCATATGTTTTCTTCTTGAAAATCTATTTGTTCTCGATAGCCTTCCAGACATCCGGTAAGTCCACCAAAGTCCACACTTGGTTTTCGTACACAGATCCAATCTCGGATTTCGTGGCTTCTTGCCATTTATTGGAATCTGGGCTCATCGTCGCTTCCTCATATGTTGCAGGGTCGTCGGTGTCATCCACCAGCATGACACTCATAACAGGATCAAACCAACTGGGAGTGGTATGAGTCCTCGTTGACCTGCGAGGTTCTGTAGTAACTTTGACCGAAGTTTCATGATCAACATCATTAGCTTCCTCTCCTATTGGTGTAGGCGCCACAGGAACTTCTTCCGGAGTTGTGCTACTCTCAAATCTGAGAGAATTTTTGACAACCTCGTCGAGTTCTACTTTCCTTCAAGTCACTTCTTTCGAGAGAAACTCCTTCTCTAGAAAGGATCCATCTTGGCAATGAATTTTTTCCCTCGGATCTATGATAGAAGGTATACCCAATAGTTTCCTTCGAGTATCCTATGAAGACGCATTTTTCCGCTTTGGGTTCAAGCTTGTCGGGCTGTAACTTCTTTACATAAGCTTCGCAACCCCAAACTTTAAGGAACGACAATTTAGGTTTCTTCCCAAACCATAATTCATAAGGTGTCGTTTCAATGGATTTAAATGGTGCCCTATTTAAAGTGAATGCGGCTGTTTCTAATGCATAACCACAAAATGACAAAGGTAAATCTGTAAGTAACATCATAGACTGAATCATATCTAAGAGAGTTCGATTACGACGTTCGTACACACCATTACGTTGTGGTGTTCCTGGAGGTGTCAATTGTGAAAGTACTCCGCATTTCTTCAAATGCTCGCCAAACTCGTAACGTAGATATTCACCTCCATGATAAGATTGTAGAAACTTAATCTTCTTATTATGTTGATTCTCCACTTCACTTTGAAATTCCTTAAACTTCTCAAAAGTTTCAGACTTATGTTTCATGAAATAGATATACCCATATCTACTCAAGTCATCCGTGAAAGTAAGAACATAATGATAACCACCGCGCGATGCCACACTCTTCTGTCCACACACATCGGTATGTATAATTTTCAATAAATCCGTAGCTCGCTCCATCATACCAGAAAAATGGAGTCTTAGTCATTTTACCCATCAGACATGCTTCACATCTTTCAAGTGATTCAAAATCAAGTGATTCAAGAAGTCCATCGGAATGGAGTTTCTTCATACTCTTCACTCCAATGTGACCAAGATGACAGTGCCACATGTATATAGAATTATCGCTTAATTTCAAATGTTTAGCTTCAATATTATTAACATGTGTATTACTACAATCGATATTCAACAAGAATAGACCATCTATCAAGGGTGCATGTGCATAAAACATATTACTCATATAAATCGAACAACCATTATTCTCAGATTTAAACAAGTAACTGTCTCGCAATAAACATGATCCGGATATAATGTTCATGCTCAACGCAGGCACCAAATAACAATTATTTAAGTATAAAACTAATCCCGATGGTAGATGCAGAGGTAGCGTGCCGACCGCAATCACATCAACCTTTGATTCATTTCCAACGCGATCGTCACCTCGTTCTTCGCTTATTCTGTCTATTCTGCAACACCTGTTTCGAGTTACAAATATGAGCAACCGAACCAGTATCAAATACCCAGGCACTACTACGACTACTAGTAAGATACACATCAATAACATGTATATCGGATATATCTTTCTTCTTGATGTTGCCATTCTTTAGATCCTCCAAGTACTTGGGGCAATTCCGCTTCCAGTGACCTTCTCCCTTGCAGTAAAAGCATTCAGTATCAGGCTTAGGCCCAGCCTTGGTCTTCTTCGCTGACGCGTAGCTTTCTTACCGCCCTTCTTGAAGTTTCCCTTTTTCTTAGACTTGCCTTGCTTCTTGAAATTGGTGATATTATTGACCATCAACACTTGGTGCTCTTTCTTGATCTCCACTTCCACAGACTTCAACATAGAGAAGAGTTCTGGCAATGTCTTATCCATCCGCTGCATGTTGTAGTTCATCACAAAGTTCTTGTAAATTGGTGGTAGTGATTGGAGGACGTGGTGAATCCCCAAAGCATTAGGAGTTATTATTCCCGAACTCTGGAGCTTATTGGCGTGCCCAGACATCTTAAGCACATGCTCACTGACGGAGCTACCCTCCTCCATCTTGCAGTTAAAGAACTTTTTAGAAGCTTCATAACTCTCAACTGTCGTGTGAGCCTCAAATATCATTTTGAGTTCACAGAAAATATCATTTGGGTCAAAGTTCTCAAACCTCTTTTGAAGCTCCGATTCCAAACCATATAAGATAGCACACTGAACCATAGAGTACTGATTCTTCTGAGTACAGAAAACATTTTTCTCATCATCGGTAGCATCTTCTGCAGATGGGTCACCCAGCGGTGCATCCAGCACATAGGTCAACTGACCAGCATTGAGGATAATCCTCAAATTGCGGAACCAATCCGCGAAGTTGCTTCCATTGCTTTTCAACTTTTCTTTCTCTAGGAACTCATTAAAATTGATGGTAGGGGCCGCCATTGATCTACAACATATTTGCAATAGTTTAAACTAAGTTTATGACAAATGGAGTTCTAATTAATAGTTAAATTAATCTAGGTGAACTCCCACTCAAAAAAATATCTCTCACATTGTTTTAGTGATCACATGAACCAAATCCACTACATCAAGTCCGATCATCACGAGATGTTCATCATATCTACTATATGACTCATGCTTTACCTTTCGGTGATCCGTGTTCCGAGACCATGTATGTATATGCTAGGCTCATCAAGATCAAACCTTAGTTTCCGCATGAGCAAATATGGCTTTCTCCTGTTGTATACACTTGCAGAATCTAACACACCCGATCATCACGTGGTGCTTCGAAACAACGAGTCTTGGAAATGGTGCCTAATAAGGACGAACACTTCATAACTTGATGTTTTGTGAGAGGTATAATCTTATAATGCTACCGTCACGATCTAAACAATAGAAGATGCATAAAAGGATTAACATCACATGCAATTCAAAATATGTGATATGATATGGCCTTTCTTCTTGTGCTTCGGATCTCCATCTTCAAGCACGAACATGATCTCCATCATCACCGGTGTGGCGTCAAGGTCAATGGCAACGCTCAATGGTTGTCGTCCACCAGGATCGACTATTACAACTACTTTGAATAATATACACGTAGGTCTTAACGAAATTAAAAGGACAACCATAAGGCTCCTGCCGATTTCCGACTTACAATAAGGATCATTGCATACATCATATATAATCACAAACATGGCCATATCACATCACAACACACCTCCGCAAAAAAAAAGTTAGACGACTCTAATTTTCTTTGCATATTTAACGGGGATTGGGGCTTTCAATAAGTACCGTTCTAACTAACGAGCAAGAACCACAATGTTGATGCTTGAACTATCAAGTGCCCGTTGTAATTGAAACTTTACTATGATGGGAGAGACAGACACCCGCAAAGCCACTTATGCAATACAAGTTACATGTTGAGCGTGGAGAAAGTCTCATGAACGATATCATGTAAGGTTAGCCCGGTTCGCTTCATCCCACCATACCGCAAGATACAAAGTACACAAGAAGCAATTGATAATAAAAGCACCACCGCCCACAAATGACCATTATGTTCTACTCGTGCAATGGATCTACAAATAGACACGGCTCTGATACCACTGTAGGGGTTCGTAGCATGGAAAACAAAAACAATTTACCGCATGAACACACAAGCCAAGATCTATCTACTATATTGTAGCAACGAGTCGATAGAGTACTCACCCTCGAAGATTCCAAAGCGGTTAACGAGAGCAGATTCTCGTGGGTGATGTAGTTGTTCACTTGCCGATCTCAAGATCGCATAGACGATCCTTCCGACGTCGCATTCCAGCAGTGCTCCCGCAGTTGGTCACACGTTCAGTACTCGATGAAGACCTTCCGCTCCCTTGTTCCAGCAGGCAGTGGAGGTTGTAGCTCACTCCTCGCGATTCCGGTAGCACGACGGTGTGGTGTCAGAGATTAGAGGGGAGATCCCGCAGGGCTTCGCCTTAAGCCGGAGCGGGTAGGTGGAGTAGAGGGTTCCCCAAAGACTAGGTTTTAGAGGCTGAGGGAAGGACGTGGGCCGGCGGCGGCTAGGGCGGCGGCGGCTCGTGGGGCTAGGGTTGTTGTGGTGTAGGTCTTGGGGTAGCCCCTCCCCTCTATTTATGAGAGAGATGGGCAGATAGGGGAAGGGAGGCCGTATCCTCCCCCAACTCCCTCTCCTTGACGCGTGTAGTGGAGGGAGAGGAGGTTTCCTCTCCTCCCTCCACCAGGAACCATTGTCCTAGTTTGTCTATTCAAATTTTCCTTTTGACTTTCAATTTTGGAGTGTAATTTGTTTCTTTTAAACGCCCAACCAAGTGACCTAGGACATGATGGAATCATTCCACTTAGTCATGAAACATTCATGTACCCTTCCCCTTCCGGATCGGTGAACCTTCTAGACCCTTCTAGATCATTCCGATGAAAACACCAGAACCATTCTCGAACTCCGGAATTGGACGTTCCTTATATGAATCTTATTCTCCAGACCATTTCGAATCGCCTCGTGATATTCCGGATCCCATCCAAGACTTCGAACAACATTCGGTCTTCTTACTCACATTCCAAATCTACTAAACTACATCGAATCCTTAAGTGTGTCTCCCTACGGTTCGTGAATTATGCAGACATGATCGAGACTCTTCTCCGATCAATAACCAATAGAGGAATCTGGAAATTCATATGGCTCCCACATATTTCTACGATTACTTTGCGATCGAATGAACCATTTACATACGATACCAATTTCCCTTTGTCTCGTGATATTTTACTTATCCGAGGTATGATCATCGGTATCTCTGCATACCTAGTTCAACCTCGTTACCGATAAATACTCTTTACTCGTTCCTATGATTTGTGATCCCTGCCAGTCACATGCTTGCAAGCTAATTGGATGACATTCCACCGAGAGGGCCCAGAGTATATCTATCTGTCATATGGATGGACAAATCCCACTCTTGATCCATGTGCCGCAACACATACTTTCCGAACACTCAATGCCACCCACCCAGTTATGAAGCGGTGTTTGATGTCATCAAAGCATCCATCCGATGATGGTGATTAGCATGATCTCACGATCGAAGGAATTAGGTTACTATGTATCTGAAAGCTTATAGCAAACAAACTATTGAAATGACTTGATCTTTATGCTACGCTTATCTATAGGAGTATGTCCATCACATCATTCTCCTAATTATATGATCTTGTTGTTAATAACATCTCAATATTCATGATTAGGTAACCATGATCATCTATCAACCAACAAGCTAATATTGTAAAGAGGCTTTACTAGGGACTATAACAAGTTTACAAATCACGAGTATTAAGGTCTTCGGTTAATACAATTATAGCATGAATGTAAACATCTATCTATCTCTCTCTCTCTCTCTCTCTCTATATATATATATATATATATATATATATATATATATGCAAAATAGTGGGCTACTCACCCGGCTAGCTGTGCATGCCCGCAACACCGTAGTATTAAAAGACGAGAGCATTCTGATTACCGGATATGATATAAACCCATTAGAAAAACTAACAGACGTTGTATCGGGAGCATGATGTTGATTTTAGAAGTAAATGACGCATGTCATCCACACACATGAGTTCTTACCATGGTGTTACCCATCCACACACACAAGTCCTCTCAACGGTGTGGAATTTACCATGACATGCGTTTTTGCATGTCACGCATGCTACATCACAGAGCCAAGAACATGCATCTTCCCACGAACCAAGATCATATGCCTTTATCCAAAATGAAATAGGGTATCCTCTCGCTCAGCCGACACAGGTCCATTGAGGATCAAGAAGGTATCAATTTTTTGATGTTTCATATTTGCGATTTCCACCCACGTGCATCAATTCGTGAAAAGAACAAGGATAATTGGTCAGACAAGCCACATACACATGTACGTGGTATCTAGAGCACCTCTTGGAAATCACAAAACATGTGACTTTGGACACATGTGAAAAACCACAATGATGTGACGATGGTTTCTAAGAGAAATGAAAACGGCAACGATATGACGGTGGTGTCTAATACACAAGTGAAAGGACAAACGACATCTCCTCCAACTTATTCTTAGCAAAATTTAACGGAATGCAACAGGACACCGTTAGCAGGACGGATGGCAAGAGGACACCGTTAGCAGAACAATGCCAGCAATCGACGATGCGGATATTACGGGATCATAGGGTCACAAGTTCGGATGATCGAGTAAGCATGCGCAACTAGCCTTGTAGGTAGCAAATCCACAGCGATATTATGTTGAGGTAGATTCGTCCGTCAATATTTTGGTTCTCATTTTTCATTGGACAAGTGCCCCTGACTGTTGGGTGAAATAACAGCCACGGCCACCCCGAGTCAAAAGTAGTTCTCTTCTCTCCCTTGTTCCTGCACACGACCGCTTCGACCGCTCGCCGCTCCCCAGATCCTTTGCCGGCGGGTGGCCTGCCTCACGGTCCCGATGTCCACGCCGATCTCCTGCCCCATGCCCGCCGCCGCCTACTACGCCTGCTGCGTCCGCGCTGGCCGCCGCGGTGGCTCCCTCCAAAATCAGCGATCCCTTGCAAATTCCCTCTCCAGAAATTGTGGCGTTGAGTGATTTCCCTCTTCATGTCTCGTGCAAGACCAAGGTCGGCCGGCATCGAAACATCCGCACCGAGCGCTGCCGCTACTGCAAGGCTGCAAGGCCGCAAGGTTAGTGCTATCTTCATTGCAAACTGAATGTTAGTGATGGCCTGATGTGGATTGCTTTTGGTTTGGCATTAAAAATAGCCTGTGATTTGTTCAGTACTACTCATTATAGATGGATGGATACCACCTGGCAACTGGGAGTTCATAGACAAAAAAATTATAGATAGATGGTTCAATTTCGTAAACTTTGTCATTGGATTTTACTGTCGGCAAGCATTAGCTTTACGCTCACCGAAGATGAATAGTAGAAGGTCATAAATATTGTCATATGATTTTATTGGTTGGTTTCCCGCTAATTTACATATATTGTTTTTACATATATTATTCATGGGCAAGAATGTACATGTGCTCGACTTAGTACAGGTTTTTCTTTTTTTTAGAGTACCCACACAAGTAGCTCTGTTTCCGTAACCATGCGAGCATATATCTCATGTGTTAAGCTCTAGACATGGTCGAAAACCGCCGCTTATGGTAACGGTGCCAGCATATATGTAATGTGTCAAACTCTTTACATGGTCAGAAATCGTTGCTCCTGGTAACCATGTGAGCATATATATGATGTTTTAAACTCTAGACATGGTAAGGTCGGAGGCCGCCGGTCGTGAAGACCAAACTTTTTTGCATGATCCGTGAGATATACTCCGTACCAGACATGCAAGATGAAGATATCCCAAAACATCCCGAAGCCTAACCGGTAAATGAACTATTAAATTCTTATAAGATTTACATGATTTTGTGTGTGATAAAATGAATTGTTCAGATATATTTTTAAAGTCAATTTGATATACCACTATCAATTTGTAAATTTGCCGTAGCATTGCATAGACATTGTGCTATACCTAATAATAAAAGGGTAGTCCTACGCGTGCCCCGGAGATTTGTGCTTTTTATCCCCCGGGTCCCCAGCCAACCACGTGTCCTCTTTTTGGATCAAAATCCCGCTTTTGCTATAGAAAGTCTCGTTTTGCTACAACTAGTCCCGCTTTGCTACATGTAGCAGAAAACGGTTCGGCCTAAAAAATAGAAAATTAGCTGGACCTCGTAGGAGATTTCGCCGGAGATATCGCCGGAGACGGTGTAGCAAGAAAGTTGGGCTAACGTAGCATATTCAACCTCGTCGGAGACTCGCCGGAGGCTTTCGCCAGTAGACCTCACCGAAGACCGTGTAGCAAAAATGCTACGGTATTGTAGTAAAACCGCAAAACGCTGGTAGCAAACAAGTTGTGCCAATGTAGCAGATCCGACCTCACCGGAGACGACTTCGCCGAAGATCGTGTAGCAAAAATCAACGTTATTGTAGCAAAATCACAAAACGGATGTAGCAATTTTTTTTCTAATGTAGCAAAGGAGACATCGCCGGAGAATCCGCCGGAGATCTCATAGAAAAATCATAAAGATTAGCTGTAGCAAAAAAATATGAGAAAGTAGCAAAAAGAATATGAATATATAGCAAAAATAATATGCTAAGGTAGAAATTTTTTGTTCATATTATGCAAAATCCAGAATACATGTAGCAAACGAAATTCTTCTATGTTAGCAAATTTAAAGAGCCATTGCAACGAAAATTTCTCAATGCCAAAAAAAATTAGAACACCAGGCGCTCATGAGCCCTCTCCTCAAGCTGGTCGGCAGCCATGGTGGCCGGCTCCATCCTCGGCAGCGTGTACGTGCTTGCCGGGGTGGAGATCAGCGACGGCGGCGGATTCGGGCGAGTTGCGGGACGCATGTGCGCACGGGCGAGGTGGCCTCCATCTCGGCGGCGCGCGAGGATGCAGGGACGGGGAGGCGCCATGTCTGGCTGCGGAGGGAGATGGCGACGGACGGCGGCGGCGCGCGAGGATGCAGGGACAACGGAGGGAGTGGCCAGGGCTTCAGGCGCATGGCAGAGGAGAGAGGTAGAGCGACACAAGGTAATTTGATGGCGGCGAGCCTGCAGAGGCCGGCGACCGCAGGTGAGAAGAGGGGCGACGAGATGGCGGACGGAGGACCAATGTAAACGAGCGGAAGAGGGTCGGCGAAGGAAGGCCGGTGGCACGCGGGTGAGAAGAAGGCGGGCGGTGCGATCTCAGATGCAATGGAGATGTTCGTCTCGGGAGAGGAACGGGATGAGAGGAACGGGATGGGTTGTGCGGGGCCACCACGTATTGTACAGGACTGTGAGCGAGTCGACCAGGAGGATCGTTTCTTTCGATCCCCCAAGGATCTGTATCATTTTCCATAATAAAAGCAGCAACCCTTTTGTCAACCAGCTTTTTTTTTAGACAATTTTACCCTCAAAAGTTCTGATATATTACCCACCAGACTACTCAGTCACGTACCTTTTTTTATTTTCTTGGTTGACCGCGTTGGGTCCTCCTTTCCTTACCCAATCCTGTCTCCCCCACTGTCGGGAGAGCCAGCCTTTTGCCACCCTCGATCTCCGCGACCTCCACCGTTCCCGTCGCATGCAGGTTCCTCGTCGGCCGTTGCTTCTCGTCGACCTTCCTCTCCTCTACTCGAGAAGGTCCACGCCCGCGCGTGTCTAGCCTGAACAAGCTTGTCCTAATCTCCTATAATGGTTCCTCTTGTCCTCTCCGCCGCCCACGAGCATGTTCTGCCTGCTGACACTCGGTGTTCCTACCCCGACCCTGTCCGGTCACCACCGCGAGCTTGACTACGGCCACACGCAAACTCTTTTTTTGAGCCAATCCCAAATCCCAAATCGACTGAATAGACCGACCAATTTTTACGAAGGCTAGCTCACGAGCTCCTGTACAGGAGGATTTTTATTTTTTTACAAAGGAACGTGAGGCCTCCAGCTTGAGTAAAAGAGAGGCCACGACCGACGCAGAGCTCCCGCTCCGCTCCGCCCATGACCTCCTTGTTTCCACCACCGCGTCGTAGCTCAAGTCGGGGTCAGATGGTTTGAGATCGAACTAGGTCGGCGAGCGACTCTCGGTGGCCGTCAGCAGCTCAATGACGGCGTGCCAGAACAACGACGATGGCGGCCGCGGCAGTCTTGCATATCCCGTGCATCGCCCGTAGCTCCATAGTCCCCTGTCGTGCGATAGGGGCGACGGGAGACCAGGCCATCTGCAGGCAAAGATGTACCGCCCGGAGGCGCGCGAGGCTTCGTCCGTTCTAGGGCAGGTTTGGTGGTGTCGCTGCTACCGCGGGTGGGGAATGAGGTTTGGGGCTCCGCTGTAAGGAACGTGGGTTCAGGGATGTAGATTTGAGACAGATTGGGAAAATTAGAGATGATAAACTGAAGAAAAACATCGAAACCTCACTTGTCAGGCTATTCAAATCCTAATTATACCAGGCTAATGCGAACCAAGGAAAAATCTTTGTCAAGCAGCAGAGAAAATCAAAGCAAGAGCGATATGTCCAAGTTCTTGATGGCACGGAGATTGCTGGCCAACAGCATCGAAGAGTCTCTGCCCACCCGTGCGTAGGACGTCATTGGCCGCCGCCATTCGATGACCCTCGGCGTCATGGTAGATGTCAAGCAATTGATCGATTCCCGCACAAGGCATGGAGTCACTGACCCGCTGAAAGAACATGTGTGCCCCCATGTATGATTTTGATAATTAATGACAATGTTTTATAGACTTATATTTGCATTGAGTTTTACTTGTAGGATTTGTCCATAAAAATGCTTGAACCATATGGTGACTTCAAGGTTGGAATAAGAAGAAAGTGAAGAGTATCAAGTGTTGATCAAGGTTTTAAGGAATGATCTGGAGATTGGTCAAGTAGAATTTGATCCTATGGCAAGTGTGTCTTGAATAATAAGATGATCTCAAGTGTATCTTTCCATTCTTATGGTGATCATGGATATGTAAAGATATGCCTAAAGGAGAGGCTCTTCCATAGTGGAGTATGGGGGAGCAAATTCCAAGTCTTCACCAAGCTAGATAGTGCAATCAAGAAAGGGTTTGATCTTGAGGTGTAGAAGATCGTCATCATCAAGATCAAGTGGACACAAGGAAAAGGTTTGATTTTGATAGGGTTTCTTTCTAACTGGTCTCGTGGTGTTAGTTGGAGAGACCGGTTTATAGAATAGATAACCGTACTATCAAGAGGGGCTCTCAAGTGAGTAACTTGATCATATCCCTCGGTGAGAGCTCAACCTTTGCATATTTGGCATCATATTTCTTGGTTCTTATTTTGTTCTTATCCATGAGAGGATTTAGATATTATGTCAATCTCTATGACAAGCTTAAGTTCATCGAAAACGGATTTCATATGCATTCTCTATTGTGTTTTCGATATTGGAGGTTTTACTGGGTTGTCTTTTATAGATAGGTTAAACCTTTCATCATTTGGTTATGTCCTCCCTTGCTGGACTATGATGGTTCCCTGAATGATCTTGTAGAGCTTGTTACTATCTTCGAAACGAGCCCAAGATAATCAAAATCGGAGTTCGAATGAAAAAGTTATGATGGTTTCAGTTTTGTTGTTCCTGCCAGTTTTCAGGGGGCGGATTATCCAGCCATGGGGGCGGATTATCCGGCCCAGTTTTTGGAAACGGCTAAGGACTTTGAGGCGTGGCTCCCAGTAATGGGGGTGGATTATCCGTCCCTTCGAGGGCGGATTATCCGCCCCAAATATCCGCCTCCTATACAGAGGGTCGTGTCGTGAAGTCCTTAGCCATTTTTTGTCCCGAGGAACCCGGAATATCCGGGGGAGGGGCGGATTATCCGGCCTGGAAGGTCCCAAACGGTCATATTTCATTAGGAAGGGGTATAAATAGACCCCTTCTTCTTCCTTAGGCTGGTTGCTTGCATTTTCTCTCTCCTCCATTGTTTTGACCTTCAAGAGCTTGTAAATACTCTCAATCCCTCCCATATTTCTTGAATCTTTTTGGGAGATTTGAAAGGGGAGATCTAGATCTACAACTCCACCATTCCATCTCTCCTCTATGTGAGGGGAATATATTGGGATCTACATTTTGGGGTTTCTTTTGTGGATTTCCTCTTGTGTTCTTCCTCTCTTATTCTCCCACTAGCTTTTGTAGCTTTGGTGGAATTTGGGAGAGAAGGACTTGAGCACTTCTTGTGTTCTTGCCATTGCATTTGGTGCATCGGTTTGAGTTCTTATTGAGGATTCGATTGGGTGAAAGGTGAGAAGCTTTTTACTCTTGGGTTCTTGGAACCCTAGATGGTTTAGTTGTTTTGCAGGTTTGTGGATTACTTGGGGCCTCCAATTAAGTTGTGGAGCTTTCCCCGAACTTGTGTATTGGAAGCCTCCAATTGAGTTATGAAGAAGTGCCCCAATCTTTGTGAGAGGTTAAGGATTGCCACCGACAAGTGCACCGACAGTGAAGAAGTGAGCCAGGCCTCTTGTGGCGAGGTTCACAGGAGAATAGGGTGAGGCCTTTTGTGGCGTGGTGGTCTTAGTACCGCCCACCCCTCCAACGAGACGTACTCTCTTTATGGGAGGAACTCGGTAATAAATCATCGTCTCTGTGTGCCTCGGTTATCTCTATACCCGAGCTATTTACTTATGCACTTTACTTTGTGATAGCATTCGTGCTTGAATTCTTATATCTAGCTATCACATAGTTGGTTGTTTTGCTTAGCATAAGTTGTTGGTGCACATAGGTGAACTGTAGTTTATATAGGTTTTATGCTTGACAAAGTAAACGCTAGTTTTATTCCGCCTTTGTTAAGCCCATCTCGTAAAAGTTTTAAACCGCCTATTCACCCTCCCTCTAGGCAGCATTTGTATCCTTTTCAATTGGTATCAGAGCCTGGTCTCTCATTTTTTGCTTCACTACCTTGAGAGTAAAGATGTCGTCTAAGGGATTAGTGCACAATGATAGGTTCATATTCGATGGCACAAATTATGATGTTTGGAAATCTCGCATGCTTAATTTATTTCGGGGAATTCACCCAAATATCGAGGGATATATATATGGGTTTCTCTTCTCCAATGGATCCCCAAAACGAACCTTTAGAGGAGAAGTTGAACTCTTGTATAGATGCTCTAGCTACTAAAATTCTTTCACTTGTTGTGAGCAATGTCGTTCTTTCTACTATCATGCCTTATTCGAGTGCTCATGAAATATGGACCAAGCTTCAAGATAAATATAGCAAGTCCAACATTATTGAGGATGATTATGTTTCTTCCACTTCCGGTCGAGATGAGTTCTCATCGTCTACCACTTCACCAACATGTGATTTTTCACAAGGTAATGATACAGTGAGTGGTGATAGAAATTGCAATGAGGATAGTGTGCTTACTATTTGTAATCCTTCATCCCTATCTAGTTGCAATGATATATCTTCGGACTTTAACAGTTCGAGCACTACTAACTCCTTACATGCTTGTGTTGACAGTCCTTGCATATCATGTAGTAATGGCTTAAATAAATCTCATAATGATATGCTTGTGCTGTCTTGTTGCCATGATAAAAATGCTTCTATTTCCTCTAGTGCTTGTGTTGCTAACTATGTAGAGGAAAATTAAGATTCTATGGACCAAGACAAGGTTTCGGATGATGCTTGTACTACTAACTCTATTTCTTGTGAAGCATCTATTTTGAAGGAGAATGTTGAGCTAAAGGCTCAACTTGCTAGTGGACTTGATAGTGGACTTGTTCTTGACATTGAACTTGATCTTGGCCATTCTTCTTGTTGTTCTTATGCTTCAACCATATAGTGAACTTGTTCTTGACATTGGAGTTGAATCCAAGCCCACTCTTGTCATTGGGGGATTTTTGCACACTCAAGATTTTGTTGAGTGCGGTCTTCCCTTGATGACCCTTTTTCAAGTCATTCTTCAAAGAAGTGACTTGAGCCTTGAGCTCTTTGATTTCCTCTACATGGTTAGTTTCAACAAAAGTACTAGAGGAAGTAGATGCTACATTGTTAGAGCAACAAGGCATGGAATGTAATTCATCATGACATATATCACGGTTGTGAGAGGATGAATTACAAGGACTAGCACATGTCAATATAACATTTGGAGTAGATGTAGTGCTAATGTCCACACGAGGTCCACTAGATGTTACCTTTGAAACGATGGCCTCATGAGCTAACTTTAGCCTACCATGGGAGACTAGAAGATCCTCATGCAAGCTCGAGAGCTTAACATGACTTTCTTTTAATTTCTCATAGTTTCTAGTTAGCACGCAAGTTGAGCCTTTAGCTTAACATTCTCCTTCACAATAGATGCTTCACAAGAAATAGAGTTAGTAGTACAAGAATCATCCGAAACCTTGTCTTGGTCCATAGAATCTTCGGTTTCCTCTACATGGTTAGCAACACAAGCACTAGAGGAAATATAAACATTTTTATCAAGGCAACAAGACAACACAAGCATATCATCATGAGATTTATTCAAGCCATTACTACATGATATGCAAGGATTATCAACACTAGCATGTAAGGAGGTGTGAGTGCCAGAAGTGTTAAGGTCCGAAGATAGATCATTGCAACTAGATAGGGATGAAGGATTACAGATAGTAAGCACACTATCCACATTGCATTTTCTATCAGCACTCACCGTATCATTACCTTGTGAAAAATCACATGTTGGTGAAGTGGTAGACGATGAGAAATCATCTCGACCGGAAGTGGAAGCAACACAATCATCCTCAATAATGTTGGACTTGTTATATTTATCTTGAAGCTTGGTCCATATTTCATGAGCACTCGAATAAGGCATGATAGAAGAAAGAACTGCATTGCTCACAACTTGTAAAAGAGTTTTAGTAGCTAGAGCATCTATACCAGAGTTTAACTTCTCTAAAGATTCGTTTTGGGGATCCATAGAAGAAGAGAAACCCATACATAGATATTCCACGATAATTGGGTGAGATTTTCGAAATAAATCAAGCATGCGAGATTTTAATATATCATAATTTGTGCCATCGAATATGAATATATAATTGTGCACTAATCCCCTAGCCGACATCTTTACTCTCAAGGCGGTGAAGCCTAAAATGAGAGACCGGGCTCTGATACCAATTGAAAGGATACAGATGTCGCCTAGAGGGGGGTGAATATGTGATTAAAACTTTTCCTAGAGTGGCTCAACAAAGGCGGAATAAAACTAGTGTTTACTTTGTTAAGCACAACCTAGAACAACTAAGGTTCACCTATGTGCACCAACAACTTATGCTAAGCAATACAAGCAACAAAGTGATGCAAGATGTATATTACTTCAAGCACGAAGGCTATCACAATGTAAAGTGCATAAGTAAAGAGCTCGGGTATAGAGATAACTGAGGCACGCGGGGACACTGATATTTTACCGAGTTCCTCCCAACATGGAGTACGTCTCGTTTGGAGAGGGGGTGGTATCAAACCACCAACGCCACAAAAGGCCTCCCTTATTCTCTGGTGAATCTCACCCCAATGGGATCGATCCATGCTTCCACTATCGGTGCACTTGTCGGTGGCAACCGGAACCTCTCACAAGGTTGGGGCACTTCTCCACAACTTAATTGGAGGCTCCCAACAAACGCCACAAAAGGCCTCAACAAATGCCACCAAGGCCACAAAACCGTCTAGGGTTCCAAGAACCCAAGAGGGACAAGCTCCAATGAGCAACTCAAACCAAATCCTTCGAGGAGAACTCAAACCGATGCACCAAATGCAAATGGCAAGAACATCACAAAGGTGTTCAAATCCTTCTCTCCCAAATTCCACCAAAGCTACAAAAGCTTATGGGGGAATAAGAGAGGAAGAAAAATGGAGGAAATCCACAAAAGACTCCAAGATCTAGATCCCAATATGTTGCCCTCACTTAGAGGAGAGATTGATTGGTGGGATTGTAGATCTAGATCTCCTCTTTCAAATCCCTCAACAATATGCAAGAATCATTGGAGGGATTGAGAGAAAGAAAGCTCAAGAAGGTCAACAATGGAGGGGAAAACTTGCAAGAATGGTTGAGGAACCATTGGGGAAGAAGGCCCGTTATATAGGTCCCTCCAAAATCCAACCGTTGCAGCCCAAAAACGCGATTCCCGGTACTACCGGACTTTTTCCCGGTACTACCGGACTTTCCCGGCACTACCGGACATTTCCTGGGGTTCCTGGGGCTCCAAACGCATTTTTCTCTGCGCTCCCCGGTACCAAAATGCGGTACTACCGGACCCGGTACTACCGGATCCTGGTCCGGTACTACCGGTCATCACAGAACGAAAACAACCATAACTTTTGCATCCGGACTTCGGTTTCGATGATCTTGGGCTCGTTTCGAAGAGGACAACAACCTCTACAAGATCATGCAAAGAAACATCATAGTCCAGCAAGGGAGGATAGATCCAAATGACGAAGTAAAAAACCTTCTGCCGCGCTAGGTACTAAAATGCGGTACTACCGCTTTTTGGTACCTAGCCCGGCAGTGGCTTTTGGAGACTTGTCAAAAACCTTCTGCCGTGCTAGGTACTAAAATTCGGTACTAACGCATTTTGGTACCTAGGAGGGCAGTGGCATTCGGCAACTTGCCAAAACCTACTGCCGCGCTAGGTACTAAAATGCGGTACTACCGCATTTTGGTACCTAGGAAAACTCAAACCTCTATAACTTTTGATTGGTAACTCCGATCGACCCGATTCCAATTGCGTTGGAAAAAGGACGACATGAGATTCCCTATGAAAGGTGAAAATATTGGTTATCACCAAGTGATAATGTATCATGTATAATAATGTGAGATACCTCACTTGGTGAGAAACCGAAAAGACACCAAGATCAAAATCGCAACAAGATACAAACGGAAGATCCGATTTTGATGAACAAGAGCTTGTTATGGAGATTACCACAAGCTCTATATCCTCACATGGATAAGACCAAATAACAACAAAATATGATGATGCAAATATGCAAAGGTTTGATCTCTCTCCGAACGATGTGACCGAGTTACTCATTCGAGAGCCCCTCTTGGTAGTACGGTTATCTATCCTAAACCCGATCTCCTACTAACAATATGAGACCGGAAAAAGGGAAAACCTATCAAGATTATACCTTTGCCTTGAGCATTCCACTTGAGCTCGATGTAGACGATCTTGCCCTTCTTAAGATGGAACGCCTTTCTTAATTCCTCATCATCGATCCATGATCACCGAGAATGGCAAGCATCAAACATGAGATCTTCTATAGATGGTGCATTTTGAGCTTGCACAATGCATCTTCTTCTCATTTCATCGACCTTGATGCCACCACATGCTCCAAGTGATGCCAATGGACAAATCCTACAAGTATAACTTAATACACACATTAGTCCATAAATATTGTCCTTAATTACCAAAACCACACATGGGGGCCCACATATTCTTTCACTAACCATGTAGAGGAAATCAAAGAGCTCAAGGCTCAAGTCACTTCTTTGAAGAATGACTTTAAAAAAGGGTCATCAAGGGAAGGCCGCACTCAACAAAATCTCGAGTGGGCAAAAATCCCCCAATGACAAGAGTAGGCTTGGATTAAACTCCAATGTCAAGAACAAGTCCACTATCAAGTTGAAGCACAAGGATAGCAAGAATAATGGCCAAGATCAAGTCAAGAATCCGGCCAAAATTGTTTGCTTCAAGTGCAAAGAAGAAGGGCACCATGTTAGATCTTGCCCATTGAAGAAAAAGCCTCTTAGTGTGAAGCAACAAGGGAAGTGGCCTCAAGCTCCACCTCAAGTCATCGACGGGCCTCTTCCTTAGAGGACTACTCGAGCTCTTCCTCGAATCGTGCCTTTACCTAAGAAGAAAGATGGGAAGAGAAGAACTTGCTACATATGTCATGCAAAGGGGCACATTTCTTCCTCATGCACTATTGGTATCTCCTCATCCAACCCTATCATTATTGACGATGCTTATTTTCTTTGTAAGGATAAGGTTGGCAATGTGTTTGCCAAGTTTGCTGGTTCCCAATGTGGTGTCAAGAAAATAACCATTTGGGTTGCCAAGCCTATTGTGACTAACCTCTTAGGACCCAACTTGGTTGGGGATCAACAAGACAAAACTTGATCATTAGGTGTTTTTGGAGAGCTTTGGAGACTTGGCTACATCATGAAGAATGGAGGGATCTTAATTATTATATTTGTCAAGCCAAGTCATGTGGATTATATTGCTCTTATTATATTTCTAATGTTCCTCCTTGCGGTAACATATGCTTAACTCATTTCATTGAAAGTTACTTGCCCCCTTATGCATGTGTTGGTTTTGTATCTTCCATGATTTTGTACATGTTGTGCTTTCCACTTAATTATCTTGAGGTATAAAGCATATTTGTGTATGATTAGGTGGAACACCATGTATATGTGTTTCTTGTGTTAGAGCCTTACTTGGTTATATTTGGTATCTTATTTGGCTCTTGTGAGAGATTAATGGATTATCCCATTTTGGGGGAGTGTTATGCTTGGGCATTCCACAATCCTAAAAATGTGTGTACATGAGGAATACCACCTAGTATTTATATTGGATTATTGTCTAGTCTCTATGTGGTATAATTCTCATGAGAAATTTAAGTTTTATAATGTCCATTAATTATCTCTATTTGTATTGCCTTGTGTTGGTTTTATGGTAGTATCACATTATGGGGGAGTCATATGCTTAGTGCATATTACAATCCTAGAAAATGTGAACATTCGAGGTTGTGTCACTTAGAATTGATATTGATAATTATCTAGCTCCTATGTGACACATTTGCTCATACAAGTTCCAATTTGCTTGAATGCCTTTATTGCTCATATTTTGAGAGTGCTTCTTGGTATGTGTTTCCTCATATTTAGATATATATATATCCGTATGGAAACCATTTTCTTCAAGTTACTCTAATTACTAGTGATTGTGTGACTATTGGAAACTACCAAGAATCTTGTTTGAAGTGTCATCCTTAATTCTTATATTTAGTTATATGCTTCTTGTTGTGACTATGATCTTGGATATCCATGCAAGCTACCTTGGGAAAATTATTCCCAATATTTCTTGTCCTTGGACAATGAGTACTAAATTATGGTAGAATTTATTGATCATATTCACTTTGGCCTTTGCCTAATATTGTCCTATATTTCGCCAAGTAAATGTTTTGTGTGCTCCCATGTATTCCTTGCTACTTTTGGATCCTTTTATTTTTATTGGTATCCTCTTGTGTTTTATTTAATATAGGTAGTAGTGATGATTTTATTTGTGTGCATTTTACATTTAAAAGTAAAATCCTACATAATGCACTATCCATGGGGGAGCACTCCTATATTGTTTAGAACACGGATATTTATGCTTCCTTGTTTGATCCATATCGGGTTTTATGTGCTTGGAAGTTTGATCTTTTAGTTTTAGTATTTTGTGACATCATGAAAACATTGGAGAGTTTGGTTTACTTGTTGGAACCTTACTATTTTTGGGAGTTGGTTTTGTGTTATTCCTTGTTTCATGATTTGACCATTTTAGAATGAGATAAATCCTTGAGCATTCTTATTTCTATATATCCTTTTCTATTTTGGATTTAGCCTATTTCATTTGTTGAACTTGTGATCTTTCATGTGTTGAATTGGCTCTTTGATATAATTTGGACATCGTTTGTCATGTCACACTCTTGTTTGTGCAATCTCGATTTACTTGGTGTTTTTGTTCAAATTGTATCTCCTTTTTGGTTCTTGAAAGCTTTATGCATGCATATTTACTATATGTTTATATTAGGGCATGCTTGCTTTCTTTGATCCAATATATAGGTGAAACACCACCAAATCCCATCGGCTAAGTTGTGCATGAAATTCAATTTCATATCAATATGCACATATTTATGTGAAGTCTCTCCTATGTATTGTAGTTGTCTAACTACTTTGGACCCATTAAGTTTAGGGACCATATTGTACTTGAATTTTGTTTTAGGTACATTGGAGATGCATTAGATGATTGTCTCTTTCATAAGGAAGAAGTGTTGACTCAATGAAAATTAGAGACAAGCTAGGATGATCAACGAGCTCCTATATACTTCATCACACTAATGATATCTCAGTAACAAGCATCTCTTACTCATACATACATATCATCTTCCAGCATATGGTAGGTTGCATCTTGGCATGAATTTTATGTATTTGATATGTTTTTGGTTGAAGTTCATCAATATACAATAAGATAAAATTGAGCCTTTTGGCCATGCTATCAAGCAAAGATCTTAGTGTTGTATTGTCATGACTTCATTTTGGATATCTTGCTCTATTTATTCTAGTATCTAATTTGTGTGTACATGTTTCTTTGTGGATCAATATATTTGTGAGATTGTCTACTTAGAAACTTATATACATGAGACTTGTTACAACTCTATTTTTGATGTCTTGTTTGTTTCATGTGTGTTGTATGGTCATACTAAGCAATATCATTCATTGAAGACTATGTTCATATGCAATGATCATCCTTGTACTAGTCTTATAATATGCTTTGTCATGCCTCTCACACATCCTTGTGGTTGAGCCTTCTATTATGTTGTCTCTTACTCGTTGCTCAACCATTTGTTTATTGCAAGTTTTATGCCTTGGTATATGCTCTTTTGTACATAGTTGCGTTTTAAATTATATCGAGGGAGTGAGGATGTCATGTTTGTCCATATTGTATTCAAATACAAATTATAATTTGTGCACAAACCTTGGGGAGCCTCCTCATATTATTTAGAACACTCTCTTTTCGATCTTATCATAATATCAATCTTTCATTTGCTATGTTCCTTTTGTCAAGTGATTTTCTGGATCTTTTGATTGCTTGCATCATTTGTTGATCCTTCTTCACCTTGTTATTTTTTTCAATCTTTTGATCCTCAATATAGTTTTACCTCCTCCTAAGTATTTATCATTGGATATGTGTAAATGTTATAAATTTGTTTCAAACGCACACTTTTGGAGGAATTCTAACTATAGTCTAGAACTATTCACCCATTTTGGCAATCGATGCCAATGGGGGGAAGTTTTGGAGGGTATAAGGGAAGTTTGTTCTTAAGCATTTGCATCTCATGCTCTTGCATCTTTGTTGTTGCTTTGCATGTTGAATATATAGAGGAAACTCCACCAACGATAATGGTTCATCACACACGCATATATTGTGGGTGGAGCTTGCTCTATATATTATGGGCGTACCAACATCACATACTTGTGTTGTATTTGATGTTGGCGCAACCATTTTTATTCGTTAAGTTGATTATATAAACCCTCTCAAAGGATTGTCATCAATTACCAAAATGGGGGATATTGAAAGAACATGTGTGCCCCCATGTGTGGTTTTGGTAATTAATGACAACATTTTATGGACTTATGTTTGCATTGTGTTTTACTTGTAGGATTTGTCCATAGACAATGCTTGAACCATATGGTGGCTTCAAGGTTGGAATAATAAGAAAGTGAAGAAGATCAAGTGTTGATCAAGGTTTCAAGGAATGATCTAGAGATTGTTCAAGTAGATTGATCCTATGGAAAGTGTGTCTTGAATAATAAGATGATATCAAGTGTGTCTTGCCATCCTTATGGTGATCATGGATATGTGAAGATATTCCTAAAAGAGAGTCTCTTCCATAGTGGAGTATGGGGGAGCAAATTCCAACTCTTCACCAAGCTAGATAGTGCAATCAAGAAAGGGTTTGATCTTGAGATGTAGAAGATCGTCATCATCAAGATCAAGTGGAATATACACAATAAAAAGGTTTGATCTTGATAGGGTTTCTTTCTAACTGGTCTCGTGGTTTTAGTTGGAGAGACCGGTTTATAGAATAGATAACCATACTATCAAGAGGGGCTCTCAAGTGAGTAACTTGATCATATCCCTCGGTGAGAGCTCAAACCTTTGCATACTTGGCATCATATTTCTTGGTTCTTATCCATGATAGGATTTAGATATTATGTCAATCTCTATGACAAGCTTAAGTTCATCGAAAACGGATTTCATATGCATTCTCTATTGTGTTTTCGATATTGGAGGTTTTACCGGTTTGTCTTTTATAGATAGGTTAAACCTTTCATCATTTGGTTCTGTACTCCCTTGCTGGATTATGATGGTTCCCTGAATGATCTTGTAGAGCTTGTTATTATCTTCGAAACGAGCCCAAGATCATCAAAATCGGAGTCCGAATAAAAAAAGTTATGATAGTTTCTGTTTTGTTGTTCCTGCCAGTTTTCAGGGGGTGGATTATCCGGCCATATCCGGCCCATTTTTTGGAAAACGGCTAAGGACTTTAAGACGTGGCTCCCAGTAATGGGGGCATATTATCCGTCCTTTTAGGGGCGGATTATCCGCCCTCAATATCTGCCCCCTATACAGAGGGTCGTGCCGTGAAGTCCTTAGCATTTTTGGCCCGAGGAACCCGGAATATCCGGGGGATGGGCAGATTATCCGTCCTGGAAGGTCCCAAACGGTCATAGTTCATTAGGGAGGGGTATAAATGTACCCCTTCTTCCTCCTTAGGTTGGTTGCTTGCATTCTCTCTCTCCTCCATTGTTTTGACCTTCAAGAGCTTGCAAATACTCTCAATCCCTCCCATATTTCTTGAATCTTTTTGGGGGATTTGAAAGGGGAGATCCAGATCTACAACTCCACCATTCCATCTCTCCTCTATGTGAGGGGAACATATTGGGATCTACATTTTGGGGTTTCTTTTGTGGATTTCCTCTTGTGTTCTTCCTCTCTTATTCTCCCACTAGCTTTTGTAGCTTTGGTGGAATTTGGGAGAGAAGGACTTGAGCACTTCTTGTGTTCTTGCCATTGCATTTGGTGCATCGGTTTTAGTTCTTGTTGAGGATTCAATTGGGTGAAAGGTGAGAAGCTTTTTACTCTTGGGTTCTTGGAACCCTAGATGGTTTAGTTGTTTTGCAGGTTTGTGGATTACTTGGGGCCTCCAATCAAGTTGTGGAGCTTTCCCCGAGATTGTGTATTGGGAGTCTCCAATTGAGTTGTGGAGAAGTGCCCCAACCTTTGTGAGAGGTTAAGGATTGCCACCGACAAGTGCACCGATAGTGAAGAAGTGAGACAGGCCTCTTGTGGCGAGGTTCACAGGAGAATAGGGTGAGACCTTTTGTGGTGTGGTGGTCTTAGAACCGCTCACCCCTCCAACAAGACGTACTCTCTTTATAGGAGGAACTCGGTAATAAATCATCGTCTCTGTGTGCCTCGGTTATCTCTATACCCGAGCTATTTACTTATGCACTTTACTTTGTGATAGCATTCGTGCTTGAATTCTTATATCTAGCTATCACATAGTTGGTTGTTTTGCTTAGCATAAGTTGTTGGTGCACATAGGTTAACTGTAGTTTATATAGGTTTTATGCTTGACAAAGTAAACGCTAGTTTTATTCTTCCTTTGTTAAGCCCATCTCGTAAAAGTTTTAAACCGCCTATTCACCCCCCTCTAGGCGGCATCTGTATGCTTTTCACCCGCGCTCCATCTCCAAGACATCGGCGGACAAGCGGCAACTGCCTCAAGTGCTTGATTCCATCCAGCATCGCACTGATAGCCGTCCAGGAGCTCAAATGTCGCTGGGAACCTCCTCGAGGGCATGGTGCCGACCAGCGTGTGCGGACTGCAGAGTCTTAGCAACTTCACCTACTACTACTAGGAACTTCTTCAATTCCAGCCGGGATGCATGGCAGTGACGCCAGTGGGCTCATAGTCTTTTTTCTTCTTTTAAATGTTAGCACCATAGCTGCTAAATCCATTGATAAGGAAGGAGTGGTACAGAAACCGGGGCTATAAAAGCCGAAGCCAAGAATCACTCGGGATCCGGACACCGAAACTAGGTCCAGACGTCGAAATTTCGCCCAGTCGCGTATCCAGGAACCTGTTTTCGTCCGGATTTGGATCAACTTTAGTCCGGACTACCCAGGCCATACCCAGAATCCCGGGTACGACCTGGGAACACCGGACGAAGCGAATTCTGCGAGTGGACCCGCCCAGTCAGCATATATTCGCTCATATTCATCCAAAGTTCGCTCAAAATTCGCCAATATTCGCCCAAAGTTTATCCATATAGACCATATTCGCCCAAAGTTCGTCCATATAGACCATATTCGCCCAAAGTTCGCCCAAAAGTCGGGCATATTCGCCCAAAGTTCCTCCGTATCGCCCATACTCGTCCAAATTTCGCCCAAAGTTCGTCCATATAGACCATATTCGCCCAAAGTTCGTCGGTATCGCCTATATTCTCCCAAATTTCGTCCAAAATTCAGGCATATAGACCATATTCGCCCAAAATTCGGGCATATTCGCCCAAAGTTTGTCCATATCGCCCATATTTGTCCAAATTTCGCCCACAGTTCGCCCATAGTTTGTCCATATCGCCCAAAGTTCGTCCATACGCCCAAAGTTCCCCATATTCGCCCAAAACCTCTTATATTCGTCCAATGATCGCCTAAAGTTTGCCGAAATTTGTTAAATTTTAGCAAACGCGGGAACTCGTCTGGATACGCGAGTGGAAAACTCGATGTAACCAAACCAAAAACTTATTTCGTCCGTCAAAAAAAGTCCAAATTTTGGCCTTGATTCATCCAACTGAGCGTAGATTCTCTAAGAACGGAAATGAAAGAAAACAAAAAACCTGAGCTCATAGCCTCTATTTAGGGATTTTAAAGATGGGGAACGCTGTAGGTCCGATCAAGCGCCACGTAACGAGAACCGTACGTGTACTTATAGAACAAGATTCAGACGTAGCCAAACAACATCAAAGACTACAGATGCATTTTACTCCATGAAATATGTGGTATCGTGGCGGTCCACCAAAAAAGGTTGATGTCGGCCATATAAATTATTTATCTTTTTTGCAATTTTATTATTTTATTAACTATTATTTTCATTTAATTACAATATAAATATTTTGTAGAGTACTAATTATTTTATATAAAATAGTCTGTTTTTGCAAACTAAGGAATACAATAGCAACCAAGAAAGACATGCCATTCTAAACGCTAGCACGATCCGTACAATAAAGCAATCCATTTCAACGAGTTAATGCGGATTTTTTACTCTTCTGTTGCAATGCACGGATCACGTATGCTAGTTTATCATAACACAAAGATATAATAATAACTAATTTTATTATTGCCTTTAGGGCATATCTCCAACACCACGGCCCCCTTGTTGTATGTTTTGGGAGAGGATTTACTACGAAGTTTCATTAATAAAGCCTTAGAGATGGAAGGCTTAAAGCATCTATTCCCAATAGAGGCACTAATAATTTTTCCATAGTCCAGTATGCTGATGATACTATTATTGTATTGCAAGCTGAAGCTGGTCAATTGCATACCCTTCAGGAAATTCTAGCTGAGTACATTGCTTTTATAGGATTGAAAGTGAACTATCATAAATCATATTTGATCCCCATAAATCTGACTTAGACAGAGGCTACTGGTCTAGCTTAGGAGAATGGTTGTGCTACTGTTGTGATGCCTTTCTTACTTGGGCCTGCCAATGGGAAGCACAAAGCCAACTATTAGTGATTTATCTCCTTTAACTCATAGAATTGAGAGAAGGTTGACAGTCTCTGCTTCTTTCTTATCTTATGGGGACAGGCTAGTTCTTGTGAATTCTGTTTTGTTATTAATGCATGTATACTATTTGTGCTCATTGGATATCCCAGATGAAGCCATTGCTATCATGGATAGGGCCAGAAGGCATTGCTTGTGGAGAAAGAGGAAAGAAGATGATAAGCCAAAGTCACTTGCTAGAATACCAAAAAATAAAGGTGGTCTTGGAATTAGTAATCTGATGATACAGAATAAATGTCTCCTTATGAAGCATCTACACAATTTTTACAATAATAAGGATCTTCCATGGGTGAAGCTCATCAGGAATGCCTACTATTATGATGAAGTTCCACATGCAGTGAATATTTGTGGTTCTTTTTGGTGAAGAAACATTATGAATTTGTCAAATAATTACAGGCTATTATCAACTTGTGTTCATGGAAATGGCAAATAAATTCTCTTCTGGACAGATAAATGGAATAATCCACCTTTCGCTGAAGATTTTCCACACTTGTTATCTTTTGTTAAGGACAAGATGGTTTCAGTATATCAGGCTGTTTAGGTTACAATGATGAATGATTCCTTCCACTTACCACTTTCCCCTCAAGCAGCGAATGAATTACCGGAGTTACAGGATAAACCTGGCAAATTTCAGTTTGAACTCGGGAGAGGAGGATAAATGGACAATGATATCGACAACAAGTGGAGATTACTTCTCCAGTAATATATACAAGCAGCATTTTTAGGATGTTCCAGATCATTTTCCTTCAAAATGAATATGGAAAAATAAATGTACTTCTAAGCACAAGTTCTTTGCCTGGCTAATATTACATAACAGAATTAATACCCGGGATATGCTGCCGAGGAGACACCGGCATGTGTTAGATGATCACATTTGTGTTCTTTGTCCATGTCAAGTCAGGCAAGATTGGTCACACCTATTTTTTGAATGTAATTTCAGAGTTAGGATTTGGACATACTTACAAATACAGTGGGGATAGGGATCTGGCCCTGAAATGCTCAGACATGTCAAAAGAGTGTAAAAGGGCCGTGTCTGATTGATATAATTATACTAGCTTGCTAGAACATATGGAAGCAAAGAAATGACAAGATTTTCAAAGAAATACCGCCCACTTTTAGAAGGTGGAAGGATGAATTTGTTGCTGATGTCTCTCTTCTAAGACATCAAGTAAAGGCATTTGTGCTGCCTACTATGTCAAGCTGGATTGACAATTTGTTGTAGTTAGCCCCCCTCAATTGTAATTAGTTTCTTTTTATCTTACCTATCTTTCTGTTTTGTAACTTATTCTTGGACTTAAGTTAGTTTCAATAAAGGGCTATCGGGGTATCCCATGCAGTATTTAGGCTTTCAAAAAAATTACAATTATAGCATGGGATGTAAATATTTATCATAAATATAAAGATATAATAATAACCATTTTATTATTTCCTCTCGGGCATATCTACAACACATCCTCTTCATCCGAGCGTGCTCGGTTGTTGTGGACCATGTTTTCTCCATCGGCCTAGCGATTGGAGATGTCCATCAAGTGATCGATGGTCTTGGGCTTGATGCGGCCTAAATCCTTCCTGAGTTCACGGCACCTCACATTGCCGTTCAATGCGTCGATTGCCCTTTCCTCAGAGATGTCCTTCACTGAGTTTTTTATGACGGACCCATCGTTAGACGTAGGAGCGGATTGACTCGTTGGACCTTTGGCAGCAGGCGCGAAACTCCTCGATTGAGGCTAGCCATTTTCAGCTGCCCTTGAAGTTGTAGACAAAGCTATAGACCAGCTCCTCCTAGCTGCAAATGGATCCGAAGGGGAGATTGTTGAGCCAGGCTCGATCCGCGCCCTTCAGCTATAGCTGAAGGCATTGCATGATTGTGTTCTTGCTTCCGCCATGACACTTGACTGACCAGTATGGTCGTCCAGCCAAATCTTTAGCTCCTATATGCCATCGAATTTCAGATTATCCAAAGGAAGTTTGAAGCCCTTTGGCATCCGAGATTGCCGTATGGCTCGGCTGAAGCATCTGGCGCCGCGGAGCTCCATGTCCTCGTCCTCCGACTCCGTGGAGCACGCGCATTTGGTGCGCATCTTGTCGATTTTATGTTGCGTAAGCTCGTAACAAGCGTCATAGTTGCGGCTCCTCCGCCGCGGGCGGCAGCGTCGCCGCAACAGGTCATGGTCATCCTCGTCGGTTGAGGGTGTGTGGTTTCTTGTGAACGTCACCGCAGCTTTCTTCGGCTCCGAAGTCGCTTCTCCGGTCAGTGCGGCTCCAATGATCCCGAGGCCTGCAATCGCAGACCTATGGACGGCGGATCGTGGATCCCCGACCGGTGGTTGGTTGGTAACCAGGTACATAGTAACTGCTATAACCACGGCTTGCGGTGTCTTGGGCATCATGTTTCCCTGCGAGTCCATCGACATGAACGACAGGTCGATGGCCCTGGTGGCCTCGCGCCTTGCATCTGGGCCCATGCGCTCCAGCCGAGAGCGCCTTTTGTTGGTTTCATGGCCACCGTTATACTTTGAGGAGGATCTGCCAATGGAGGAGAGTGCTTCCCGTCGGGCGCTTGATTCGCTGGTTGCTTGCCTGCACTGCTCGAGCTGAGCGTTGATACATCGTAAACGTATGGGGAATTTTTTATGCTCCATGCTTGTTGTGTATCAACTTTCTTATGCTTTGTCTACGCTTTGAGGTATTTTTATACATTTTCCGGAACTAACCTATTGACAAGATGCCGTAGTGCCAGTTGTCTGTTTTCTGCTGCTTTTGGTTTCAGAAAAGCTAGTAAGAAAATATTCTCGGAATTGGACGGGACAAAATCCAAAGTCAATATTTTACCAGAAGGAACACGGAATCCGGAGGGCAAAGAAAGTGAGACCACGAGGCGACCACACCCTGTGGCGGCGTGGCTAGGGGCGCGCTGGCCCAACGTGTAGCCCCCTCGGCCTCCCTCGGACCTTGCCCCTTCGCCTATTTAAGAACCCCGATGCAGAAACCCTAAGGACCCGATCAAATCTCCACGAAACAGTCTGTAGACGCCGCCACATCGTCCCTAGATCGGGGGGATCTGAAGCTCTTCCCGGCACCCTGCCGGAGGGTAGAGATCATCTCGGAGGCCTTCTTCATCACCATTCCAGCCTCCGGTATGATGCATGAGTAGTTTACCCTTGGAATATGGGTCCATACAGTAGCTAGATGGTTGTTTCTCCTCCTTTGTGCTATCGTGTTTAGATCTTGTGAGCCCCGTTCATGATCAAGATCATCTATTTATAATCATACATGTTGTATTTGTGGGGATCCCTTGGATATTGAGATACTATGTCAGATTGATTATTGATTTTATCATGTCTATGTTATTTGTGATCTTGCATGCTCTCCGTTGTTCGTACATGCTTTGGCCAGGTAGATGCTTTCAACTCCAAGAGGGAGTATTTATGCTCGATAGTAGGTTCATGCCTCTAGTAATCTAGGGAAGTGTCAGAAATCTCTAAGGTTGTAGATATGTTGTTGCAACTAGGGATAAATCAACAATCCTTTTATGCATGGGCAATTGTATTATTTACTTTACACACATTGCTTAATGCAATTATCTGTTGCTTGCAACTTAATACTGGAAGGGGTTCGGATGATAACCTGAAGGTGGATTATTAGTCATAGAGGCAGTTGGATTATGGTCTATGTATTATGTTGTAATGCCCAATCAAATCTCGTAGGAGTCAAGATGTCTAGTATATGCATTGTTATGCTTTCTCAATCTGTCAATTGCCCCGCAGTAATTTGTTCACCCAACATGCTATCTATCTTTTGGAGAACACCTGTACTGAACTGCGGACCCCGGTCCAATCTTTATCACTGATATACCATCTACTGTTTACCGTTTACTGTTTACTTTCCACAATAAATTACTATCTTCCACACTATACGTTTAATCCTTTGTTTTCAGCAAACCGGTGAGATTGACAACCTCACTGTACGTTGGGCCAAAGTATTGAGTTTGTGTTGTGCAGGTTCCAAGTTGTTAGCAACACCTTGGAGTTGTTTCCTTACTCCTACTGGTTCGATAACCTTGGTTCATAACTGAGTGAAAACTTACTATTGTGATATTCACACCTTCCTTTTGGGGTATCCCAACGAATCTCTAAAGTGATCTGAGCCATCAAGACGTTTTCTGGTGCCGTTGCCAGAGTGTTAAGGACATCTTTGCAAGGGGAGTCTCTCACAACCATTCTCTTTACTTTGTTTTTGTTTTGCTTAGTTTCTTTTCTTGTTTCTTTCTTTTAAAAATACAAAAAAATAGTTTCGCTTGGTTTGATTTTTCTTATAAAAACACACACACAAAATTAGTTCCTCCTGTAGTTGTCACCTTGTTCTAGCTCACCATGTTGATCGCTAAGTTCACCCTGAAAGACCTTTCAATAGGTAGTGGCTCTATAATTGGGAAAGAAAATATTGAAGAATTATTTTAATCATATTAGCAAGCATGAGGATATTGAGGATAGATTTTTAGCAGAACTTGCTCCTAATTATGAAATTGCTGCGGCTTCTTTAGTTCACATGTTGGAGGCTAGTGTAAAACCCTCGCCTGATAAGGCTGGGTTTATGTGTATAGTGTCAATCCCTAGATCGGTTCACTGGCACACACAGTACAAAATGATAACAAATATAACTGTGCATCATAAGTACAACGGATATGATCTAGAATTTACATTATTTTACAGTGGAAAGCAATTACAAGGTAGATATCCATCCTTCAAATGTGCCACAGGCGAACAATTGTTGAGTGGAGTCTCGCGA
Source organism: Avena atlantica (assembly GCA_910589765.1). Lineage (NCBI taxonomy): Eukaryota > Viridiplantae > Streptophyta > Magnoliopsida > Poales > Poaceae > Avena > Avena atlantica. The sequence continues at coordinate 178,044,731 of OU342738.1, read as the reverse complement.
TCTATGAACGATCACTTATATACGATATAACCTGCAACATAAAATGTAGCAGCCCCGAAGGGTCAATACATAGAATGTATGGCAAGTAGGCTAAAGTGGTTAACAATAGATCTATCAACTACATGCTTATTTGGCCAAGTGGAGTTCAGGCTCATTTGCATAAAGAAATAGTTTTATCCTAACATGTGTAACAAAGTAGTTTTCCAATACGATAAATAGGACACTCTGGTTCACTCCCAGGTGCTCCTACCCAATTAAGTTCACCCAACAAGTTTTAAGTAATTGAGAAATAAGGATGAGTGAGAAATATGTCATAGCATCAATATCAGGTCGCTCAAATTGTCCATAACTGGGGACACGGCTAAGTACTTAGTTTTACACCCTGCAGGGGTTTGTACACTTTATCCATGTAACTTGGTCAATCCAGCTCGGACCACCACACTCATATTGTGTGATGATAGGGAGAAGTCCAAGACGAGAAAATTCGGGAAGAGCTTCCAAACCCATCCACGCACAACCTACACTATCTACATCTCTGGCTATGTAGGATTCGATTTGCCACAACCTACTAAGTCTAGCCAGCCACCCATTTCTTACTGGCACATGGTTGCACATGAAAGCTACCAAATAAAGAAACCAATCCTTTCTCAGTCTCCTGGGCGGCATTCCCCACCATAAATCTTCACTCTGATGACCCAATCAATGCCATTCCGCCCAGGTGGTTCATTAAAAACATGTTGGTTTGTCATTTAGCAAAATATAATCCTTTCAAAACATATAACTTTCCATGGTGTGATTCCCTTCCACATCTAAATAGCATAGCAAAACAATCTACCAATACGATGGCTCATAAACAAAGAATACTAGGGAATAATATGTGACATAGCATAGCATATACACATCAATTCCTACATATGTAATTCTACAAAAACATCTACAATGCATAGGAAAAAAGTAGGACATTTATAACCAAGATAGCACCACCTGCCTTTAGTTGTAGATGTAGTCTATTAGATAATCCTCACAATCCTCATAGATATAATGGTTGCACTTGTCATAACCATAATACTTGCAATCATAGTAGTTTCACTCCTCGCAATCTAACGTTTGAAACAAATCACAACAACACATCATTCAAAACATTGCAATCATGCAACAATACAATAAAACAATGATGAACACATACATGCATGATGATTTAATAGGTCACTCTTGTTGTATTTAGTGTTTTGAACATTATTAGATCACATGATGCATGTGGAAAGTCATTTAATGCATTAAAGCATTTATTATTAAAGCTATATGGATTTAATATGGTTTATCTCACTTTAAATCAACAACTGATGTTTATATTATATTAAATTGTGAATTAAATGCTACTGGATAGGTAATGTAATTTATAACCAGTAGCAATTTGAATCACCTAAAAAGGAGTTGTAGATATATTTTTATGATTAAAACACTATTGCAATGAGTTTAGAGTTTTCTGCATGCATTTCTATTTTAACAATACCAAATAATTTGGCACGCAATTTATCGGGATATATATTATCAATACAAAACATTACCAATTGGTTTCACTAATTTTGGAGTTCTGGTTAATTTTCTGGGATTTAAATACTAGTTAGAAGGGTTTAAATCATTTAAATTATTTCCTTCGATAAAAAATATATCTAAGGCCTGATTAGTGTTCTACATGTACCAGGGATTCCATAGACATATATTTTGTATTTTTAGGATATATAGATAATTTACTATGATTTATTTACCTCAAAATAGGTAATTAATCTATTTACATTATTGCAGTAAATGTATACCGTCAAAGTTCCATATAATCTGAGATTTATATTCTTCATACTTTTATGAATCCAAAGGCATATTATTTGCAAATTTTAGACTTACAAATATTTTTATATGCATTTTACAAGTTTGCATGTTTTTCTGCCTATTTTAAAATTGAAACTCCAGTTTACACAGTCAGCCAGCCACGTGGCGAGATATTACTGGTCGATACCTCTTCAGTTTAGTGACGCGTTTCTGGCCACCCGATCTGGATCGGATGGTGCACGTCTGTGGCTCGATCGGCAGTTTGGCTTGAGCTTCGGCTTGGCTTGAGCATCGGCTGGGCTTGGCTTGAAGTGATCTGGAACGTGCGAATTAGATCGAACAAGTGTTGTTGACGATGGCGAGCCGCTGGCGACTACGGCAATGGTGGGTGGCAGCGCGGGCTCAGACGGTGGCGGTGGCGATGGTTCTAGTGGTTTTAGACTATGGTTCTCTGGACTACGTAAAGCGGCGCAGCACGGAGATCTTGTAGGTGTAGTCGACGTCGGTTCTTCCTTCCTAGACTGGCGGCGGAAGGCGGCTGTTCTTTGTAGGGTCCAGTGCAACTCCAGTGATGAAATCATGCGTACCTGGTGCACTGCAGAGGGGGATAATGGGTGAGACGAAGTGGCAGAGCAAGGCTAATAGGATGGAGGAGAAAAGCAGGACGTGGGGTCACGGAAACCAGCTTGAACTCGAGCTCGTATGGAGCTACGGCGGCGGCGGATCGGGAGTTCCGATGGGCGCTAGGGTTTGTATGGAGCAAAAAAATCGCATGGTAGAGAGGAGGGGGATTATATGGGGTGGATTTCTGAAGGGATACGGATAGGCTACACTAGCGCAAATCAAAATTTTCTACCACGTAAACCAGGAATACTGTTGTCATAGATCACGGGATTACCACTAGACGCGCAGTTGCGGAATTGATGAAGCGCATCCAGGCAGTACAGACGTTCCACGTCTCCTCCTTGTTCTCGTCCCACGAGAAAGTCTCCTTGCGCGGCTCGTCCAAGTACCACAAATGCAGCACCTCCGAGGTATCTATACGTGCGCGGTGGAAGCGTCAGATGCCGGACTGCTAGGTCCGTGCGTGCGATACAGGTGTGAGGAGTGGCGGCTGGGTGGAATGGTCTAAGGTCTAATATTGGTCATCTCGCCCCACTCTCTCTTATATAGGCGTCCCTAGTGGACTTCTACATTAGCAGCCCATTAGTAACCTAAGCCTGGTCTAATTAGGATCCAATCCTCATTAGGCTTCCAGCCCCTTAAGTGTGTGACCCTATAGGTTTATATACGTATAGACCTGACACGAATACACTTATTCTGTCAATAGTTGGTAGCGGCCTCTAGCAAGACGTGCCAACTTCTAAATGCATATAAAGATCATATCGGACGAACCATCACAAGGTTTATTACATGTCTTTCCCTTTGCCTCACGATATTTGGTCTAGATCTAAGATGACCTCTCTTTCTCGATACCGTAGCTCGGAATCCCTTTACTAGGTTAATTCTTAACCTTATGTAGCACGGCCATGCATTTCTAAATCCGATCACTCGAGGGACCCAGAGATATCTCTCTCAAGTAGAGAGGAGCAAATCCCATCTTGATTGACCATGCCTTGCAGCATGCTTTAGGACAAACCTGAAAGCTACCTTTATAACTACCCAGTTACGATGCAGCGTTTGATAGCCCCAAAGTAGGTCGATCCACATCTCAAGTACATACGACAATCTCAGGTATAAGGACAAAACATACACGATGTGTAGAGAGAGAGAGCTGTAACTAATTGCCAGTCTCAAGTTGGGTCAGTCCAACCCCATGTTCATAACATGTGCCCACATCATTGGTTTGACATCTCCATGTCTATGACTTGCGAAACATAGTCATCAACCAATCAATGTGCTAGTCTAATATTCACGTGTGTCCTCACATGAACTCCGACTAGGGACAACTCTTCAATAACTAATACAAGTAAAGAGTTTCACAAACAATTCACATAATTTCCAATCAATACAAGTTGCCTGATATGGATATTCAAGGAACATTACAATAACTCATGGATACGTATGAAATATAATCATCTCTATGATTGCCTCTAGGGCATATTTCCTTCAGTCTCCCACTTGCACTAGAGTTAATCTAAAATATATCTAATACCAATTGCTCTTGTGTGCGCTTCATGTGCAGGCTGCGGGAGAGGCTTAATCAATGGATCAGCAACATTTGAGTTCTATGTATTTTGCATATCATGACACTACCATCCTCAACGAACTCACGAATCTGATGGTAATACATGCGAATATGTTTGTTCTTCTGGTGTTATCTAGGTTCCTTGGCTTGTGAAATAGCACTATTGTTGTCACAATAAACGTCCAAGGGATTGGACGCGCCCTGAACCACACCAAGAGCAATCAGGAAATTCCTAATCCAAACAGCATCCTTTACGGCCTCCGAGGCAGCAATATATTCAGCTTCTGTTGAAGAGGAGGTCACCGTATCTTGCTTAGAACTTTTCCAGCTCACAGCACCACCATTCAAGATAAACACATAACCTGATTGCGATTTCGAATCATCTGAGTCGTTAAGGTAACTCGCATCTGTGTAACCCTTTACACTAAGTTCATCCTCACCTCCATAAACTAGGAACACATCCTTAGTCCTTTTCAAGTACTTAAGGATGTTCTTTACCACTATCCAGTGACCTTCACCTGGATCAGCCTGGTATCTGCTCGTAACACTTAGAGCATAGGAAACATCTGGGCGAGTACATATCATTGCATTCATGATGGATCCAATAGCCTAAGCATATGGAACCCTACTCATGCGCTCACGCTCATCAGTAGTCGAAGGACATTGAGTCTTGCTGAGTTTTATGCTGTGAGACATGGGCAAGAACCCCTTCTTAGCCTCTTCCATGCTGAACTGTTCAACACTTTGTCAATGTATGTACTCTGGCTTAATCCAATTATCCTCCTTGATCTATCTCTATAGATCTTGATGCCCAGAATATATGCTGCTTCTCCCAAGTCCTTCATCGAAAAACTATTTTTCAATGAGGTCTTAACAGACTCGAGCATAGGAATGTCATTTCCAATCAACAATATGTCATCTACATATAAGATTAGAAATACCAGCGCTCTCCCACTTTCCTTCTTGTAAACACAAGGTTCTTGTTCGTTTTTGATGAAGCCAAACTCCTTTACAACTTCATCAAATCGAATGTTCCAACTTCGAGATGCTTGCTTCATCCCATAAATGGACTTCAGAAGTTTGCATACCTTTCCAGCATTGTTTGGATCGACAAAACCTTCGGGCTGCATCATATACACGTCCTCAGTTAGGATTCCATTTAGGAAAGCCGTCTTGACATCCATCTTCCATATTTCATAGTCGAAATGTGCAGCAATGGCTAGAATTATCCGTATAGATTTAAGCATCTCTACGGGCGAGAAAGTATCGTCGTAGTCAACTCCTTGAACTTGTCAAAAACCTTTTGCAACAAGTCGAGCTTTATGGATGTGAACATTTCCATCCATATCAATCTTCTTCTTATAGATCCATTTTCACTCGATGACTTTAAAACCATCAGGCAGGTTAACCAAGTTCCAAACTTGATTGTATCCCATGGACTCTATCTCGGATCTCATGGCGATCAGCCATTTCTCAGAGTCTGGGTCCACCATCGCTTCTGCATAGGTCGCAGGCTCATCATTGTCTAACAATAATAATTCCCGTGCTTCGCGGAGCCTCGCCGACCTTCGTGGTTGTTGTGCATCTGTTGCCACATGTTCCTCAACTTGTTCTGCTACAATAGCATCACTCGTAGAAGCATCCCCAACTGGCTCATCTTGAACTTCTTCAAGTCGCACCGACCTTCCACTTGTTCCCTTTGTGAGAAACTCTTTCTCTAGGAAAACACCGCTACGAGCGACAAACACTTTGCCCTCTTCTCGGTTGTAGAAGTAATACCCTAAGGTTTCCCTCGGATATCCCACGAAAATGCACTTATCCGATTTGGGTGTTAACTTGTCCGACTGAAGTCGCTTGACAAAAGCATTACAACCCCAAATCTTATAAAAGACAAACTGTGATTCTTTCCAGTCCACATCTCATATGGTGTCTTAACTACGGATTTAGATGGTACCCCATTAAGTGTGAAAGCTGTCGTTTCTAGAGCGTAACCCCAAAATGATAATGGTAAATCCGAATGGCTCATCATAGATCGAACCATGTCCAACAAAGTTTGATTATGCCGTTCGGAAACCCCGTTTCTTTGAGGCGTTCCGAGCGGCGTAAGTTGTGGAACAATTCCGCAACTCTTAAGATGATCTCTAAATTCGTGACTCAAATATTCATCTCCACGATCAGATCGCAAGGCATTTATTTTCTTGCCACATTGATTCTCTACCTCATTCTGAAACTCCTTGAACTTTTCAAAAGTTTCAGACTTATGCCTCATCAAGTAGACATAACCATATCTACGGAAATCATCAGTGAAAGTAATGAATTAGTGATATCCTCCTCTGGCTGTCGTGCTCATTGGTCCACATACATCACTATGTAAGAGTTCCAACAAGTCTGTCACTCTCTCGGGTAAACCCGAAAAAGGCGACTTGGTCATCTTTCCAAGTAACAAGCCTGACATGTCTCGTATGATTCAAAATGAAACGAAGTTAGAAGACCATCACCATGGAGCTTCTTCATGCACTTTTCACTTATATGCCCCAAACAACAATGCCATAATAGGTGGGACTCAAATCATTAGACCGAAGCCTTTTAACACTAACATTGTAAACAGATGCATCATCAAGATTTAAAATAAATAACCCATTCACAATGGGAGCATTAGCATAAACATATCATTCTTAGAGATTACACAACCATTGTTTGCACTCGCGAATGATAACCATCCCTCATCAAACATGAAGGTGATAAAATGTTTCGACCCATACTAGGAATGTAATAACAATTATTCAACTCCATAATAAATCCTGACGGAAGGTGAAGTTGCATGACGCCGACAAACAGTGCAGCAACCCTTGCTTTATTTCCGACGCGAAAATCCACTTCGCCTTTCTGCACTTCTCTAGTCCTTATTAGCCCCTGCATCGAATTGCAAATATGAGCAACCGATCCGGTATCAAATACCCAAGAGTTAACATAGGAATCAGCGAGAAGAATGTCCACAACATTTACAACAAGCGTACCTGAGTGGGAAGTACTCTTACTTCCACTCTTCTTCAAATAAGCCTAGTACTTGCTGCAGTTTCTCTTCCAGTGGCCATGTTCATGACAAAAGAAGCACTCAGTGTCTTATACAGGTCCAGCCTTTTGCTTGGGTGCAGGCTTAGGGATCGTATCCTTAGCCTTGCCCTTCTTCTTCCAAGAAGTACCCTTTTTATTGAAGCTAGGCTTGTTCTGCACAACCATCACATGGCTATGCCCTGCACACTTCTTCATGTCATTTTCTGTTGTTTTTAGCATCCCGCATAACTCATTAAGGCCCTTATCCACCCCATGCATATGGTAGTTCGAAATGAACTTCCCATAGCTGGATGGAAGAGACGCCAAAATGAAGTCAGTGGCCAACTCTTGGCCTAGTGGAACACCAAGATTTTCCAAAGTCTGACTGTAACCAACCATTTTGATAACATGGGGGCCTACAGCTGCTCCCTCTGCTAGCTTGCATTCGACAAAGGACTTGGCAACATTGTACCTCTCAGTCCTTGCCTAATCTTGGAACATGTCCTTAAGCGCCACGATCATATCGTACGCATCCTGATCCTCAAACTTCTTTTGGAGTTCAGGTCCCATGCATGCAAGCATAAGGCAGCTAACCTCAAAAGAATCATCACATGCTCTCTTGTAGGCATTCTTTAGGGCAGCAGATGCATTATCAGCAGGTTCATCGGGGAATGGGGTATCCAGAACCGTTTCCTTTTTATCAGACCGGAGAACAATTATCAGGTTACAGACCCAGTCCGTATAGTTTGTTCCATTAAGTTTATCTTTGTCAAGAATCGAACGCAAAGAAAAAGGTGATGCAGTGTTCGGTGCCATTGATCTACAACAGAAAACATGCAAAATACTAAGCCATGTAACCATGAAAGAGTAAAACATATTAAAAAATTTAATAGCATATACTCCCACTTAAATCAATATCCCTCTATTGATACTAAGTGATTCAAGATCCACAATTAACAAGTCGACTAGTGAGCTTTAGCATCACTGCTAGAAGACAAGGTAAATCGGTAAGCAACACTTGCTAATCATATCACATATGACTCTTGTTGTTGGGTGACATATCTATGTCAAACTAGGAGCCCAACCTTTATGCCCCAAGGTCCTTAACTGTTGAGATGACCTTGTCAAGATCACCAACCCTTATGCGTGTAGGTATCCGATACAAACCCATCCAGCCAAGGAAAACCGTGGCACCCTAATTTCATAGGCCCACCAACGATTGTACATGGCATAGGATGGTGCAAGGTTTGGTTGGGAGGGCATGGTTTAACTTAAACTTTGTGAGGGATCGTTCTACTTATATCATCTAAGCATGCATAGTAGTAAAACACATAAGAATAGCATTCACATAGATGTGACACAGTATGGCCCATTTTCTCATGGTGATCTCCATCGCCATAGAACATGTCCACCATGATGATCTCCATCTTCATGTTCCATGTGAGCCATCTTCCAAGTGATGAGTCCTCCGCAAACTAATACAAGCTATTACTCCTAACAGCTAGTAATCAAAATTACATAGTATTGGGATCATCACAAGTTGGCACGCAGGCCATTACAATAAATGACAACACATATGGCTCCAGCCGTGTTGCCATACTCATGACACGCGGGTCATGCAAATTTTCATACATGCATCACATACATATATGGTCCATACTGATCACATACATCCTGCAAAAACAAGTTATGCATAGAATCGCATTCTACCGGATCATGTGACATCATAGCACCTAGTTACCTTAATGAGATACAAAAGGGGCTACGATTAAGGGGGGTCTAGGGGGTCTCCCCCTGCGGGGTTCGAAGGGGCGGCGCCCCTCGCGGTACATCGAATCTTCACAATTTTCTTTAAGGATTTTGATCGGCAAATCAAATTTAGCATAAACTGACTCCTGTCTCGATTCAATCAAACTCCTTTGATCACGGTACATCGATTTTAGATCTAGGTTCCGATTTGATCAATCATATTGATCTTCGCGTGATTCAATAGGATTTATGTGTCATTTTCTACCCCGATGGCGGAAACCGACCCGTAGGGGTAAGTCATTCGACAACCTCAGAATCACGATCACGAAAAGCAAGATCATAGATCAATCCTAAACCACCGCAATATAAATGATCACATCATTCATATTAATCTGCATATCACCATATGGCAACATCCCGAACCTATAACTGAACAACATCGTCTCTGATACCACTAAAGGGATACGGGTAGGCTACATTAGCGCAAATCAAAATTTTCTAAAGCGTAAACCAGGAATACTGTTGTCATAGATCACGGGATTACCACTAGACGCATAGTTGCGGAATTGATGAAGCGCGTCGAGGCAGTGCAGACGTTCCATGTCTCCTCCTTGTTCTCGTCCCACGAGCAAGTCCCCTTGCGTGGCTCGTCCAAGTGCCACAGATGCAGCACCTCCAAGGTATCCACACGTGCGGGGTGGAAGCGTCAGACGCCGGACTGCTAGGTCCGCGCGTGCGACACAGACATGAGGAGCGGCGGCTGGGTGGAATGGTCTAAGGTCTAACCTTGGTCATCTCGCCCACCCTCTCTTATATAGGCGTCCCTAGTGGGCTTCTACATTAGAAGCCCATTAGTAGCCTAAGCCTGGTCTAATTCGGATCTAATCCTCATTAGGCTTCCAGCCCCTTAAGTGTGTGACCCTATAGGTTCATATACGTATAGACATGACACGAATACATTTATTTTGTCAATAGTTGGTAGCGGCCTCTAGCAAGACGTGCCAAGTCCTAAACGCATACAAAGATCATATCGGACGAACCATCACAAGGTTTAGTACATGTCTTTCCCTTTGCCTCACGATATTTGGTCTAGCTCCAAGCTGACCTCTCATTCTCGATACCGTAACTCGGAATCCCTTTACTAGGTTAACTCTTAACCTTATGTAGCACGGCCATGCATTTCTGGATCCGACCACTCGAGGGGCCCAGAGATATCTCTCTCAAGTAGAGAGGGGCAAATCCCATCTTGATTGACCATGCCTTGCAGCATGCTTCAGGACAAACCCAAAAGCTACCTTTATAACTACCCAGTTATGGTGCAGCGTTTGATAGCCCCAAAGTAGGTCGATCCACATCTCAAGTACATGCGACAATCTCAGGTCTAAGGACAAAATGTACATGATGTGTAGAGAGAGATCTGCAACTAATTGCCAGTCTCAAGTTGGGTCAGTCCAACCCCATGTTCATAACATGTGCCCACATCATTGGTTTAACATCTCCATGTCTATGACTTGCGAACATAGTCATCAACCAATCGATGTGCTAGTCTAATATTCACGTGTGTCCTCACATGAACTCTGACTAGGGACAACTCTTCAATAACCAATACAAGTAAAGAGTTTCACAAACAATTCACATAATTTCCAATCAATACAAGTTGCCTGATATGGATATTCAAGGAACATTACAATAACTCATGGATACATATGAAATATAATCATCTCTATGATTGCCTCTAGGATATATTTCCTTCCATTTCGTGAGAGAGGGGCAAGGGGATCAACGGAAATCACCGGATTTTGCGGGGAAAACAGATCTAATTGGACAGGGAGGCGTGGCCGGGTCGGGCTCTGGCCGGAGGAAGGTGACGACCGGGTGGGTCCCACCAGTCAGCGAGAGAGAGGGGGAGAGGGACGCGGGCTGGGCTGCTTCTGCTGCTGCTTGGGCTGGCCTGCTAGTTTGCTGCTGCGCGCGGGCGCGAGCGAGCGGCAGAGAAGGTAGGGAGGGACTAGGTTGGCTGGTCTGGCTCGGGTAGATTAGGTTAGTTTAGTTTTTTGTTTCTATTTCTCTTCATTCTTTTTCTGAATTTTTGTTTAGTAATTATTTTCTAGTTTTTGCTTTATAGCTCCAATTCCATTCAAACCACTTTCTGTGGTTTCCTAAAATTGTCCTCTATCGACATACCCATTCATGAATATCTTTTCTCTAATTTTGCTATGGAAAAACCATAGGTCTTTGGTTCCACTTAGAATGGGAAAATCCCATTTAGGGTTCTTGAATTTCTTTTTGGGCAACACTATTTTCTTCTTAGGGTTTGTATGCAATGATGTTCATGTATGCTCCATGATTTTTGAACTTTTGAAATCTTGCACACCAATTCAATAATCCATAATCAATCCATGCCCTTTTTCCTATATGGCTACTTAGGTCATAACAAAATAATATAAGGTTTTGAATTCAAGGTTGAGGGTATTTTCAATTCAAAAAGTGTCTTTTCTTTGTGAATTTTCAACAAAGTCAAAAAATCAATCAAACTTATTTTATTTATTTCACATTACAAAATTAGGAGAATTTTGGGATGTGACAAACTACCACCCTTAAAATAAATCTCATCCTGAGATTCGGAAAGGCTAGAAAGAAAGAAAGGTTTGGGATCCAATAGGGTGCTACCACCCTTAAAAGAAAAATAACTAGATTGCCTCTTGAGGGTTCACTTGTCTCGGATTGATTATCCTCTAGACATTCATTAGCACAATGCCTCTTGAACATTATGAACTTCATGATCAATAGATTCGAGGCAAACACTAATTGAACTAGCTTGTTTCTCATGGTGGTCTGTTAGAGAACGTTTGCTTCATGATACCCATTTAATGCACTTCGGGGTTTCTCCTTGCAGTGCATTCCTACGCTTAGCAATGGATGCTTTTATAGAGGTGGAACAATCTATCATTCTAAGGTCTAGGCTCAGCGCCGGCTCTCTGCTAAGTTTGAAAAGACACTCAAGATTCATAAAGCCAATAGTACAAGGGCGAATAATAAGAGTAGTAGGAATGGTGATCAATCCATCCTGCACCCAAATCATTACCTTGCATGAGGGTAGGTGAATTGCGTAACGTATCACTCAGACATTCTCACTTCCGTTGTAAAAGGTTTCCATGGGCACGAACTAATGCTCGATGTAGACTCCCATGTATCTAATCTACAAGGTACAACAAAAACTAAACTATCGATGCTTAGTTTCAGGTTGGGTAATCTACTACATAACATCATTGCAACACTTTGTACTTACACATCCTTATGTTGCATTAGATGAACTATTCTCCTTTGTCGATGCATTATGTTGTAAAAATTTCCACTTAATCCTTCTCCGTGTATTCAACACATCATTATAGCTCCATGGGTTTAAGATAGGGAAGAATTGATTGCAGGGAAAATAAACTACTAAGGAAGTAATCCTACCCATAAGTATATGAATCAATCAATGTCACAAACAAGCAAACAATCATAATCAATAAACACACAAGCAAACACTTGCATAATAACATTACAAGGGTCTAAACTTAGCAGTATATAACCACAAAATAGTTTAAAAACATTGGAAACAATACTAGAACAAAATAGAGCAACATATAAGCAATAAATAAAATCTGTCAAAACAGTACAACAGGTTTCACGAATTTTTCTGACCGACTTAAAATCATTAGTAATTTTAGCCAATTTTTGTGCTTGTATTACAGGTAATTACGCTCCAAATCCTATTTTTTCATATTTTCATGAGTTACCAAACAAATATGAAAAATCGCGCGGTACAACAGGTCAGGCAGAAAACTGCAGTAGTAATCTCACGAATTTCAATCAAATCACACCATTAAAATGATTTTTAAACCAGACAAAACCTCCAGAAACTTTAGAGTTTCAAAATAACAGATCCTAAACAACACATAACACTATTTCAGTACAAACAAGCAACCAACCTATATTGTCATTGTTGGAGATATGCCCAAGAGGCAATAATAAAGTGGGTTATTATCATATCTTCATACTTATGATAAATGTTTACATACCATGCTATAATTGTATTAACAGGAAACATTAATACTTGTGTGATTTGTAAACATAAAAGAGTCCCTAGTAAAGCCTCTTGTTAAACTAGCTTGTTGGTTAATATATGATCATGGTTTCCTGATCATGAACATAGAGATGTTATTAACAACAGGGTCATATCATTAGGAGAATGATGTGATGGACATACTCCTATAGATAAGCGTAGCATAAAGATCAAGTCATTTTAATAGTTCAATTGTTATATGCTTTCTGATACATAGTAACCTAATTCCTTCGACCATGAGATCATGCTTATCACCATCACCAGAAGGATGCTTTGATGACATCAAACACCACACCGTAACTGGGTGGCTATAAAGGTGGCATTGAGTGTTCGGAAAGTATTGGTTGAGACACATGGATCAAGAATGGGATTTGTCCATCCATATGACGGATAGATATACTCTGGGCCCTCTCGGTGTAATGTCATCCAATTAGCTTGCAAGCATGTGACTGGCTCACAAGGGATCACATATCACGGGAACGAGAAAAGAGTACTTATCGGTAACGAGGTTGAACTAGGTATGCAGAGATACCGACGATCATAACCTCGGATAAGTAAACTATCGTGAGACAAAGGGAAATTGGTATCGTATGTAAGTGGTTCATTCGATCACAAAGTAATCGTAGAAATATGTGGGAGCCATATGAATTTCCAGATTCCTCTATTGGTTATTGTTCGGAGAAGTGTCTCGATCATGTCCGCATAATTCACGAACCGTAGTGAGACACACTTAAGGATTCGACGTTGTTTGAGTAGTTATGGTATTATGAGAAAGAGACCGAATGTTGTTCGGAGTCTCGGATGGGATCCGGGATATCACGAGGTGATCCGGAATGGTCCGGAGAATAATATTCATATAAGGAAAGTCCCGTTTCGGAGTTCGGAAATGATTCCGGTGTTTTCATCGGGAACGTTCTAGAAGGTTCCGGAATGTCCGGCACTCCGGGGGGGAAGGGGTACATGAATGTGTCATTGCATATTGAATGATTGCATCATGTACTAAGTGTTCTTGCTGTTCCAAATAAAGGATTAAATTGAATCCTAAAATAGAAAAGTCAAATGTCCAGTTTGAAAGTCAAACGGCTAAAAAAAGAAACTGTGGGAAACAAGCAAGAGGTGGTTGGAACCGACTTGGGGGAGGAGTCCCTCCAAGACGGCGCGCCAACCAAGGCCGACTTGGGGAGGGACTACCCTCCCCTTGGCCGCCCCTTCCACCCATAAAAGGAGGGGCAGGGCCTCCTCCTCTAGACACACAAGTTTCCTAGACTCTAATCTAAATCCTAGCCCTAGACTCCGGTTTAGAGCGGTTTTGGTTTAGAGCTTCTAATTGCCCTAGCCTTAGGATTAGAGCCTTCTAATTGGTGTGTCTAAACCCTAGACCACTAATAGTTCTCTCTCATACTCCACCATACTCGCTCCGGCTTAAGGCGAAGCCCTGCGGGATCTCCCCTCTACTTCCGGTACCACGCCGTTGTGCTGCCGGAATCGCGAGGAGAGTGCTACAACCTCCGCTGCCTGCTGGAACAAGGGATAGGAAGGTCTTCGTCGAGTACCGAACGTGTGACCGACTGCGGGAGCGCTACCGGAACACAGTGCCGGAAGGATCGCCTACGCGATCTTGAGATCGGAAAGAGTAGGACTACATCACCCACGAGAATCTGCTCTCGTTAACCGCTTGGAATCTTCGAGGGTAAGTTATTCCATCGACTCGTTGCTACAATCTAGTAGATAGATCTTGGCTTGTTTGTTTGTATGCGATAGAAATTTTTTGTTTTCCATGCTACGAACCCCTACAGTGGTATCAGAGCCGTGTCTATATGTAGATCTGTTGCACGAGTAGAACACAATGGTCATTGTGGGCGTTGATGCTTTTATTGTCGATTGCTTCTTGTGTACTTTGCATCTTGCGGTATGTTGGGATGAAGCGTCCCGGGCTAACCTTACATGACATCGTTCATGAGACTTTCTCCATGCTTAACATGCAACTTGTATTGCATAAGTGGCTTTGCGGGTGCCTATTTCTCCTAGCATAGTTAAGATCCAATTTACAACGGGTGATTAACAATACTAGTATCAATGTTGTGGTTCTTGTTCGTAAGTTAGAACGACACTTATTGAAAGCCCCAAACCACGTCAAATATGCAAAGAAAGTAGAGGCGTCTAACTTTGTTTTGCAGGGGTGTGCAGTGATGTGATATGGCCATGATTGTGATTATATTTGATGTATGCAATGTTCCTTATTGTAAGTTGGCAACCGGCAGGAGCCATATGGTTGTCTTTAATTTATGTTAAGACCCGCGTGTCTATTCAAAGTAGTTGTAATAGTTGAAGCCAGTGGACGACAACCATGGAGAGGCGTCATTGACCTTGATGCAATGCCGGTGATGATGGAGATCATGTTCTTGCTTGAAGATGGAGATCGGAAGCATAAAGAAGAAAGGCCATATCATATCACATATATATTGAATTGCATGTGATGTTAATCCTTTATGCATCTTGTATTGCTTAGTAGACGACGGTAGCATTATAAGATGATCCCTCATGCACATGAATTTCAAGTCATAAAGTGTTCACCCTTAGTTAGCACCGTTGCTAAAGCTTGTTGTTTCGAAGCACCACGTGATGATCGGGTGTGTTAGATTCCGCAAGTGTATACAACGTGGGC
Organism: Avena atlantica; assembly: GCA_910589765.1. Taxonomy (NCBI): domain Eukaryota; kingdom Viridiplantae; phylum Streptophyta; class Magnoliopsida; order Poales; family Poaceae; genus Avena; species Avena atlantica. Next base: position 178,029,140 of record OU342738.1, on the reverse strand, counting down.
AGGCCAGATTTGCTCATGCGGAAGCTAAGGTTTGATCTTGACGAGCCTAGCATGTACAGACATGGTCTCAGGAACACGGATCACCGAAAGGTAAAGCATGAGTCATATAGGAGATATGATGAACATGTTGATTGTTCGCCATTGAAGCTATATCAACTCTCGTGATGATCGGTTTTGATGTGGTGGAGTTGGTTCGTGTGATCACTAAAACAATGTGAGGGATGTTGTTTTGAGTGGGAGTTCACCTAGATTAATTTAATTATTAATTAGAACTCTATTTATCATAAATTAAATCAAAGTGAATTTGCATAGTTGTTGTAGTCATTGGCAGCCGTTTACCACCTTACGCTTAGTTATAATTGAGATGATAGAACTATAGAATTCTGGTTAGTTACTTTACGAACTGGTATCGTATTGTTTTGAAGTGTTAATCTAAAGTTTAAAAGTCCTATTGCAAACTTTCAGTAAGTTCCGGTTACTCCATGAAGTTTAATAATTGGTATTAAAACAAGAGTGACAATTCCAAGTGTTAGTGTATAAGTATCATGTTTGTGTCCATGATTATTGATATTCAAAGGATTGTCTTAATATCAAGGTTATCTAGGATCTGAAAGAGTTGTTTCAGAAACCATGATGTGTGGAAGATATTGTGATATCTGAAACGAAGTTTTGGTTACACCATGATAGAGTATAATATGGCAAAATTCATGTTCTCATATTTGATGAGAATTTGCAAAGGGTTGGAGACACTAGTTGTCCTAATCCACCAAAAGGTTTTGGATAGCAACATTATACTCACAATTCATCTATATAAGCTAAAAGTAGCTTGATCATGGATAATTACATGATAAGGGTGAATATTTGATGTAGGTAAAATGTTTACTACACCAAGAGATTACTAAAGAAAGGAATTTGAAAGAACACCAAACATTTGATAATGGTGATCTACTTCAAAGTACAAGTCCAAAGACATTGGTATTTAACTATACACGCTTTGGACGATGTGTCATATGTATGACTCCACTATTGATGTTGATAGATTCTTTCAAACAGAAAAGGAAATACTGAAAGAGAATCTCATAAATATATGGCAGAAAAGAAAAGACTAGAATTGTTCAGTTTAAGTATATAGATGATATACATGTTATGGCTATATTCTTTGCTTATTAAAACAATGTGGTTCTTAAGTATTTGATACTGAATTTGTTGGTGTGAATCGTCATACGAAACAACACAATTCATGAACTACAATGGCCTAAGTAACTAGCAAAAGAATATGTGATGATGTTCATCGAGAACAAATAAGGGGTTATTGTGTTGCTCGTTAAACATCAAAGCTTGCCTTCAAGATTTGTTTTATCAGGTATTATGAGAACAAAAGAGTTGTTCTAATAATTGCCGTAATCCATAAAAGATGGATGATTCACAAATCTTGTTGGAGAAATCACATCCATAAAACTAGTGCTAAAAATGTCGAAAGACAAATTGATTGAAAGATCACTTAGGAAGTGATATCGCCGTTTAAATTATATTGGAAAGAAAACATGAAGAAACTCCATGTGGATGGAATTTTGGAGTCTTTTGATTTTGATCAAATGACGCTTGTGAAACTTTCCTAGAGATAATTAAAACTTCGTTCATAGGCCAAAAGGGAACGAATGACTAGCTTATTGGAACTTGTACATATTGTTGTGCGAAATCCATTATGTGTAGTCAAGAGCGATGGATTTCAACTTCATATGCTTTCTCCGAAAATTTGAGTGAATATATGAATATTTACTTAATAAGGATGAAGTGTGAAATATTTGAAAAGTTCAAAGACTTTCAACATGAAGTGCAAAATCATTGTAACAAGAATATAAATGGTTTATGATAAGATCATAAAGGAAAATATTTGAGTTACAAGTTTAGCATAATACCTAAGATTTATGGAATCGTTCCGTGGATTTGCATTTTCCCGAAACACCATAAGAGTATGGAGCGTTCGAGATATGTAATTAAACCTTGTTTGACATGGTAAGATCAAAGGTGTATTTCATAAAACTGCCATTGTATTTTAAAGATTAAAAGCTTTAGAGATTACCGTTTTTCCACTGAAAAGAGCTTCATCATAATCCGTTGAAATGACACCATATAAAGTTATGGTTTGGGATAAAACCCAAGTTGTCCTTTCTTAAACATTGGTATGCTATACATAAGAAAGATGTTTGCAACCAAAGTCGGATGAACCTGTCTTTGTTAAGTATTCCTCCATAACACCGGAGACAAAAGTGTTTGTCGCTTAGAACGTCAAGTTTCTTTGAGAAGAAATTTTTCGTGAAAAGTTAAGTGGGAGGACAATAGAACTTTGATAAGGTTAAAAGAACCTTAGCTATATGTGCAAAGTTGCGCAGCACCGAAAAGTGTTCCGGAGTTAGCAAACAATGCTCATGGCTCGCGTACTTCAAAGGTTGTGGTCACGGAGATCTAAGTTCCTATTAAAACAAGTAGGTCGGATAAACGATCGAATACCAAGATTTGAGAGTTAAATCATTATTTTACAATAATGATCCGACTACATGCAAAGAAGCGATGATGAACCCTGACTCCGTCAAATGGCTTGAAGCCATAAAAATCCGTGATAGTTCCATACACGAGAAATCAAGTTTTGAACTTGAAGGACCCTCGATAAAGGTGTAAGACCTTACAGTTGTGTCTGGATCTATAAAGAAATAGACATGGATGTTTCACATCTATTAAATAGTCGACATGTTGGGAAAGAGTTCACAACAATGTTCAAAGGTTGATTATGACAAGATTTGATCTTTCATAGTGATATTTAGTCTAGACGGATTAATGTAGCAACCACTACATATAATTTTGTTATATGATAGTAGAATAAACAAAACAAGTTCTTCTAATAGAATTGTTACCTCGGACATGTGCATAACATGGTCCAGAGGGTTTTGTAAATTCAGAGGATGCTAAAAGCATAAGCAAACTTCAATGGTTGAAGTGAGCATCGCGGAGTTGGAATCTTCACTATGATGAAACAGTTAAAGGAGTTTAAAAATTCATTAGAGACAATGAAGATGCTTGCATTTGCAAGAAATTAAGTGGGAGCGCTAAGACATGTTTCTAATACATTATGTGGAAGACATATTGTTGATTGGAAATGATGTATCTTTTATTAACACATATTAAGAATTTCATCCCGATGAAAGACTTAGGCAAAACCCAAATATTTGGCATGAATAGACGCTAATATGGTTATGCCAGAAGTACATAGACGAGATATTGAATGCGTTCAATATAGAAACTACAAGAAAGTTTCTTGTCGCACAGAAAGGATTGAATGAGTTCAATATTGATGATATATTCAAGTGTATTGACATTTGGTAAATGAAACAAAGATTCAAGTATAGATTGATACTTGATGTATGAAATCACAAAGAGTGTTTATATCAATCATACTGTGATATGTACAAATCCAGATATGTCCTATGCTCTAAATATTGTGAGCATATACCACAATGATTCATAAGATGATCATTGGACAATAGTAAGGATATTCTTATGATCTTTTGGAAGAACTAAGAGTATATTATTTTTAGAAGTGACAAATAGATGATTAGTTCATTGTAAAAGTACTACATTGATACTAGTTTTGTCACAAAGTACAAATTAAGTTTATCTCAATCTAAACTAAGGGTGGCACAATATAATGGAAAGTAAGTTCCATAATGGATTTGGATGAGTTCCAAAGTTAAGACATTGTGACAGATACTACAACAAAATGGCTAAGTATATGACTGCAATTATAGCAGCAAAAGAGGGCATTTGTGTCAAGTAGTTTGTTATCAAACTAGGTGTAGTTCATAGTGGGATAGTACTATGAAGATATATTGTACGACAATATTATCAACATGTTTTAACCCCAAAGAACTAAAGGTCTCACCAAAGGACCAAATTTATACAAAGCCATCTCATTAGAGAATGAGTGATGCGTAGAGACGCAAATACATGCAATTACACACGGACCTGGAAGTGTCAGATCCGGAGATTAGTTGACCACTAGCGAACGTGTACTTACAACACCAGAAAGCCATAGGTGTTGAATACACAAAAGTTTGAAACTAGATTATTGACTCTAGTGCAAGTGGGAGACTGTTGGAGATATGCCCAAGAGGCAATAATAAAGTGGGTTATTATCATATCTTCATACTTATGATAAATGTTTACATACCATGCTATAATTGTATTAACAGGAAACATTAATACTTGTGTGATTTGTAAACATAAAAGAGTCCCTAGTAAAGCCTCTTGTTAAACTAGCTTGTTGGTTAATATATGATCATGGTTTCCTGATCATGAACATAGAGATGTTATTAACAACAGGGTCATATCATTAGGAGAATGATGTGATGGACATACTCCTATAGATAAGCGTAGCATAAAGATCAAGTCATTTTAATAGTTCAATTGCTATATGCTTTCTGATACATAGTAACCTAATTCCTTCGACCATGAGATCATGCATATCACCTTTACCGGATGGATGCTTTGATGACATCAAACACCACACCGTAACTGGGTGGCTATAAAGGTGGCATTGAGTGTTCGGAAAGTATTGGTTGAGACACATGGATCAAGAATGGGATTTGTCCATCCATATGACGGATAGATATACTCTGGGCCCTCTCAGTGTAATGTCATCCAATTAGCTTGCAAGCATGTGACTGGCTCACAAGGGATCACATATCACGGGAACGAGAAAAGAGTACTTATCGGTAATGAGGTTGAACTAGGTATGCAGAGATACCGACGATCATAACCTCGGATAAGTAAACTATCGTGAGACAAAGGGAAATTGGTATCGTATGTAAGTGGTTCATTCGATCGCAAAGTAATCGTAGAAATATGTGGGAGCCATATGAATTTCCAGATTCCTCTATTGGTTATTGTTCGGAGAAGTGTCTCGATCATGTCCGCATAATTCACGAACCGTAGGGAGACACACTTAAGGATTCGACGTTGTTTGAGTAGTTATGGTATTATGAGAAAGAGACCGAATGTTTTTTCGGAGTCTCGGATGGGATCCGGGATATCACGAGGTGATCCGGAATGGTCCGGAGAATAAGGTTCATATAAGGAAAGTCCCGTTTCGGAGTTCGGAAATGATTCCGGTGTTTTCATCGGGAATGTTCTAGAAGGTTCCGGAATGTCCGGCACTCCAGGGGGGAAGGGGTACATGAATGTGTCATTGCATATTGAATGATTGCATCATGTACTAAGTGTTCTTGCTGTTCCAAATAAAGGATTAAATTGAATCCTAAAACAGAAAAGTCAAATGTCCAGTTTGAAAGTCAAACGGCTAAAACAAGAAACTGTGGGAAACAAGCAAGAGGTGGTTGGAACCGACTTGGGGGAGGAGTCCCTCCAAGCCGGCGCGCCAACCAAGGCCGACTTGGGGAGGTACTCCCCTCCCCTTGGCCGCCCCTTCCACCCATAAAAGGATGGGCAGGGCCTCCTCCTCTAGACACACAAGTTTCCTAGACTCTAATCTAAATCCTAGCCCTAGACTCCGGTTTAGAGCGGTTTTGGTTTAGAGCTTCTAATTGCCCTAGCCTTCGGATTAGAGCCTTCTAATTGGTGTGTCTAAACCCTAGACCACTAATAGTTCTCTCTCATACTCCACCATACTCGCTCCGGCTTAAGGCGAAGCCCTGCGGGATCTCCCCTCTACTTCCGGTACCATGCCGTTGTGCTGCCGGAATCGCGAGGAGAGTGCTACAACCTCCGCTGCCTGCTGGAACAAGGGAGAGGAAGGTCTTCGTCGAGGACCGAATGTGTGACCGACTGCGGGAGCGCTGCCGAAACGCAGTGCCGGAAGGATCGCCTACGCGATCTTGAGATCGGAAAGAGTACGACTACATCACCCACGAGAATCTGCTCTCGTTAACCGCTTGGAATCTTCGAGGGTAAGTTATTCCATCGACTCGTTGCTACAATCTAGTAGATAGATCTTGGCTTGTTTGTTTGTATGAGATAGAATTTTTTTGTTTTCCATGCTACGAACCCCTACAGTCATACCTCATCAGTTGGTAAGATCAATATGCTAACACGATAGCGACCATCTCCTAAAGAGATAAAACATGGTGGTCTAGGCCTAACCAAACTTGGTGAGATGTTTATTTATGTAATCTTATTTGTTCTATTACTTGTAGGACAACTCTCATATAGTGATTTGCTTTATAGAAAACTACTAATAATATTTTCCAATTCTTGTAGTTTTTATGGTAGATCACTTCTTCTACTAGTTAAATGAATGGACATCTACAAGTTTGAACAAGGATATGTGTTGGAAAAGATAGACAAGGAATATAAGAACTTTAATAAGTATAAAATATGATAGTTCTCCTAATAGAGGTCTCCTATTGCTAATCCATTTGTAACGTCACGATCCTACAGTCAACACACAACTTTCATACCATCTTGTAACACCCTCGCTTGATAAGGCTGAGTTCATGTCCATAGTGTCAATCCCTAGATTGGTTCTGAAAGTACCGACTTTGAATCGACTAGAGGAGGGGTGAATAGGAGACTACCAAATTTTAATTTGTTACACGCTTTTAGTCTTAACGAGAAGGAAAGTTCTCTAGATATGAAACTAGGTGAACAACCTATATGCTAGAAAACTAACAACAACCACAAGAACAGTAAAGAGCAAGAAGTAAAGGTAGGGAACGAGATAACCGGAGCAGGGACACGGAGATGTAATTCCCGTAGTTCACTCCCAAGGGAGCTACGTCTAGATTGGAGAGGTGTCGGGGCGACACAAGGTCACCCGAGAGCCACAAAGGCCTCACCTTCTTCTCCGGTGAGCTCCCCCACAAAGGAGGCCTCACAATCCACTAACCGGTGACCTTGAAGGCGCCAACCGAAACCTTTACAACAAGGTTTAGAGGGAAGCTCCTCAACTCAATTGGAGGCCCTAAACGACACCACGGAGCTTTACAACACAAGCCCTTAGCTCTAAGGATGCCCTACACCGTCTAGGGTTCCAAGAAACCCAAGAGTAACAAGATCCACAAAGGATAGGTAGGGGGAATCAAATCTGCTTTGGTGGAAGTGTAGATCTAGGTCACCTCCCTCGCCTCTCAAAAGATCAAGTGATTTGAGTGGCTAGGTAGAGAGATCTAGTGAGGTGAAGCTCGATTATTAATGGAGGTGAGAGAAAATTTGAAGAGTTAGGTAGGAGGAAGAAGGAGGGCACCTTAAATAGGCTCCCTCCAATCTGAACCATTTGAGCCTTCGTGACCTCACCGGAAGTTCCGGTGAGTGGTCGGAAGTTCTGCCCAGCATAGCCCCAACGGTCATCATCCCATTGACGCACGCTCCCAAAAGCCTGACCGGAAGTTCCGGTAAAAACAACCGGAAGTTCCGGTGAAACTTCCGATGCAAGTTCCGGCCCAAGTTCCATCAAATAGAACACTTCCAAACAGAAGTATACTAATTCTGAGCAGAACTTGGAGAAGAACTAGGGGCGGAACAACTGGGTCACAAACCTTGTCTGACCGGAAGTTTCGGTGCATGGGCGGAAGTTCCGCTCAGGGTCTCAGTGGAAGAAGCGATGGAAATTCCTGGCCGGAACTTTTGATGCAACTTCCGGTGGAAGTTACGGCAAATAGAACATACCAAAACCGTAGGTTCTGGGAGCTAGCCGGAAATTCCAGCGGAAGTTGGATCGGAACTTTAGTCCCAGATCCTCCCACAGAAAGCCCTGAGCGGAACTTCCGGCGCCTGACCGGAAGTTCCGATCATACAAAAACAGCTCCAGCAGATCAGAACAACGCTCTCTCACAGATGAGTAGGATGGTTGTGGCGGTGCATATAGGGTTTGTGCAAAAATAGATGATTCCCCACAGCCTTCCAAGGTGGACCCCCTCTTGATAGTACAGCGTGATACGTCGGAAACGTATCTATAATTTTTGATGCTCCATGCTTGTTTAGTATCTACTTTTCTTTACTTGTCCACACTTTGAGGTTCTTTTTACATGTTTTCTGGTACTAACCTAATAACAAGTTGCAACAGTGCCAGATGCCTGTTTTCTGCTGTTTTTGGTTTCATAAAAATTAGTAAAAAAATATTCTCGGAATTGGACGGGACAAAGGATAAATTCAATTACTTTCCGTGGGGAACAAGAAGTCCAGAGGAGAGCCCGGGAGGCCATCCAGGGGGGCTAGATCCACCCCAGGCGCAGGTGGGCCTAGCCCCGCGCCTGGCTAGGGTTTTCCTGCCCTGGCGGCTGCCTCGGTCTCCCCCTTCGCCTATAAGAAGCCCCCGATGCAGAAACCCTGAGTACGTGATCAGAAATCCACGAAACCGTCTGTAGCCACCGCCACCATCGTCCCTAGATCGAGGGGATCTGAAGTTCTTCCCGGCACACTGCCGGAGGGGAGATCATCCCGGAGGCCTTCTCTCCGGTATGATGCGTGAGTAGTTCCATCTTGTACTATGGGTCCATGTAGTAGCTAGATGTTTATATCTCCCCTTTGTGCTTTCATGTATAGATCTTGTGAGCTCCGTTCATGATCAAGATCTAATCTATTTGTAATGATGCATGTTGTTTTTGCGGGGATTCGATGGATATTGAGATTATTATGTTGGTTTGATTAATGGTTTTGTATTTATGATTCTATCATGTCTGTGTTATTTGTGATCTTGCATGCTCTCCGTTGTTAGTAGCTATCTTGGCCAAGTAGTTGCTAGTGACTCCAAGAGGGGGTATTTATGCTCGATAGTAGGTTCATGCCTCTAGTTTCCAAGGGAAGTGACAATAATCTCTTCGGTTGTAGATGTGCTGTTGCGACTAGGTAGAAAACAACGGTCTCTTGTTCATGGAACATGTGGACTGTTTACCTTACACACTTTTCTTAATGCATTTGTCTGTTGCTTGTAACTTAATACTGGAGGGGGTTCGGATGATAACCTGAAGGTGGACTTCTAGTCATAGATTCAGTTGGATGGAGGTCTATGTATCTTCTTGTATTGCCCAATCAACCTCATAGGATCTTTCTGACTAGTGATTGCATTGTTATGCCTTGCTCAGTTCCTATCAATTGTCCTGCTGTAATTTGTTTACCCTTCATGCCATGTTGTTTATCTAAGGAGAGCACCTCTAGTGAACTATGGACCCCGGTCCAATCTTTACCATTGATACATCTTCCATTGTTACTTGTTTACTTGTTGCAAACCATTACCTTCCACACCATATGTTTAATCATTTCTTACAGCAAACCGGTGAGCTTGATAACCTCACTGATTCGTTGGGGCAAAGTCTTGAGTTTGTGTTGTGCAGGTCTCCGTGTTGCTTGCAACACCTGTGTGACGTTTCCTTCCTCCTTCTGGTTCGATAACCTCGGTCTCAACTGAGGGAAAACTTGTTGCTTGCTGCTTCACACCTTGCTCTTGGGGTTCCCAACAGGCTCCACATCAACAGGCGCCATCAACAAGTTTTCTGGCGCCGTTACCGGGGAGGCTAAGGACGTCTTCACAAGGGGAGTCCTCCACTTCTTTTCTCTTTACTTTGTTTTTAGTTTGCTTAGTTTCTTTTTCTTGGTTTTGTTTGCCTCTTTAAAAAAACCAAAATAATTAGTCTAGCTTGGTTTGCTTTCTTTATTCAAAAACACAAAAAAATTAGATCCTACTCTAGTTGGTGGTCTGTTATTGCCTTGCTTGGTCATGCTTTTTATCAATGGATGGTTACTTTGAAACTTGTTCTTATTGGTAAGGTGGGTTCACGGAAGAACAAAATGATTATTATAAGGAACACCGTTTGTCACAAAAAGGGAAACACTTATGGGAACAAATTGATAACTTGAATAATATTGCTAGAGACGTGTGCTCTACTTATAATGTTACTTATTGCTTTGATAAAGCTTGTTGCTGTAGGAGGTATAAACACCTCCCTTTTCAATGTGAGTATAATGATAATGTTACCATATCCTCTTATGTTAAAGGAAATTATGACTTCAATGATGTGGAACAAATTGAAGAATTTATTGCCTTCAAGGGTGCATTTAAACTTGCTAGTTTGCTTGAAAATACTGATGATGCACCTTATGAATGTGAGGTTTATGAGATACTTAAATTTTGCTTTGATAATTACAAGGAAGAAAATGGCTATATTCTTGAATATTTTAATAGATGCTTTCCACAAATGGAAGACACTAATGCCTTGCAGGAGCCTATGGAAGAAGAAATTGTTGAAACTGGAAGCTCATTGGATGAAAAAGAGGATAAGAGTGATAAACAAAAGGAGGAAGAATGTATCAACTCATGACTACCTTCTAATGAGAGTAACTCTTTATCCCTTACATTATTTGATTGTCCCCCATGCTTACAAAAGGGGGATGAATGTTATGTTCTTGTGGATTGTAAGATCCCTCCTTTGTAAAGGAAAGGAACCCTGTGATTGCAATGCTAGTCCCTGGATCAATGCTAGCATCCACAGTTTAAGATGTAGTACACAGAAACAAAGGTCATTATTACATATCATTCCAGAGACAAACATAGTCTTTTACAATTCCATGGCCATATGCCTAATACAAGAGTTCAAATATATAATAAGATATATAAGTCTTCATCTTCATGTGCCACAGGCAAGCATGTTGAGTGTAGACTCATGACTCCTAATCATCATCAGAATATCCTGCAACATCACAAGTTACAGCCACAGTGGGTCAATACATTGGAATAGTATTGGAAAGTGATACCATAGTAGAATATTGGTGGACTAAACTCTATATGCATTTCGGCTAAGTATAGCTTAGGCTTTCTTTGCTCAAAATAGGTTTTGCCTATTAGTTGAAATCACTAAGTTTTTCTTTGATAAAATCTTTCCCAAGGAACCACCAATAGACATTGGGGTCCTTCACCCTTGTTCAACCACAAGTTTTTACTTAGAAATTGGGATGAGGAGATTCTTGATAGCTTCCATGTCTTGATGCTCAAGTTGTCCAATACCAGGGACATGGCTAAGTACTTAGATTCTTCCATCTGAAGTGGTTGTACACTTTCCCCACAAGAATTGATTTTCACCAAGACATGACCTTTCAGAAGCCTTCCCTTAGACCAAATGGACGCGTTCCAACCTATCATACCACTACCACCAACTGTCCAAATGGCTAAGTTATTGCAACCTATGTGATCCAGGCAGCCCATATTGCCAAGTGGCTGCACTAGAAGCTTCTTAACATTTGGCCTCTCAAATCCCTTTGTTCCTGGGTGGATTTCCACAAGTGAGATACACAAGGTAAACCATAGAAATGGGCCTTGTGTAACACCTCAACATAACCCATTCTTTCCATTCCACCCAGGTGTTTCATTCACTTAGTTGTTTTATTAAACAAAAACATAGTCCAAAGACTTAGAAATATTTATTCATAGCATGAATATAACCACCCTTGGTTGCTACTAGCTAGGCTAAGCATGGCATTGATAAGACTTAGAAATATTTCTAGCAATTCTACAACTACTAGGATTTCCCAAGCATAGCATATAGATCAAAATAACCATGCAAGACTAGCAAAATATTTCTAATGCAAAGTTGAAAAACTTAGGAATAAAATCATGAAGCACCACTTGCCTTGGTAGTTTTGAGAGTAGCTACAATCCTCACAATCACAATCACTATTTGCACCAAAATCTACACATAAAAATAATAGCACCAAAATCACATACATAATAAATACAAGCAAAAATATATGGATGCATGCATAATGCCAAGTGATGATTTTCTACACAAAACAAGACAAGTGCACAGTACTTATTCATAAACAAGTTCAAAACTTGCCAAACAAACTTTATTTGAACATTAGAACATTTCCCAAATAATTATTATACACAAAATAGGCCTACACATGTTTTTGTAAAAACAACCATTTTAACAGAGGCAAAACATTAAACACATTGCATAGTTGGAAAGGATTTTCTCTCCTGATTATATTGATATAAAATTTGTCAAATTTGGACGTGGCATTCAAAAGTTATGAATTAAAAAATTCAAACATCTAATAGATCTAATTCAGAAATTTAAAACAAAGAACATGCCACACGACAGTCTCTGGTTGGCTGGTACCGCTTCGCACCGGATCGTGCTTGCGCACCGTTAGATCTAACTAAAACGCGCGGCTCAGATCTATTCTTACCCCTTCGGCTATGATCTATCGCATCCACTAGATCTAAATCGAACGGCTCTCAGCGACTGACCAACAAGTGGCGGCGCTGGCGGCGGCGACAGGCGGCGGCGCGCTCTAGCTGCAAGCTTGCCGGCGAGCTAGGTCGCCCGGGGAGGTGTGAGGATGCTCACCAGAATCGCCGTGATGAGGCGAAGCTCGACGTGTGCTCGGTTGGCGAAGGGGCGCTCAGAGTCGTCGTGGATTGCTCGTCGGAGAAGTCCTTGGCGACAGATGCTTCTATTCGTCGATGTTGGCGACGCTCTAGGCCACGCTAAGACGAGATAAGGGTGCAGTTAGATGCGCAGGACACTGGGGATCTCTTGCGTATCAAACAGAGGAAGAGGGGAAGCTGGGACTTACAGGGAACGGTCGCCGGAGTTCGAGCAGAGGGTGGCGGAGCTCAGTCGTTGATGTTGCCAAGGCTACAGATCATGCGCGAGCAAATGGAGAGTGTCAGTAGGTGCGCACGGAGATGTAGAACAAGCCAGTATGAACCATAGGTATAGGGGAGCACGGTGCTCACCGGAATTCGACGACGAACTCGTCGGAGCAGAGTGCGTCCAGAGAGAAATTCGAGCAGCCTGGTGGCTCCGGTGAGGTGTGGTTTGGGGAAAAGGAGGAGGGCGGCATGGTGCTTAACTAGGCGAGGACGGGGGAATGAATTACTCAGGCATTGAACGGGAATTGAAGCCGCGAATTAAACAGGAAACGCCCGACGTGATTTGGGGACGAACCAGTCGCTGGGGGTGGAGACGAAGACAACTGTGTGGGTCGCGGTTGTCAGCGAGAGAAAAGAAGAGGGGGTGGGTCCAGACAGTCAGCAACTCTGTGGGTGTGGGTGTGAGTAAAGAAAAACAATTCGCGGGAGGGGGTTACTGGGCTAGCTGGGTCGAGTTGGGCTGGGTTGGGCCAGATTGGCTGTTTGCTTATTTTTTTCCTCTTTACTCCTTTTCTTTTTCTGTTTGATTTTCTAGGAATGGTTTTCAAACTCTATTTCAAACAAGTTTGATTTCAAATCTTCTCTAGATTTTTAAACAGTGAACTTAGTATTCAAATGTGTGTTAAACACTACTGTTTACTCAAAATCACTTTGATCATTTGAAAATAAAAATAAAACCAAGCCTTAATGTGATATAAACCATAGGCATAATATTGGTTTTATTTTCACACTCTGTTTTGAAAACTTTGCTCAAGCTTTGGAAAGTACTTAAGTTTGAATTCAAAACATTACTGAACAAAACAAGTACTCTTCTCATTAGAAAATAGCACTAAGGCTAGAGCATACTTACATAAAATAATGAGCAACATATGCTCCTGTTTTGAAATGGTTTTGAAAATAGAACTCTAAATCATCATGGATGCATGGATGATATGCATGGATTTTGAGACATGATTTTAGGGATGTTACAAATCTAACCCCCTTAAGGTGAATCTCGCCCTCGAGATTCGGGTTGGCTAGCAAATAGGTGAGGGTGGTCTTTCCGAAGATCATCTTCTCTTTCCCAAGTTGCTTCTTCTTTGGAATGATGGTTCCATTGAACTTTGCAGAATTTGATAGTCTTAGTCCGAGTAACTCTTTCTGCAGTCTCAAGAATCTTGATAGGTTTCTCCTCATAAGTGAGATAACTCTCCCATTGGACCTCTTCCAAAGGTATAGTATCCTTCAAAGAAGTCTGTTCCATCTCTGGATGGCATTTCTTAAGCTGACTCACATGGAACACATTATGAACAGCTGACAAAGACTCTGGCAATTCAATCTCATAAGCTACTTCTCCCTTACGACTCAGAATCTTTGAATGGTCCAACATATCTTGGGGCCAATTTACCCTTGACACCAAACCTCTTCACCCCACGAAGTGGTGACACTCTAAGATAAGCTCTATCACCTACTTCATAGATGACTTCTCTACGCTTAGGATCTGCGTAGCTCTTTTATCGGGACTGTGATATCTTCAATATGTCCTTGACTAGCTTGACTTTCTCTTCAGCCTCTTTGATTAGTTCTGGTCCGAACAAACTTCTTTCTCCCACACCATTCCATAGCAATGGGGTGGTACACTTTCTCCCATAGAGAAACTCAAATGGTGCCATCTCAATACTAGCTTGATAGCTGTTATTATAAGAGAATTCTGCGTAAGGCAGACTTTCATCCCAAATGGCTCCATAGTCTAGAGCACATGCTCTCAACATATCTTCAAGAATCTGATTAGTACTTTCCGTCTGTCCATCAGTCTGAGGATGAAAAGCAGTGCTGAATTCCAACCTCGTTCCTAATGACTCATGTAACTGCCTCCAAAAATGAGAAGTGAATTGAGTTCCCCTATCAGACACAATACTCTTGGGTACTCCATATAGATCTTGTCTAACTTAGCACTGGTATAAGTTGTCTTCACGGGTATAAAATGAGCCACTTTAGTCAAGCGATCCACTACTACCCAAATAGAATCATATCCTGACCTGGTCCTTGGCAATCCGGTGATGAAATCCATACCAATCTTGTCCCACTTCCAATCAGGAATAGGTAGTGGTTGTAACAATCCTGCTGGTTTCTGATGTTCCGCTTTCACTCTACTACATACATCACACAAAGCAATATGTTCGGCGATGTCCTTCTTGAGATTATTCCACCAAAATCTTTCCTTCATATCCATGTACATTTTGGTGTTACCCGGATGAATAGAATATGGTGAGTTGTGTGCTTCTTGTAATATCAGTTTCCGAAGCTCCGGATCTTGTGGAACACAGATACGTTTTCCATGCCATAAAGTACCCTGTTCGTCTTCATGGAATCCTTTGGCTTTTCCCTTGCCAATCTTTTCCTTAATATCTTCAATTTCCTTATCTGTCTTTTGGGCTTCTTTGATCTTGTCCAGCAAAGTGGGTTGAACATCCAAAGACATGAGATGTCCCTCAGGCACAATCTCCAATCTGAGATCTCTAAATTGGGCACACAGATCATCTGGCAATTCTCCCTTAGTAAGGCCATTCACAAAAACCTTACGGCTTAGAGCATTCGCTACAACATTTGCTTTACCGGGGTGGTATTGCAAACTCAAGTCATAGTCCTTGATGAGTTCTAGCCATCTCCTTTGTCTCATGTTAATTTCTTTCTGGGTGAAGATATACTTCAAACTCTTATGATCTGTGAACACTTCACATCGCTTTCCCAAAAGATAATGTCTCCATGTTTTGAGTGCATGGACAACAGAGGCTAACTCTAAATCATGAGTAGGGTAGTTTACTTCATGAGTTTTGAGTTGTCT
Organism: Avena atlantica; assembly: GCA_910589765.1. Classification (NCBI taxonomy): domain Eukaryota; kingdom Viridiplantae; phylum Streptophyta; class Magnoliopsida; order Poales; family Poaceae; genus Avena; species Avena atlantica. The sequence continues at coordinate 178,013,655 of OU342738.1, read as the reverse complement.
TGAGGCATAAGCTACAACTTTTCCTTCTTGCATAAGAACTGCACCTAATCCATGATGAGATGCATCACAATATACTTGGAAATCTTTCTCCAAATCTGGCAAACATAAGACTGGTGCTGTCACTAGTCTCTTCTTCAATTCTTGAAAGCTGAGTTCACAACCTTCAGACCAAGCAAATTTCTTGTCCTTCTTTAGAAACTCAGTCATTGGCTTAGCTATCTTGGAGAAATTTTCAATGAACCTTCTGTAGTATCCTGCCAATCCAAGGAAACTACGAATCTCTTTTAATGACTTGGGAGATTCCCATTCAGTTACAGCTGAAACTTTAGCAGGATCAACTGCTACACCATCTCCTGACACAACGTATCCAAGAAATCCAACTTCATTCAACCAAAACTCACACTTGCTGAATTTGGCATACAACTTATGCTCTCTAAGTTTCTCAAGTATCAAACGCAAATGTCCTTCATGCTCTTCTTTGCTCTTGGAGTAGATCAAAATGTCATCGATGAAAACGACAACAAACTTATCAAGGAATTCCATGAACACCTTGTTCATCATATTCATGAAGTATGATGGTGCATTGGTCAAACCAAATGGCATCACGGTATACTCATACAATCCATACCTTGTGGTGAAAGTTGTCTTAGGTATGTCTTGTTCCCTTATCTTGAGCTGGAAATAACCTGATCGGAGATCAATCTTTGATAACACACAAGCTCCTTCTAACTGATCAAACAAGTCATTGATTCTTGGCAAAGGGTATTTGTTCTTGATAGTCACCTCATTGAGTGAACGGTAATCTATGCATAACCTTTGACTTCTATCTTTCTTTTCCACAAACAAAACTGGTGCTCCCCAAGATGAACAATTTGGTTGGATAAATCCTTTCTGCAACTGTTCTCCAAGTTGTTTCTTGAGTTCTTTCAGTTCATCAACTGACATCTTATACGGTCTCTTTGCTATAGGTCCAGATCCTGGTAGCAAATCAATGATAAATTCCACATCTCTATCTGGTGGCATTCCCGGCAATTCTTCCGGAAACACATCCGGATATTCTCTCACAATTGGCACACTGTCTATGCTGACCCCCTTAAGAGAATTTAGCTTACTCCTTTTCGATTCAAAGTTGGTCTTGAATCTGATCCTTTTGTTTTCTAGAGTTGTGAGTGATATAGTATGGTTGGCACAATCTAGTACTCCCTTGTGCTTAGTCATCCATTCCATTCCCAAATTAACATCCAATCCTTGGGAATTTAGGATCATCAGGTTAAAGGGAAACTTATACTTTCCAAACTCTATGACTAGATCATGACATCCTGAATTCACTATCATTTCTCCGCCAGGAGAACTTACTTTTATAGGACACACAATAATTTCTACTGGTAGTTCATTTCTTTCAACAAATGCTCTTGATATGAATGAATGAGATGCACCAGTATCAAAGAGAACAAATACTGGAACAGAATTGAGTTTGAACTTACCAGCAACAACATCAGGTTCCTCATAGATTTCTTCCACATTGATGTGGTTCACTTGTCCCTTTTGAAAAGGGTTGGGCTTGTTGGGTCCTTCAACTTTCTTTTCTAGGCATTCATTTGCATAATGACCCATATTCTTGCACTTGAAACATTCAACCTGACTAAGATCCTTCTTGACAGGCTGGCTTCCACTTCCACTTCCACTGTGGTGGATCTTATATCCACCCTTGTTATTCTTGTACTTATCGTTGTCATGACTACGGTGGTGCTTGTTGTCATGATAACGGTTGTGGTTGTGGTGCTTGTTGAATTTCCCATGCTTGTGGGATCCAGAACTCCCACTGTCATCATAATAGGAACGCTTGTGAGACGATCCCGAGCTGTGCTTGTCAGAGTGCTTTCTCTTCCTGCTTTCAACTTGTTTCATCTTGCTCTCCAAAATAGCAGCCTTGTCACAAAGAGACTGGTATGTGGGAACATAGGCCACAGCTAACTGCAGGTTCAATTCATCATTCAGCCCTTCAAGGAACTTTTACTTCCTCTTAGCATCAGTGTCAACTTCATCCGGTGCATATCGCGCCAGATTGTTGAACTCCTCAATATATTCAGCCACGCTGCGGTGGCGTTGCTTCAAGTTATGGAACTCTTTCTTCTTCAAACTCATCACTCTGGATAAGATGTGAGCAGTACGGAAACCATCTTCAAAGATAGCCCATGTCACATCCTCAATGGGAGTGGTGATCTGGAAGTTATCCCACCAAGTGGCTGCTGGTCCTTCCAACAAATGAGCTGCAAATCTGAATTTTTCTTCATCAGTACAGCCAACAGTTACCAAGTCCTTGTTCACAGAGCGTAGACAATCATTGGCCACCATAGGATCAGTAGTTCCTGAGAACTTTGTTGGCCTCAGTCTCAAGAACCTGGTAAGCATGTCAAAACCCGGTGGGTTGTTCTGATTGTTGTTGTTGTTGTTATTGTTGTTGTTATTATTGTTGTTGTTGTTGTTGTTGTTGTTGTTCTGATTCTGGATGAATGTAGTCATCATTTGCATCAGATGAGTCTGAGCTGTCATCATTTGCTGCATCTCAGGAGTGATGTTGTTGTTGTTGGGGTTGGGATTGGCATGTCGGGGAGGCATCTGTGGTTTTCAATAAGGATAAGAATGAGATACCCATAGATGCTAACATGCACAATACATCGCATAACAAATCACAATCATGCATCATAGTAATAAAAGTTCAAAAACATAGAAAACAAGTTCTGAAAAGTAAACACACCAATAGCAAGCCATCCACATGTTGGATGGTCATTGCGACTCAATAAACAAAGACATGATAAATAAAGGTAAATGAGTAGTCATCACTACTCCTCGGCATCAACCTCCTCACAACAAATGTAAGACCTGCATTCTCCATAGCGGTCTTGTATTCCTCGACATTGGTGGTCAAGGTCTCTACTTTGGCTTTGAGAGCCCTCTTCTGTAAACGAAGCCTCTCAATCACCGTCTGTTGATGCTCGAGCTCGAAGTCCTTGGCCTCTAGTTCTGCAGTCATGTCTCGAATCCTCTTGTTCCTATCTTGTACTCGCTTCTCTTGACTCTTGAACTTTCTATCCTGACTCTCAAACTTAGCCTCCATCTCCTTGACTATCTCATCTTGCTCCGCGAAGAGCTTGTCCTTCTCACGAAGCTGCACCTGGAGTTCATCATTGCTGAGCATGACGTTGGTCCTATCAGTGTCTATGTGCCTAAGAAGAACCTCTAAGTCCTAGAGGTATAGGCGAATCGGCTCTGCCGTCTCTCTCGAAGTATCCTCAAAGTCAATGGCCTCACCATCATCATCACGCCTACCAAAGGTGTGGAAGTGAGTACCTCTAACCTCTCGAGAGTGTCTCCCTAGTAAACGTCCAATCAAATCCTGCATGACTACTTCTAGGCCTCTCTCCTTGTCATCATGCATGAGCTTGAAGATGATGTCCTCCGTGGCTGGCTCAGTCTGGCGTCCTGGCTGATTAACCTTGAAGCCCCAAAGATCATTCCTCTCAAACTTGGTGAGGGGAAGCATCATGATAGTAGGAAGAGGGAGATTGAGCAGACTAGTGAGCTCAATAATATGAGTGACAAAACGAGTTCCCTTTAACTCTTCAGCCGTGCTGATAGTAACATTAGGCATCTATTTAATAAGATAGAAAAAGTTAGAATCAACACAATTTAAGACAAATCACAAGACAAGGCATCACATGCATAACTTTGGAAATCAAAACACACAAGTCATGGCATACATGGATCCATTACAAACAACCAAGGTTCAACTTATTTTAAAAAACATTTGGAAAATAAAATGATAAGTGTGGTGGTCCAACTAATGTGGTACATTACAATCCCATCTCACTTGCCAAGTTGGCTAACAGGGCATCCCTAGAGGCAATCTGTTTGTCTAGATCACAAGACTCCATTTCTAAGTCTATGATGTCCTTCCTTAAGCTTTGGTTGGTAGCCTCTAAATCTTGGGTATGCTTCTTTTCTTCCCTAAGGTCATTCTGGGTGTTAAGCATTCTGCACTTGATTCTATCACCAAGTTCTTTGATGGCCCTCCAAGCTGCATCCCTTGCTGAATCAAAGAATGTGGTGTGCATCACTGAGTTGGTGACCATGCACAATCCTGAGTCCTTGTGGTTGTCTTCCTTGTTTTTATACAAGTGAAGTTGCACCCACCAGTACTCAACTCCTTCATCCATCACAGGAAACCCTTTATACACAGCTGCACCATGTATTCCCATGGCAACCATGAGGTCCTTGAGAGCCTTGGGGAACTCTGTCTCACATTCCAAAGTCATAGTCATGAGTGGTCCCTTCTTCACGGCTTCGTTGATGGAGTTCATCTACAAATAGAGATGAGAAAGAAGATTAGAAAAGTTTACGAGAAGAAAAGACAAGTGTGGAAGTTGTTGAATTTTTTTCCTTAGTGGTTTCCAATCCTAGGGTCATAATCCTACAGGCAACACAGTGCTCTGATACCATCTGTAAGATCCCTCCTTTGTAAAGGAAAGGATCCCTGTGATTGCAATGCTAGTCCCTGGATCAATGCTAGCATCCACAGTTTAAGATGTAGTACACAGAAACAAAGGTCATTATTACATATCATTCCGCAGACAAACATAGTCTTTTACAACTCCATGGCCACAGGCCTAATACAAGAGTCCAAATATATAATAAGATATATAAGTCTTCATCTTCATGTGCCACAGGCAAGCATGTTGAGTGTAGACTCATGACTCCTAATCATCATCAGAATATCCTGCAACATCACAAGTTGCATCCACAGTGGGTGAATACATTGGAATAGTATTGGCAAGTGATACCATAGTAGAATATTGGTGGACTAAACTCTATATGCATTTTGGCTAAGTATATCTTAGGCTTGCTTTGCTAAAAATAGGTTTTGCCTATTAGTTGAAATCACTAAGTTTTTCTTTGATAAAATCTTTCCCAAGGAACCACCAATAGACATTGGGGTCCTTCACCCTTGTTCAACCACAAGTTTTTACTTAGAAATTGGGATGAGGAGATTCTTGATAGCTTCCATGTCTTGATGCTCAAGTTGTCCAATACCAGGGACATGGCTAAGTACTTAGATTCTTCCATCTGAAGTGGTTGTGCACTTTCCCCACAAGACTTGATTTTCACCAAGACAGGACCTTTCAGAAGCCTTCCCTTAGACCAAATGGACGCGTTCCAACCTATCATCCCACTACCACCAACTGTCCAAATGGCTAAGTTATTGCAACCTATGTGATCCAGGCAGAGCCCATATTGCCAAGTGGCTGCACTAGAAGCTTCTTAACATTTGGCCTCTCAAATCCCTTTGTTCCTGGGTGGCTTTCCACAAGTGAGATACACAAGGTAAACCATAGAAATGGGCCTTGTGTAACCACTCAACATAACCCATTCTTTCCTTTCCACCCAGGTGTTTCATTCACTTAGTTGTTTTATTAAACAAAAACATAGTCCAAAGACTTAGAAATATTTATTCATAGCATGAATATAACCACCCTTGGTTGCTACTAGCTAGACTAAGCATGGCATTGATAAGACTTAGAAATATTTCTAGCAATTCTACAACTACTAGGATTTCCCAAGCATAGCATATAGATCAAAATAACCATGCAAGACTAGCAAAATATTTCTAATGCAAAGTTGAAAAACTTAGGAATAAAATCATGAAGCACCACTTTCCTTAGTAGTTTGGAGAGTAGCTACAATCCTCACAATCACAATCACTATTTGCACCAAAATCTACACATAAAATAATAGCACCAAAATCACATACATAATAAATACAAGCAAAAATATATGGATGCATGCATAATGCCAAGTGATGATTTTCTACACCAAACAAGACAAGTGCACAGTACTGATTCATAAACAAGTTCAAAACTTGCCAAACAAACTTTATTTGAACATTAAAACATTTCCCAAATAATTATTATACACAAAATAGGCCTACACATGTTTCTGTAAAACAACCATTTTAAAAGAGGAAAAACATTAAACACATTGCATAGTTGGAAAGGATTTTCTCTCCTGATTCCATTGATATAGAATTTGTCAAATTTGGACGTGGCATTCAAAAGTTATGAATTAAACAAATTCAAACAACTAATAGATCTAATTCAGAAATTTAAAACAAAGAACATGCCACGCGACAGTCTCTGGTTGGCTGGTACCGCTTCACACCAGATCGTGCTTGCGCACCACTAGATCTAACTAAAACGCGCGGCTCAGATCTCTTCTTACCCCTTCGGCTATGATTTATCGCATCCACTAGATCTAAATCGAACGGCTCTCAGCGACTGACCAACAAGTGGCGGTGCTGGCGGCGGCGACAGGCGGCGGCGCGCTCTGGCTGCAAGCTTTCCGGCGAGCTAGGTCGCCCGGGGAGGTGTGAGGATGCTCACCAGAATCGCCGTGACGAGGGGAAGCTCGACGTGTGCTCGGTTGGCGAAGGGGCGACGGATGCTTCTGTTCGTCGACGTTGGCGACGCTCTAGGCCACGCTAAGACGAGATAAGGGTGCAGTTAGATGCGCAGGACACTGGGGATCTCATGCGTATGAAACAAAGGAAGAGGGGAAGCTGGGACTTATGGGGAACGGTCGCCGGAGTTCGAGCAGAGGGTGGTGGAGCTCAGTCGTTGACGCTACCGAGGATACAGATCATGCGCGAGCAAACGGAGAGTGTCGGTAGGTGTGCACGGAGATGTAGAACAAGCCAATATGAACCATAGGCAGAGGGGAGCGCGGTGCCCATCGGAATTCGACGACGAACTCGTCGGAGCAGAGGGCGTCCAGAGAGAAATTCGAGCAGCCTGGTGGCTCCGGTGAGGTGTGGTTTGGGGAAAAAGGAGGAGGGCGACATGGTGCTTAAGTAGGCGAGGACGGGGGCGTGAATTACTCAGGCATTGAACGGGAATTGAAGCCACGAATTGAACAGGAAACGCCCGGCGTGATTTGGGGATGAACCAGTCGCTGGGGGTGGAGACGAAGACAGCTGTGTGGGCCGCGGTTGTCAGCGAGAGAAAAGAAGAGGGGGTGGGTCCAGACAGTCAGCGACTCTGTGGGTGTGGGTGTGAGTAAATAAAAACGATTCGCGGGAGGGTGTTGCTGGGCTAGCTGGGTCGAGTTGGGCTGGGTTGAGCCAGATTGGCTGTTTGCTTATTTTTTTCCTCTTTACTCCTTTTCTTTTTCTGTTTGATTTTCTAGGAATGGTTTTCAAACTCTATTTCAAACAAGTTTGATTTCAAATCTTCTCTAGATTTTTAAACAGTGAACTTAGTATTCAAATGTGTGTTAAACACTACTGTTTACTCAAAATCACTTTGATCATTTGAAAATAAAAATAAAACCAAGCCTTAATGTGATATAAACCATATGCATAATATTGGTTTTATTTTCACACTTTGTTTTGAAAACTTTGCTCAAGCTTTGGAAAGTACTTAAGTTTGAATTCAAAACATTACTAAACAAAACAAGTACTCTTCTCATTAGAAAATAGCACTAAGGCTAGAGCATACTTACATAAAATAATGAGCAACATGTGCTCCTGTTTTAAAATGGTTTTGAAAATAGAACTCTAAATGATCATGGATGCATGGATGATATGCATGGATTTTGAGACATGATTTTAGGGATGTTACATGGATCCTTTGAAAATATCTACTTTGGATAAAACCTATGAAGGTTTTAATCCCACTATTTTTGAGCTTGATAGAAATTATGTGTTGGTAGCTCATGAAAAGCATGCTTTATGTGATAGTTATATTGTTGAGTTTATTCATGAGGCTACTGAAAATTATTTTGAGAGAGGGAAACATGGTCTTATGTATATCAACAATATTAAGTTCCCTCTCTCTATGTTGAAAATTTTGAAGTTGCACTTGATTTGCTTTCCTATGATTGTTTCTTTGTGCTTTCATGACTTGTTCCTTTACAAGATTCCTATGCATAGGAAGTGGGTTAGACTTAAATGTGTTTTGAATTTGCTTCTTGATGCCCTCTTTTACTTCAATTCATATTTTTTATGTGAGCATTTTCTCAAGCTATCAAGCCTAACTTAAAGGCGTTAAAGAAAAGTATTTGTTGGGAGATAACCCAAGAGTTTCCTTGAGTCTTGGAAGTTATTACTTCAGTAATAACCTCTCATTATCCTTTTTGTTTGCTTTTTGTGCCAAGAATAACCTCTAATGATAGGGAAGTAAGATTTGGGGAGTTGCTGTCCTGAAACAGATTTCTTTCCTCAACCAAAAAATTCGTGAGGAGGCTCTGTAACTCGGAGTGAGCTGAAAATTTACGAATAAGTCCCCTAGTATGTTAGATAACTTCCGTTAGTTCAACACTTTTCTATTTGAGCAACATAAGATGTTCAAAAAAATCGGATTCTACCTACTGGTCTGTTTTGACAGATTTCTGCCATTATTTGCATTTGCTTCTTATTGATTCCTTTTTGAGTTATCTTCAGGTAAATTGAGCTTTTTGAAGGAGTGACTACATTAGCTTGTGTTTTTAGTGAAAATCCTTGATGTTACAAAGCTTTACCAGTGGTCTAATATCTTTTGAATAAACTAATGTTGCTAATGAAGATTGTGTGAAGTTTTGTATGAAGGAAAAATTCCAGGTGTAGAGAGAGAATTATGCAATGAGATGAAGAATGGAAAAAAGCTCAAGCTTAGGTACGCTACCATGGTGTCACCCCAAGAAATATCCAAGAGGTACAAGCTTCAAAGCTTGGGGATGCCCAAGGCATCCCCTTCTTCATCAATAAAAAGTTCAGGTCTATCTAGACACTTCGTTTTTATTGTTTTATGCACAGTTGTGTTGTTCTTGGAGCATCTTAGTTTTCGTTTGATTTTCTTGGTTTGTTTAGTTTGCTTGAATAAAGTAGTTTGGACCCCCGTTCTCACTGTGCAAGTAAGGTTGCTTGGTGTTGGAAAGGAGTAGTAAGTTCTTGCTTGAAGTGCAAGAGGAGCTTGCATTGACTGTGACTTAGACTTTAGCATGACATGCTAGGTGTTGTTTTAGCATTATGCTTAGTGATTATTGTTGTAGCATGTCTTGTTCCAAACAATTGGGATTGCTTAGTGTGCCTTGAAGAAATTATGCGTTGTTTTAGCATGCAAAAGCATAGTATTGTGGTATTCTCCTTTGATGTTTTGCTTGGGTTGACTTGGCACATGCTCACACCATGTTATGACTATGACAAGTAAACATTAGCCTCTATGATCATTTAGTTCTTGACTTGTAGTACCACTCTTTGATTTGATTAGTTTGCTTTGTTGCATTCCATGATTTTGGCCATTATTGCTCTCTTAGTTGGTTGCTCCCAGTCTTTTGCTAGCCTCCACTTGTATGAGTAAGTTCTACTCATGCATCTAACTCCCAAGAAACCAAGTTATTCCAAAGTGTCCACTATAAACTCCTATACATGGTGTGTTACATCATTCCAAGTACATTCTTGTTTTCAACTATCTTCCAATAAAAAACTATTTTGTTATGTGAAAATTAGTGATTAAAGCCCTCACGAACTTGATGGCACACTTTATTCTTTGCCCCTAATAAAATTGAACCATTGTGACAACTTTGTTGTATATGCTTGCACTTATAAGTTGGAATTAGCAGAACCATGTTGTCAGAGGGAACGTTTTCAACATTGCACTTGTACTTTGTACTCAGTTGATATCATGTTCTTTTGTCTATGGATGTCACCGATGTGAAATAAATAGGGAACTTGTAAGTCCATGGAGTTTGTATTCTGTGTTAGAGAAACGCCTAGGCCGCTAGCCTAAGCCATGCCTAATCATGGTGGAAACTTGCAGCATCACCATAGTGATCTATCTATGAATCATCCTTAATAAAAAGCTATGCATATGGGAAATAAAAAGATTGCTGAGATGCTCATTGTCTGCTTGCCTTGTCATTTTGGTTATGGGAAAGCTCCTGTACCATGTGCAAGGGGTACCCCGTTGGCGGTTCTCAATGATATGCAAATACTTACAGTGACAAGAACTTACCTGGACCCAAAGTTGAGTATGCATGAGGTATGTCCCTCGTATTCAAGGGGCATGAGATTGCCAACTTATACTTTGTCAAGCATATACTCCAGCTTTGCCACTTTAACCTTAACCACTTCAAGATGCTTATGATAGGGGCAATGAGGGCTGAAAGCTAACAAGTACCATAATTTTTGGAAGCTCTTTTTGAAACTTGTAATCTCTGCTTCCTTTACAAAAAGGCCTTTATTCCACCATTATTTGAGTCTCCGCCTTCTACCTTTAGGCACCATTAAGAGAGCATAGTTGTCATTTTGTGTGCAGTGTTCCAAAGCTTATTAATTGATGCATATTGTGTTATTACTTGCTCTTGTGATACTTGTTTCTAGTCACCCTTGTGAACTTTGTAGATGTCCTTTTCATCTATTTGGTACTCTATGAGGGACAAGCTGATTGCCACTATGCTATGATTTCTGCATTGTGAAACAAATAAACGTTTTTCAATGCATGTTATTCATGATCTTTGTTTGTAGCATGTCATGTTGCATGCATAGTTACTATGTCCTACTGTTAGAACTCCATCTTTCATGCACATTTTTAGAGTTCTTTGATCCCAGCTTTCAATTCTTGCAAATGGTTGGATCTTTGTGAGGGTGCATGTCACCTCAAAAAATATTCTTTTTATCACTTACCTACTCGAGGACGAGAAGGAGTTAAGATTGGGGATACTGATACGTCGAAAACGTATCTATAATTCTTGATGCTCCATGCTTGTGTAGTATCTACTTTGCTTTACTTATCCACACTTTGAGGTGCTTTTTACATGTTTTCTGGTACTAACCTACTAACAAGTTGCAACAGTGCCAGATCCCTGTTCTCTGCTGTGTTTGGTTTCAGAAAAGTTAGTAACAAAATATTCTCGGAATTGGACGGGACAAAGGACAAAGTCAATTACTTTTCGTGGGGAACAAGAAGTCCAAAGGAGAGCCGGGGAGGCCAGACCCACCCCAAGCACGGGTGGGCCCAGCCCCGCGCTTGGCTAGGGTTTGCTTGCCCTGGCGGCCGCCTTGGTCTCCCCCTTCGCCTATAAGAAGCCCCCAATGCAGAAACCCTGAGTACCCGATCAGAAATCCACGAAACCGTCTATAGCCGCCGTCACCATCGTCCCTAGATCGGGGGGATATGAAGTTCTTCCCGGCACCCTGTCGGAGGGGAGATCATCCAGGAGGCCTTCTCTCCAGTATGATGCGTGAGTAGTTCCACCTTGGACTATGGGTCCATGTAGTAGCTAGATGGTTGTATCTCCCCCTTTGTGCTTTCATGTATAGATCTTGTGAGCTCCGTTCATGATCAAGATCTAATCTATTTGTAATCATGCATGTTGTGTTTGCGGGGATCCGATGGATATTGAGATTATTATGTTGGTTTGATTAATGGTTTTGTCTTTATGATTCTATCATGTCTGTGTTGTTTGTGATCTTGCATGATCTCCGTTGTTAATAGCTATCTTGGCCAAGTAGTTTCTAGTGACTCCAAGAGGGGGTATTTATGCTCGATAGTGGGTTCATGCCTCTAGTTTCCAAGGGAAGTGACAATATCCTCTTCGGTTGTATATGTGCTATTGCTACTAGGGAGAAAACAACGGTCTCTTGTTCATGGAACATGTGGACTGTTTACCTTACACACTTTGCTTAAAGCAGTTGTCTGTTGCTTGCAACTTAGTACTGGAGGTGGTTCGGATGATAACCTGAAGGTGGACTTCTAGTCATAGATGCAGTTGGATGGTGGTCTATGTATATTGTTGTATTTCTCAATCAACCTCATAGGATCTTTCTGACTAGTAATTGCATTGTTATGCCTTGCTCAGTTCCTGTCAATTGTCCTGCTGTAATTTGTTTACCCTTCATGCCATGTTGTTTATCTAAGGAGAGCACCTCTAGTGAACTATGGACCCCGGTCCAATCTTTACCATTGATACATCTTCCACTGTTACTTGTTTACTTGTTGCAAACCATTACCTTCCACACCATACGTTTAATCCTTTGTTACAGCAAACCGGTGAGCTTGACAACCTCACTGATTTGTTAGGGAAAAGTCTTGAGTTTGTGTTGTGTAGGTCCCCGCGTTGCTTGCAACACATGTGTGACATTTCCTTCCTCCTTCTGGTTCGATAACCTCGGTCGCAACTGAGGGAAAACTTGTTGCTTGCTGCTTCACACCTTGCTCTTGGGGTTCCCAACAGGCTCCACATCAACATGCACCATCATGGCGATCTAAAGCAATAAAAATAGAGAAATAGAAAAACAAAAGACCGCCGTCTTCACGAGATCCCAAAGAGGGCATCCACACACTTCATAATAATCAACAAAAGCAATTTTCCTGAAACTCAAGCACACGGTTAGATCACAATTGGATTGTCATCATCACGAAAATAACATGGGAAAATATAGTCCTATCAATCTCCCCCTTTTTGGTGTTTGATGACAATCCCAAAGATTTGCATGAGAAGGAGCAGTCTTTGCAATGGAGGGAACAAGCTCCCCCTATATGTGTGCAAGGTAGAGATAAAGCTCTAAGGACAAGATTAGCACATATACAAGGAGGCTCCCCCTTTCTATTGCAAAGATAGAACATGTGCAAGGGAAAGACAAGATAGAGATCATACCGTTGCACCAAACACATGTGGTGGAGACAATAGAAGAAATAATATCAATGAAGATTATGAATGCTCCACCACCATATACACATGCCCATAAGCCAACAACAATAATACTAAACACTAGGCATACCATAGCATAACATACCACATAGTCTCATACAAATAACATGGTCCACAAGCACAAATAGGTCCACAAGCACACACAAATAACTAAGAGAGTTCACGAGGGAGAAAAGATCAAAGATATGAACGAACTCGCGACTCGGCCCATGAAAATCCCGTGAGCAACCTAATAGACATATTTCTCCCCCTTTGGCATCGAGACACCAAAAAGGAAGAAAGATCACTCTAATCGCCCCAACCATGAATAGGAGGAGGAGAAGGCTCGGGGTCCCAAAAGGCATTGTTCCACGCAGGCGGGGAACCGGTGACTTCCTCCTCGGACTCATCCTCAGACCACTGGCAGTTGTCGCGAATCCACTGATCCCTGGGAGCAGCGACGGAGCTAGTGACTGGAGAGCAAGGAATGTTGAGAACCGACATGATAACCTTCTGATGCTGAGCACTGTGTCGCTGATCAACATAAGACGGATACTCTCGATTCTATAGAAAGCAGAAAGTATTCTTCACCTTTCCTAGCAGCTTCTTGGCCCAAGACGGATGCCTCTGAAGAGAAGGACCACCAGCACTAGAGCCACCACGAGAAGAAGAGGGACCACCAGCATCAGCACAAGCCTTCCGGAGAGCTTCTTCCTTTTCTTCTTGGGACCGAGGCTTATTGTGTTTGCTCACACGCAGCTTCTTCTCCTCATGAATGGTGATGGTGCCCTGAGAGAAACGCGTGCCAGTCACTTCAAGCCACTTGGCATTGATGAGAGTCTGAATGTATGGAGCATACGGGCAGGAGCGCTTGTCAATAATGGCTTGCCAGATCACAGTGTAGATGAAGTGCATGACATCCATCTTCCTGTCAGAGTCACGGAGAAGGTAAGTCTGATACATGAGGTCAACTTGATATGCATGAAACTAATCAAAGTTGCCGGCCTTTGGAGAGATGGTGTTCAAGTAGACCCTGCGCATGATGTCATAGACTGGCTGAAGATGGTTCACATAACCACAAGTGCCCCATCCTTCAATATAGAGAGGCTCCAAGACCTCGGGAGCAGCAGCCTGAGCGGTATGAACACGCCATCCATTTTCCTCCTTGCCAGGCAAGATAGGATAGCCAAGGAGAGCAGCAAACTCGGACCATTTGGCGGTAAGCGACACACTTTTAGTCATCCACTTCAAAACCCCATCAGTAGAACTCATCTCCATGTGAAGAGTAGTGTAGAACTGGGCAATAGCACCCTCATCATAATTCTGCCAATGCTCCATGATAGGAACCAGCCCAAACCTTCGGCAAATGTCAGGAGCTTCGCCAAAGTATGCAATCTTGTCTTCCATGTGAGCCACGTTGATGTATTTCTAAGGAGAAATGACAAACTTGGTCTTGGTAGCATAGATCTCAGCAAAAATCTGTTCTTGACGATAGTTGTGGAAGAGAGGATCCAAGCAAAGACGGTCACGAGGAACAAGATAAGGATCCACATGCCTAAAAGCAGAGTAGGCCTTCTGATTCCACTTAGAAATCTTGGCCTTGGATTTGTCAGGCCCGGTGGCAGTGGCCTTCTGAGATGCAAGAACAGGCTGCTTACCCTCAGCAACAGCAGCACGACGAGCAGCCGCAGACTTATGACGGGCAGTCTGAGTGGATGGACACACAACCTCAACATCGTCATCATCAATCTCAGGAAGAATATCAGAGGAAGGTCGACGGGTGCGCTTGCCTTTGCGGGTACCACCTTGCCCTGAGAAGAAAGCAAAAGAGTAGGGATGGAAGGTGGGGTAAGTGCACAAGTTCGAAAGAAGAAACAAAAGGAGATTAGAAAAATACAGTCATGGAATCTTTTACTGTGCGTCGAAACTTCCGCTGAGCCGTCGGAACTTCCGGTGAAAATGGTCCACCAGAAGTTCCGGTCGTGGCTCACCGGAAGTTCCGGTGAGACCACAAACAGGGTGTTTCAAGCAGAAACTGCCATAGATCTAGATCTACTCGCACATGTATGGATTCCCACGAATGTATTGGACCAATCTACCCTAGCAAGGTTCCCTATGCCTACCAAGATCTCCCAACATGTTCTAGCCAAAGAACTAGCCTAGACAAGGTGAGCCCTAACTCAAGCAATGGTGAGAAAGCAAGATCTCCATTAATGGAGGGAGTTGAGGGAAAATACTGGAGTCCATGGCGGGAGATCGAGGTGGGGAAGGTTCCCACGGAGGAGATCTGAGGAAGGGTGGCCGGAGACGGAGGGACCAGAGCACCTCCGCGGAGTAGGCGTCGCAGGCGGCTGCTCCAAATAAGAAGTGGGTCTTGGGGAAAAGAGGAAGAAGATCCCGTTTTCCACAGGGCCCACTTTATATAGGACAAAGAGCCTCACCGGAAGTTCCGGTCAGTGACCAAAAGTTCCGGTGACGCCAGAAACACTTTCTCAGGACAGGAAGATAACAAGGAAGAACTTGTGCAGGGTATAGAGAGGGCTTGAGGAAAGGAAAGGCTTGGGATAGAGAGCTCAAACTGTGAAGAACTGTAACATCCCTAAAATCATAATTTCAAAGTTTGCATATCATTCATGCATGCATATAGATTTGAGAACAATTTCAAACTCATTCTAGAAAACAGTAGCACAAAGTGCTATGATTTTATGTGAACAGATTCAAATCAAATGGCCATCCCCATTTGAGAAGTTTGATTGATTTTAAACCTAGCTTGTTTGCCTTTCTTATAGAAAGGATTGAGTGTGGTTTTGGACCAAGTTTTACAATTTGGAAATGTTTCAAAAAACCATTTCTCAAATTTTGCAAACCAAGTGCCAAGCCTCTGATATTTTGTTCACCAAGCTTGACCAAACCTTTGCAAAGCAACCACATGATTTTGTGCCCATATTTGAGACTAATGCTCACTGCAAAAATCCCAAGAAGTTTTGAATTCAAATGAAACTTGAATTCATTTGAAAATCAATTCATAAATTGGAAACAGAAAAAGAAAAAAGGAGAAAGAATTAGAAAAGGGCCGGCGCCAGGATTCCAGCCCAACAAAAGAACTGGCCTAGCTAGCCCACCCGGGGCATATCTTTCTCTCTCGCACGCGCCAGCGCACCCACACAGCCACTAACAGCCAGACCCCACCTCCTCTTCGCGCGCTTCGCTGACGAGCGGGCCCTCTCCACGTCGCCCTCGTCTTCCCCAAATCGCGCCCGCGACCACGTCGCCGCTGCAGTGAAGCCGGTAATGGCGCGGCGTAATTGGCCTTTATGCCGCATGCGTTTCCTGTCGCGCCTGGGCCTATTTAATCCCCTCTGCACCGCGAGATTTCCCCCCACTATCCTCGCTCACTCCGCCACCAGGCTGCACGCATTAGCTCTCGAAGCCCCGCTATACCGACGACTTCGGCGATCGATTCCGGTGAGCCTCGACCGCCCCCCTCTCTCTGATTCAAACGAGGATGCTCAGCATGACCTTGTGCACCTGCTGACACCTTTCCTTTGCCTTCTCGTGACCCAGGTTGTCGTCTCCGTCCACGACCGAAACCACCTGTGCCGCCGCCTGACTCCGGCGACCAATTAAGGTAAAACCCGAGCGCCCCTT
This sequence comes from Avena atlantica, assembly GCA_910589765.1. Taxonomy (NCBI): domain Eukaryota; kingdom Viridiplantae; phylum Streptophyta; class Magnoliopsida; order Poales; family Poaceae; genus Avena; species Avena atlantica. The sequence goes on along the minus strand of OU342738.1, from coordinate 177,997,287 downwards.
TCCCCCTCCTTCACGCGAATTTGTTCGCCTGCGTCTCGCGCAACTCTTGATGCCTCTGGTTCGTGCTAGGGCGACACCAAACTTCGGCAACAACCACGACTGCAAGCGACAGATGCCGCCCGCAACTCCGACGAGCCCCTGAGACCGTGCCAGCGCGCCCCTTCGCAAACCAACGCCACCTTGAGCTTCAGCACGCCACTGCGGTTCTGGTAAGCCACTTCCCCCTCTCGCGCGCGACCTAGAATGCTAGCGCCGCCGCTGACTGAGCGCTCCGCCGCTCACTGACGCCGCGCGCCGCCAGGACATGGTCGCATGCTCGAGCGCCGTTGGATCTGGATCCAACGCTTACGATAGAATCACTAATCGAACCGTTATGCTAGATCTTGACCGCGCGTTTTAATTAGATCCTACGGCTCACAAGCGTGATCCGGAGCAAATAGGTATCGGCCAATAGAATTAAGACGCGTGGCTAGGGTTTGAATCAAAAACAGAATTCAAATCAGATTTAGATCCAATTTTCAAATGGCTATAACTTTTGATTCCCACATTAGATTTTTGCAAATTTTATACCGTTGGAATCAGTGAATCAAGGCCTTTCTGAATCTGCAATGTGTTTAACAAATAGTATCTGTTAAAATGACTTTGTATGCAGAAACATGTTTAGGTCCATTTTGAGTATAGTTTTTGTTTAGCAAATAGTTTTAGGGCTAAATAAGTTTAGTTAGCAAAATTTGGGACTTGTTATGTTTCTGTATCATGCACTTGCTTGGTAGAGTTTTCAAAATCATCACTTAGTAATTTCTTGCATGCATGCATTCATATTTTTGATTGTATATAAATTGAGTGTAATTGTATGCTACCAATTTTTGTGTAGATTTTGCTAGTGACTGTGATTGTGAAGAGTGCTACTCTCCCCATTACCAAGGCAAGTGATACTTCATGATATTTCCACCCTTTATTTTGAATAAGCATTAGAATTATTTTTGCTAAGTCTTGCATGCTACTTTTGCCAAATGCTATGTTGGGAAATCCTATGTAGTGTAGAATTGTAGAATTGCTAGGGAATTTTCCTAAGTTAAGTTACTATGCCATGCTTAGCCTAGCTAGTAGAAAACAAGGGTTGGTAAAGTATGTACATGCTATGGTGAAATAATTCTAAGTCCTTTGGGACTCATGCTTTTCTTAATAAAACAACTAAGTCAATGAACTTCCTGGGTGGAATGGGACTTGAATGGTGGTTTTTGGTTGAGTGGTTACACAAGGCCATGGATTTGGCTTGTGTATCTCACTTGTGGTATGCCACCCAGGCACAAAGGGATTTGGAGGCCAAGTGTTGAGAAAGCTTACAGTGCAACCACTTGGCAATATGGGCTCTGCCTTGATCATATAGGTTTCTAGAACTTAGTCACATGGACAGTTGGTGGTAGTGGGAATGATAGGTTGGAGCGCGTCCATTTGACTAAGGAAAGTCTTCTGAAAGGTCCTGTCTTGGGAAACCAAGTCTGGTGGGGAAAGTGCACAACCTCTGCAGATGGAAAATCTAAGTACTTAGCCAAGTCCTTGGAAATGGACAACTTGAGCATCAAGACATGGAAGCTACAAGAATCTCATCACTCCAACTTCTAAGTAAAACTTGTGGGTGAACAAGGGTGAAGGACCCCAATGTCTATTGGTGGTTTCTTGGGAAAGTTTTTGACAAAGAAAAACTTAGCAATTTCAACTAATAGGAAAAACCTATTTTCAAGCAAAGCAAGCCAAGCTACACTTAGCCAAAATGCATATAGAAATATAGTCCACTTAAAATTTACCAAGGTATCACTTGCCAATACTATTCCAAAGTATTGACCCACTGTGGCTGTAACTTGTGATGTTGCAGGTTACTCCGATGATGAGTAGGAGTCATGAGTCTACACTCAACATGCTTGCCTGTGGCACATGAAGATGAGGACTTGTGTTTATTTACTTATTCCATAAACTCTTGTATTAGGCCTTTGGCCCTGAGTTGTAAAAGACTATGTTTTATCTCTGGAATGAATGTAATAAACGACCTTTGTATCTGTGTACTTCATCTTAAACTATGGATGCTAGCATTGATCCAGGGACTAGCATTGCAATCACAGGGATCCTTTCCTTTACAAAGGAGGGGTCTTACAGATGGTATCAGAGCACTGTGTTGCTTGTAGGATTATGACCCTAGGATTGAAAACCACTAAGGAAAAATTTTCAACTACTTCTACACTTGTCTATTCTTCTCGTAAACTTTTCTAATCTTCTCTTTCTCATCTCTATTTGTAGATGAACTCCATCAACGAAGTCGTGAAGAAATGACCACTCATGACCATGACCTTGGAGTGTGAAACTGAGTTTCCCAAAATTCTCAAGGACCTCATGGTGGCAATGGAAGCACATGGTGCAGCTGTTTACAAAGGCTTTCCAGTGATGGATGAAGGAGTGGAGTATTGGTGGGTGCAACTTCACTTGTACAAAAACAAGGAAGACAACCACAAAGAAAGAGGATTATGCATGTACACCAACACTGTGATGCACACCACATTCTTTGAGTCAGCAAGAGAAGCATCTTGGAGGACTATCAAAGAACTTAGTGCTAGAGTCAAGTGCAGAATGCTCAACCTCCAAAAACACTTAGAGAAAGAGAAGGAGCTTACCCAAGAGTTGGAAGCCACCAACCAAACCTTAAGGGGAGATATTATAGACTTAGTGATGGAATCATGTGAACAAGATAGGTGGATTGCCTCTAGGAACATTGTGTTAGCCAACAGATCCAGTGAGATAGGATTGTGAACGCACTTCGTTAGTTGGACCACCACCTATCACCTTATTTTCCAAAATGATACCTTAAATAAGTTTGGACCTTGATTGATGAAATGGAATCATGTATGCATGACTTGTGTGATTTTGTGTTCCATGGATATGTATGAAATGTTTGCCTTGTTTTATCTTAAATTGTGTTGTCCTAACTTTTCTATCTTATAAATAGATGCCTATTACCATCAGCACTGTTGAGGAGTTCCAGGTTACCCGCTTTGGTCCTCGTATCATTGAGCTTACTACTTTGCTCGATCTCCCTCTTCCCACCATCATGGTGCACCCACTCACCAAGTTCGAGAGGAAGGACCTCTGGGGCTTCAAGGTGAACCAGCCCGGACGCCAGACAGAGCCTACTACGGAGGCCATCGTCTTCAAGCTGATGCACGACGACAGGGAGAGAGGCATGGAGGTAGTCATGCAGGACCTGATAGGACGTCTATTAGGCCGTCACTCCCGACAGGTTAGAGGCACCCACTTTCACGTCTTCGGAAGACGTGATGATGATGGAGAGTCCATCGACTTTGAGGACGACTCGAGGGACACAGCAGAGCCGATACGTCTCTATCTCCAGGACTTAGAGTCTCTCATCAGGCACGTGGACACGGACAGGACCAACGTCATGCTCAGCAATGACGAGCTCCAGGTGCAACTTCGCGAGAAGGACAAGCTTTTCGCACAGCAGGACGAGATAGTCAAGGAAATGGAGACGAAGTTCAAGACCCAGGACCGCAAGTTCAAGAGTCAGGAGAAACGTGTCCAGGATAGGAACAAGAAGATCCGGGATATGACTGAAGAACTGAAGTCCAAGGATTTTGAGCTAGAGCAGCAGCAGATGGTGATCGAGAGGCTTCGCTCCCAGAAGAGGGCTCTCAAGGCCAAGATCGATTCCTTGACCACTACGATTGAGGAGAACAAGACCGCGATGGAGAACGCAGGTCTTACTTTTGTCGAGGAGGAGATTGATGTTGATGAGTAGACTTGACTACTCGTTTATCTTTTATTATCGTACTTGCTATTTGTGAACTTGTTATTGGACCATCCGACATGTGGATGGCTTGCCACTTGTGTGTTTTATTTCGAGAACTTTGTTATTCAGTTGTTGAGATTTTATCCTTGAGTTGCATGCTATGTGTTTGCTTGTGATGTATTGTGCATAAAACATCTAAGGGTATCTCATTCTTATCTCTATTTGAACAAACCATAGATGCCTCCCCGTCGCGCAAACCCCAACCCCAACAACATCACTCCAGAAATGCAACAGATGATGAATGCTCAAACACAGCTTATGCAGATGATGACAACATTCATCCAAAACCAGAATAACAACAACAACAACAACCCCAATAACAACAACAATAACAACAACAACAACCCTCCGGGTTTTGATATGCTCACCAGATTTCTGCGTTTGAGGCCAGCTAAGTTTTCGGGGACAACTGATCCCATGGTGGCCAATGATTGGCTACGTTCTGTGAACAAGGACTTAGTGACCGTGGGCTGCACGGATGCCGAAAAGGTCAGGTTCGCAGCGCATCTGTTGGAAGGGCCAGCCACCACATGGTGGGACAACTTCCAAATCACCACTCCTTTAGATGAGGTGACTTGGGCTATCTTTGAAGATGGCTTTCGCACTGCTCATATCTCATCAGGAATGATGAGCCTGAAAAAGAAGGAGTTTCACAACCTGAAGCAGCGCCACCGCAGCGTGGCTGAATATATAGAAGAGTTCAACAATCTGGCGCTCTATGCACCGGATGAGGTTGACACAGATGCCAAAAGAAAGGAAAAGTTTCTGGAAGGCTTGAATGATGAGTTAAACTTGCAGTTGTCTATGGCATATGTTCCAACTTATCAGTCTCTGTGTGACAAGGCTGCTATTTTGGAGAATAAAATGAAGCAAGTCGAGAGTAGGAAGAGGAAACACTCCGACAAACACAGCTCGGGGTCGTCTCACAAACGATCTCACTATGATGACAGTGGAAGCTCAGGATCCCATAAGCATGGGAAATTCAACAAACACCACAACACAACCACAACCGTCATGACAACAAGCATCACCGCAGTCATGACAATGACAAGTATAAGAACCACAAGAGTGGACATAAGAGCCACCACAGTGGGAATGGTAGTGGAAGTGGAGGTCAGCCTGCAAAAAGGGACATCAGTCAGGTTGAGTGCTTCAAATGCAAGAAGCTGGGGCATTACGCTAATGAGTGCCCTGAGAAAAAGTTGAAGGACCTAACAAGCCCAATCCTTTTCATAAAGGACAGGTTAACCACATCAATGTGGAGGAGGTCTATGAGGAGCCTGATGCTGTTGCTGGTAAGTTCAGACTCAATTCCATTCCAGCATTTGTACTCTTTGACACTGGTGCATCTCATTCATTCATATCAAAAGCATTTGTTGACAGAAATGGGTTTGCATCTGAAAACATTGGGTGTCCAATAAAAGTTAGTTCTCCGGGTGGAGATATGATAGTAAGTCTTGGATGCCGGGATCTTGTCATAGAGTTTGGAAAGCATAAGTTTCTACTAGACGTAATATTGGGAATGGATTGGATGGCTAAGTATGAAGGAGTACTAGATTGTGCTAATTGTACTGTTGCACTCACAAACCCGGAAGGAAAAAGAATAAAATTCAGGTCAAACTTTGAATCCAAAGGAAGTAAGCTAAATTCTCTTAAGGGGGTTAGCATGGACAGTGTGCTAATTGTATGTGAGTATCCGGATGTGTTTCCGGAAGAGTTGCCAGGAATGCCACCAGATAGAGATGTGGAATTTCTGATAGATTTGGTACCAGGTTCCGGACCAATAGCAAAGAGACCGTACAAAATTTCAGTTGATGAACTGAAGGAACTCAAAAAGCAACTAGGAGAACAGTTGCAGAAAGGATTTATTCAACCAAGTTCTTCATCTTGGGGAGCCCCAGTCTTGTTTGTGGAGAAGAAGGATAGAAGTCAAAGGTTATGCATAGATTACCGTTCACTCAACGAGGTGACTATCAAGAACAAATATCCTTTGCCAAGAATCAATGACTTGTTTGATCAGCTAGAAGGATCCTGTGTGTTCTCAAAAATTGATCTCCGGTCAGGCTATTTTCAACTCAAGATAAGAGAGCAAGACATACCTAAAACAGCATTCACCACAAGGTATGGATTATACGAGTATACCGTAATGCCTTTTGGCTTAACCAATGCTCCAGCATACTTCATGAATATGATGAACAAGGTGTTCATGGAATTCCTTGACAAGTTTGTTGTCGTTTTCATCGATGACATCTTAGTCTACTCTAAGAGCAAAGAAGAACATGAGGGACACTTGCGTTTGATACTTGAAAAGTTAAGAAAGCATAAACTTTATGCCAAATTCAGCAAGTGTGAGTTTTGGTTAGAGGAAGTTGGTTTTCTTGGTCATGTTATGACAAAGGATGGTGTAGCAGTTGATCCTGCTAAGGTTTCAGCTGTGACAGAATGGGAATCTCCCAAGAATGTGAAAGAAGTTCGTAGTTTCCTCGGCTTAGCAGGTTACTACAGAAGGTTCATTGAAAATTTCTCAAAGGTTGCTAAGCCAATGACTGAATTGTTAAAGAAGGACAAGAAATTTGCTTGGTCTGAAGGTTGTGAAGTCAGCTTCCAAGAATTGAAGAAGAGACTTGTAACAGCACCGGTTCTATGTCTGCCAGATTTGGAAAAGGATTTCCAAGTATATTGTGATGCATCTCATCAAGGTTTGGGTGCCGTACTTATGCAAGACGGTAAAGTTGTGGCCTATGCCTCGAGACAACTCAAAACTCATGAAGTAAACTATCCTACTCATGATTTAGAGTTAGCCTCTGTCGTCCACGCACTCAAAACATGGAGACATTACCTTTTGGGAAAGCGTTGTGAAGTGTTCACGGACCACAAAAGTTTGAAGTATATCTTCACCCAAAAGGAAATCAATATGAGACAAAGAATATGGTTAGAGCTTATCAAGGATTATGACTTGAGTTTGCAATACCACCCCGGTAAAGCAAACGTGGTAGCGGATGCTCTAAGTCGTAAGGTGTTTGTAAATGGCCTTACCAAAGGAGAATTGCCAGATGATTTGTGTAATCAATTCAAAGAACTCAGATTGGAAATTGTGCCTGAAGGACATCTCATGTCTTTGGATGTTCAACCCACCTTGTTGGACAAGATTCGAGAAGCTCAGAAGTCCGATAAGGAAATTGAAGAGATTAAGAAAAATATTGGTCTAGGGAAAGCTAAGAATTTCCATGAAGACGAACAGGGTACATTATGGCATGGGAAACGTATCTGTGTCCCACAAGATCCGGAGTTACGAAAACTGATTTTGCAAGAAGCGCACAACTCTCCGTATTCTATTCACCCGGGTAACACCAAAATGTACATGGACATGAAAGAAAGATTTTGGTGGAACAATCTCAAGAGAGACATCGCCGAGCATATTGCTTTGTGTGATGTGTGTAGCAGGGTAAAAGCGGAGCATCAGAAACCAGCAGGGTTGCTTCAACCACTACCTATTCCTGATTGGAAATGGGACAAAATTGGTATGGATTTCATCACCGGATTACCAAGGACCAGATCAGGATATGATTCCATATGGGTAGTCGTGGATCGTTTAACTAAAGTGTTACATTTCATACCCGTGAAGACAACCTATACAAGTGCCAAGTTAGCCAAAATCTACATGAGTAGAATTGTATGCCTTCACGGTGTGCCTAAGAGTATTGTGTCCGATAGGGGAACCCAATTCACTTCCCATTTTTGGAGACAGCTACATGAGTCATTGGGAACGAGGTTGGAATTCAGTACTGCTTTCCATCCTCAAACCGATGGACAAACAGAAAGGACTAATCAAATTCTGGAAGACATGTTGAGGGCATGTGCCCTAGATTATGGAGCAAGTTGGGATGAAAGTCTGCCTTACGCAGAATTTTCTTATAACAACAGCTATCAAGCCAGCATTGAGATGGCACCGTTTGAGTTTCTCTACGGAAGAAAATGTACCACCCCATTGTTATGGAATGGTGTGGAAGAAAGAAGTTTATTCGGGCCAGATCTTATCAAAGAAGCCGAAGAGAAAGTCAAATTAGTTAAGGACAGATTAAAGATAGCACAGTCCCGACAGAAAAGCTACGCAGATCCTAAGCGTAGAGAAGTCACCTACGAGGTTGGTGATAGGGCTTATCTTAGAGTATCACCACTCCGTGGAGTGAAAAGATTCGGAGTCAAAGGAAAGTTGGCACCAAGGTATGTTGGGCCATTCAAGATTTTGAGTCGCAAAGGAGAAGTTGCCTATGAAATTGAACTGCCAGCATCTCTATCAACAGTCCATAATGTATTTCATGTGAGTCAGCTTAAGAAATGTCACCCAGAAATGGAAGAATCTTCTTTGAAGGATACCATACCTTTGGAAGAAGTTCAACTAGAAAGTGATCTCACTTATAAAGAAAAGCCTATCAAGATTCTTGAGACTGCAGAAAGAGTCACGAGAACAAAGACTATCAAGTTTTGCAAAGTGCAATGGAATCATCATTCCGAAGAGGAAGCAACATGGGAAAGAGAAGATGATCTTCGGAAAGACCACCCTCACCTATTTGCTAGCCAATTCGAATCTCGAGGGCGAGATTCACCTTAAGGGGGTTAGATTTGTAACATCCCTAAAATCATAATTTCAAAGTTTGCATATCATTCATGCATGCATATAGATTTGAGAACAATTTCAAACTCATTCTAGAAAACAGTAGCACAAAGTGCTATGATTTTATGTGAAGAGATTCAAATCAAATGGCCATCACCATTTGAGAAGTTTGATTGATTTTAAACCTAGCTTGTTTGCCTTTCTTATAGAAAGGATTGAGTGTGGTTTTGGACCAAGATTTATAATTTGGAAATGTTTCAAAAAACCATTTCTCAAATTTTGCAAACCAAGTGCCAAGCCTCTAATATTTTGTTCACCAAGATTGACCAAACCTTTGCAAAGCAACCACATGATTTTGTGCCCATATTTGAGACTACTGCTCGCTGCAAAAATCCCAAGAAGTTTTGAATTCAAATGAAACTTGAATTCATTTGAAAATCAATTCAGAAATTGGAAACAGAAAAAGAAAAAAAGGAGAAAGAATTAGAAAAGGGCCGGCGCCAGGATTCCAGCGCAACAAAAGAACTGGCCCAGCTAGCCCACCCGGGGCATATCTTTCTCTCTCGCACGCGCCAGCGCACCCACACAACCACTGACAGCCGGACCGCACCTCCTCTTTGCGCGCTTCGCTGACGAGCGGGCCCTCTCCACGTCGCCCTCGTCTTCCCCAAATCGCGCCCGCGACCACGTCGCCGCTTCAGTGAAGCCGGTAATGGCGCGGCGTAATTGGCCTTTATGCTGCAGGCGTTTCCTGTTGCACCTGGGCCTATTAAATCCCCTCTGCACCGCGAGCTTTTCCCCCCACTCTCCTCGCTCACTCCGCCACCAGGCTGCGCGCATTAGCTCTCGAAGCCCCGCTGTACCGACGACTCCGGCGATTGATTCCGGTGAGCCTCGACCGCCCCCTCTCTCTGATTCAAACGAGGATGCTCAGCATGACCTTGTGCACCTGCTGACACCTTTCCTTTGCCTGCTCGTGACCCAGGTTGTCGTCTCCGTCCACGACCGAAACCACCTGCGCCGCCTCCTGACTCCGGCGACCAATTAAGGTAAACCCCAAGCGCCCCTTGCCCCCTCCTTCACGCGAATTTGTTCGCCTGCGTCTCGCGCAACTCCTGATGCCTCTGGTTCGTGCTAGGGCGACGCCAAACTTCGGCAAAAACCACGACTGCAAGCGACAGACGCCGCCCGCAACTCCAACGAGCCCCTGAGACCGTGCCAGCGCGCCCCTTCGCAAACCAACGCCGCCTTGAGCTTCAGCACGCCACTGCGGTTCTGGTAAGCCACTTCCCCCTCTCGCGCGTGACCTAGAACGCTAGAGCCGCCGCTGACTGAGCGCTCCGCCGCTCGCTGACGCCGCGCGCCGCCAGGACATGGTAGCATGCTCGAGCGCCGTTGGATCTGGATCCAACGCTTACGATAGAATCACTAATCGAACCGTATCCTAGATCTGGACAGCGCGTTTTAATTAGATCCTACGGCTCACAAGCGTGATCCGGAGCGAATCGGTATTGGCCAATAGAATTAAGACGCGTGGCTAGGGTTTGAATCAAAAACAGAATTCAAATCAGATTTAGATCCAATTTTCAAATGGCTATAACTTTTGATTCCCACGTTAGATTTTTGCAAATTTTATACCGTTGGAATCAGTGAATCAAGGCCTTTCTGAATCTGTAATGTGTTTAACAAATAGTATCTGTTAAAATGACTTTGTATGCAGAAACATGTTTAGATCCATTTTGAGTATAGTTTTTGTTTAGCAAATAGTTTTAGGGCTAAATAAGTTTAGTTAGCAAACTTTGGGACTTGTATGTTTCTGTATCATGCACTTGCTTGGTAGAGTTTTCAAAATCATCACTTATTAATTTCTTGCATGCATGCATTCATATTTTTGATTGTATATAAATTGAGTGTAATTGTATGCTACCAATTTTTGTGTAGATTTTGCTAGTGACTGTGATTGTGAAGAGTGCTACTCTCCCCATTACCAAGGCAAGTGATACTTCATGATATTTCCACCCTTTATTTTGAATAAGCATTAGAATTATTTTTGCTAAGTCTTGCATGCTACTTTTGCCAAATGCTATGTTGGGAAATCCTATGTAGTGTAGAATTGTAGAATTGCTAGGGAATTTTCCTAAGTTAAGTTACTATGCCATGCTTAGCCTAGCTAGTAGAAAATAAGGGTTGGTAAAGTATGTACATGCTATGGTGAAATAATTCTAAGTCCTTTGGGACTCATGCTTTTCTTAATAAAACAACTAAGTCAATGAACTTCCTGGGTGGAATGGGACTTGAATGGTGGTTTTTGGTTGAGTGGTTACACAAGGCCATGGATTTGGCTTGTGTATCTCACTTGTGGTATGCCACCCAGGCACAAAGGGATTTGGAGGCCAAGTGTTGAGAAATCTTACAGTGCAACCACTTGGCAATATGGGCTCTGCCTTGATCATATAGGTTGCTAGAACTTAGTCACATGGACAGTTGGTGGTAGTGGGAATGATAGGTTGGAGCGCGTCCATTTGACTAAGGAAAGGCTTCTGAAAGGTCCTGTCTTGGGAAACCAAGTCTGGTGGGGAAAGTGCACAACCTCTGCAGATGGAAAATCTAAGTACTTAGCCAAGTCCTTGGCAATGGACAACTTGAGCATCAAGACATGGAAGCTACAAGAATATCATTACTCCAACTTCTAAGTAAAACTTGTGGGTGAACAAGGGTGAAGGACCCCAATGTCTATTGGTGGTTTCTTGGGAAAGTTTTTGACAAAGAAAAACTTAGCAATTTCAACTAATAGGAAAAACCTATTTCCAAGCAAAGCAAGCCAAGCTACACTTAGCCAAAATGCATATAGAAATATAGTCCACTTAAAATTTACCAAGGTATCATGCCAATACTATTCCAAAGTATTGACCCACTGTGGCTGTAACTTGTGATGTTGCAGGTTACTCCGATGATGAGTAGGAGTCATGAGTCTACACTCAACATGCTTTCCTGTGGCACATGAAGATGAGGACTTGTGTTTATTTACTTATTCCATAAACTCTTGTATTAGGCCTTTGGCCCTGAGTTGTAAAAGACTATGTTTGTCTCTGGAATGATATGTAATAATGACCTTTGTTTCTGTGTACTACATCTTAAACTGTGGATGCTAGCATTGATCCAGGGACTAGCATTGCAATCACAGGGATCCTTTCCTTTACAAAGGAGGGGTCTTACAAGAACCAAGACCAAGAAAACACAAGAACAACCAAGCACAAAAACACAAGGAAAAACAAACAAGAAATACACAAGGGTAGGTGGCCGAGGCCACGTAAATGGCTTGACACCGCAAAGATATACCTTGGGTTCATTACCAACACTCATCATGAAGCTCAAATGGTCTCCTTTAGAGACTATAGAGTATGAAAACTTCAATGTGCGCATAATAGGGATAGTGTTCGTTCATAAGAGGAACTACACTCTCCCTAAATCCATGACTACATCCAAACAAAGATACACATTGAGACATGGGTAGGTGTGCAAGGTACTCAAGCCATGTTGCTCGAATCTATGATATTTAGCTCATGCCTTAACTCTCGGAACCTTGCTTCATCAAGAGGCTTCGTGAAAAGATCCGCGAGATTTGCCTTGGTGGGAACATACTCCAAAGAAATGTCTCCTCTTGCAACATGGTCCCGAATAAAATGATGATGAATCTCAATGTGCTTAGTTCGGTTGTGTTGCACGGGGTTGTGAGCAATAGCAATGCACTCTCATTGTCACAAAGAAGGGCAGCTTGTCAAAAGAGAGTCCAAGATCCTTCAAAGTTTGCTTCATCCATAGCAATTGAGCACAACAACTTGCGGCGGAGATGTATTCAGCTTCGGCAGTGGACATAGACACATAGTTTTGCTTCTTCGAGGACCAACAGACCAAGGATCTTCCAAGAAACTGACAGGAACCAGAGGTTGACTTTCTTCCCACTTTGTCACTTGCCCAATCCGAGTCCGTGTATTCAATGAGGTCAAAGCTGGCTCCCTTGAGGTACCATAGCCCAAAGTTTGGGGTATGAACCAAATATCGAAAGATTCTCTTGACTTCCACCATGTGGCTTTCTTTTGGTGCGGCTTGGAATCTTGCACACATTCCCACACTCAACATAATATCTAGTCAGGATTCACAAAGATAGAGCAAAGAACCAATCATAGAGCGATAGATTTTTTGATCCACATCCTTACCCTTAGGATGGAGATCAAGATTAACCTTAGTCGGCATGGGAGTCTTGGCACCTTTGACTTGATCAAACTTGAACTTCTTGAGCATGTATTGGATGTATTTGGCTTGGTTGATGAAAGTCCCTTTCCTGAATTGCTTGACTTCAAACCCAAGGAAAAATTTCAACTCTCCCATCATGGACATCTCGAAGCGATCGGTCATGAGCTTGGCAAAATCATCATTAAAAGCTTTGTTAATAGACCCAAATATAATTTCATCAACATAGGTTTGGAATACGAACAAGTGGCCTCCAACTTTCTTAGTAAAAAGAGTGGGATCAATGAGGCCCACTTCGAAGCCACGGTCTAACAAGAGCTCTCTAAGGAAATCATACCACGCACGTGGGTCTTGTTTGAGGCCATAGAGTGCCTTATTGAGCTTGTAGAAATGGTTCGGGAAAAGTGGAACCTCAAAGCCTAGAGGTTGCTTGACGTATACCAACTCTTTCAAAGGACCATTAAGAAAAGCACTCTTAACATCCATTTGATGCAACTTGAGGTTATGATGAGTAGCAAAAGCAAGAAGCATACGAATGGATTCAAGGCGAGCAACGGGGGCATAAGTCTTACCGTAGTCGATGCCCTCAACTTGTGAGTATCCTTGGGAAACTAACCTTGCCTTGTTGCGCACAACTATACCATTCGCATCACACTTGTTCTTGAAAACCCATTTGGTACTGATGACATTTTGTCAATCTTTGGGCCGCTCAACCAAGGTCCATACTTTGTTCCACTTGAAGTTGTGAAGTTCTTCGTTCATAGCATCAAGCCAATCATCATCTTCAAGAGCCTCGAAGACTTTCTGTGGTTCCACAAGAGAGATAAAAGCATGGTGAGAGCTAAAGGAGGCTAATTGCCTCCTTGTAGTGGAACCTTTAATGAAATCTCCATAAACATTATCAAGGATATGGCCATCTCGAACGAGCTTGGAGAGACGATAAGCTTGACGACGGGCTTGAGCTTCAATACGAGATTCTTGAGCAACCACTTGGTCATTGACATCAATTGAGTTCCCGCCTTGACTATAAGCACGAACATGAGGATCATCTTCATAAATTTCCACTTTGGGAGAGTCCTCATTTGGAGTAGAGCCTTTATTATCATTAGCTTGCCCTTGTTCTTGACGAGCTTGACCTTGGGAAGAGCCTTGAGAAGGAGCCCCATCTTGGGGAGCTTGATGTTGTTGATGAAGAGCTTGACCTTGGGAGGTGCCTTGAGGAGGAGCCCCATCTTAGGGAGGTTGATGTTGTTGGTGAAGAGCTTGACCTTTAGGGCTTGGAGAGTCATGAGCATGAGGATCTTCGGAAGAGGTTGAGGGAGCTTGTGCCAAAATAGTAGGTCCTTGAGAGGCAAGATGATCTTGTGAGAGTGAGGGATCCACTTGAGTAGAGATTGGTCCTTCTCCTTCGTACACAAGGGGATCCTCAATGGGGAGGTGGAAACCCACACCCATTATTCTTATAGCCTTAGGAGGAATTTCATCACTTGGATCACGAACACCGTCTTGCATAACAAGGGACTCATGGTCTTCATCAAACTTCACATTGCTCGTCTCTTCAACTCTTCCATTGGCTTTGTTGTAGAATCTATAAGCATGAGACTGATTTGAGTATCTGACAAAAATTCCTTCTTGAGCCTTGGATTCAAACTTGGACAAACGAACTCCTTTCTTGAGAATATAGCACTTGCAACCAAACACTCAAAAGTAGCTAACACTTGGTTTTTTCCCAGTGAGCGTCTCATAGGGGGTCTTGTTCTTTTTCTTGCGAACGTAGAGCTGATGGCTGCACAGCTTATGTGAAGCCTGTTGGGAACCCCAAGAGCAAGGTATGAAGCAGCACAACAGCAAGTTTTCCCTCAGTCAGAAACCGAGGTTATTGAACCAGTAGGAGGAAGGAAACGTCACACAGGTGTTGCAAGCAACACAGAGACCTGCACAACAAAAACTCAAGACTTTGCCCCAACGAATTAGTGAGGTTGTCAAGCTCACCGGTTTGCTGTAACAAAGGATTAAACGTATGGTGTGGAAGGTAATGTTTTGCAGCAAGTGAACAAGTAACAGTGGAAGATGTATCAATGGTAAAGATTGGACCGGGGTCCATAGTTCACTAGAGGTGCTCTCCTTAGATAAACAACATGGCATGAAGGGTAAACAAATTACAGCAGGGCAATTGACAGGAACTGAGCAAGGCATAACAATGCAATTACTAGTCAGAAAGATCCTATGAGATTCGATTGGGCAATACAACAATATATATAGACCGCCATCCAACTGCATCTATGACTAGAATTCCACCTTCGGGTTATCATCCAAACCCCCTCCAGTATTAAGTTGCAAGCAACAGACAACTTCTTTAAGCAAAGTGTGCAAGGTAAACAATCCACATGTTCCATGAACAAGAGACCATTGTTTTCTCCCTAGTGGCAACATCACATCTACAACCTAAGAGATTTATGTCACTTCCCTTGGAAACTAGAGGCATGAACCCACTATCGAGCATAAATACCCCCTCTTGGACTCACTAGCAACTACTTGGCCAAGATAGCTACTAACAACGGAGAGCATGCAAGATCACAAACAACACAGACATGATAGAATAATAAAGACAAAACCATTAATCAAACTAGCAAAATAATCTCAATATCCATCGGATCCCTGCAAACACAACATGCATGATTACAAATAGATTCGATCTTGATGATGAACGGAGCTCACAAGATCTATACATGAAAGAACAAAGGAGGTACAACCATCTAGCTACTACATGGACCCATAGTCCAAGGTGGAACTACTCACGCATCATACCAAAGAGAAGGCATCCTGGATGATCTCGCCTCCGGCAGGGTGCCGGGAAGAACTTTAGATCCCCCCTGATCTAGGGACGATGGTGGCAGTGGCTACAGACGGTTTCATGGATATTTTATCGGGTTCTTAGGGTTTAGGGTAGATACTAAACAAGCATGGAGCATCAAAAATTATAGATACGTTTCCAACGTATCAACATCCCCAAGCTTAACTCCTGCACGTCCTCGAGTAGGTAAGTGATAAAAGAATAATTTTTGAGGTGACATGCACCCTCACAATAAAGATCCAACCATTTGCAAGCATTGAAAGCTGGGATCAAAGAACTCTAAACACGTGCATGAAAGATGGAGTTCCAACAATAGGACATAGTAACTATGCATGCAACATGACAAGCTAAAAACAAAGATCATGAATAACATGCATTGAAAAATGTTTTGTTTGTTTCACATACAGAAAACATAGCATAGTGGCAATCAGCTCATCCCTCATAGAGTAGCAAATAGGTGCATAGGACACCTTCAATGTTCACAAGGGTGACTAGAAACAACTAGCACAAGAACAAGTAATATCACAATATGCATCAATTAATAAGCTTTGGAACACTTCACATAGAATGACAACTATGCTCTCTTAATGGTGCCTAAAGGTAGAAGGTGGAGTCTCAAATAATGGTGGAATAAAGGCCTTTTTGTAAAGGAAGCAGGGATTACAAGATTCAAAAAGAGCTTCCAAAAATTATGGTACTTGTTAGCTTTCAGCCCTCATTGCCCCTATGATAAGCATCTTGAAGTGGTTAAGGTTAAAGTGGCAAATGTGGAGTATATGCTTGACGAAGTATAAGTTGGCAATCTCAAGTCTCTTGAATACGAGGGTCACACCTCATGCATACTCAACTTTGGGTCCAGGTAACTTCTTGTCATTATAAGTATTTGCATATCATTGAGAACCGCCAACGGGGTACCCCTTGCACATGGTACATGATCTTTCCCATAACCAAAATGACAAGGCAAGCAGACAATGAGCATCTAAGCAATCTTTTTATTTACCATATGCATAGCTTTTTATTGAGTATGCTTCATAGATAGCTCATTATGGTGATGCTGCAAGTTTCCACCATGATTAGGCATGGCTTAGGCTGGCGGCCCAGGCGTTTCTCTAACATAGGATACAAACTCCATGGACTTACAAGTTCCCTCTTTATTTCACACCGGTGACATCCATAGACAAAAGAGCATGATATCAACTGAGTACAAAGTACAAGTGCAATGTTGAAAACGTTCCCCGTGACAACACGGTTCTGCTAATTCCAACTTATAAGTGCAAGCATATACAACAAAGTTGTCACAATGGTTCAAGTTTATTAGGGGCGAAGAATACAAAGTGTGCCATCAAGTTCATGAGGGCTTTAATCACTAAGTTTTCACATAACAAAATAGTTTTTAATTGGAAGATAGTTGAAAACAAGAATATACTTGGAATGGTGTAACACACCATGCATAGGAGTTTATAGTGGACACTTTGGAATAACTTGGTTTCTTGGGAGTTGGAAGCATGCATAGAACTTACTCATACAGGTGGAGGCTAGCAAAAGACTGGGAGCAACCAACTAAGAGAGCAATAATGGCCATAATCATGTAGTGCAACAAAGCATACTAATCAAATCAAAGAGTGGTACTACAAGTCAAGGACTAAATGATCATACAGGATATGGTGACTTGTTCATAGTCATAACATGGTGTAAGCATGTGCCAAGTCAACCCAAGAAAAGCATCAAAGGAGAATACCATAATACTATGCTTTTGCATGCTAAAACAACGCATAATTTCTTCAAGGCACACTAAGCAATCCCAATTGTTTGGAACAATACATGATACCGAAATAATCACTAAGCATAATGCCAAAACAACACCTAGCATGTCATGCTAAAGTCTAAGTCACAATCAATGCAAGCTCCTCTTGCACTTCAAGCAAGAACTTACTACCCTTTTCCAACACCAAGCAACTTATTTGCAAAACAACACAACGAGAACAGGGGTCCAAACCAATTTATTCAAGCAAACTAAACAACCTAAGCAAAGCAAATGAAAACTAAGACGCTCCAAGAACAACACAACTATGCATGAAACAATAAAAACGAAGTGTCTAGACAGACCTGAGCTTTTTATTGATGAAGAAGGGGATGCCTTGGGCATCCCCAAGCTTTGACGCTTGTACCTCTTGGATATTTATTAGGGTGACACCATGGTGGCATCCCCAAGCTTGAGCTTTTGTCCATTCTTCATCTCATTGCATCATTCTCTCTCTACACCTGAAATTTTTCATTCATACAAAACTTCACACAATCTTCATTAGCAACATTAGTTTATTCAAAAGATATTAGACCTCTAGAAAAGCTTTGGAACAGCAAGGCTTTTCACTAAAAACACAATATACTATAGTAACTCCTTCAACGCAAATGCAAATAATGGCAGAAATCTGTCAAAACAGACCAGTAGGTAAAAACCGATTTTTTCAAACATCTTATGTTGCTCAAATCAAAAAGTGTTGAACTAACGAAAGTTATTTAACATACTGGGGGATTTATTCGTAAATTTTCAGCTCAATCCGAGTTACAGAAACTCCTCACTAATTTTTTTGGTGGAGGACAGAAATCTGTTTCGGGACAGCAACTCCCCAAATCTTACTTCCCTCTTATTAGAGGTCATTGTTGGCACAAAAAGCAAACAAAAAGGATAAGGAGAGGTCATTACAGAAGTAATAACTTCCAAGACTCAAGAAAACTCTTGGGTTATCTCCCAACAAGTACTTTTCTTTAAAGCCTTTAAGTTAGGCACAAGAAGTAAGAAGAATCAAGTATTTTCAAATGAGGAAGCATTAACATGCATACTTGCAAAGTCTTCAACTATGAAAGGTATCTCATCCAGATGGGTTTTGGAGGATCCCTTCTCATTCTTTCCAACAAGCATAAAGGGTATGGGTATCTTAAATTATTCTCTAGGCTTAGTTTTATCAACATCTACACTTGAGCCTAGCATATTGAAACGCTCAAAGACCTTTTTGGCTTCCCTAGCAACATCATGGAATTCTTTTGATAAAGTTTCAAGGATAAATTCCCTCTTTTCAGCATTCTTTTCTTCTTTTAGTTTTAGGAACAAGAATTGTATGAAGGGGTTAAGGCTAACAAACCTAGCCTCCAACATATGAACTAAAGAAGCTGTAGCAATCTCATAATTAGGAGCAAGCTCTGCTATAGATTTATCCTCAATATCCTCATGCTTGCTAACATAATTAAAGAATTCTTCAATATTATCTTCCCCAATTATGGAGGCACTACCTATTGTAAGATCTTTCAGGGAAAACTTGGGGAGCAACATGGTGAGCTAGAGCAAGGTGGCAACTAGAGTAGGAACTAATTTTTTTGTGTTTTTTAATAAAGCAAGCAAACCAAACTAGACTAATTTTTTGGGTTTTTTGGAAAGAGGCAAACAAAACCAAGCAAAAGAAACAAAGCAAACTAAAAACAAAGTAAAGAGAAAGGAAGTGAAGGACTCCCCTTGTGAAGACCTCCTTAGCCTCCCCGGCAACGGCGCCAGAAAAGCTTGATGGCTGCACAGCTTATGTGAAGCCTGTTGGGAACCCCAAGAGCAAGATATGAAGCACCACAGCAGCAAGTATTCTCTCGGTAAGAAACCGAGGTTATCAAACCAGTAGGAGGAAGGAAACGTCACACAGGTGTTGCAAGCAACACGGAGACCTGCACAACACAAACTCAAGACTTTGCCCCAACGAATCAGTGAGGATGTATGTGGTGACCCAGCATACCACTTCATGTGCAGTACACTATAGTCGTTGACATGACATCCATAGAACACCATTCTGTAAATATCACATCCCTCAGAGTGGTACAACAGAAACATTGCGGGTCCATATTACAAACATTCACACATTATTATTATTATAATACCAAAAGTTCAATACTTCAAAAGGATTCAACTTACAAACCAAAATATAAAGTGTTTCAGCAGAATTTAAAAGTAGCAACTCCAACTAGGAGTTGAGCTCAGCAGCTTATTCTATAGAGTTCATGCTGCTCGGCTCCGTCGGTTACTACTAACTAGGTTACTTAGTTGGACTCATTGTCATCGACACCATAGCGGATTTCGTAATCCATTCCTTCAAAACCTCCTGACAGGTCAGGCTCCTCGTAGAACACATCTTCTTGGAATTCGGTTGCATACATTGGCGTATCTTCGGGATCCTCAGATTTTGAGCAAGGGATCAAAGGAAAAGATGAGTAACAGCGTTACCCAACAAGTTCATTATATGCAAGGTGGGAAGTTTGATGCTCTAACTACCACCTCGGACTATAAACCCTTGGCACTATGCAGTTTTTGTAAATCTTTCTTCAAAGATTGATTTTATTATAAAAATCTATGACCATCAGCCTTCACAGGTTGACCAGAACTTTCATGGAGTTCCTTTCCTGCCGCGTTCATAGCTCCTTCGCGGAACAGGGAGTAACAAGTTACAATTCTTACACTCTGCAGAAGTGCGTTACTTTTCCCATGAGAGATCGACTCCTTGTTGCACAAACGGGCGTACTTTCCCGTCCACAATTCCATGATGTGGGGCCCAGTAGTTGGTCCAAGCCAATAACTGCCCTCTCCGCGACCTCATATGTCTGCACGATCCTTCGGGGCTGGCTCACCTCCGTTAAGCCCCTTTCGGGCAGGCTAAAACCCTGATGAGTTCCCGAAGACTCTATGACCTGGTGATGCCCGGACGAGTACCATTTGAATGGACTATATCCCTAAACACCATTCATAGATAATCTAGACACCAAAAGTGTGGAGCGTAAGGGTGCCCACCCATATGTTGGATCCGCACAAGGAATCACAACGTCACGTTAAGGTCGTCTTGCCTCCATACAAGAGGAAAAGGATACATCTGACTTCTCTGTCCCATTCCAAATCTCATGGTTAACGCGTAATATACGGTGCTAGAATCACTGGTGTCATGGATTATTAATCCCTAATTGTTTATCAAACCTAGGTTCTATTGCTCCATCATATCATCACTTAGGATGATATCTAAGATTTATTATCTTGAGAAAATAACATTTTCTTTTTCTATAATATAGATGATAACACACAATTTGCAAAACTTTGATAAAGACTCTTCAAAGGACATGAGAAAGTGATGAACTTGCCTTGTGATTGCAAGGTAGTGAAGTCGGATGCTTGCACTGGACCTTGAGCTTCTATGTCTACAAAACCATCATTATTGCCCGGTAAGGACAATATTTAAAGAAGCAAAATGATTATGCAAAGTAATGTAATGCATTATTTAGCTTTGTGTGTATTCTCCCCCATTATTTAAGTTATAAAAATTCTTTTAATAATAAATAATTTATAAATATTAATTTTTTAATATTTATTGAATATTGTATTCTATTATTTTATTTTATTTGTATTTTATTTATTTAATGATTCCTTTAAGAATTATCATTAAATACCAAAAATTGATATAAAATATTTGTTTAGTATTTTTATAAAATACTACAATATTAATATATAATGAAAGTGATTTTTATTTATTTTTATCATCATTCAATAATTTTATAAAATTCCATAAGTAATATATATTACAAAATTCTTAATAAAATTTATATGTCTAAAATTTTATTTATTAATTTATTTGGTTATATTGGATTATTGTGAATCCAAAAATATTTTACTTATAATTTTTGGATTTTTATTTTATTTTTTAGAATTTATTAAAGTTCAGGGGCATTTTGGTCTTTTCTTATTTATTAAAAATTGTATTTAGGTAAATGGGCTGCCTGTGTTGGTTTATTGGGCCCTTTTGGACCAGTAGGGAAGAGTCAAAACGTCACCCCGAAGGGTTCCTGGCCCAACCAGCCCAACTCTCTCTGTCTCTCTCTCGAGCTCACCTCTCTTCTTCTCCCCCGACCCCGTGGTCAGCGATGTCACCGCCAGCGATTCACGCTGCCGTGGACCTTCCTGGACGCCGCCGTGGTGCAGGGCGAGGTTGTTGACCATGCTCTACCTTCCTATCCAATTCGATTTGGATCCGGAGCTTCCCTGTGGCCATACTAGCTTCATCCCGAACCCTAGGGTTTGGGGTGATGCAGGTGCTGTCGCCGCCGCTGTTGTCGTCCGCCGTGGGGGTGTTCCTCGCCTCTAGATGTGGCTAGGGTCGCCGCCTTGGCGTGGTGTGGGTCGCAGCGACCCCTTTGGGGTGCTCCCCATGCCGCTGTGTTCGTCGATGACCACTACTTCCTCTTCTCGCCCACAACAACATTCATTAGTAAGTTGTTCTTCTTCCCCTTATGCCCTCTGTGCTAGGCCACCCTATGCTATGTATTGATAGTGGATACTCCTGGCTAGTGGTTATGACCTGATTAGGGTTTGTGTTATGCGTAGGGTTCATATCCCACTGTTGATTGAATATCTGATGATTTGGATCATGTATTGACGATCCCTAAGCATGATGAGTGGTTAATTGCTATGGAGTACTGCTTATGATTAGCTTTGGTGATGCTAGTGGCTTATCAGTTTGGTTCAGATGATAAGGTTGCTCTGGAATCATTACTTGGGAATTCTAGTGGTTTGATAGCTCACCACTATCATTGCTTGGTAAATGACAGTGATTTTTGTGTGATGAAGTCGCTGTATCTATACTGTTGGCTTAAGAATTTCATATATATAACTGAGATCAATTGGTCTCTTACAGTGATGATATGTATTTGGATTTATCTGGAGATGATTCCTGTGATTAGTATCAGGAAAATGATTTATAGTGGGCTGTGAGTGTAACTGTGAAAGTTGGGTGCTTAACCTGCTTAGTTTAGAAACTGTTCTTGTGACACCATCCTAGTATGGCACACAAGATTAGGTTCTATTACTTAGCTTGCTTTTTCTTAAGCTTAACTTGGCATCAGAGATAAGTGGAACTTCTTTCCCTTGCATCCCTAGAACCTATGATGTTGGTCTGAGGTTTAGGGACTAGGCCTTTATCCTATTGTTTGTCATGAATTGGTTCTGGTAGTGTTACCAGCTACTAATTCTTGAGTTAAAGTTGAAAAAATGATTGGTTTGCTTATAGCTTGATGTTGGTGCAATGAAATCTGAGGTGCTACTCCATTAGGAGATGTGCCCAAATTTTATAAGCTATTTGAGAACATTTTGGAATATATATGAGTTGTTGATGATCACCAGGATCTATGATTAAGGTCTAAGATTCTGGTGGATTTGGTAGAGTTTAATGTTAGCCTTTATATTTCAAATTTCCTCTAAGATAGGTTTACCCCACTTGGGTGATCACTGAGAGGTTAAACTTGTGAAACAACACATGCTTTTCTATTTGATTAAGATGAACAGAATATGTGGATGTTTTATGATACTCACCACACTTGGGTGTTGTTGGGGTTGCAAGTTGTTGATCTTGTGGTTGTGTGGCTAGCTTGATCTGGTGCTCCTCCTGATACTTCCAGCTCCTGGACTTGTCCTTGATCTAGCTCTCCACCTCCTGGTCCTGATGGCTTGATCTTGTCCTTGTTGTTCACCTGATCTACCCCCTCCTTATGTCACCATCTTGGTGATATGATCCAGAGTTTAGTTGGTGTGATCTTGCTTGGCTTGGTTTGGCTGAGTGTGTTCTTGGTGTGTAAGAAGCAGGGAAATGTGTTGGAGATGCCTCCCACGGTTGTGCTGATAGTTTTGTGTGGGTGGAGCTGTTGTTGCTGTGCTGACAACACACACCATGTAGTTTGGTGTGTGTGCTGCTTGTGTGTCTGCTGCACCTTATGGATATGCTCTGGATATGAAACTTACTTTTATCTGGTTACATTCACTTGTCTGGTGAAACTTGCCCCTCCTTGCTGCTTATTTGACTTATGGCTTAAAATTATGAAAGATATAATTCTTTCATATTGGTGAAACTTGCCCCTTTAAAGATTACTCAATGATGAAAAAGTGAAGAGTGCAACTCACTGTCAATTCTGAGAGTATATGTTCTAATCCTTAATTTTCTTTCTTTAGTTTGTGTTTTGTCTTGTAGGTGCCAGACTTGAAGATCAAGACTTTAGTTTAGGTTTTGTTTTTCTTTATAGAATAGTCACATGTAATATTTCTTTTATTCTTTTGTAATTTTCATTTTATTGTTTTTTAATTAAGATTGTACTATTACTCAATATATAAAGATTCTTCTTTTATTTCATTACTATTGTAAAGATTCATGATCAAATCCATAAGTTACATTTCGTAACTTATTTATTGAATAAAATTATGGAATGAATAATCTTTTTATTGATTAATTTATTTTATTTAAAGTTTGAGTTATTAATTATTAACTCTTGATTAAATCAAATCACTCAAACCTAATTCTAAATCCTTTTGCATTATAAATCCAACATTCAAATTTAAATTCGAATTTCATTTCCCAAAACACACAAATCCACAAAGATCATATCAAAGTCTATAACAATCATCCTCCAAGACTATATCTAATCTCAAAGCATGAAAGAAACTTTGATCACTTTAGGTTTTTATTTGGCGAAAAATTTACCCACATTTTTACAGATGAATGCATGCAACATCACAGATTCCTAAATCTACCCTTCATTGTTTCCTAAATGTTGGGATGTTACAGACTTCCCCTCTTAAATTAAACTTCGTCCCGAAGTTTGTTGAGATTTACCTGAATAGTTCTGGATATGCTTTTCTTAAATCCTCTTCTTTCTCCCAAGTGTCTTCCCTTTCAGGGTGATGTTCTCACTATACCTTGCAATACTTGATTGCCCTGTTCCTCAACCTTTTCCAGTTTTCTTCCAAAATTTTGCAGGGTTTCTCCACATAGGTCAAGTCTCCTTGTAATTCTATCTCTTGGTGTGTGATTGCATCATCCGGAACTTTCAAACATTTACGAAGTTGTGACACATGGAAAACATTATGAACTTGAGCCAATATTGAGGGTAACTCTAAATCATCAGCTATAGTTCTGTTCTAACTTAGTATCTTGAATGGCTCGATATATCTTGGACTCAATTTTCCTTTAACTCCGAACCTTTTAACCCCTTTCATTGGACTTACTTTCAAATATACCATGTCTCCCACTTCTGGATGCCATGATCTTCGACTTTGATCAGCATAACTTTTCTGCCTACTTTGGGCTATTTCAGTCTATCTTTGATCTTATCCATGATATCTTGTTTTTCCTTGATATATTCTGGCGCAAATTCCTTGCTGCTTCTAGTCTCATACCAGCATATTGGTGATCTACACTTCCTTCCATACAGAACCTGATATGGAGCTGCCTTCAGACTACTCTGATAAATATTATTGTAGGAAAATTCTGCCAATGGTAGATGATCTTCCCATGAATCTCCAAAATCTAATGCACAAGCTCTTAACATGTCTTCTAGTATCTGATTTGTTCTTTCTGTTTGACCTCATGTCTCTGGATGGTAAGATGTTCTAAAATCTAACTTTGAACCAAGTGCTTCGTGCAATTGCTTCCAAAATGCTGAAGTAAACACTAATCCCCTATCAGTTACGATCTTTTTGGGCACTCCATGCTTACTTACTATTTCTTTGATGTAAACTTCTACTAACTTCTCGGCATTATCCTTCTGATTTACCAGAATAAAATGTGCACTTTTAGTGAGTCTATCCACAATTACCCATATCATATCCTTCCATTTAGGTGTCATGGGCAATCCTGTGATGAAGTCCATACCTATTTCCTCCCATTTCCATTCGGGAATTTCCAAAGGTTGTAATGGTCCTGCTGGACTTTGATGTTCAGCCTTCACCCTTTGGCAAGTATGGCATTCTGATACATATTTACCAATGTCCCTTTTCATGTTATTCCACCAGAATAGTTCTTTCAAATCCATATACATCTTAGTACTTCTTGGATGTATAGAATATGGTGTTTCATGTGCTTCTCTGAGTATGACATCTCGAATCTCAGTCACATCTGGAACACAAATACGATCTTGGAACCACAAAGACTCATAATCTCTAAGGTGAAAACTGATTTTTGCCCTCGAGATATCCTCCGAATTTCCTTAGCAATGAAAGGATCTTCTGCTTGATGTCTAAAAATTTCGTGCTTAAGATCACTGTCCTGCTCTGCAACTACCTGCATATTAGCTAATCCTCCAAGAACCTATGTTCTAATGAATTGAAGCTCTAATATTTCCAAGTCCATTTGTAACTCTTTTGGTAGCTCCTTATTACTATGCTGAATGTCTGCACTCTTTCTGCTTAAAGCATCTGCTGCACCTTATGGATATGCTCTGGATATGAAAGTTACTTTTATCTGGTTAAATTCACTTGTCTGGTGAAACTTGCCCCTCCTTGCTGTTTATTTGACTTTTGGCTTAAAATTATGAAAGATATAATTCTTTCATATTGGTGAAACTTGCCTTTTTAAAGATTACTCAATGATGAAAGTTTAGGTTTTCTTTTTCTTTATAGAATAGTCACATGTAATATTTCTTTTATTCTTTTGTATTTTTTATTTTATTATTTTGTAATTAATATTGTAATATTACTCAATATATAAAGATTCTTCTTTTATTTCATTACTATTGTAAAGATTCTTGATCAAATCCATAAGTTACATTTTGTAACTTGTTTATTGAATAAAATTATGGAATGAATATTCTTTTTATTGATTAATTTATTTTATTTAAAGTTTGAGTTATTAATTATTAACTCTTGACTAAATCAAATCACTCAAACCTAATTCTAAATCCTTTTGCATTATAAATCCAACTTTCAAATTTGAATTCAAATTTCATTTCCCAAAACACACAAATCCACAAAGATCATATCAAAGTCTATAACAATCATCCTCCAAGACTATAGCTAATATCAAAGCATGAAAGAAAATTTGATCACTTTAGGTTTTTATTTGGCGAAATTTTTACCCACATTTTTATAGATGAATGCATGCAACATCACAGATTCCTAAATCTACCCTTTGTTGTTTCCTAAATGCTGGGATGTTACATTGTCAAGCTCACCGGTTTGCTGTAACAAAGGATTAAACGTATGGTGTGGAAGGTAATGGTTTGTAGCAAGTAAACAAGTAACAGTGAAAGATGTATCAGTGGTAAAGATTGGACCGGGGTCCATAGTTCACTAGAGGTGCTCTCCTTAGATAAAGAACATGGCATGAAGGGTAAACAAATTACAGCAGGGCAATTGACAGGAACTGAGCAAGGCCTAACAATGCAATTAGTAGTCAAAAATATCCAATGAGATTCGATTTGGAAATACAACAATATACATAGACCTACATCCAAGTGAATCTATGACTAGAAGTCCACCTTCAGGTTATCATCCAAACCCCCTCCAATATTAAGTTGCAAGCAACAAACAATTGCTTTAAGCAAAGTGTGTAAGGTAAACAGTCCACATGTTCCATAACAAGAGACCATTGTTTTCTCCCTAGTAGCAACATCACATCTACAACCGAAGATATTTTTGTCACTTCCCTTGGAAACTAGAGGCATGAACCCACTATAGAGCATAAATACCCCCTCTTGGAGTCACTAGCAACTACTTGGCCAAGATATCTACTAACAACAGAGATCATGCAAGATCACAAACAACACAGACATGATAGAATCATAAAGTTAAAACCATTAATCAAACCAACATAATAATCTCAATATCCATCGGATCCTCGGAAACACAACATGCATGATTACAAATATATTAGATCTTGATCATGAACAGAGCTCACAAGATCTATACATGAAAGCACAAAGGAGGAGATACAACCATCTAGCTACTACATGGACCCATAGTCCAAGGTGGAACTACTCACGCATCATACCGGAGAGAAGGCCTCCAGGATGATCTCCCCTCCGGCAGGGTGCCGGGAAGAACTTCATATCCCCGCCCCCAATCTAGGGACGATGGTGGTGGCGGCTACAGACGGTTTCGTGGAGATTTGGTCAGGTTCTTAGGGTTTCTACATCGGGGGCTTCTTATAGGGGAAGGGGGAGGCCGAGGCGGCGGCCAGGGGCACCAAACCCTATCAATGTGCGGGGTGGGGCCCACCCGCGCCTGGGGTGGGTCTGGCCACCCTGGCCGGCCCCTCTGGCTCTCCTCTGGACTTCTTGTTCCCCACGGAAAGTAATTGACTTTGACATTTGTCCTGTCCAATTCCGAGAATATTTCTTTACTAACTTTTCTGAAACCAAAAACAGCAGAAATCAGGCATCTGGCATTATTGCAACTTGTTAGTAGGTTAGTACCAGAAAACATGTAAAAATCACTTCAAAGTGTAGACAAGTAAAGCAAAGTAGATACTAAACAAGTATGGAGCATCAAAATTTATAGATATGTTTCCAACGTATCAAGAGCCAGTTGGTTGCATGACAAGCGGTGGAGATGGCCTCGGCCCAAAAGTTGTATGGAGACTTGAATTCAGCTAACATAGACCGAGCCGCATCCATCAAAGTGCGATTCTTCCTTTCAGCAACACCATTTTGTTGAGTGGAATAGGGAGTGGAGTATTGATGCTTGATTCCTTGATCACTAAGAAACTCATCCAAGGTATAGTTCTTGAACTCGGTGCCATTGTCACTTCGAATAAAGAGAATGGTTGCATTGTGTTTCCGTTGAACTTCATTGGCAAAGTCGATGACAGTTTGTTGAGTCTCAATCTTATACTTGAAGAAGAACACCCAAGTGTATCTTGAGAAATCATCCACAATAATCAAACAATACTTCTTGCCTCCAAGACTATCATGAGAAGGAGGGCCAAAGAGGTGCATGTGCAAGAGCTCCAAGCATCTTTCTGTGGTGATTTGATTGAGCACTTTGTGAGAAGTTTCATGCATCTTACCTTCAATAAAAGCCCTACAAACACGATTGATGACCCACAAGTGTAGGGGATCGCAACAGTCTTCGCGGGTAGTATTACCCAATTTATTGATTCGACACAAGGGGAGCCAAAGAATACTTGCAAGCCTTAACAACTGAGTTCTCAATTCAGCTGCACCTGGAAATAGTTCTTCCTCACAGAAGTTTATCAGTAGAAACAGTTTGATAGTAGCAACAGCAAAGCAATAGCAACAATGAAATAAGAGCAATAGTAATATTAATGGTAACAGTGGGATTCGAACGCGGTAGGCATAGGGATGGATGGACGGGCGTTGCATGGAAAAATCTAAACATGTGACTTCAAGATCTAGGGCATTGCAGATAAATAATAACAAGCATACAAGTACTAAACAATCCTAGGCATGTGCTCCATATATAGTCATACGTGCTCGCAATGAGAACTTGCACAACATCTTCTGTCCAGCCACCCCGTGGTAGCAGGGCCTCTAGGGAACTACTGGAAATTAAGGTGCTCCTTTTAATAAAGCACCGGTGCAAAGCATTAACACTCCATGAACACATGTGATCCTCACACCACATCCATCCCCTCCGGTTGTCCCAATTATTGTCACTTTGGGGCCTTTGGATCTGGACAATGATATGTGTACACAACTTGCATATAAGATCACAAACAATACTATCATAATGATTCAATAATAAGTTCAGATCTGAGATCATGGCACTCGGGCCCTAGTGACAAGCATTAAGCACAACAAGTTGCAACAAAGTCAAATAGCACTAATAGAGATACTAGGCACTATGCCCTAACAGATCTTATTTGATTACATGATAGAACTCATCCAATCCCTACCATCCCCAAGCCTACAGCGGGGATTACTCACTCATGGTGAGGGAAACATCGATGGTTGATGGAGATGCGTTGGTGATGACGATGGCGATGATCCTCTCCAAATTCGTCGTCCCGGCAGGGTGCTAGGACGGAGTTTCTGGATCCGAATCTTGGCTTCTGGTGGCGGCGGTGGAGTAGAACTCTTTCTGGAAAACTATCGAACCCCCCTCGGTTTTTAGGTCGAGAGGCAACTTATAGGCATAGAGGGAGGCCGAGGGGTGCCTGGGTGGCTGCACCCCCCTAGGAGCGGCCAGAGGTGGGCCCGCGCCTGCCAGGGGTGTGGGCCCCCCAGGCCCCTTCTCCGTCTCGTCTTTTGGCTCCGTGGGTCTTCTAGTGAAATAGGATTTTTGGCATATTTTCTAGGATTTTTCCTGATAGTTGATTTTCGGCACAAAAACTAGACACCAAGGTAATTCTGCTGAAAACAGTGTCAGTCTGTGTTAGCTGTATCCAAATCACACAAGTTTAGAGGAGAAACAATAGCAAAAGTGTTCGGGAAAGTAGATACAGTTTGGACGTATCAACTCCCCCAAGCTTAGCTTATTGCTTGTCCTCAAGCAATTCAGTTGAAAACTGAGTGCGATAAAAGAACTTTCACGAACACATTTGCTAAATATGATGTATATATTCTCAGCATAGGAGTAGATGCTTAAACCATTCATAATAAGAAGTATGCAACTAAGTCTACTCAATAGTCATTGCAAGTATGAAGAGAAACCAACTCAATAATAATAAGTAGCATGAAACATAAACAAAAGCAACATTGCAATTCTCATAGTAAGGTATGATAGAGTGGTATCTCGCTTGCCTTTGTTTGTAGAGCACAATATAAATTCCAAGGCACCTCTGAAGTTCAAGTGAAGACAAGAAGTAAAGATATCAGAGATACAAGCATCAAAGTCATGACATAATTAACCAAGTTTTGAGACAAACACAAGAATGACAACTATGCTCTCAAGAAGGTGCTCATAGAATATGCGGTGACTCGACAAGGAGTGAAAACGGTTTTGAAATTTTTGAAACGCTTCCTAATGCTGAAAGGAAGGTACTCGTTAGCTTTGAGCTCTCATTGCCCCTATCATAAGCATCTTGAAGTGGTTAAGGTGAAAGTGAGGTCCACTCTGAATTATATGCTTGACAGACCATAAACTAGAAATCCCATGTCCTTTGAGTACGAGGGCCGCTCTGCATGCTACTCAACTTTGGTTACCTGTAAGTTCTTGTCATTGTAAATGCATGCATATCATAGAGAACCGCCAACGGGGTACCCCTTGCACATGATACAGGAGCTATCCCATGATCAAAATGACAAGGAAAGCAGACAATGAGCATCTCAGCGATATTTTTATTTACTATGTTCATAGCTTTTTATTGAGGATGCTTCATAAATGCTCATTATGGTGATGCTGCAAGTTTCCACCATGATTAGGCATGGCTTAGGCTAGCGGCCCAGGCATTTCTCTAACACAATGTATAGACTCCATGAACTCACAAGCTCCCCTTTTATTTCACATTGTCGACATCCGTAATCAAAAGAGCAAAGTATCAACTGGACAGGATATCCAAAAAGTGTTGAAAGCGTTCCCCGTGATAGCATGGTTCTGTTGAATCCCAGCATATAATTTGCAAGCATATAACTTTGATGGACAAGTCACAATGGTTTAGGATTATTAAGTGCACGGAATAAAGTGTGTCATCAAGATTGTGAGAGCTTTACTAACTAACTTTCTCAAAACAGACAAACATTTTATTTGGAAGAAAACAAGGCATATAGAATATGCACTGAAATAGCAAAAAATGCTAATAGGTAGGTATGGTGGACATAGTTGGCAATATTGGTTTTGGGGAATTGGAAGCACAGGTAGAGCTGATACTCAGTGCAAGTGAAGTCTAGCAAAAAGAGGGAGCGACAAACGAGAGAGAAATAATTGTCATAATCATGCTTGCAACAAAAACAGGACTAATTATGGCATGAAAGTGATACCAGAACTCTGAGGCAAAATAAATCATCGAAGCTTACTCACTATTGATTAGTCATATGCATGCGTGAGCATGTGCCAAGTCGATTCACATGAAACTTTCAGAGGAGGATACCACAATATCATACCAAAATATGAATAAAACAATGCAAGCAAACATTCATATGACATGCTACAAACTATTAGCAAGCTGGAGCTAATCACAAACAAGCAATAACTACTAAGCATCCATTAGTAACATACTCCTTACAACAAACAGACTAAGCATGCTCACAATGATGAGTATATGTACAAAAATAAAAACAAATAGAGTTTGTTACCAGCCTCTTACCATACCTTGAGTTGTCTTAATCTTCATTATTGCCCTTCACTTGTGTGACTTGAATAATAACATGAAACCAAAATCCATTGAGGACGGCTGAACCCTGCAAAGAACTTACAAAACCAAAGAAGAAGAACAAATATTTTTGGTGTTTTCAATTTTTTTAACAAGACCAACAAAGAAAAAACAAACAATGAAAAATAAAACCAAAAACAAAAACTAAGACGCTCCAAGAACAACACAACTATGCATGAAACAATAAAAACGAAGTGTCTAGAAAGACCTGAGATTTTTATTGATGAAGAAGGGGATGCCTAGGGCACCCCCAAGCTTTGACACTTGTACCTCTTGAATATTTCTTGGGGTGACACGGGGTTGCCAACAAAGTTCCACGTCGAGCACCGTCAATCATCTACTATTACCGTTTACTTTCTACAAGCAACTACTATCTTCCACACTATACATTTAATCCTTTGTTTTCAGCAAACCGGTGAGATTGACAACCTCACTGTATGTTGGGGAAAAGTATTGAGTTTGTGTTGTGAAGGTTCCAAGTTGTTAGAAACACCTTGGAGTTGTGTCCTTCCTCCTACTGGTTTGATAACCTTGGTTTCATAACTGAGGGAAAACTTACTGATGTGCTCTTCACACCTTCCTCTTGGAGTATCCCAATGAATCTCTACAGTGATCTGAGCCATCAACACCCTGTGGCGGCGCGGCCAGGGGGCGCGCCGGCCCTAGGTGTGGGCCCCTAGGGCACCCACCAACCTTGCCCCTTCGCCTATTTAAGCACCCCGGTGCAGAAACCCTAAGTATCCGATCAAATCTCCATGAAACAGTCCATAGTCGCCACCAGCATCGTCCCTAGATCAGGGGGATCCGAAGCTCTTCCCGGCACCCTGCCGGAGGGGAGAGATCATCCCGGAGGCCTTCTTGATCACCATGCCATCCTCCAGAGTGATGCGTGAGTAGTTCACCCTTAGACTATGGGTCCATACAGTAGCTAGATGGTTGTTTCTCCTCCTTTGTGCTATCATATTTAGATCTTGTGAGCTCCATTCATGATCAAGATCACCTATTTGTAATCATACATGTTGTGTTTGCGGGGATCCGTCAGATTGATTATTGATTCTATCATATCTATATTATTTGCGATCTTGCATGATCTCCGTTGATCGTAGATGCTTTGGCCAAGTAGATGCTTGCAACTCCAAGAGGGAGTATTTATGCTCGATAGTAGGTTCATGCCTCTAGTAATATAGGGAAGTGACAGAAATCTCTAAGGTTGTAGATGTGTTGTTTCTACTAGGGAGAAAACAACAATCCTTTCTCCATGTGACATATGTATTATTTACTTTACACACATTTCTTAATGCAATTATCTGTTGCTTGCAACTTAATTCTGGAAGGGGTTTGGATGATAACCTAAAGGTGGATTATTAGTCATAGATGCGGTTGGATTATTTTCTATGTATTATGTTGTAATGCCTAATCAAATCTAGTAGGAGTCAAGATGTCTAGTATATGCACTGCTATGCTTTCTATATCTGTCAATTACCTCGTTGTAATTTGTTCACCCAACATGCTATCTATATTTTGGAGAACACCTCTAGTGAACCGTGGACCCTGGTCCAATCTTTATCATTCATATACCATCTACTGTTTACCATTTACTGTTTACTTTCCACAAGCAATTACTATCTTCCACACTATACGTTTAATCCTTTGTTTTCAGCAAACTGGTGAGATTGACAACCTCACTCTAAGTTGGGGCAAAGTATTGAGTTTGTGTTGTGCAGGTTCCAAGTTGTTAGCAACACCTTGGAGTTGTTTCCTTACTCCTACTGGTTCGATAACCTTGGTTTCATAACTGAGGTAAACTTGTTGTTGTGCTCATCATACCTTCCTCTTGGGATTCCCAACAAGCTCTACATATCTCAGCCATCAAGCGTGTTGTGTGACTTATCGATTGTGCTCCTTTATAAGGAGCCAATGGTAGCCGATCAACATATCACGGGAGGCGTTGACTGGCAGGGGGTTGCCCCGCAGAGCCTCTATGGCTCTCTCCCACTCTGCATCGTTGACGTGGATCTGCTAACGAGCCGACTCACCACCGTTGGCGGCTTCTGGATTTGGAAGGCCATTCCCATTGGGATTCAGGGGAGGGTTGTCGTTGGTGTTGGTGTTTGGAGGGTGACCCTTATTTCGAGCATTGGGATCTTATGGATTGGTCTCATTACCACCGTTGTCACGGATATAGTGGGCGTTGGCGACAACTGTGCACATGAAGCGGTGAGGGAGATCGTTGCTCCCGCAACATTCTGATCCGGAGTCGTAGGCTCCTTCCTCTGATGGTGGTTCACAGAGATCGGAATTGTAACTATTGTTGCTATCTGAGTCATATGTCAGCGTAGGTGTGCTGAGCGTGCTGATTGGTGGTATCCACGAGCAGGTGCGATCGCCGGTGGCACCACCTGTTCAGGAAGACGAAGTGTGCCGATTTGGTCAACCTGGAAGCATAGGCTCCCACGTATCATGTCGACTCCGTCTCCTATGGAATCGAAGGCCGGACAAGTTTCCGATGAGTGGACGGTGAAGTCGATGGTGCCAAAGAGGAGGAGATTCTCCATTGTAGAGGAATCGAAGATCATGGGTGATGGGGCCATCACAATCGCAACATCAACATCCCCGGTTCCCACAGACGGCGCCAATTGACGAGCGACTCGTCAATGCCCATTGTTATGGGATTGGGTTTTGGAGAAGAGGGGAACACTAGAGACCGGGAACGGCTAACAAACAAGCAATGCGGGACATGATATTTAACCCATGTTCGAGCCCCCAGAGGGAAACCTTACTCCTACTTGTCTGTTCTTGCTTGATGGCGAAATCGAAGGTTACAAGGGTGCGCATATGAGATCTGACGGGTGAGTATGCTAGGGTTGTGGATGTCCTCCTCGGCGTGCCCTCCTGGCCTTTATATGGGGAGGCTAGGTCTCGGGGTTAGGTCCAATCGGTTACAGATTAGGGTTTTACCCTTTAACTTTCTGTCCATGTTCTTCAAGGAGTCCCGTCTTCATGAGCCTGGGCCACCTGAATTCCTAATGGGCTTCGTCATCAAGGGTGTATCGTTACATGGGCTTCTGTTGGGCCAAACCGGATAGGCCAATATTAGGCACTAGTACCCATATCAATATCCTTGTTCCATTCTCATTCTATTTTCTCATTACCATATTCCTTTATCCTTATGATCTCCATCATAAATTGTTTGTGCAGAGGATAGGCTGATATTGTAATATCGAGAGGACCGGAGTGTATCTCCCATCGTCATGAGGAGTAAGATCCCGTTCTTGAACTATCAAACCTTGATACGTCGGAAACGTATCTATATTTTTTGATGTTCCATGCTTGTTTAGTATCTACTTTGCTTTGCTTTGTCCACACTTTGAGGTGTTTTTATATGCTTTCGGGTACTAACCTATTAACAAGTTGTCACGATGCCAGTTGCCTGTTTTCTTCTGTTTTTTGGTTCCAGAGAGGCAGAAAAACAATTTTCTCAGAATTGGACGGGACAAAAGCCAAAGTCAATATTTTACCATGGGGAACACGAAGCCGGAATACGAGACGGAGGAGATTCACCAGGGGGCCACACTCCTTGGCCGCGTGGGTGGGACCACCCCGTGCCTAGGGGGTGCAGCCGCCCTGGCGGCCCCCCTGCCTCGCCTCTTCGCTTATAAAGACCCCCGATGCCTAAACCCTAAGTACCCAATCAGTATTCCACGAAACCATCTGTAGCCGCCGCCACCATCATCCCTAGATCGGGGGGATCTGAAGCTCTTCCCGCCACCCTGACGAAGGGGAGATAATATTGGAGGCCTTCTTCTTCATCATGCCAGCCTCCGGTATGAAGCGTGAGTAGTTCCACCTTGGACTACGGGTCCATGTAGTAGCTAGATGGCTGTATCTCCTCCTTTGTGCTTTCATGTCTAGATCTTGTGAGCTCCGTTCATGATCAAGATCTCATCTATTTGTAATCATGCATGTTGTGTTTGTGGGGATCTGATGGATATTGATATTACTATGTCAGATTGGTTAATGGTTTTGTCTTATTGATTCTATCATCTGTGTGTTGTTTGTGATCTTGCATGCTCTCCGTTGTTAGTAGCTATCTTGGCCAAGTAGTTGCTAGTGACTCCAAGAGGGGGTGTTTATGCTCGATAGTGGTTTCATGCCTCTATTTAATCTAAGGGAAGTGACATAAATCTCTAAGGTTGTAGATGTGTTGTTGCTACTAGGGAGAAAACAACGATCTCTTGTTCATGGAACAAGTGGATTGTTTACCTTACACACTTTGCTTAAAGCAGTTGTCTGTTGCTTGCAACTTAATAATGGAGGGGGTTCGGATGATAACCCAAAGGTGGACTTCTAGTCATGGATGCAGTTGGATGGCGGTCTATGTATCTTGTTGTATTGTCCAATCGAAATTCATAGGATCATGATTTCTAGTATTGCATTGTTATGCCTTGCTCAGTCCTGTCAATTTCCCTACTATAATTTGTTTACCCTGCATGCCATGTTTTTTTATCTAAGGAGAACACCTCTAGTGAACTATAGACCCCGGTCCAATCTTTACCATTGATACATCGTTCACTGTTACCGTTTACTTGTTGTAAATCACTATTAACTTCCACACCATACAGTTAATGTAGAGGTCCCAACCTTTAATAAGGTAGAGATCCCTGTGTTTACAATGCTTGTCCCTAGATCAATAGCTAGCATCCACAGTTAAATGTAATATCAAGAAACAAAGGTCATAGTACAACTTTATAACCAGGAATAAAATAATTCATTACATCTTACATAGCTCATTTGGCTATCTCATTACAATGCAGCAGAAATAACTATATAGCATGGAGTCCTTCATCTTCAAAGTGCCATAGGCAATCATGTTGGTTGTAGACTTGTAATCCTAATCAACACACTTCACTAACATCAAACAAACCTGCAACATAATAAGTTACAGCCACAAGGGTCAATACATTTGAATTGTATTGGCAAGTGATACTATGGTAGAATAGTAGTATCTATCATCTATATGCATTTGGCTAAGTGGAGCTTAGGCTTGCTTTTCTCAAAATAGATTTTCCTTATCATTTGAAAACACTAAGTTTTTGTTTGTCAAAATCACCCAAGGCATCAACCAATAGACATTGGTGATCCTTTAACCCTTGTTCAACCACAAGTTTTTAACTTAGAAATTGGGATGAGGAGATTCTTGATAGCTTCCATGTCTTGATGCTCAAATTGTCCATTGCCGGGGACACGGCTAAGTACTTAGATTTTACTCTCTCGAGAGGTGGTGCACTTTCCCCACAAGACTCGACATGCATTGAGACAAGATCTTTCAGAAGCCTTCCCTTAGACCAAAATGGACGCGCCCCAAACCTATCATCCCCTACCACCAACTGTCCATTTGGTTAAGTTATTGCAACCTATATGATCCAGGCAGAGCCCATAATGCCAAGTGGCTGCACTTGAAGCTTCTCAACATTTGACATCTCAAATCTCTTTGTTCCTGGGTGGCATTCCACAAGTGAGATACATAGGGTAGGCCATTGAAAAATGGGCCCTGGTAACCACTCAACAAAAATCCATCCATGCAAGTCCCTTTGCACCCAGGTGATTCATTCACATAGTTGTTTTATTAAACAAAACACAAGTCCTTGACTTAGAAATATTTCATAGCATGTATATAATCCACCCTTGTTTTCTATTAGCTAGGCTAAGCATGATTGTAGTAGGAATCTTAACTTAGGGAAAATTCTACTAAGGTTTCATCTACTAGGATTTCCCATGGCATAGCATTCTTAGTAAAATTCCATGCAAGTCCTACTTACAAATATCACTAATGCATAGTGAAAATATTAGGACAAAAGTATGAAGCACCACTTGCCTTTTTTGGTAGAGAATATAAGTTCACTCCTTGATCTTGCAATAGTCACACTCTTCAAATTTCACTACAATTCAATCAAGGCACAAATTCAATCTACCATTCAAGCAATTCATCACATAGAATAATAAAAACAAAGCAATGCATGCAAGCATGCCAAAGATTTTTTTATTTGGAAAAGTGGTTTCTAATAGGTTATAAACATTTTAAAACACCTATTGGTCATTTATAAATGTGGCAAAACCATTTGATATCAAGTTAGTGAAAATGGCCACTTTAAATCCCTTTTGTTTTGCTAGAATTGATTTAAATCAAAGTAATAATTTCTAGTGTTAGCCAAAATGTTTTTTTAGACACTAATATTAATGCTTATGGTCATAATGTTTTAAAACAATACCATTTGCAAAGGGTTTCATCCAAAATCCATTTTTAATCAAAGCAACATTTTATTTTGCTGGAAATGCCTTTAAACAAAGCAATAATTTTCTAGAGTTAATCAAATACATTTTTAAATCCAAAACATGGTGTTTAGGGTCCGAGAGTTTAAATCAAACCATTTTCAAAAGGTTTTGCTCAAAAAGCATTTTTAAACCATAATCAATATTTTTATTTAGCTAGAAATGCTTTTATTCAAATATTTATTCCTTAGCCTCACAAAATATGTTGTTAAATCCAAAAGTTGGTTTATATGGTCAGTAGGTTCAAAACAATCCATTTACAAAAGATTTTACCCTAAAAACATTTCTAGAATAATTTTTATATTCAAAATATGCCTACACGTGTTTCTGCAAAAACAACTAATTTTACATAAGCAAATCACTAAACAAAGTGCATGGATGGATATAATTATTTTTGTTGATTCCATTGATATAAAATTTGTAAAATTTGGACGTGTAGATCAAAAGTTATGGAATTTACAAATTCAAACATCTAATAGACATATTTATGTTTTTAAAACAAACTACAGGCCACACATGATTCGCTGGTACCGATTCGTGAGTATCGCGCTATGTGGAGCGTTGGATTTAAAACAGATCGTGCGGCACGGAATCAATCGTACCCCTTCGGTTAGTCAATCTATCATATCCGCTAGATCGGGATCTGACGGTCATCATCGCACTGACCACGAACAGGTGGCGCTGCGGCGGTGGCTGGCGGCGGCGTCTCTGGTGGCGGTGGTTCGGTGAAACTAGGAAGCGAGAAGAGGAATGGAGGGGCTCACCGGGTTCGCAGGGTGGCGGTGATGCTCAAGGTACTCGCCGTTTGTCGAGGGACGCACGAGGTCAATGCTGATTGCTCGCCGGAGATCCTCCTGGCGTCAGGCATGCTCTATCGTCGATGGGATCGAAGCTACGATAAACACAAAGACAAGAAGGAGATGGCATTAGATGCTCGAGACAAAGGCGAGTGCACGAGCGTCAACCAGAGAGAAGGGGGAGGCTAGGGTTTACCAGGAAGAGTCGCTGGAGTGGAGTCAGACGGCAGCGCATGTTGTCGTTGAGGTTGCCGACGAAGGGGAGCGCGCGGGGGCGAATGGTTGGTGCTGGGAGGTGCGTAGGGAGGTGGGGAGTAGGCTCGAGTGGTCGAGGGGGCAAGAGGAGGCGAGGAGCGGCCGGAATTTTCGCCGGAGTACGTCGGAGCAGAGGATGGTCTTCGGCAAAATCAGCGCAGCCTAGTGGCGGAGGGGAAGTGGGGTCTGAGGGGAAATGTAGAGGGAAGGAAGGCGCCTTTAACGAGCATGGTCTCGGTGAGAATTATTCTTGCATTCAAACGAATTTATGCCTCGAATCAAATGGCAGAAACGTTCGCGAGGTGAGGGGCGAGGTCGTCACGGGGTTGAAGACGGTGACGTGGTCATGGGTCCTGGCGGCAGCGATAGAGAGGGTGCGGTGGGGTCGTTTCGTCAGGGACAGTGTGGGTGCATTGGTGAGTAGGAAAACGTTTCGCGTGGAGAGGAGTGAGTGGGCTAGTTGGGCTGGCCTGGCTAGCTGGGCTGGAATGGCTTGTTTCCATTTTTTCTTCCTGTTTCTTTTTCTTTTTCAGTTTTCTTTTTCTGTTTTGAATTTATTCAAACATTCCAAACAACCATTTGGATTCATATCTTTACCAAACTTTCAGCAAGTTTTAATACTCTTTATTTATGTATTTTAGAGACCACTTTAGTATATTTCTTTTATTCTCACATGGTTTAAATATTTATTTAAAAATGGACCTTTGTCTGTATTTAAATAGGATTTTAAATATGTTTTCCAACTTCTATTTAAATTCCAAATTTTACCAAATCCTTTTCAGTAAGTTTTATTTATTTATTAGGGTGTCCAATAATTCACTTTGAATTATTTGAAATATTTTTAATATGATTTACTAATCATTTAAATTGAGCATTTGTCTTTATTCAAATTAAATCAATTATGGTTTTAATTCCATATAAATTTTATTTAAATGATTCTTTTATATTCCACT
Source organism: Avena atlantica (assembly GCA_910589765.1). NCBI lineage: Eukaryota > Viridiplantae > Streptophyta > Magnoliopsida > Poales > Poaceae > Avena > Avena atlantica. The sequence continues at coordinate 177,957,267 of OU342738.1, read as the reverse complement.
TGGGCTATTCCAATTATTATTTACCTATGATTTAATTAATCGTTTCTATTAGGGATTTTGTATTTATTCAAATGGAATACAAATTGGGTCAATGCCATATAATATTATTTGAATATTCTTTATCCCTTTATTTTAATAGGAATATCTTTATTTCATTTTCTTAGGGATTTGGCCAAGTTTTGATTTGACTTTTAAATATTCCCTATTTATTATTTATTTATTTATCTTATAAAATTCATATCTTTTTATTTAAAGATCCAAAATTGGTGATTCCAATTTGTAGAATTTTATTTAATATTTATTTATCCTTTTAAATCTCTTTTAGGATTATTTGCTCACAATTTGGTATGGATTTTATATTGGAGCTTGTTAGCTTTGGAAATTATTTCCTTTCTTCTTATTAAATTCATAAGCTTTTATCCATGGTTCCAAATTGAATGAAATCAATTTCTATGGTTTTATAATATTTTTATTTATCATTCTTGATCATGTTAAAATGATTGTTGATGAATTTTTATATGGATCAATTCCATAGTCTTAGAGAGATCTTGGAAATGATTTCTTCCATTAGGGTTTTAGAGTTTTGGTTTAACTTTTTCAAGTGTTTAAATTTCAAGATTCATTCTTTGATGAATGCATTTCACTTGATTGAAATTTGTTGAATTCCATTTTGTTCAAAGTTTGTTCAAGATGGGTTTTGATGTTTCCATTTGGAATCAAAAAGTTTCTTTTCACCCTAAATTTCATCAATTATTTATTTTGTTTATTTATTTTTCACATTACAAAATTTGGAAAATTTTGGGATGTGACAGTTAATCCTTTGTTATAGCAAACCGGTGAGATTGACAACCTCACTGTTCGTTGGGGAAAAGTCTTGAGTTTGTGTTGTGCAGGTCTCCAATTTGCTAGAAACACCTTTGAGTCGTTTCCTTCCTCCTACTGGTTCGATAACCTAGGTTTCTTACTGAAGGGAAACTTGCTGCTGTGCTCATCATACCATCATCTTGGGGTCTCCCAACTAAGTGTTGCTGCACTCATCAAACCTCTAGTCATACTACCTAATATACCTGGAGATTACCTAGTATGTCTTCTAGTATGTAGGTGCTTGATATTCTTATGGTCAAAGGACTTAAACTTAAGATCTACTGAGCTATTATGATAAACTAATGACTAGTATTGTTATATGGTCTCAAATTTAATCGTATAAATATTGGATCGATTCAGCACAATTGTTCTTCTAACAATTCGCTCCCATTATCGTTGAAATCCTTGTTACACTTAGCAATACTCATTATCAGGAAACCTGATCATCTTACAACACATGACCTAGTCCTATAGGCGGGACTAGGAACAACTTGGTATTTAATTATTTACACATGCATATGAGTTTTTTTCGAATCTCATATTTGATACACATAGCAATTATAGCATAAAAATGAACATAATATAAACTTGTATTTTTTAATAATCAATTATTATTGCTTCTAGAGCATTAACTTCTTCAAGTGCCTCATCTGGTGTAAAGCTAAGGATTTAGACTTATATGTCCATGACTAAAGCTATAGGTGGTTTATGCAAGCACTTGATCAGGACAGTCTTAGATGAGTAAACCCTTATTTGAAAACTACTATTAAACGTATCCCATATAGGAATATAACAATATATTAAAGCGCGTGGGATCTATGGCCTCTCCGTGCTCTATTTATTGTTCATTTTAATAGTACCATGACACGAACAGTACTTCTACAATGTGTGTTTCCCTGTTTGCACTTCTCGCCTATTTTTCAATAGTCTTTTCAGCCGTAATTTTCTAGCAGTCACTACTAGGAAAAAGCTCGTCAGTGGCACACCATTTTTCAACTTCTGTGGCGCATATGGGATGTCCCACTGTTATCACGCCACTTAACTTATCACGCCTTAGTAGATCTTAAGTTATGTGGCGCATATTGAAATGCGCCACAGAAGTCTCAAAAACTTCTGTGGCGCATATTGTCAATATGCACCACAGAAGTTCCCAACCAGATCTCAAACTTCTATGGCGCATATTGCCAATATGCGCCACAGAATTTTTTTAAAATTAAAAAAACGGCTAGATCGGGTCAAAGGTGGGGATCGCCGAAGGTGGGGGTCACCGGAGGAGGAAAAGGAGGCCGATGGAGGAGAGGAGGAGGCCGCCGGTGGAGGAGGGGCTCACCGGAGGAGGTGGTGGAGGTCGCCGGAGGAGGAGCTCACCGAGGTGGAGGAGGAGGGAGGAGGGAGTAGGGAGGTGGGAGGATGAGGAGCTCATCGGAATGGAGGAGGGAAGAGAGAGGAGGAGGAAGGAGGAGGAGCTCACCGGGGTGGAGGAGGAGGGAGGAGGAAGAGAAGGTGAGGAAGAAGGGGAGGAGAAGGAGAGAAGAAGTGTAGGAGGAGAATGGTGGAGGAGAAGGATGGAGGAGTGGAAGAGGATAAGAGAGAGAAGGGGTGGATGGATTCAAATTTCGAATCCCGCCCAAGACTTCGGTGGCGCATAGGGGAGAAATGCGCAACAGAAGTTTCTCCCCCTTTTTATTTTTTTGCAGAAAAAAAAGATTTTTTTACCATAACTTTTTACTCTTTTTGAATTTTGAAAATCTAAAAAATCGTTAATCTCGTTCTCGTCATTTTGGTATATTAAACTTTTTTCGACATCATGTGCAAAAGTTATGGCCGTTTTACTGTGACATGACCTTTTTTTTGCAAAATACATCGCAATTCATGTTTTTCAATTTTGTCTACAACTATACCCCAAAATATAACTACATCTCAAAGGAATTATTATTTTTAAATTTTTTTATCATTTTCATTTAATTTTTACAAAGTTAAAAGGCGGTCCAGGGGGTGGGATCTGTTTTTCCTACTCGACTTCTATATGCGCCACAGAATCATCACTTCTGTGGCGTATATGGTTATATGTGCCACAGAATATAGGTCAGAATGCGGTCAACGATATTCCATGGTAGGGTCCACCTGGGATTTCTGTGATGCATAATGCGCCACAGTAGTTTTAACTTCTATATGCGCCACAGAAAGCCCGGGTGCCCAACCCTGGTGGCGGATCCCACCAAACTTCTATGGCGCACCGTCCCGTGATACATCGGAAACGTATCTATAATTTTGATGCTCCATGCTTGTTTAGTATCTACTTTGCTTTGCTTGTCTACACTTTGAGGTGTTTTTTACATGTTTTGTGGTACTAACCTATTAACAAGTTGCCACAGTGCTACTTGCCTGTTTTCTGTTGTTTTTTATTTAAGAAAAGTTAGTAAAGAAATATTCTCGGAATTGGACGGCACAAACATCGAAGTCAATTACTTTCCATGGGGAACAAGAAGTCCAAAGGGGAGACAGAGATGCAAGCCAGGGCGGTCAAACCCCCCCTAGGCGTGGGTGGGCCCTGCCCTGCACCTGGGTAGGGTTTGACCCCCCTGGCCGCCTCCTTGGCCTCCCCCTTCGCCTATAAAAGCCCCCTATGCAGAAACCCTAAGCACCCGATCAAATCTCTATGAAACTGTCTGTAGACGCCGCCACCATCATCCCTAGATTGGGGGATCTGAAGTTCTTCCCGGCACCCTGCCGGAGGGGAGATCATCCCGGAGGCCTTCTCTCCGGTATGATGCGTGAGTAGTTCCACCTTGGACTATGGGTCCATGTAGTAGCTAGATGGTTATATCTCCTGCTTTGTGCTTTCATGTATAGATCTTGTGAGCTCCATTCATGATCAAGATCTAATCTATTTGTAATCATGCATGTTGTGTTTGCAGGGATCCGATGGATATTGAGATTATTATGTTGGTTTGATTAATGCTTTTGTCTTTATGATTCTATCATGTCTATGTTGTTTGTGATCTTGCATGCTCTCCGTTGTTAGTATCTCTCTTGGCCAAGTAGTTGCTAGTGACTCCAAGAGGGGGTATTTATGCTTGATAGTGGGTTCATGCCTCTAGTTTCCAAGGGAAGTGACAATAATCTCTTCGGTTGTAGATGTGTTGTTGCTACTAGGGAGAAAACAACGGTCTCTTGTTCATGGAACATGTGGACTGTTTACTTACACACTTTGCTTAAAGCAGTTGTCTGTTGCTTGCAACTTAATACTGGAGGGGGTTCGTATGATAACCTGAAGGTGGACTTCTAGTCATAGATTTAGTTGGATGGCGGTCTATGTATATTGTTGTATTTCCCGATCAAATCTCATAGGATCTTTCTGACTAGTAATTGCATTGATATGCCTTGCTTAGTTCCTGTCAATTGTCCTACTGTAATTTTTTTACCCTTCATGCCATGTTGTTTATCTAAGGAGAGCACCTCTAGTGAACTATGGACCCCGGTCCAATGTTTACCATTGATACATCTTCCACTGTTACTTGTTACTTGCTGAAAACCATTACCTTCCAGACCATATGTTTAATCCTTTGTTACAGCAAACCGGTGAGCTTGACAACCTCACTGATTCGTTGGGGCAAAGTCTTGAGTTTGTGTTGTGCAGGTTTCCGCGTTGCTTGCAACACCTGTGTGACGTTTCCTTCCTCCTACTGGTTCGATAACCTCGGTTTCTTACTGAGGGAAACTTGATGTTGTGTTGCTTCATACCTTGATCTTGGGGTTTCCAACGAAGCGTCTCACGACAAGTGGTGGGTGCCATCAAGCTATTTTCTGGCGCTGTTGTCGGGGAACTAAAAGGCCATCAAACTTGTTCCTCCCCGTCAAGCACTAGCTATTTTCTAGCGCCATTGCCGGGGAAGCTAAGGACGTCTTCACTAGGGGAGTCCTTCACTTCCTTTCTCTTTACTTTGTTTTTAGTTTTCTTTGTTTCTTTTGCTTGGTTTTGTTTGCCTCTTTCCAAAAAAACCAAAATAATAGTCTAGTTTGGTTTACTTTCTTTATTCAAAAACACAAAAAAAATTATTTCCTGCTCTAGCTGTTGCTGCTGTTTTTGGCTTGCCCACCTTTGCCAAAATGAATTCTGCTGAGAACACCAAGTTGTGTGACTTCACTAGAACCAACAACAATGATTTCCTTAGCACACCTATTGCTACACCTACTCCTAATGCTACCTTTTATGAAATTAAGCCTGCTTTGTTGAATCTTGTGATGAGAGAGCAATTTTCTGGTGCTGGTTCTGATGATCCTGCTGCCCATCTCAATAGCTTTGTTGAACTTTGTGAGATGCAAAAGTATAAGGATGTAGATGGAGATATTATTAAGCTCAATCTTTTTCCTTTCTCCTTGAGAGGAAAACCTAAAGAATGGTTGATATCTTTGCCTAAAAATAGTATTGATTCTTGGACTAAGTGCAAAGATGCTTTTATTGGAAAGTACTATCCTGCTGCTAAGATTATATCTATGAGAAGTGATATTATGAAATTTAAACAACTTGATAGTGAACATGTTGCTCCAGCTTGGGAAAGAATGAAATATTTGGTTAAGAATTGCCCTACTCATGGACTCACTGCTTGGATGATTATCTAGACTTTTTATGCAGGTTTGAACTTCTCCTCAAGAAATCTGTTGGATTCAGCTGCTGGAGGTACCTTCATGGGCCTCACTTTGGGTGCTACAACAAGGCTCCTTGATAATATGATGGTTAACTACTCTGAATGGCATGTTGAGAGAGCTCCACATGGTAAGAAGGTAAATTCTGTTGAGGAAACTTCCTCTTTGAGTGAAAATATTGATGTTATTATGGCTATGCTTATTAATGGGAAAGCTCCTCTAGATCCTAATAGCGTTCCCTTAGCCTCTTTGGTTGCTCAAGAAGAGCAATTTGATGTGAACTTCATTAGAAACAACAATTTCAACAACAATGCCTATAGGAATAATTTTGGTAGCAACAACAATTATAGGCCTTATCCTCCTAATGGAAATGCTTATCAGGGTAGATCTGGAATGCCTAGTGAAGAGAGGATTATAGAAGTTGAGAGATCCACTAAAAACTTTATGCAAATGCAATATGAGCAAAACAAGATTTTCACTAAAACTATGGAGGAACAATCTATCATATTGAAAAATATTAGTCACCAGCTTGAGAATCTGAATAGAGAAATTCCCAGTTTACAGTCAACAATTTTAATTTTTGAGAAAAATATATCCTCTTTGTCTGAAGCTCAAACTTCCTTGGTTAATAAAATGGCTGCTAAACCTGAAACTATGGAAAAATACCTTTGCTACTGCTCATGCCATACAAGTTACTATTGATGAAAATGTTAGGCTGTTAGCTCAACTTCATGCTAGATGGGAAAGGGAAGCTGAAATTAATAGAAACAATAGTGTGTGCACCATCACCACTAAACCACAAGAAGTCCCTATTCCTCCTCCTACAATGCCTAAGCCTATTGAGCCTACTACTAGTGATGCTAAGTTTGAATTTGATATTGATGGTTGCAATATTTCTGAAGTGATTATGTTCCTACAAAAGCTTGCTAGAAGTCCTGATGCTAGTGATATGCATGTTGCTTTCACCAAACACATTACAGATGCTCTTGTTAAGATTAAGGAAGAGAACCTAAAAAACAAAGCTTCTATTCCTAGGAAGGTACAAGATAGTTGGGAACCCATTATTAATATACAAGTAAATGACTTCCATCTCAAAGCTTCATGTGATCTTGGTTCTAGTGTCTCTATTATGCCTAGGAAAATTTATGAAATGCTAGATTTGCCACCGTTGGAAGATTGTTATTTGTATATCCCACTCAAAGATAATGCTAAGAAGAAACGCATGGGGAGTATTAATGATGTTCTCATTATGGTTAATAATGCTTATGTCCCTGTTGATTTCTATGTTTTGGATGTTGAATACAATGCTTCTTGTCCTATTACTTTGGGAAGACCTTTTCTTAGAACAGTTGGTTCCATCATTGATATGAAAGAAGACACCATTAAATATCATTTTCCATTCAAGAAAGGTATTGAACACTTCCCTATGAGAAGAGAGAAGTTGCTTTTTGCTCCTCCTTTGAAATCAAGGTTTGATATTAATGCTTCCTCATTTGAAAATACTTGATTCTTCTTGCTTCTTGTGCCTAACTTAAAGGCGTTAAAGAAAAGTACTTGTTGGGAGATAAACCATGAGTTTTCTTGAGAAGGAGTTTCTCTCGAAAGAAGTGAGTGGGAGGAAAGTAGAGCTAGACGAGGTTTTTGAACCTTCTCTTGAATTGGAGAGTAGCGCAGCACCTGAAATTGTTCCAGTGCCGCCTGCACCAACAATAGAGGAAGCTAATGACAAGGATCATGAAGCTTCGGACGATGCTGCTACTGAACATCGCAGGTCGACAAGGTCGCATGCCCCTCCTGAGTGGTACGGCAACCCTATCTTAACTGTCTTGTTAGTAAATGACAGTGAACCTGCGAACTATGAGGAAGCGATGATGAGCCCAGACTCTGAGAAATGGCTAGAGGCCATGAAATCCGAATTGGGATCCATGAGCGAAAACCAAGTATGGACTTTGGTGGACCCTCCTAGCGACCGAAAGGCCGTTGAGTGCAAATGGATCTTCAAGAGGAAAACGGACGCGGATGGTAATGTTACCGTCTATAAAGCACGACTTGTCGCGAAAGGTTTTTGACAAGTTCAAGGTGTTGACTACGATGAGACTTTCTCTCCCATAGCGATGTTTAAGTCCATTCTAATTTTATTAGCAATTGATGTGTTTCATGATTATGAAATATGGAAGATGGATGTCAAGACTGTGTTCCTCAATGGCAACATTGATGAAGAGTTGTATATGATGCAACCCGAAGGTTTTGTCGATCCTAAGGATGCTGATAAAGTGTGCAAACTTCAGCGTTCCATTTATGGACTGAAGCAAGCATCTCAGAGTTGGAACCTTCGTTTTGATCAAGTGATCAAGAGCTTTGGATTTGTTCCAAATTGCTACGAAGCTTGTATCTACAAGAAAGTGAGTGGGAGCTCAGTGACATTTCTGGTACTATATGTGGATGACATATTGATTATTGGAAATGCCATTAACATGCTTAACGATGTGAAGAGTTATTTGAACAAATGTTTTTCAATGAAAGACCTAGGGGAAGCTGCTTATATATTGGGCATCAAAATCTATAGAGATAGACAAAGACGCCTGATAGCTTTAAGCCAGAGTACATACCTAGACAGAGTTCTGAAAAGGTTCAGAATGGATAAGGCAAAGAAAGGTTTAGTGCCTATGTTGTTAGGTAAAATATTGAGCAAGGCTCAGTGTCCAGCTATGGTAAACGATAGAGAAGCTATGAGAAAAGTGCCTTATGCCTCGGCCATAGGTTCTATCATGTATGCCATCCTGTTTACTAGACCGGATGTGTCCAATGCTCTTAGTTTGATGAGCAGGTACCAAAGTGATCCAGGAGTGGAACACTGGACAGCCGTGAAGAACATCCTAAAGTACTTGAATAGGACTAAAGAAATGTTCTTAGTCTATGGAGGTGATGAACAGCTCGTCGTAAAAGGTTACGTCGACGCTAGTTTCGACACCGACAAGGATGATTCTAAATCTCAGACAGGATACATTTATAATTTGAATGGAGGAGCTGTGAGCTGGAGAAGCTGCAAGCAAAGCGTGATCGCGGGATCTACAGTAGAAGCGGAATACATGGCTGATGTAGAAGCGTCAAGTGAAGGAGTTTGGATCAGGAACTTCATCACTGAGCTTGGCGTGGTTCCAAGTTCCTTGGACCCACTGGAGATATTGTGTGACAACACTAGCGCCATAGCACTCGCTAAGGAACCAAGATATCATCCAAAGACCAAGCATATCAACCGCAAGTTTCATATAATCCGAGATTATATAGCAGATGGAGATCTGAAGATTAGCAAAGTACATACAGATCTGAATGTCGCAGATCCATTGACTAAACCTCTTCCACGTGCAAAACATTATCAGCACCTTAGTGCCATGGGTGTTAGATTGTTGCCAGATGTAAACTAGATTATTGACACTAGTGCAAGTGGGAGACTGTTGGAATTATGCCCTAGAGGCAATAATAAAGATGTTATTATTATAATTCTTGTTCATGATAAAGTTTATATTCCATGCTAGAATTGTATTAAGCGGAAACTTTAATACTTGTGTGGTTTGTGAACAACACCGTGGCCCTAGTATGCCTCTATGGACTAGCTCATTGATTAATGATGGTTAAGGTTTCCTAACCATAGACATGAGTTGTCGATTAATAATGAGATCATATCATTGGGAGAATGATATGATGGATAGACCCAAACTAAGTGGAGCAATTAGATCGTGTCATCGTGTTCATCTTTGCGAAGCTTTTCTTATGTCAAATATTGTATTCCTTAGACCATGAGATAATACAACTCCCTGGTATCGGAAGAAAGCTTTGAGGTCATCAAACGTCATCCTATGAGAGGGTGATCATAAAGGTGTCTCTCAGGTGATCGGAAAGTACCTGTTGGGTTATATGTATCGAGATGGGATTTGTCCCTCCCAAGTCGGAGAGATATACTTCGGGCCCACTCGGTAATCGATATCAACACCGCTTGAAAGCATGTGGTTAAGGAGTTAATCACAAAGTGATATCGGATTACGGAACGAGTAAAGTACTTGCTGTGAACGAGATTGAACTAGGTATGACGGTACCGACGATCAAATCTCGGGCAAGTAAAATATCGCGAGACGAAGGGAATATATATATATATGGGATTGATTGAATCCTGGCATCGTGGTTCATCTGATATGATCATCGATGAATGTGTGGGAGTCAATATGGGTTTCCAGACCCCGCTGTTGATTATTGATAGAAGATCATGTCTGCATATTCTCGAACCCGAAGGGTCACACACTTAACGTGTCTCGACGCTAGGATAGATTGGATAATTCATTTATGAGTTTTTGTTCGGAGTCTCGGATAGGATCCGGGACATCACGAGAGGTTCCGGAATGGTCCGAAGAATAAGATTCATATAAGGCAATGCAGTTTTTGGAGTTCGGAACGGGTTAATCGGTATTTTACCGGAAGCTTCTAGAACCTTCCGGAGGGGGGCCAACGTGTCCCCACCTGCCGGGAGGGAGCATGGGCCTATGAGGGAGTGCCCTGGCCACATTGGGCCAGGGGCACAAGGCCCAATAGGGCCCAGCCGGCCAAACCTAGGGCAAACCCTAGGGGAGCTTCTAGAAGGGGGGAACTTGCCCCCCACTCCTCCCTCCTTGGCCGCCGGCCCTAGGGCTTGGGGAGGGGCAAGGGCTGGCCTCCCACCCCTCTATATAAAGAGGGCTGGGGGCGCACCCCTCCCACACCTCCTCCTCAAGCCCTAGCCGCCCTGCTGCCCTCCTCTCTCTCTCTCCATCCCGACTGCGTGTAGGCGAAGCCCTGCTACAGAAACTCTCCACCACTTGCACCGCGTTGTCGCTTTGTAGATCCAATCCGTCTCTCCACCATACTTGCTGGACCGAGGAAGGAGGATACGTCGAGGTGCCACACGTGTGCATCTCTCGGAGGCATCGCCACTTGCGGTGTTAGATCGGATCGGATCGCGAGGAGGAGAAGCGAGTACGACTACATCACCCACGTTCCGTCGAACGTTCCGCTGTGCGAATCTTCAAGGGTATGAAGATCTCATCTATTCCCCCTCGTTGTTTGCATCTCCTAGATTAGATCTTGGCTTCCCATTCGCATCCGTAGAAATTTTTTGATTTACTATGCTGCGAAACCCTTCAGTGGTATCAGAGCTAGATCTATGCGTAGATGTGATTCACGAGTAGAACGCAACATGGTTGTTGCGGGCGTTGATGTTTTCTGTTGCAAGCCTCTTGTTTGTGTACTTCTTATGATGCGGGATAGTGAGATCGAAGCGGTCCAGGCCAACCTTACGCGACCTCGTTCACGAGACCGGCTCCGCACTTGACGTGTGGCTTGTTCCACACATGCGGCTGGTGGATGCAAGTTTCTCTCACTATAGTTGTCATGGGATTTACACCGGAGTTTGGCAACCATAACATCACCGTTGTGGCTTTCCGTAGGTAAGAATCATTCTTAGCTTGTTACTCCCATAAGCCACGTAAAACATGCAACAACAAAGTAGAGGCGTCTAACTTGTTTTTGCAGGGAGTGTTTTCTGTGATACGGTATGGCCCAAGATGTGATGTGTATGTTGTATGTGATGATCATGTTTTGTAATGTTTCACGACTTGCATGTCGATGAGTACACAACCGGCAGGAGCCATATGGTTGTCTTTATAATTGTGTATGACCTGTGTGTCAACTTCTTATACGCCATGTAATAGCTTTACTTTATCGCTAAGTAGTTAGCAATAGTTGTAGTTGCTATTCGTGGTGGAGGCAATCATGGTGGAGTGATGGAGATCATGCTGGCACGCACAAGATGGAGATCATTGCGCGAAGAATGGCTATACCATATCACATAAAGTTATATGCATGTGATGTTTATCCTTTTATGTATCTTATTATGCTTAGATCGCGACGGTAGCATTATAAGATGATTTCTCACATAAAGATCAAGATAAAACTATGTTCTCCCCATGTATGCACCGTTGTGAAAGTCCGTCGTGTTCAAGCATCACGTGATGATCGAGTGCTATAAACTCTACGTTCACATACAACGGGTGCAAGCCAGTTTTTGCACACGCGGAAATACTTGGGTTTGACTTGACGAGCCTAGCATGTACAGACATGGCCTCGGAACACATGAACCGAAAGGTTTAGGCATGAGTCATATGAATGATATGATCTACACTTCGTTGTCCACCATTGAAACCACATCCTTCTTGTGAAGATCGGATTAGGTGTGGTGAATTTGGATCATGTTCACTAAACAACTTGAGGAATGTTGAATTTAGTGGGAGTTCATCTAGTAATTTGATTAAGTTGAACTAGTTATCATGAACATAGTATAATTTGTACTTGCAAATATTGTAGATCAAATGGCTAACTCCAACTTCAACTTTAACGTTTTTGCTGAGAAAGAAAATCTTAAGAACAATGGGTCTAACTTCACCAACTGGTTACGCAATATGAGAATCATTCTCTCTGGCGGACAAAAGGACTATGTCCTTGAGAATGCGCTAGGTGACACCCCTGCTGTAGATGCGCCGGCTAATGATAAAGCTGTTTACCAGTCGCGCAAAGATGATTATGGTGTGATTAAGAGCACCATGTTGTTTGCTATGGAATCGGACCTTCAAAATCGTTTTGAAGACTATCCCGGGCCCTTTGAGATTCTTGAGGAGATGAAAACTATGTTTCAGACTCAGGCCCGTTCTGAGAGATATGAGATCTCTGAGAAATTTTTTAACTGCAAGATGGAGGAAGGGAGTTCCGTTAGTGAGCACGCCATAAAGATGTCGGGCTACACTCAACGCCTTGAGCAACTGAACTGCAAGATTCCAGAGGAGCTCAAGATTGACAGGGTTCTGCAATCACTCCCTCCCAGCTACAAAAGTTTTGTAGTGACTCATAATCAGATTGGTTCCACTGATACGATCACTGAGCTCTTCGCTAAGCTGAAAGCTGCGGAGGTGGACATCAAAAAGGATAATCATGTGTTGATGGTCAACAAGCCCCCCAGCTTTAAGAAAGGTAAGGGTGCAAAGAAGCCCTTCAAGAAAGGCAGTGGCAAGCGCGTTGCCCCTGCTGAGAAGAAGCTCAAGTCTGGACCTAAGCCGGACACTGAGTGCTTCTATTGCAAGGACAAGGGTCACTGGAAGCGCAACTGTCCGAAGTACTTAGCGGACAAGAAGGCTGGCACCATCAAAGGTATATTTGATATACATGTTATTGATGTTTTCCTTACTAGCCCTCATTGTAGTGCCTGGGTATTTGATACTGGTTCAGTTGCTAATATTTCTAACTCGAAACAGGAGCTACGCAATAGACGGCAGCTTGCGAGGGATGAGGTGACGATGCGCGTTGGCAACGGATCAAGAGTTGATGTGATGGCCGTCGGCACGCTCTCCTTAGTTTTACCTTCGGGATTAGTTTTAAACCTCAATAAATGTTATTATGTGCCTGCGTTGAGCATGAACATCATATATGGATCGTCTTTATTGCAAGACGGTTATTCATTTAAATCTGAGAATAATGGTTGTTCTATTTATATGAGTAACATATTTTATGGTCATGCACCTGCTATGAATGGTTTATTTCTTCTGAATCTCGAAAGGGATGAAACACACATCCATAACATTGAGGCTAAGAGATGCAAAGTAGATAGTGATAATACTACTTATTTGTGGCACTGTCGTCTAGGTCATATTGGTGTAAAACGCATGAAGAAACTCCATTCTGATGGACTTTTGGAGTCTCTTGATTTTGAATCTTTTGACACATGCGAACCATGCCTCATGGGCAAGATGATCAAAACCCCGTTCTCCGGAATGATGGAGCGAGCAACGGACTTGTTGGAAATCATACATACCGATGTATGCGGACCGATGAGTGTTTTGACGCGCGGTGGATATCGCTATTTTCTCACTTTTACCGATGACTTAACTAGATATGGGTATATCTATTTAATGAAACATAAATCTGAAACATTTGAAAAGTTCAAAGAATTTCAGAATGAAGTGGAGAACCATCGTAACAGAAAAATTAAGTTTCTACGATCTGATCGTGGAGGTGAATATTTGAGTTATGATTTTCTCACGCATCTTAAAGCAAGCGGAATCGTTTCGCAACTCACGCCACCCGGAACACCACAGCGCAATGGTGTGTCTGAACGCCGGAATCGAACTCTATTAGATATGGTCCGATCAATGATGTCTCTTACTGATTTGCCGTTATCATTTTGGGGTTATGCATTAGAAACCGCTGCATTCACTTTAAATAGGGCACCATCTAAATCCGTTGAGACGACACCGTATGAACTGTGGTTTGGTGCTAAACCTAAGTTGTCGTTTCTTAAAGTTTGGGGATGCGAAGCTTACGTCAAGAAGTTGATGCCGGACAAGCTCGAACCCAAAGCGGAGAAATGCGTCTTCATAGGATACCCTAAGGAAACTATTGGGTGTACCTTCTATCACAGAACCGAAGGCAAAGTGTTTGTCGCAAAGAACGGATCCTTTCTTGAGAAGGAGTTTCTCTCGAAAGAAGTGAGTGGGAGGAAAGTAGAGCTAGACGAGGTTTTTGAACCTTCTCTTGAATTGGAGAGTAGCGCAGCACCTGAAATTGTTCCAGTGCCGCCTGCACCAACAATAGAGGAAGCTAATGACAAGGATCATGAAGCTTCGGACGATGCTGCTACTGAACGTCGCAGGTCGACAAGGTCGCATGCCCCTCCTGAGTGGTACGGCAACCCTATCTTAACTGTCTTGTTAGTAAATGACAGTGAACCTGCGAACTATGAGGAAGCGATGATGAGCCCAGACTCTGAGAAATGGCTAGAGGCCATGAAATCCGAATTGGGATCCATGAGCGAAAACCAAGTATGGACTTTGGTGGACCCTCCTAGCGACCGAAAGGCCGTTGAGTGCAAATGGATCTTCAAGAGGAAAACGGACGCGGATGGTAATGTTACCCTCTATAAAGCACGACTTGTCGCAAAAGGTTTTCAACAAGTTCAAGGTGTTGACTACGATGAGACTTTCTCTCCCGTAGCGATGTTTAAGTCCATTCGGATTTTATTAGCAATTGCTGCGTTTCATGACTATGAAATATGGCAGATGGATGTCAAGACTGCGTTCCTCAATGGAAACATTGATGAAGAGTTGTATATGATTCAACCCGAAGGTTTTGTCGATCCTAAGGATGCTGATAAAGTGTGCAAACTTCAGCGATCCATTTATGGACTGAAGCAAGCATCTCGGAGTTGGAACCTTCGTTTTGATCAAGTGATCAAGAGCTTTGGATTTGTTCCAAATTTCTACGAAGCTTGTATCTACAAGAAAGTGAGTGGGAGCTCGGTGACATTTCTGGTACTATATGTGGATGACATATTGATTATTGGAAATGACATTAACATGCTTAACGATGTGAAGAGTTATTTGAACAAATGTTTTTCAATGAAAGACCTAGGGGAAGCTGCTTATATATTGGGCATCAAAATCTATAGAGATAGACAAAGACGCCTGATAGCTTTAAGCCAGAGTACATACCTAGACAAAGTTCTGAAAAGGTTCAGAATGGATAAGGCAAAGAAAGGTTCAGTGCCTACGTTGTCAGGTAAGATATTGAGCAAGGCTCAGTGTCCATCTACGGTAAACGATAGATAAGCTATGAGCAAAGTGCCTTATGCCTCGGCCATAGGTTCTATCATGTATGCCATGTTGTGTACTAGACCGGATGTGTCCAATGCTCTTTGTTTGACGAGCAGGTACCAAAGTGATCCAGGAGTGGAACACTGGACAGCCGTGAAGAACATCCTAAAGTACTTGAATAGGACTAAAGAAATGTTCTTAGTCTATGGAGGTGATGAACAGCTCGTCGTAAAAGGTTACGTCGACGCTAGTTTCGACACCGACAAGGATGATTCTAAATCTCAGACAGGATACATTTATAATTTGAATGGAGGAGCTGTGAGCTGGAGAAGCTGCAAGCAAAGCGTGATCGCGGGATCTACAGTAGAAGCGGAATACATGGCTGATGTAGAAGCGTCAAGTGAAGGAGTTTAGATCAGGAACTTCATCACTGAGCTTGGCGTGGTTCCAAGTTCCTTGGACCCACTGGAGATATTGTGTGACAACACTAGCGCCATAGCACTCGCTAAGGAACCAAGATATCATCCAAAGACCAAGCATATCAACCGCAAGTTTCATATAATCCGAGATTATATAGCAGATGGAGATCTGAAGATTAGCAAAGTACATACAGATCTGAATGTCGCAGATCCATTGACTAAACCTCTTCCACGTGCAAAACATTATCAGCACCTTAGTGCCATGGGTGTTAGATTGTTGCCAGATGTAAACTAGATTATTGACTCTAGTGCAAGTGGGAGACTGTTGGAATTATGCCCTAGAGGCAATAATAAAGATGTTATTATTATAATTCTTGTTCATGATAAAGTTTATATTCCATGCTAGAATTGTATTAAGCGGAAACTTTAATACTTGTGTGGTTTGTGAACAACACCGTGTCCCTAGTATGTATGGACTAGCTCATTGATTAATGATGGTTAAGGTTTCCTAACCATAGACATGAGGTTTCGATTAATAATGAGATCATATCATTGGGAGAATGATATGATGGATAGACCCAAACTAAGTGGAGCAATTAGATCGTGTCATCGTGTTCATCTTTGTGAAGCTTTTCTTATGTCAAATATTGTATTCCTTAGACCATGAGATAATACAACTCCCTCGTATCGGAATAAATCTTTGAGGTCATCAAACGTCATCCTATGAGAGGGTGATCATAAAGGTGTCTCTCAGGTGATCGGAAAGTACCTGTTGGGTTGTATGTATCGAGATGGGATTTGTCCCTCCCAAGTCGGAGAGATATACTTCGGGCCCACTCGGTAATCGATATCAACACCGCCTGAAAGCATGTGGTTAAGGAGTTAATCACAAAGTGATATCGGATTATGGAACGAGTAAAGTACTTGCTGTGAACGAGATTGAACTAGGTATGACGGTACCGACGATCAAATCTCGGGCAAGTAAAATATTGCGAGACGAAGGGAATATATATATGGGATTGATTGAATCCTGGCATTGTGGTTCATCCGATATGATCATCGATGAATGTGTGGGAGTCAATATGGGTTTCCAGACCCCGCTATTGATTATTGATAGAAGATCATGTCTGCACATTCTCGAACCCGAAGGGTCACACACTTAACGTGTCTCGACGCTAGGATAGATTGGATAATTGGTTTATGAGTTTTTGTTCGGAGTCTCGGATGGGATCCGGGACATCACGAGAGGTTCCGGAATGGTCCGGAGAATAAGATTCATATAAGGCAATGCAGTTTCTGGAGTTCGGAATTGTTTCGGGTTAATCGGTATTGTACCGGAAGCTTCTAGAACCTTCCGGAGGGGGACCAACGTGGCCCCACCTGCCAAGAGGGGGCATGGGCCTATGAGGGAGTGCCCTGGCTGCATTGGTCCGGGGGCACAAGGCCCCATAGGGCCCAGCCGGCCAAACCTAGGGCAAACCCTAGGGGAGCTTCTAGAAGGGGGGAACTTGCCCCCCACTCCTCCCTCCTTGGCCGCCGGCCCTAGGGCTTGGGGGAGGGGAAAGGGCTGGCCGCCCACCCCTCTATATAAAGAGGGCTGGGGGCGCACCCCTCCCAAACCTCCTCCTCAAGCCCTAGCCGCCCTGCTGCCCTCCTCTCTCTCTCTCCCTCCCGACTGTGTGTAGGCGAAGCCCTGCTGCAGAAACTCTCCACCACTTTCACCGCGCCGTCGCGTTGTAGATACAATCCATCTCTCCACCATACTTGCTAAACCAAGGAAGGAGGAGACGTGGAGGTGCCACACGTGTGCATCTCTCGGAGGCATCACCACTTGCGGTGTTAGATCGGATCGGATCGCGAGGAGGAGAAGCGAGTACGACTACATCACCCACGTTCCGTCGAACGTTCCGCTGTGCGAATCTTCAAGGGTATGAAGATCTCATCTATTCCCCCTCGTTGTTTGCATCTCCTAGATTAGATCTTGGCTTCCCATTCGCATCCATAGAAATTTTTTGATTTACTATGCTGCGAAACCCTTCAGTGGTATCAGAGCTAGATCTATGCGTAGATGTGATTCACGAGTAGAACGCAACATGGTTGTTGCGGGCGTTGATGTTTTCTATTGCAAGCCTCTTGTTTGTGTACTTCTTATGACGCGGGATAGTGAGATCGAAGCGGTCCAGGCCAACCTTACGCGACCTCGTTCGCGAGACCGGCTCCGCACTTGACGCGTGGCTTGTTCCACACATGCGGCTGGTGGATGCCAGTTTCTCTCACTATAGTTGTCATCGGATTTACACTGGAGTTTGGCAACCATAACATCACCGTTGTGGCTTTCCGTAGGTAAGAATCGTTCTTAGCTTGTTACTCCCATAAGCCACGTAAAACATGCAACAACAAAGTAGAGGCGTCTAACTTGTTTTTGCAGGGAGTGTTTTCTGTGATATGGTATGGCCCAAGATGTGATGTGTATGTTGTATGCGATGATCATGTTTTGTAATGTTTCACGACTTGCATGTCGATGAGTACACAACCGGCAGGAGCTATATGGTTGTCTTTATAATTGTGTATGACCTGTGTGTCAACTTCTTATACGCCATGTAATAGCTTTACTTTATCGCTAAGTAGTTAGCAATAGTTGTAGTTGCTATTCGTGGTGGAGGCAATCATGGTGGAGTGATGGAGATCATGCCGGCACGCACAAGATGGAGATCATTGCGCGAAGATTGGCTATACCATGTCACATAAAGTTATATGCATGTGATGTTTATCCTTTTATGTATCTTATTATGCTTAGATCGCGACGGTAGCATTATAAGATGATTCCTCACTTAAAGATCAAGATAAAACTATGTTCTCCCCATGTATGCACCATTGCGAAAGTTCGTCGTGTTCAAGCATCACGTGATGATCGGGTGCTATAAACTCTACGTTCACATACAACGGGTGCAAGCCAGTTTTTGCACACGCGGAAATACTTGGGTTTGACTTGACGAGCCTAGCATGTACAGACATGGCCTCGGAACACATGAACCGAAAGGTTTAGGCATGAGTCATATGAATGATATGATCGACACTTCGTTGTCCACCATTGAAACCACATCTCTTCTCGTGAAGATCGGATTAGGTGTGGTGAATTTGGATCATGTTCACTAAACAACTTGAGGGATGTTGAATTTAGTGGGAGTTCATCTAGTAATTTGATTAAGTTGAACTATTTATCATGAACATAGTCTAATTTGCACTTGCAAATATTGTAGATCAAATGGCTAAGTCCAACTTCAACTTTAAAGGTTTTGCTGAGAAAGAAAAGCTTAAGCACAATGGGTCTAACTTCACCAACTGGTTCCGCAATCTGAGAATCATTCTCTCTGGCGGACAAAAGGACTATGTCCTTGAGAATGCGCTAGGTGACGCCCCTGCTGTACATGCGCCGGCTGATGAGAAAGTTGTTTATCAGTCGTGCAAAGATGATTATGGTGTGATTAAGAGCACCATGTTGTTTGCTATGGAATCGAACCTTCAAAATCGTTTTGAAGACTATCCCAGGCCCTTTGAGATTCTTGAGGAGCTGAAAACTATGTTTCAGACTCAGGCCCATTCTGAGTGATATGAGATCTCTGAGAAATTCTTTAACTGCAAGATGGAGGAAGGGAGTTCCGTTAGTGAGCATGCCATAAATATGTCGGGCTACACTCAACGCCTTGAGCAACTGGACTGCAAGATTCCAGAGGAGCTCAAGATTGACAGGGTTCTGCAATCACTCCCTCCCAGCTACAAAAGTTTTGTAGTGACTCATAATCAGATTGGTTCCACTGATACGATCACCGAGCTCTTCGCTAAGCGGAAAGCTGCGGAGGTGGACATCAAAAAGGATAATCATGTGTTGATGGTCAACAAGCCCCCCAGCTTTAAGAAAGGTAAAGGTGCAAAGCAGCCCTTCAAGAAAGGCGGCGGCAAGCGTGTTGCCCTGCTGAGAAGAAGCTCAAGTCTGGACCTAAGCCGGACACTGAGTGCTTCTATTGCAAGGACAAGGGTCACTGGAAGCGCAACTGTCCGAAGTACTTAGCGGACAAGAAGGTTGGCACCATCAAAGGTATATTTGATATACATGTCATTGATGTTTTCCTTACTAGCCCTCGTTGTAGTGCCTGGGTATTTGATACTGGTTCAGTTGCTAATATTTGTAACTCGAAACAGGAGCTACGCAATAGACGGCGGCTTGCGAGGGATGAGGTGACGATGCGCGTTGGCAATGGATCAAGAGTTGATGTGATGGCCGTCGGCACGCTCTCCTTAGTTTTACCTTCGGGATTAGTTTTAAACCTCAATAAATGTTATTATGTGCCTGCGTTGAGCATGAACATCATATATGGATCGTGTTTATTGGAAGACGGTTATTCATTTAAATCTGAGAATAATGGTTGTTCTATTTATATGAGTAACATATTTTATGGTCATGCACCTGCTATGAATGGTTTATTTCTTCTGAATCTCGAAAGGGATGAAACACACATCCAGAACATTGAGGCTAAGAGATGCAAAGTAGATAGTGATAATACTACTTATTTGTGGCACTGTCGTCTAGGTCATATTGGTGTAAAACGCATGAAGAAACTCCATTCTGATGGACTTTTGGAGTCTCTTGATTTTGAATCATTTGACACATGGGAACCATGCCTCATGGGCAAGATGATCAAAACCCCGTTCTCCGGAATGATGGAGCGAGCAACGGACTTGTTGGAAATCATACATACCGATGTATGCGGACCGATGAGTGTTTCGACGCGCAGTGGATATCGGTATTTTCTCACTTTTACCGATGACTTAAGTAGATATGGGTATATCTATTTAATGAAACATAAATCTGAAACATTTGAAAAGTTCAAAAAAATTCAGAATGAAGTGGAGAACCATCGTAACAGAAAAATTAAGTTTCTACGATCTGATCGTGGAGGTGAATATTTGAGTTATGATTTTCTCATGCATCTTAAAGCAAGCGGAATCGTTTCGCAACTCACGCCACCCGGAACACCACAGCGCAATGGTGTGTCTGAACGCCGGAATCGAACTCTATTAGATATGGTCCGATCAATGATGTCTCTTACTGATTTGCCGTTATCATTTTGGGGTTATGCATTAGAAACCGCTGCATTCACTTTAAATAGGGTACCATCTAAAATCCGTTGAGACGACACCGTATGAACTGTGGTTTGGTGCTAAACCTAAGTTGTCGTTTCTTAAAGTTTGGGGATGCGAAGCTTACGTCAAGAAGTTGATGCCGGACAAGCTCGAACCCAAAGCGGAGAAATGCGTCTTCATAGGATACCCTAAGGAAACTATTGGGTATACCTTCTATCACAGAACCGAAGGCAAAGTGTTTGTCGCAAAGAACGGATCCTTTCTTGAGAAGGAGTTTCTCTCGAAAGAAGTGAGTGGGAGGAAAGTAGAGCTAGACGAGGTTGTTGAACCTTCTCTTGAATTGGAGAGTAGCGCAGCACCTGAAATTGTTCCAGTGCCGCCTGCACCAACAATAGAGGAAGCTAATGACAAGGATCATGAAGCTTCGGACGATGCTGCTACTGAACGTCGCAGGTCGACAAGGTCGCGTGCCCCTCCTGAGTGGTACGGCAACCCTATCTTAACTGTCTTGTTAGTAAATGACAGTGAACCTGCGAACTATGAGGAAGCGATGATGAGCCCAGACTCTGAGAAATGGCTAGAGGCCATGAAATCCAAATTGGGATCCATGAGCGAAAACCAAGTATGGAATTTGGTGGACCCTCCTAGCGACCGAAAGGCCGTTGAGTGCAAATGGATCTTCAAGAGGAAAACGGACGCGGATGGTAATGTTACCGTCTATAAAGCACGACTTGTCGCAAAAGGTTTTCAACAAGTTCAAGGTGTTGACTACGATGAGACTTTCTCTCCCGTAGCGATGTTTAAGTCCATTCGGATTTTATTAGCAATTGCTGCGTTTCATGATTATGAAATATGGCAGATGGATGTCAAGACTGCGTTCCTCAATGGAAACATTGATGAAGAGTTGTATATGATTCAACCCGAAGGTTTTGTCAATACTAAGGATGCTGATAAAGTGTGCAAACTTCAGCGTTCCATTTATGGACTGAAGCAAGCATCTAGGAGTTGGAACCTTCATTTTGATCAAGTGATCAAGAGCTTTGGATTTGTTCCAAATTTCTGCGAAGCTTGTATCTACAAGAAAGTGAGTGGGAGCTCGGTGACATTTCTGGTACTATATGTGGATGACATATTGATTATTGGAAATGACATTAACATGCTTAACGATGTGAAGAGTTATTTGAACAAATGTTTTTCAATGAAAGACCTAGGGGAAGCTGCTTATATATTGGGCATCAAAATCTATAGAGATAGACAAAGACGCCTGATAGCTTTAAGCCAGAGTACATACCTAGACAAAGTTCTGAAAAGGTTCAGAATGGATAAGGCAAAGAAAGGTTCAGTGCCTATGTTGTCAGGTAAGATATTGAGCAAGGCTCAGTGTCCAGCTACGGTAAACGATAGAGAAGCTATGAGCAAAGTGCATTATGCCTCGGCCATAGGTTCTATCATGTATGCCATGCTGTTTAATAGACCGGATGTGTCCAATGCTCTTAGTTTCACGAGCAGGTAACAAAGTGATCCAGGAGTGGAACACTGGACAGCCGTGAAGAACATCCTAAAGTACTTGAATAGGACTAAAGAAATGTTCTTAGTCTATGGAGGTGATGAACATCTCGTCGTAAAAGGTTACGTCGATGCTAGTTTGGACACCGACAAGGATGATTCTAAATCTCAGACAGGATACGTTTATATTTTGAATGGAAGAGCTGTGAGCTGGAGAAGCTGCAAGCAAAGCGTGATCGCGGGATCTACAGTAGAAGCGGAATACATGGCTGCTGCAGAAGCGTCAAGTGAAGGAGTTTGGATCAGGAACTTCACCACTGAGCTTGGCGTGGTTCCAAGTGCCTTGGACCCACTGGAGATATTGTGTGACAACACTGGCACCATAGCACTCGCTAAGGAACCAAGATATCATCCAAAGACCAAGCATATCAACCGCAAGTTTCATATAATCCGAGATTATATAGCATATGGAGATCTGAAGATTAGCAAAGTACATACAGATCTGAATGTCGCAGATCCATTGACTAAACCTCTTCCACGTGCAAAACATGATCAGCACCTTAGTGCCATGGCTGTTAGATTGTTGCCAGATGTAAACTAGATTATTGACTCTAGTGCAAGTGTGAGACTGTTGGAATTATGCCCTAGAGGCAATAATAAAGATGTTATTATTATAATTCTTGTTCATGATAAAGTTTATATTCCATGCTAGAATTGTATTAAGCGGAAACTTTAATACTTGTGTGGTTTGTGAACAACACCGTGTCCCTAGTATGCCTCTATGGACTAGCTCATTGATTAATGATGGTTAAGGTTTCCTAACCATAGACATGAGTTGTCGATTAATAATGAGATCATATCATTGCGAGAATGATATGATGGACAGACCCAAACTAAGTGGAGCAATTAGATCGTGTCATCGTGTTCATCTTTGCGAAGCTTTTCTTATGTAAAATATTGGATTCCTTAGACCATGAGATAATACAACTCCCTGGTATCGGAAGAAAGCTTTGAGGTCATCAAATGTCATCCTATGAGAGGGTGATCATAAAGGTGTCTCTCAGGTGATCGAAAAGTACCTGTTGGGTTGTATGTATCGAGATGGGATTTGTCCCTCCCAAGTCGGAGAGATATACTTCAGGCCCACTCGGTAATCGATATCAACACCGCTTGCAAGAATGTGGTTAAGGAGTTAATCACAAAGTGATATCGGATTACGGAACGAGTAAAGTACTTGCTGTGAATGAGATTGAACTAGGTATGACGGTACCGACGATCAAATCTCGGGCAAGTAAAATATCGCGAGACGAAGGGAATATATATATGGGATTGATTGAATCCTGGCATTGTGGTCCATCCGATATGATCATCGATGAATGTGTGGGAGTCAATATGGGTTTCCAGACCCCGCTGTTGATTATTGATAGAAGATCATGTCTGCATATTCTCGAACCCGAAGGGTCACACACTTAATGTGTCTCGACGCTAGGATAAATTGGATAATTGGTTTATGATTTTTTGTTCGGAGTCTCGGATGGGATCCGGGACATCACGAGAGGTTCCGGAATGGTCCGGAGAATAAGATTCATATAAGGCAATGCAGTTTTTGGAGTTCGGAATTATTTCGGGTTAACCGGTATTGTACCGGAAGCTTCTAGAACCTTCCGGAGGGGGACCAACGTGGCCCCACCTACCGGGAGGGGGCATGGGCCTATGAGGGAGTGCCCTTGCCGCATTGGGCCAGGGGCACAAGGCCCCATAGGGCCCATCCGGCCAAACCTAGGGCAAACCCTAGGGGAGCTTCTAGAAGGGGGAACTTGCCCCCCACTCCTCCCTCCTTGGCCGTCGGCCCTAGGTCTTGGGGGAGGGGCAAGGGCTGGCCGCCCACCCCTCTATATAAAGAGGGCTGGGGGCGCACCCCTCCCACACCTCCTCCTCAAGCCCTAGCCGCCCTGCTGCCCTCCTCTCTCTCTCCCTCCCGACTGCGTGTAGGCGAAGCCCTGCTGCAAAAACTCTCCACCACTTGCACCGCGTTGTCGCGTTGTAGATCCAATCCGTCTCTCCACCATAATCACTTTAACCTTAATCACTTCAAGATGCTTATGATAGGGGCAATGAGGGATGAAAGCTAACAAGTACCATAATTTTGGAAGCTCTTTTTGAAACTTGAAATCCCTTCTTCCTTTATAAAAGGCCTTTCTTCCACCACTATTGAGTCTCCACCTTCTACTTTTAGGCACCATTAAGAGAACATAGTTGTCATTCTGTGTGCACTGTTCCAAAGCTTATTGATTGATGCATATTGTTATATTACTTGTTCTTGTGCTATTTGTTTCTAGTTGCCCTTTTGAACTTTGAAGGTGTCCTATGCATCTATTTGCTACTCTATGAGGGACAAGCTGATTGCCACTATGTTATGTTTTCTGTATGTGAAACAAACAAACGATTTTCAATGCATGTTATTCATGATCTTTGTTTGTAGCTTGTCATGTTGCATGCATAGTTACTATGTCCTATTGTTAGAACTCCATCTTTCATGCACATGTTTAGATTTCTTTGATCCCAGCTTTCAATGCTTGCAAATGATTGGATCTTATTGTGAGGGTGCATGTCACCTCAAAAATTATTCTTTTTATCACTTACCTACTCGAGGACAAGCGGGAGTTAATCTTGGGGATGCTTGATACGTTGCAACGTATCTATAATTTTTGATGCTCCATGCTTGTTTAGTATCTACTTTGCTTTGCTTGTCTACACTTTGAGGTGCTTTTTACATATTTTCTGGTAGTAACCTTTGGTTTCAGAAAAGTTAGTAAAGAAATATTCTCGGAATTGGACGGGATAAACATCAAAGTCAATTACTTTTCGTGGGGAACAAGAAGTCCAGAGGGGAGACGGAGATGCAAGCCAAGGCGGCCAAACCCCCCTAGACGCGGGTGGGCCCTACCCACGCCTTGGTTGGGTTTGACCCCCCTGGCCGCCTCCTCGGCCTCCCCCTTCGCCTATAAGAAGCCCCTGATGCAGAAAACCTAAGCACCCAATCAAATCTCCACGAAACCGTCTGTAGCCGCCACCACCATCGTCCCTAGATCGGGGGATCTGGAGTTCTTCCCAGCACCCTGCCGAAGGGGAGATCATCCCGGAGGCCTTCTCTCTTTTATGATGCGTGAGTAGTTCCACCTTGGACTATGGGTCCATGTAGTAGCTAGATGGTTGCATCTCCTCTTTTGTTTTTTCATGTATAGATCTTGTGAGCTCCGTTCATGATCAAGATCTAATCTATTTGTAATCATGCATGTTGTGTTTGCAAAGATCCGATGGATATTGATATTATTATGTTGGTTTGATTAATGGTTTGTATTTATGATTCTATCATGTCTGTGTTGTTTGTGATCTTGCATGCTCTCCGTTGTTAGTAGCTCTCTTGGCCAAGTAGTTGCTAGTGACTCCAAGAGGGGGTATTTATGCTAAATAGTGGGTTCATGCCTCTAGTTTCCAAGGGAAGTGACAATAATCTCTTCGGTTATAGATGTGCTATTGCTACTAGGGAGAAAACAACGGTCTCTTGTTCATGGAACATGTGGACTGTTTACCTTACACACTTTGCTTAAAGCAGTTGTCTGTTGCTTGCAAATTAATATTGGAGGGGGTTCGGATGATAACCTGAAGGTGGACTTCTAGTCATAGATGCAGTTGGATGGCGGTCTATATATATTGTTGTATTGCCCAATCGAATCTCATAGGATCTTTCTGACTAGTAATTGCATTGTTATGCCTTGCTCAGTTCATGTCAATTGTCCAGCTGTAATTTGTTTACCCTTCATGCCATGTTGTTTATCTAAGGAGAGCACCTCTAGTGAACTATGGACCCCGGTACAATCTTTACCATTGATATATCTTTCACTATTACTTGTTACTTGCTGCAAACCATTAACTTCCACACCATACGTTTAATCCTTTGTTACAGAAAACCGGTGAGCTTGACAACCTCATTGATTCGTTGGGGCAAAGTCTTGAGTTCGTGTTGTGCAGGTCTCCGCGTTGCTTGCAACACCTGTATGACGTTTTCTTCCTCCTACCGGTTCGATAACCTCGGTTTCTTACTGAGGGAAACTTGTTGTTGTGCTGCTTTATACCTTTCTCTTGGGGTTTCCAACGAAGCGTCCCACGATAAGTGGTGGGTGCCATCATCCTACTCCATACGCCATAGAATAGTAAAGGGTTCTGTGACGCATTTACTGTAATGCGCTACTGTTGGTTTTATGTGGCGCATGACAAAATATATGTGCCATAAAAGTCTTGTATATCTATAGCTGTTTTTCTAGTAGTGAGTAGATAACCTATGTCTATGGAAATAGTTTTTTAACCTACTTTCTGACTATTTGACGGTAACTTTTGTGATACGCCTTTCTATCCGTAATTTTCTAGATAATTATAATAAATTTATGAGGGTTTTTAAAGTCCGTTTTAAAACCACCCAATAGTAATTTTTTGGCGCACTTTCCCGTTGTTATTTTTCGACATTAGTTAGCCTACGGCTACAACAATAATTCTTTAGCTTTTTTAAACTTTGGGACATTTTCATTTTTTTATTTCTCTGTTTTCCAACGTAATCACGACACACCTTCTCATCCGCAATTCAACACAACTTTCTGGCCGTATCTTTTGGATAAAAGTTATCCTACGTTATTTTTTCGACGCAGTTTCCTGCCGTTATTTTTCCAACAGTGATTAGACTTCATAACTTTTCGTGGGGAACAAGAAGTACAGAGGGGAGACGGAGATGCAAGCCAGGGCGGCCAAACCCCCTAGACGCGGGTGGGCCCTGCCCCACGCCTGGGTAGGGTTTGACCCCCATGGCCGCCTCATCGGCCTTCCCCTTCGCCTATAAGAAGCCCCCGATGCAGAAACTCTAAGCACCCGATAAAATATCCACGAAACCGTCTGTAGCCTCCACCACCATCGTCCCTAGATCGGGGGATCTGGAGTTCTTCCCAACACCCTGCCGAAGGGGAGATCATCCCGGAGGCCTTCTCTCCTTTATGATGCGTGAGTAGTTCCACCTTGGACTATGGGTCCATATAGTAGCTAGATGGTTGTATCTCCTCTTTTGTGCTTTCATGTATAAATCTTGTGAGCTCCGTTCATGATCAAGATCAAATCTATTTGTAATCATGCATGTTGTGTTTGCGGGGATCCGATGGATATTGAGATTATTATGTTAGTTTGATTAATGGTTTTATATTTATGATTCTATCATGTCTGTGTTGTTTGTGATCTTGCATGCTCTCCATTGTTAGTAGCTATCTTGGCCAAGTAGTTGCTAGTGACTCCAAGAGGGGGTATTTATTCTCAATAGTGGATTCATGCGTCTAGTTTCCAAGGGAAGTGACAATAATCTCTTCGGTTATAGATGTGCTCTTGCTACTAGGGAGAAAACAACGGTCTCTTGTTCATGGAACATGTGGACTGTTTACCTTACACATTTTGCTTAAAGCAGTTGGTTGTTGCTTGCAACTTACTAGAGGGGTTCAGATGATAACCTGAAGGTGCACTTCTAGTCATAGATGTAGTTGGATGGCGGTCTATATATATTGTTGTATTGCCCAATCGAATCTCATAGGATCTTTCTGACTAGTAATTGTATTGTTATGCCTTGCTCAGTTCCTGTCAATTGTCCAGCTGTAATTTGTTTAACCTTCATGCCATGTTGTTTATCTAAGGAGAGCACTTCTAGTGAACTATGGACCCCGGTCCAATCTTTACCATTGATATATCTTTCACTGTTACTTGTTACTTGCTGCAAACCATTACCTTCCACACCATATGTTTAATCATTTGTTACAGAAAACCGGTGAGCTTGACAACCTCATTGATTCGTTGGGGCAAAGTCTTAAGTTTGTGTTGTGCAGGTCTCCGCGTTGCTTGCAACACCTGCATGACGTTTCCTTCCTCCTAGTGGTTCGATAACCTCGGTTTCTTACTGAAGGAAACTTGTTGTTGTGCTGCTTCATACCTTTCTCTTGGGGTTTCCAACGAAGCGTCCCACGATAAGTGGTGGGCGCCATCATCCTACTCCATACGTCATAGAACAGTAAAGGGTTCTGTGACGCATTTACTGTAATGCGCTACTGTTGGTTTTATGTGGCGCATGATAAAATATATGTGCCATAAAAGTCTTGTTTATCTATAGTTGTTTTTCTACTAGTGAGTAGATAACCTATGTCTATGGAAATAGTTTTTTAACCTACTTTCCGACTATTTAACGGTAACTTTTGTGATACGCCTTTCTATTTGTAATTTTGTAGATAATTATACTAAATTTATGAGGGTTTTTAAAGTCCATTTTAAAACCACCTAGTAGTAATTTTTTGGCGCACTTTCCCGCTGTTATTTTTCGACATTAGTTAGCCTACGGCTACAACAATAATTATTTAGCTTTTTTAAACTTTGGGACATTTTCATTTTTTTTATTTCTCTGTTTTCCAACGTAATCAGGACACACCTTCTCATCCGCAATTTTTCGACGATGGTTTCAACACAACTTTCTGGCCGTATCTTTTGGATAAAAGTTATCCTACGTTATTTTTTCTACGCAGTTTCCTGCCGTTATTTTTCCAACAGTGATTAGCTTTCATAACTTTTCGTGGGAACAAGAAGTCCAGAAGGGAGACGGAGATCCAAGCCAGGGCGGCCAAACCCCCTAGGCGCGGGTGGGCCCTACCCCACGCCTGGGTAGGGTTTGACCCCCCTGGCCGCCTCCTCGGCCTCCCCCTTCGCCTATAAGAAGTCCCCGATGTAGAAACCCTAAGTACCCGATCAAATCTCCACGAAACCGTCTGTAGCCGCCACCACCATTGTCTCTACATCGGGGGGATCTGAAGTTCTTCTCGGCACCCTGCCGAAGGGGAGATCATCCCGGAGGCCTTCTCTCTTTTATGATGAGTGAGTAGTTCCACCTTGGACTATGGGTCCATATAGTAGCTAGATGGTTGTATCTCCTCTTTTGTGCTTTCATGTATAGATCTTGTGAGCTACGTTTATGATCAAGATCTAATCTATTTGTAATCATGCATGTTGTGTTTGCGGAGATCCGATGGATATTGAGATTATTATGTTAGTTTGATTAATGGATATTGTCCTGCTGTAATTTGTTTACCCTTCATGCCATGTTGTTTATCTACGGAGAGCACCTCTAATGAACTATGGACCCCGGTCTAATCTTTACCACTGATACATCTTTCAATGTTACTTGTTACTTGCTGCAAACCATTACCTTCCACACCATACGTTTAATCCTTTGTTACAGTAAACCGGTGAGCTTGACAACCTCATTAATTCGTTGGAGCAAAGTCTTGAGTTTGTGTTGTGCGGGTCTCCGTGTTGCATGCAATACCTGTATGACGTTTTCCTTCCTTCTACTGGTTCGATAACCTTGGTTTCTTACTGAGGAAACTTCCTATTGTGCTGCTTCATACATTGCTCTTGGGGTTTCCAACGAAGCGTCCCACGATAAGTGGTGGGCGCCATCATCCCACTCCATACGCCATAGAACAGTAAAGGGTTCTGTGACGCATTCACTGTAATGCGCTACTGTTGGTTTTATGTGACGCATGACAAAACATATGCGCCATAAAAGTCTTGTCTATCTATAGTTGTTTTTCTAGTAGTGAGTAGATAACCTATGTCTATGGAAATAGTTTTTTAACCTACTTTCTGACTATTTGACGGTAACTTTTGTGATACGCCTTTCTATCCGTAATTTTCTAGGTAATTATACTAAATTTATGTGGGTTTTTAAAGTCCGTTTTAAAACCACCCCATAGTAATTTTTTGGCGCACTTTCCACTGTTATTTTTCCACATTAGTTAGCCTACTACAACAATAATTCTTTGGCTTTTTTAAACTTTGGGATATTTTCATTTTTTTTATTTCTCTATTTTCCAACGTAACTACGACACACCTTCTTATCCGCAATTTTTCGACGATGGTTTCAACACAACTTTCTGGCTGTATCTTTTAGATAAAGGTTATCCTATGTTATTTTTTCGACGCGGTTTCCTGCCGTTATTTTTTCAACAGGGATTAGTCTACGTCTATGGTAATATTTTCCATCTCATTTTTTAACTGTAGAATTGTTTTAGGTCGTAATTTTCTAGCAGTAGATAGCCTATGTATTTGGAAATAGTTTTTTAACCTACTTTCTGACTACTTTACGGTAAGCCTTTTAATTTTTTAGGTAATTACATTACATTTATGAGGATTTTTAAAGTCTGTTTTAAAACTAGTCCATGATAATTTTTTGGTGCACCCCCGTCGTTATTTTTCTAAATTAGTTAGCCTGTGGCTACAATAATGTTTTTAAGCTCTTTTTGAACCTTGAGATATTTTTTTTCTTATTTCTCCATTTTCCAACATAATTACGACACACCTTCTCAACCACAATTTTGTTCCGACACAACTTTCCGATTATATCTTTTTGATAAAAGTTATCCTGTATTATTTTTCAACGCAGTTCCCTGCTGTTATTTTCTGACGGTGGTTAATCTATGTCTATGGTAATATTTTTCAGCTTATTTTTTAACTACAAGATGGTAATTTTCAGACACACCTTTCTGGCAATTATTTTTTGACAATCATTTTTTAACTGCAGGTCGGTAATTTTTAGACACACCTTTCTGACCATTAATTTCTGATGACAGTTGTCTAATTAGAGGGCTCATGTTCATTTTTTCCTACCCAATGGTAATATCCAGATATACCTTTCCGACCAAAATATCTGGCAGTAATTTCTTGACAATAGTATCCTACATCTAGGGCAGTATTTGTTTAGCTCTTTTTTTAGTTTCCTTCCATATTTTCATAGCCGTTTTCCTTGTGGTATATTCGACGTGGAGACTCTCTCGCCTGTAGTTTCTAGCCGCGGATTTTTAACTTGACAATGGTAATTCGATGATGATCAATTTCTAGCCAAGCTCTTTTCAACTTGATAATTGCAATTCGAGGGTAATCCTTCATCGGCGTGCTCTGATGGTAATTTTTTGGCGTCTCTTCGGTATCTGACATAATTTTCCGACGATAACCGTTATAGAAAACTTTAATTTGATATATTTCATCCATATTTTTCAACGGTACACACAAAGTGTTCGTTACCGGATGAGTTATCAACATAGCCGCGATGAGTTAACAACATGGACGCGGCGCGTCGCTGCAGCCGAGTTGCCTAGTATTCTTTAACAATTGTTAGATCTATGGAGCTCCTATAAATAACATACCTACCGGATAGGGTTGGCAAAAAAAAAAACGAATTCACAGATGGAGCTAGATTAGTGAACATGTCGTGCCGCGGTCGGGTCCTCTACGTTTTGTTGTAGTTTTACGCATATCCTCCTTCGACATTCTTTGTCGCTTAGCTATTTCTACTATTTTTCATTATTAGTCACCTGACAGTCGGTGTGATCTGCTAGGAGGAGATGAGGAATGGTGGTGACAACTATTAGTCGTGTTTATGGTGGATCAAGACATGATGTAGCGGTCTAGTCATTAACTAGATCCAGCGATGGTGGTCTCCAGGGCTTAGTTGGCTATGTGGGATGAAAACCTATAGGTTGGCTATTAAAAATTAGCGACAATGATGCACTAATACATGTACCCTAGTGAAATCAAGGGCTTGGCCCTATTGGTTGAATCCGAGAAAGACAACATGAACAGTATTCCTTGATGAAGGCATCATGTTAAACTCGAGCGTACGAGTTATAAGGGGCTCAGGTATGGTGTTTTGTGGTTCCCAACATGCCATCCTTGTTATCCTTTTCTTTTCATCGATTTTATTTATGTTAGATTGTATTTTCTCCATTTGAAAAATGAATTGAATTTATCTATATATATCTAGACATATTTTAATATAGATTCATGCGAATCAAATAAATTCAAGCATTTGTTTTTGTTTCGGACGACCCAACGAGTTAACAACTAGCTACATTCCGGCAAAATAAACGATTAAGCTAGTACATGGGCTGACTTGCTGTTGCCAGGCCGCAAGACCGTCCGTACTCCGTTTTTGTTCTTGTCGCCATCATGCTAGACAGGCTACATTCCAGCCCAAGTGAATGTTGATTGGCCACCCCATTGGATCGGACAACTGGCATTGCGCCAGGATCGGGGAAGTGGCCGCAGGCTGCAGTGAATTTAGCTACTTCCTCCGTCAGTGATTATAAGCCTTAAGAGCTTTTTAAAATTTTAGAAATTATAAGTTTATTTATTTATTATCATCTTTCATCTAATATATGGTCTTTTTTTTTTCTCTCATGCATGTATAACTATTGGTGCATGTAGTAATTAAGAGGGTGAGTTATTGATTTTCTTAATCCTATTAAAATTATCTATAGACCTTATAATCCCTAACAGAGGAAGTACATGTTTACCGCAGGATGCGCCCGCTTGTTACGCATCGGACTGACAGAGTGATACTTCTATATTAGGACACGTGGAAGTCATTTCTTCTCTTAGCTCTCTATATTATTTAGAGAAAATATAATATATAATTTATATAATACATTTTATTATTATTATCTTTAGTAATTATTAGAATTAATTATTTTTAGTAAGAAATTGGTTGGCTAAGAAAAGACATATTATATAATAAAGAAAATAGTCTTCTTTTATTTTTAATAGATCATCACTTAGTAAGGAAAAACAAGCTTCTCTTTTTGTTTCTCTCTATCCCAACTAAATAAAAAACCAAAATGACAAACATAAGAAAAGACTGACATCATCGTATTATATATGCACTTAGTAAGTACTTTCAGATACTGCTGGAAATCAAGAAGGGAATGAAGGAATTTGATGATGTACGTTCGTGAGGCATGACACGAGAAATTCGAACCACAAGGCTCACACACCTTCCTTCGAATTTTTCGTTAGCTCTAAACTCCGGCCGCCATGTCTGGCCCTTGCATCCGCGGGACATCGGCTATGTGCCCCCTGTTGCTTCGAGTCAATGAATACCTAAGAAATGGCGAGCTTGCATTTTTGATAATTCGACACTTCTCCATTGCGCAACTATTTTTTTTATATGGCTGCACGAACTCGTCCCAGTAAACACCACAGAGATGTCAACTCTAGAAGAAAACATGACAAATTCTGGTGGAACGATAAACACCGCAGACATACCCAAGACAGGGCACAAGAAAACATACTAGTACTATCAGCAACCGTCGTCCAAAATCCGCAAGGGTCGTGTTTGGTTGGTCAGAGCTAAATTTCTCGTTTTTCCTATCTGGTCTAGGTGCCGTATGGAAAAAAGATTGGGCTTGGGCCGAATTTGCCAGTTCGTTTGGTTGTCCATATCTAGTTTTTCTGCAATTTTGGCAAGTTGTTTTGTTTGCAACAAAACTGATTTTGTCTTGTTTGATGCAAAAAAAAACCTGCATATTTGGTTGCTCATGCCATAGTGTTGTGCTCACCACTTCTCAGAGCAAACTAAACTAGCAGTTTCAAACAAGCGGCAAATTAAACTCGCGGTACCAAATTACCATCCTAACTACTGACAAATATGAGTTTACGATAATATTACCTAGCTACTAGCAAATAACAGTTCACCACAATATTACCTAGCTACTACGAATGAAAGTTTTATACCCGCATCAGGGTTGTTCATGGAACACAAGAGCATCACTTCATCAACAAACCATCATCTTCATCTTCTTTAGATCCTGTAGTTGCCTCTCGTCGTCCACATGTCGAGCGCTCACTGTTGTCTCCTGCTTTTCCAAGCAGCACAATCGTTATGGGAAACATCATGGTCACCGTCAGTGTCATTGTCGTCGGAAACTACATCTTCCTCAGCCAAGAAATACTTATCGGCGCCAAATTGCAAGATCCAGTTGTACAAAATGCAACATGCAAAAACAAGTTTAACTTGGGTGGGGAAAGAGTGGAAAGGCTTCTGATCAAGGATCTTAAACCTGTTCTTCAAAGCAGAAAAAACCCTCTTAACCGTGACTCTAAGGCTAGAGTGCCTAAGATTGAAAAGTTCTTCTGGAGTCTTTGGATAGTTCCTAGCAGAGAACTAATTGATATGGTACCCTGTTGACCTGAAGGGTGGTAGAATTCCAGGCCGGCAGGCATACCCGACATCTGCAAGGTAGAATTTGTCGTCAGGGAGGAGATTGAGGCTATCAGGCCTACTAAGGCTGTCATCCAGAATGGTCGCATCGTGGGCAGATCCTTTCCACCTGTCAAGCACATATGTGAACTTTATATCGAAATCAACGGAGGTAAGAACATCCTGACTGGGGTAATGCTTCCTCCCATATATGCAGCATGCTCAGCTTTCGTCACTCTAGCCATCACATGAGTACCATCAATTGCTCCATTACAATCCTGGCATTACAAGAATGTTAGTCGGCTGTCTAATACAATCATCCAAAGAAGAACATGCTAGAGTTGTCACCTTGAAAAAGGGGTACCATCGACCGTTGCCATGTATCTTCACGGGGATTTAACCAGATGGTGTCTTGATCATCTCTTCTCTGAGTTCTCCAACAACATACAACACCTGATGGAAATACCGGGAAATTGCCTCGATTGATCTCCTCCATGTGATGTGAATCACTCGGAATCTCTGGTTATGGTCTAGAACGTGAAGAAACAAAGCCACATGTTTTTCGATACAGCAGTTGAAGTTGTCCTTGAGCAACCCCCTAGACCTAAATGTCTGCACAAGATGGCTAAATGGGAATTTTCTCATCCTAAGCATGGTGATAGCCTCCACATCGTTGTTGTTGTAAATGTAGTTCAGATTTGTCATCCTCTCTCTGTCGTGCGCATCGGGGACCATATTTCACAGCCGGCCTCTTATTCCTACCAGTCGTTCTTCTGTAGATCAGAAACATCCATACCTGAATCACAGCGACTAGAGCAGCTGTCTGGATGATGCCCTAAACATAGTGGCATGGCGTAAGCGCTGTGTACGTACTATCCTAATGTCGAGCTAACTACCTTGGTAAGAAAGTTGGAGAGGAGGCAAGGTTTTGGTTCTTACCTTCATGGTGGCGGACGTCGACGACCTGCCGCAGGCGGAGAAGAAGACGGGAGAGAAGTCGACACTACAAATCTATGAGCCAGCAGATGCCTGAGTGTGCTTAGCAGCTGCTGCTGGAGATCTAAATCGCAGTCGCTGCCGCCGCTAAAGCCGTCGTACAAGAGGAAATACGAAGGGATTTGTCTTCCAGCGGGAGGTGGTACCATAAAAGAAAGGTGAGCCTACTTTTCGCGTCATACAGCACTGTGATTCTTTCGGCTCCCGCCTTCTCCCTACTACCTCCCCGCGCATGCAGTTCCTTCCCTTACGCTCGCGAGGGTCTGTCTCGGTGAAAACACTCGATTTTAACGCTATTTTAGAACCAGGATGAAAGCTGCTTTAAGATCCGTGTGGATCAAATCCGTAACACACCACGAGACATTAAACGGACTTATTTTTTCGGCCCGGTGCGAAAAAGCGAAGACCGGACCAACAAAACACGCCTAAGATGAAGGAGCTCTATCTAACGCGCGCGTTGAATACGTACGCAGGAACCAGCGTTATCCAGCTTAGGACCGCGACGTCGTGGCGTGGAGCGTCACAGTCCCACATCACTCCGCACGAACTCACGCTGACCTTCGAACCACTTCCCCCACTCGTCGGCGCGGGGCCGCCGGCGCACGTACCTACGTGCCAGCATTCCCTTCGCCGTCCTCGATCCACCACACACCTGTTTGAATATTCCTCTGGCCGGTCATATTCTGGCAGGCATACGTAAGGATTCCATAGTGATAGCGGTAGCGGCCGGCGTGCGATGACCACGCGGCGACGCCGGCCGACGCTTGCTTCACATGCACAGAAACCGAATGAGCCTCTGAATAATGCGCATCGCGGTCGGTCGCATGCGTGCGTGCTGGCGAAGATGCGATGCAATGCAATGGCATGGCACACTGGCATTGGCACTGCAGACTAGACTGGCCACATACGCCGTCGTGCCTAGCGACGGCAAGGGAAGACTGTAGAAGGCTATGGAGGAAATGATAGTGGAGGAAAAGGGGCCGGGGGATGGCCGGACCCGGAGAGGCGGATAAGCTAGTAAAAGAAACGGAGGCGGGGCAAGATCCCACCGGCACGAACCACTAGCGATCCACGCCATGATGCTGCTGGCTTCGCTTTGCGGAGCTACTAGCTAATCTATGTGTGATGACGGGCAGTGTCTGCTAGTGCTAGCTGCGGTCTCATGACTCATGTCACTCAAGTCCCCTCCCGGCTCCGGTGTTTTCGTTACCCGCACGCACTCGCGCTCGCTCCTCGCTTTACGTTGCCGTCGCATCCGTCGACCACAGTAGCTTGCTATTTTTACCGTGCACTAGCTAGCTAGCCGCATGTATATAAGTGGGCAGTGTTTGGTCAAAAATGCTACCTGAACTCATAAGCTCGTACTGCATGATACTCCCTTCGTTTCAAAACATAAGATGTTTTAGGCAAAGTCTTTTTGCCGCGTTTCAAAAAAT
Source organism: Avena atlantica (assembly GCA_910589765.1). Taxonomy (NCBI): domain Eukaryota; kingdom Viridiplantae; phylum Streptophyta; class Magnoliopsida; order Poales; family Poaceae; genus Avena; species Avena atlantica. The sequence continues at coordinate 177,920,486 of OU342738.1, read as the reverse complement.
ATAAGATGTTTTAGATTTATTAAAAAAAAGTATCTAGACTTCTTTTAGTGTCTAGATTCACTCTAAATCGGATTGAACCACGTACGAAAACAAGTCTAGATATATTTGCTTCACAAAGTTAAAATATCTTACTATATTTTAAACCGGAGGAAGTACGTGTAAAGGCTTTTTTTAAGATCCAATCAACAAAGTTAATCTAGACACTAAAAAAGTCTACTTGGGTTATTACACTACTAGCTCCTTAATTAGGATTTGCAGATGGATCCTGGTGCCCTTTTCGATTTGATTAAGTTATCAGTACTACTAGCTAGGATATACACTTTGATTATACTACTACTTAATTAGGATTTGCTGGTGCGCGTAGTGCCCTTTTCGGCTTGATTAGTTAACACTATCTGGAGGAGTCGTTGGAAGGGAGCTTAGCTAGCAGCGGACTGACACCGGTCGGATTTGGGAAACTAAGGATGAGAGCGAGCACCGCCCCATGAAAGACGGCAGCCAACTTTGGGCGCAGGAGGCAACAACGCACGGTTCCACCAAAATCTCGCAATATTTCTTCCGCCCTCAATCCAAAACAAAACCAAAAATTAGAAGAGAAAGAGCAAAAAGGTCTTCGGTGTGGTGTGGCCCAGGATCCCTGGGCACGATTAGATTAGATCCCAGTTCGTCGTCGCATCATTGCGGCGTTTGACACACATGCTGCTGCTTGCTTTACCTTATTGCATGCCCATAAAAAAAAGACACAGCTTTCTCCCGGTCCACATTTTACGTGAGCCCCTCCAGGGCGGGAAAGAAAGGAAGAAAAGCGCGCCGTGGGGGAGGAGGACCGCCGCTCCGGCCATCGCCAGCCACCTGGTATGGTATAACGCGCCGGCCGCTCAACGCCGGCCAGCCGCGCGCCTGACACACACTCGATCGCCTGCTCCTGCACATGCGTCCCGATCTGCGGCGTATTTCTCAGCATCATCAGCTGTCGATCAACATCATCGACAGACATTCTGTGTGTCTGGCTGGCTGGCTGGCCGCCCGCGTCCATCGATCATGCCATTCTTCGCAGTGCGCTTTGAGATCCATGTGAATGATGTGCCCTTCGATTCTTTACAGATGGATCGATGTATGCCGTATTCAGATTTCAGAGGGGGGGCTGGGCAAAAGCATGCTTGATTTGTCAAGCTCCTACTGGTTACTACTACTTCCCAAGATGCACATTATGCTGATTGATGAGTTTGCTGCAAAAGCGTAACTAGTGCGATTGTGTCATTTGTTGCCATCAGGCTCCACCGAGAGCTATAGTTGAGGCCCTCCGCGTGACACGTGTCTTGCCTCTGCGCCAAGCTGCCCATCGACGAGGTGGCAGGTACATTGTCCTCTTCAAGGAAAGAAAGGCACGGTACATTAACATGGGGCTCACGCCTCACGGCCTCGTCTCCTCGTCACGTCACACGTTATTCGTGATGTGGTCTCCTCTTTGCACAGTTGCACTATTACATGAACAAATAAATCACCTAACCTTGCACATCCACTAAGTTCAAAATTGGATTAATTTTTTTTAGTTCAGAGGCCTTAATAGGTATTAGTGTTTTTTTTTAAAGAGTATATATTAATATCACAAGGATATCAATTAAACCCAGCCTCTACAACAACGCATGCCTTACCGGCCTTACGGACGCACATAACCCAGAAAAAAAGAAAAAAATATTACAAAAAAGAAAAGCTCCGCTACAGAGAACTATTTCTCACAGCAATGACACTGACACCACCAGAACAACACCAGTAGTCCTCCACTCTAATAACAACGCATTTAAAAAGGAAACAGTGCACAAGCGCCGTCGTTGCCTGATCAAACATATACGTTTTCACCTTAGAAAGTCCTCGCTCGCAAAACAATGTGCTATTGTCAGACACAACCAGTTAAGGCCAGACCTTGGATTTTTACCCTGCAAGATAAGACTGAGAACTCCTCCTATGTTGTCTCCCCCCTCTCCACAAACATTCGCTGTCGCGAGTCACAAATCACGTAGCCAGTTTGTCGTCGCCATAAAGACTCAAATCGCCATCGCTACCATCATGTTTACGCCTTCCTTACATTCTCCGCATCTGACTTCACCATGGCTCGATGAATGGCACCTGGTGGGAACAAACAGCAGAGCTTCTACATGCTCCCGCTGAAACCAAATGGCCAGAAAAACAAGGTACGCACGACCGAATACCTTCCGATCCAGCAATCTCCAGGCCTGATGCGCCCATGGGAGTTCGCTGACGGAGCCTTTTAGAACTCGACACTCCAGCCAGATCCACGATGTCCAACATCAAGCAGATCTGCTTCTTCGTGCGGGAGGAACCCTAGGACTCCATTATTCAAGCACACCAGCAGGCCCCCACGTCGCCGATCAGAACATCGAAGGAGAAGGCAAGGCAGCGCCAGAGACAAGTACCATATTAGACATAGAGGACCAGATCGAACCCATCTCACATCACGCCCCGTGACCTCACTTTGCGGCTCCGGCTCGCGCCCACCATGGCCAGAAGGACCATGGGCTCACCTGGATCCCGCCGTCAATCAGGGTTAGAGGGCAGATCTAGGTCTTCCAAAGGCATCCCCAATTCCAGCACCTCCTCCACCATATCGCCGCCCCGGGGAACCACCAACTCCACCCCGACGCAGGGACGCCGCCGAGGTCGCAGCGCATCGGCCTCCATCGCCGCCGCCCCAGCAGCTCCGGCGATCGCCTCCGTCGCACCTCCATCCTAGCCACCTTCGATAGCTAGGCCCGCCGGCGACAACGACGGAGATGATCCAGCAGTGGGGGTGGGATTTGGCGGCGAGTAGATCTATAATTTTTGGATTCTTGGTTATTATGCAAAGATTCCTATAGTTAGATGTTAATCCAAAAATATGTCTGAAAAGACAAAATCATGCAACTTATGAATTGGCGCAAACACTTTGTTACTCTTTGTGCATATTAACGGCATTGCTTTCCTTTTTTTTAACAAAACCACCTCGAAACACATAAGTCATCATTTATGTGAAGGGGAGCTATGAGTAGTCCTAGTGAATTATCTTTTGCCATATTTATACCACCCAACGTTTTATATTTTTACTCCGTTCAATTTATATACGTCATGCCTAACCAATGACATGTCTCAGCCATGTGTTGCCATCATCACTATTATCGAGGTTCTTCTCCTCCTTACTACGACAACCTCGTCTGTCTTCAATGCTACCACTGTCCGATCTAGGCCCATCACCATGCTTAGGGCAGAGGGTATAAATCATCCACCTCATTCCTACTTGTAGATCCTTGCTTCCACACCGACCCATCCTCGCTACTCCACTCTTGCAATCGGGGTACCATAAGCATAAGGGCCGCTTGTTCAAAAGACACACTTATCCTATGCATTGAATTAGGGTCGGTGGTTAAAAAACAGTTTTATTTATGCATTGCATTAGCAAAGAAAAAATATGCCACATTGGGTCATATTTTAGTGTTCTCTTCAACAACTGCTAGTTATTGTGTGATTAGAATATAAAAATGCAACTAAGATAAGGCATCTCATACAATTGAGAAAAATAGATGTGTTTCTTAATAGTATGGGATCATCTTTTTGCTAATGTATTTTTATTTCATTAGTAGATAGAATAATTGCATCTAACTAAGATAAAACAAATACTATGATTTTTCTTACTCTCCTCTAACTCATTAATCATGGTATGTGGCAATGCTTAAGATAGCATCTGCACACAACCTGATGGGATGGGACAAAAGAGAAGGGAGAAAAAAAGAAGTCGAGGGTAGGTTTTGTCCAAAATATAAAATAAAGATGTGCTGGAGGAAAAGGTAAATGACCAAATCTCCTGATTGAACACGTGGACATATAGCCGCTGACACGCGCCTAGCTCCCTACGCAAATAGGGACACAAGAGGTGACATGGTCATCACGCCATGCTGAGGTCACGCCAAGAGACGACGCCCAACGAGAAAAAAGAAAAGAGAAGACATTCGAGCAAGCGAAGTGCGGCAACTGCTGCAACGATCAGCAGATGTGGGGGCGCCCTCCGCAGCTAGCTAGCCAGGGAGAGGTGAGGACTGAGGAGGGACCGACCGACGCCGATGGAACGGCGGCACGTACGACGTCAGCTTTTCCCAAAGCCCACTTCCCGGCACATCACCTTCCCGTCGGGCATATCTGTCGGCCAGGCGTGCGCGTGCCAAGTAGCCGGCGAGGCGCCGATCCGGTTGTCCCTCCCTCTCTCCAGGATCCGCACGGCGCCGCCGACTGACCGGGCACCTACCGGCTGAGCGAGGGCTGACGGCAAGGCCTCGGAAAAAGGTTGACGCAGATATATCGGCCGGGGAACAGCGCGTGTTTTCCTTTTGCCGTCGTATTAAGACGGTGCAGCTGAATGCAAGTACTCATGTCGGTCTCTGCATCAATACACTCGCGGACTAAAGTATCATTTACCTCTGCATTAACATGATACCTAAAACTAGTCGAGACATTAAAGATACACATAGCCAAAAAAAAAAAAGAAGAAAAAAGAAAAATGTCATGCCATAATGATCAATCACCCGCAGGAGGTGGACTTAAACTACCACCAAATATAACACTGAACTACGAAAGAATTTCACCAAAAGGGACGCCTGGTCAGGCTATTAAGTCAACCGCAAACTAAAAACATACTCCCTCCATTCTAAAATGTAATACGTCTAAGCTTTAGTCAAAAGTCAACATCTTTTAAGTTTGACCAAGTTTATAAAATATATGCAATATCGAATGGACATATTAGGAAACTATATTTTATGGTGAATCTATTGATATTGATTTGATATTATAAATGTTTATATTTTTACATATAAATTTGATTAAACTTAAAATATATTAACTTTTGACTAAAGTTTAGGCATCTTATATTTTTGGAACGAAGGGAGTACTATGTTGGTCTCAGAATGTACCGCACCATTGACTTTTTCTCGTCAACAACTTGAAATTTTTACTCTGATTTTTTGCACTAAAAGGATTATGTGTGGCGATCCCCTCTTTTAAGGACAAATTATGAGTACCCATGATCATGACATGTCACAATGTTGTTTCTCCTGCTTAGTGAGGTCAATAAGCATACACATCATTTGGAAAGTGGAGTCCTATCTCTCAATCAAATAGTTTCGATAACCAAACTTGGAATCCATCCTAATAACAAAGGAGCCTATTTCTTGGTGGGAAATGAGCACAGAAAACCGTGCACGAGTTTTTTTATGCGAAATTCGCCGTTCTAGTAGTAATCATCAACAACATTAAAACAAAGTCTCAAAAGTAATATAAATTACAAATAGGTTATTGGACCATCTAGCGACGGCTACAGACCCTAGCACGAGACGAAGACCCGCCTCCGTCCTCGGCCCTCCATCACCGGAGCCGGGCAAATCTTGTCATAGTAGAGCTTGTTATAGTGGGCAGAAGAGAAGTCGTCGTGCTAAGGTCCCGTAGGACCAGCGCACCAGAGCAGTAACCATCGCCGAAAATGACAACCATAGATCGAAAGAGACTAACCTCAAATCACACCGATGAATATGAAAAATGACCGAATCCCAAGAGATCCGCCGGACATACGACTCCACGTGTCCCCCGCTGGCACTAGACGCTCCATCAGAGCGAGGATAGGACAAAGAGGACCTTATTCTGACTTCAGAACGCAATCGCCGCCTCAGCATCCAGTGGCGGAGCTATGTTGAAGCAAAATTGTGCCATGGCCCACCCAGCTCAGCGATTCTTCAACACTAAAACACAATTAGTTATATCCAATTGCACTAATTCATGTTGTTTTCTCCCTAAAAACTATTTGTGGCCCGTCCTCAGTTTCCAGTCAAGCTCCGCTACCGTCAGCATCCCGAAGAAGACACTAAAAAAGGCTAAATAAACAACAAAAACCCTTGCGCCGACGAGAGGCCGTGGTCCATCATATACCTCCAAGGCCCTAAGGCCTCCGGAGGCAGAGTGAACCGGCGGCATCATCGGCGAGGGGATGGAACCCTAGATGTTCATGAACCTAGCCTAGAAAGTGAGAACTTATGGGTTGCCGACTTGTGATAGAGGTACTTTCTACCAAGTATAGTTTGCAAACTACTTTGTCATGTAACTCACAGCTTCGATGTACACTATTGGTTACTTGGTTAGTAATTGCTATGTTAGATTTCAACTGGCCCGGATAAGTTAAGAGTGTAAAAATGATTCTGCTACCCTTGCAGAAGAAAAAAAATCAGCAAATTCAAGGAGAATTTGTATCACATTTTTTTGATAAAGTTCATAATGTCGCGCAAGTACTACTAGGATTTTGTCCCTTCTTGCGGCCGCATTGACCAGTCTGTAGTTTGCAATCTGCAAACTTTTTTTAACAAATGACATGAGCCATAGGTTTAGCGTTTGTTTCAAAACACATCAAGGAGAAGTAGTGAATAATGTCTGACTGGAAGGATACTTTTACAGACCTGGCAAAGAGAAGGTTTCAAGTCGACAACTATAAAAAACAGATTTACAGTAGCTGCTTTTTTTGTCTAAGAGTACTGTTTCTTGAGATGATTGTTTTAGTTGGGATTATTTACAAGGATGCTTTTTGTGCATGGAGTCTTTCTTGATAGCTGATCGTTGCATGCTTCTATTAGCAAGAAACATCCAGAAATTAAGTACTACTAGTACTGGTGCTAAAGCACATTAGGCTCACAATGCTTAATCCAAGCTGGTCCTGTAACCACTTGCTAGCTTTTCTTCCAGGGAGACTCTGCTGCAGTCTATCATTGGAGCGTGCACAAATACTACTGTACAACAATTCAGTCATGTGCATAAAAAATGTTTTTTTTATAAAAGGCTTAACTTTTCGCTTTCAAGATCGAATATGTTTATTGTGGGCGCGACTGTCACGATGCGCCATGATGAGTGAGTGTCATTGGGATCCAGTGATTTTCACAAAACACACGTAAGTACCATTTCTCGCATTCATTATCAACAAGCATGCATGCATGGACACATGACCAGGGACGAATTCTCTCCCATGAAACCGAAGAAAAACAGAGCACCGAGAGAGCGAAGTGACAGGAAAACAGAAGAAGGAAGGGATGGACTGAGGTGATCCTGAGACCCCAAATCTAATTCTAAGCCTCAAACGATCACATCCACACCTCTTGATCAAAGCCGACGTCGGAACAATGGTCGAAGAGATCGACACCAATGTCGCCGCCGCCGCCGCTGCCGGACAAGATGCTGGCCCAGTCCATGTCGATGAGGGCGTCGACCTGGAAGAGGTCGACGGGGTCGGTCCAGTCCATGACGTCCGCGCCGCCGGGCGTCGCGACGGAGGCCGAGGCGGGCGAGGAGGAGCAGGAGGACGGCGACACCGCCGACGCGGAGGACGCAGAGAAGGCGGTGGCGCTCTGCTTCGGCTCGGCGCTCCCCGGAGCCTCGTCCTCCTCGTCGCCGTCGCCGTCGGCGCTGGCGCCGGCCGGTTCTTGCGGCGAATCCTTGGGCGGCTCGTCACAGTGCGCGTTCTGGGGATCCGGCAGCAGGTCCTGAACGGGATCATCGGGGCGGGTGGCGGCGCGGGAGACGACTGGCTGGTGGGTGACGGGGTCGATGCCCATCTTCTTGAGCTTCTTCCTGATGTGAGTGTTCCAGTGGTTCTTGATCTCGTTGTCCGTCCTCCCCGGCAGCCGCGCCGCGATCTTGGACCATCTGGACGCAACACAGAAACCAGAATTCAGAATCCATCCACGACGCCGAGCGACATGCAGGCAGGCAATGTTTAAGGAACGGCATATGAGAGGCATACATACCTGTTGCCGAGCTGCGCGTGGAGATCAATGACGATCTTCTCCTCGTCGTCGGAGAGGAGGCCGCGCTTGAGGTCAGGGCGGAGGTAGTTGGTCCAGCGGAGGCGGCAGCTCTTGCCGCAGCGGAGCAGGCCCGCGAGCTTGGGGACGAGCCTCCAGCAGCAATGGCCGTGGGAGAGGAGGAAGGCGACGAGCTTCTGGTCCTCCTCCGCCGTCCACGGGCCCTTCTTCAGGCCCACCTTGTCGCAGCACGGCTGCCTCCCCATGTCTCCTCCTCCTTGGATGGATCCGCTCACCGCGCCGCCAGTGAGCGAGCTGGGAAACGGAGGCGGGTACAGGCGGTTTGCTCGAGACTCAAGGCGAAAGAAAGGCAGGAAGTAAAAGCGGCGGCCTTAATTTGGTAGGCGCGGGGGATAAATAGGTGCGGCCGGAAGTGGAAATGGGGTCTCACGCGCACGTGTCAGACGCCAGTCGTACGTGTGAGCCAGCCTCTGACCTGACCTCACCCAGCCACACGGATCACGGATGGGCCGGCCATGGTGATCCTGCCTACTACTAGCATGTACTAGTACGACCTGCTAGGAGGTGCACCGCACCGCCACCGGAACCGGAGGCCACGGTCCGGATTTTACTACCATCAGAAAAAAACGGGCCACGGATTACCAGGTGCACCTTGGTAATCAACACGCCAATATTTTTTGGAGAAAGAGATAGTCTTCCTGTTTGTTTCCATCCTCTGAAATCTGAATGAACCAAGGGAGATCAAAGGGAAGGGATAGTGGTACAACGAAACTTCTACTGAAACGTACTAGTACTCGACGTGAGCGAGCATCGGGATCTTAAACTAGCGTGACACGCAATCGCATTACTACCTGAATTCGATGGCGATCTAACCATCTTGTTCCAAAATGAAAAGAAGCAACCTCGGATGTTTACGAGCCGACTGGCTCACCCCGATCGGGGAGAGATGATGCTGTCGTGCACGCTGCGCTCCACTGTGACACGATGTCCACGGTTCAGAATACGGGTACGTTTGGTACATGTTGCCCATAAACGGGAACGGTCCTTGGCTCCTTCTTCGTGACAAGCCTTGCAAGCATTCCATGCACTGCTCACCTCAGCTCAGATCGGTGTCAGCAGAAAGGCAAATCCCTGACCGTGACCATCAACCAAACGAAGCGCACGTCTTGCACCATCATCATAGTGAAAGAGCCAATGGATTGCCGCTAACTCCTACCAAAGGCACACATAATAGTACACGACTGGAATTCCTGCCAATGGATTGCAGAGCTCCGGTGTGGCGAAATGCACAAAGGGTGTACGGAGCTGAGGATTGACAAGATATGTTATAAATCATAAATATCGCAATTTGCACAGATGTATTCTACATCAACAGCGCTAGATACTCTGTCGCTGAAGTCCAGATTCCAGTCTGGAAGTTTGCAGGTTACAAATGCTTGACGTTCAGGCCTGTACAGTGAACTCGGCTGAACCGCAGTTCCGGTGTGTTCTACATCATCCAGGTTACAAATGCTTAACATTAGGATGGGTGTTGCACTAGCTTTGGATGGGTCGCTGCATAAATTGAGGAGTTTGGATCAGTCTTCAGGTGGGAGAGGAGGTGCTGCACATCTGGCCGAAGAATATCCACTACTTTCCCGCATAATGTCAATATCTCCACTTTAGGTTTGCTACTACTCTGAACAGGGCCGCCTTGACCTTCATACATCACTGCATGATGCCTGTTTTACCAAAAAAAAAAAATGATGCTTTTTCATATGAAAACTTATACAGAGAAAATAGCAATTGAAGGCGGAACGTGAACACTATTAAAGTGCATGCCAGAGAATTTTCACAGATAGAGATGAAAAAATATCTTACAAGAAGTCAATGATGTCCGCGATTTCTGATGCCTCTACATGAGGTGAGGATTGAGAATTCTTCCCAAATACATCTCCTAACACGTTGAAAAGCAAAGCCAATGTCTGCACAACCCGACAACATAAGAAAATTAGTACAACAGTAGCAAAAAATTGTACTTCCTTTTCAATAAATTCCGTTAAGACAAACATTCTGTTTTTGTTAGTACGAAATTGGTGAAAATAAGCGATATAGCTTGAGGGGATGCTATGAGCTCTGGCCACCTTCGACCTGCATGACGCTCTGCCCATGGATGATAACATTGGGTCACGGGGAACAAACTTCAATAACTTACGTTGGTACAGATTCTAGCAGTACAATTTGAACTAAAAATTGTGTTGGGCTCATAAAAAAGATAGATGAAAAACTGAATGATATGGAATGGAACTAATTAATGGAGTTGCGACCTAGCCGATTCATCAATGTGATGGGAAAGACTTGATGTACTGGGATATAGACTATGTGATGGATATACCACAGACGAATAAGGAGGCTAGCTGATTGCCCAAAAACATTTTGGAAGGCTTAGAAAAATATTCCTTAATTTACTATGCATCCTGGTTGCCTCAAAAAAAAGGAACATGGAGACAGCAGAAGGGAATCGCAACCAGATGGGTGAATAAAGAAGAAATTTTTGGGGATAATTACATTGGACACTATCGATGATATGTGTATATATAGGCATGCTTAGATGGTACAAAACCCATCAAATCCTAGCAAGCAAGAGGCGCTAGCTAGCTAGCTAGTAGTAAAGAAGCTTAATCCAACAAGTACATCCGACACGATTAAGAAAACATGCGTCGTTTGTTTCGCTACTGGTGAGCTGGGTACTACCCTCCACTTGTTGTCGCAGAGGAGTCTATAGCTGCCGAAGAAGAATCTGAACAAGGCAGTGGTGTCCATTGATCAGCACACTATCGTCAACGAGACACGTCGTCGCTCGAGTAGTTGGACGGCATGGTGATGATCAATCATCTGCACCGTAGAACTTGGAGAGGGCGATGAGGAGAGTCGATAAAGGCACCCTTATGGCGCTCACGCCGCAACCTATTTCACATTTTCTTATTCAACAGCAGCAGACACCTCCAGATAGACCTTCTCCTTGGACGCAGGAGATGGGGAAGGAGAGGTTGACGCGATAACACACCAGGGCAGCAACTAGCGCACTATTACCCAAACAAAACGATGCATAATGCTTTGCTTAATTTGCTATGGACGTACTTGTTGGATTAAGCATTCTTACTACTCCCTCCGTTCCATAATATAAGCCTTTTTAGCAAGCTGTCTTCTTAGAAAGCTACTAAAACAGCTTGCTAAAAAGGCTTATATTATGGAACAGAGGGGGTACTAGATAGCTAGTGCCAAGTTTGATGGGTTTTGCAGCACCATCGAAAGGATACTTCTATATAGACACATCGTCGACCGACAACGCCTCCAATTTAATTACCCCAAAGAAGTTCTCCTTGCAATATTTTTTTAGGAACGCGGGATGCATGATAAATTAAGAGACAGTTTTTCCTAGGCCTTAGGAAAATGAGCTAGCCTCCTTATTTATCTATGGGATATCCACTTCATATTCTATATTCCATTCCATCCAATTTTTCATCATCACGTCATGATGATTGATGAATATGCTTGGTCACAAATTCCATCAGTTAGTGTCACATTTCATGACATTTAGTTTTGCATCAAAATCTACTTGACAAGACAAACACATCGCTAGCTCAAATTATACTACTTGAACTGTATCATCCGTGACCAAAGTATCAAAAACGACTCCAATATCCAGTCGTTTCGCACCAAATTTATTACTAACAGCCACATAAATGCGACATCGCAACAAAAATCTGTTAAGGGGACGTTAGTTGTCATCTTTTTCTATGTTAAATAGCACGTAGGTACGATCAAACTAATTGACAATATATTCTATCCTTTGATTTTTTTTTCATGGTTCCCTATTTACTTCAAGGACGTAGCTGAGTTTACACATGTTGACTTGTCTTCCCGTCACACGTGAGGAGGGGTGTTGAAGTGTATAAGTGGATTGTCTACCACTTATACACTTCAAAAACAAGCACGAGAGGCAGTGAGTTCAGATCGACAGACGGAGCATCCTCACGAGACCATATTGGCAGCCAATCAGACTCAGGCAACATCTGCAGGACACATACTGCTGCGGAATAGGTCAGCTACTGTCGTGTGAAACTAGTGTTTGTTGTTTGTGGTTCACATGTACAACGTTTCATTAAAAATAAGAAGAGATGATGGTATATTGACTTGATCACATGATCGGATGGTTACCCTGGATAAATGATTATTCACCGCAAGGTACATCATACTTAAACTTCTTCCACAAAGTTATTTTAATTTTTCTTTTGGAATCTAATCCTCAAACTGTAATTTTCATCTAATCTGTCATTTTAAGTTCTACTGTTCCAGCCTTCCGGAAACTGATCCATATTTGTAAGATTGAATTTGTTTCCATCTGATCGAACATCTGAGTAAAGCCTGTTATATAATCTTATTCCATCAATCTGTCTGAGTTCTAATGTATATCGCATTGTTACATTTCAGGTTTTATTTGTGATTCTACATGAGCTGTACACTGAACGAATGGATGGGTGTAAGTAAGTTGATTTACCATAATCTTATTTGTTTTACAGTTAGCTGCTATTTATGTTCTATTGCACGGATGGGATCATCACCGTCATAGCTACGGGGAGAGCCATTCCTACAGGGAGAGCAAACACACATTTTTTTCCCATGAGGTCTAAACTCATTCCCCGTTCCAAACATATAGTAAATATTCCTACAAGATTACAGTTCTTAAAATACCACCAAAAATAGTACACTCTGAAGAGGTTGGCAATGCTTTTTTTCAGTGAAGTTTCTCAAACAGAAGACACAATAGAAGCCATGAAGATGCCAAATGATGAACATGATATTGATTGGTGGTTGAGATCGCAGGTACAAAATATATTGGTTAGTTCAAATAGTGACTTCTATTGTCACAACAGTTGGAAATCAACTCCAAGTTCATTATATAAATTGCAAATCCCAAAGAACATGGTTTCTTAGTAACTAGGAAGCAGGAAGAAAAAAACAAGCATACCTTCATGAATAGAGGTCGAGCAAAGGCTAGACGAGGCAATAAGGGGCCCAATATGCGGAACGCAATTCTCAACATGGCAACTGAATTCACTGGCCGAAGATGTTTGATGACAGTATGTGAAGATTCCAGCCACTCTTGTGGAAGGTTGCTAAAAAATGAGTGTAGAAGGGCAACAATGTTACCTGCAATCAAGGGAGAACAAACATATGCAGCGTATCAAATTAATGCTGAGCTGAATGGACCCAAAAAATTGAAGTTGGATTTGTGCAAAAAATATAACAAAACTAAAATGTCTTATGGTACCTATGGCTGTCGATGTATTATCTTGAGAAGCCCATGTTGGGTCCAGAAGTGCATAACCAACAGCAGAGTCAAGCTCTTTAACAGGTCTCGAACTGTCAGCAAGCCAACGGCAATCTTTTATGATTCGGGCTGCTTCTGAGTATAGTTGCATGTGAAAATCTGGTGGGAGTTGTGCCAGCAAGAAGCCACATGCTTGAATCATCAAAACAGATAACTGTTGGCAGGAGTAGCCACTTCTAGAAACAAAGTTAGCACTGATTCCACTTGCAGAAGTGCTTGCTCGGTTAGCAGCTGCAGATTCAGCACCCCCGCCTGAAGGTGATGTTGGCAGCCCAGAGTTCTGCCCCAAACCACCAGACATTCCTTGACCGGTATTTGACTGTATAAGCGTTGCTTGTATATGTGCTATTAGTTGAACTAGAGAGGATACTATTTGAGAAGCTGGCACAGAAAGTGACAGAATCTCAATAGCTGCTGTTTCAAGAACAAGTTGCGTATATGACCCAGGATCCTGATTTTGATAAAATGCCCTCTGACCATCGGCATTACTATTTCCACCAGCTTGCGCAGATGCATGAGGCTTGCTGAAACTTGTGCGTGACGTATTACCAGAAGCATCTGCTGGATTTGATTTGGACTTGCTACTCAAAGGAGGTATAACATTATTAACAAGGCCTAGCAAAAGGTTGGCAAAGTATTCTTGTGGTGGGCAAATGGAAGAATTTGAGGACCCTAAATATTGAGCAAAGGAGTCTGAGAAAGGAGTCTGTAAAATGTTCATCGTTAGTAATGAATAAAATAAGACAGGAAAAAGAGATTCCATAGCAAAGAGTAAACAGGAGTTTACCTTGGTGCTAACACCCAGCACGTTGAGGATCCTGACAATCAACTTGCTTGGAAGATTACCATAGAAGTATGCAAGAATATCGCGCACAAATGTAAACCTTAGTGGGTGGAAGGCGAGAAAGGTAGAATAAAATGCCAGAACCCTGTCTGCGATGTCTGTAGCATCATTCTCAATAAGCCTATAAATTATCAACGGGATGACTGGAAGCAAGCGGGCAGCAATGTCATCGAAAAAAGGCGGATAGCTGCATTAAAACACAGCTATAGTATATCAAGCTTCTATAACTTGCATAGAAACCCAAAAGGGCAAAATACCCTAATAGAATATTATTTAGAAAGTCAATTTATATCCAAGTCAATACAATTTGTCGTGCTACAGGGCCACAAGGTTGTAACAAAAACAGGAATTATGAAACCATCAGAAGATATTTATCAGCCAGGGACTTGGCTAGCTCCCTTTGATCAAGAGAGGCAACTCATTGCCCTGCCTTCTCACTACCCCCCACCCCTAATTTTTTGTCTCGCGCTGTACCTTCTTCCCCTATGCGCTTTGGCCCTCTGATCCGGAGCAACATGTTGGGACTGCTGGGATTGGGCCAAGCAGCGTATTGGAAGAATTGTCAAACATCAAAACTGAACTTTTACCAATTTTGTTGCAATGTATTCTCAACACTACAGAAGCATGCTCATAAGAAAGTAGTTCAAAATAGAAATCTAAAGATACCACTTTATTATAACGCAAAGAAAATCATCTTACATCCACACTTAAGAATTCAGTAGGTCAAAAGCTAGTGACCACATAGTTGGGACATGGGAATAGAACAAGGGTTTCCCAAACCAGCGAGATTCAGACAAAAACGAGGATTGTACAACTTAAGGATAAGGAAAATAAATGGATAAACACACATCAATCATACCAGAAAAATGTCCCTGACTGATTAACTAAGCACCATGGTACCCTCAAATTTGTCAAGAGCTCCAAATATATTTAACTATTTGTACCAGGCAATGAGACTAAAAGAAAATTAGCCATGAAACAGCTAGCTGGTATTGCAATTCAATAGACAAATACATTTAAAAATGAACCTGATTTATGCATGTGTTCAACGAATATGTCATATATCATTCAAATTTGAGATATTAGAATTGAATATCGGTTAAAAGATTGCAATTACCGGTCCTTCCATGAGAGATGGTTACCAAGAGCTTTCTGGAGCTCAGCTCTTTTTGGAGGTTGATTTTTGAGCCAGTGCTCAGGAGAACGAGAACCGCAGAATGCTTTAATTCTGTGCTGAAGTTCCGGTCTTTCAAGCAGACTAATCTGCAATGTTAAATTTATAATCAAAGCAAGCCCAAGGTTTTGCATGCACAGGTGAAGCAACTGGTAAGTACTAACACATTAAATTTATCAGAATATAATGCCTTCTAAGTACCTTATTATACACAACAGAAATATAGACAGCTATGGTAGAAACTAGCCAGCTCAGGCACTGGTTGGTACTCAAAGACCCTGTTTGTTTGGGCTTGTGCTTTAGCTTGTGGTGCTTCTAGTCCTCCGGAAGCACCAACTCAACAAACACACAATGTTTTTAACTAGGCTTGGTAGAAGCACTTGTCAGTTTTACACTAGAGTGGAAAGCACCATAAGAGGTGATTCCTGCAGCCCCCACCAGCTTCGCATGCCCTCCACACAAGACTAGCCCACACTTATTTACAAGAAAACTGCAAGCGCATATAGAAAGAGAAATACTTCTTAGTTTTCCCCTTTCCAATCCCCAATCTAATCTTCTCCCATCTCCCGTGTCATGTAGCTGCCTAAGGTTTGAGAGAAGACAACAGCAGCAGCCAAAGAGCTCCGCCTCTGGCACCATCTGCAAGTCTGCCATCCTATGGCACTCTCCCCACCCATCCATCAACCCCAAGCTCCACCACGATTTCAGTGCCCTATGCCGAGCTGCAGCTCAACCACTGGCTACTGTGAGTCTCCGTCCTCCGCGCCTCCCAGATCTCCTCCACCCATGGCCGGTGATGCCATTGTGCTGCCCTCCCGTCCTCCCTTCATCACTTCTTGCAGCCTGTCCAACCTGACGTTGGATGCATTCTGAAGCTCACGTCCTCGCACTTGTTAAGATTTCTAGGTGTTTGTTCAAGTATATACTGTTGGAGCAAAGTTTGATATGCGAGTTGTACATGCAAAATAGACCAGAAGAGACTACAACAAAAATTACAAAATTGATGAGTTACAATAAAGTCCTCGTAGATTCGTATATGAATCCATCTCAGGCAATGAGCACTATCCACCAGCTGACCAGCTCCAGCTGTTTCTCAGATCTTACAAGCTCCAGCCAAACAAACAGAGCCTCATACAAGGTATAAGGTTGTAGTCACTGTTGTATTACTCTTGACAATCATGGCTGGTAATGAAGTAGGGTATAGAGGTAATACGAGGTATAAGGTATAGATTTTCAACGAAAAACTAAGCTGCCCGCCTATACTTAGGCATAGAGTAGGGTACTCTATGCCTACTCCAACAACACTGATATATAACATGTTACCATCTGTAACTATTTTGATGACTAATACAAAAACTATAACATGTTACCATCTGTCCATATCCAAGTTGTTTAACAACTCACACAAGCTTTGAAACTGCAAATAGGATAGGAAAAAAGGGCTAGGTTTCAACTAAGCTATGCCTACTCCTACAGCACTTTAATATAGTAACGTGTTACCAAAAGGCGACGATTTCGAGCGCGTGACAGCGCAGGTGCTCGCGCAGTCCACCCGCGAGGCAAGGGCGGCAGACGAGGAGCGGCGGCGAGCTCCTCCTCCAGCAGGGGCTCGCCGCCGAGCGCGACCACCTCCACCGCTCGGAGGAGTGGAAGAGGACCGCGGAGGAGCAGGCGCTCCTCAACGTCGACCTCGACAGCTCCTCCTCCGACGAGTGAGCGGCGCCACCACGTTTTAGGTAGGTTCCAGTGACTTTTTCCCGGACATTTTGATGTAGATAGAGGTGCAAGCCATCCCCCCCCCCCCCCCCCCCAAAATATGTAACGAACTATGTTAATTTAGTTTAAATTTGCATATGATCTTCTGTGTTCATCTGAATTTTGCCGCGAATATCTTGTCTGAATGTTGAAAACGTATACAGTTTAGTTTATAAGGGCTCTGTTCCGCGAAGCACGATTTCGAGCAAAAAAGAGCCTCGCAGCGGCCCTTATCTGAAACTTTTACAGTTTCAGTATAAGGGCACTGCTAGAGTTGCTCTTATACAGGCTTAGAAACCTGCAAATGGGATAGAAAAAAACCTAGTTTTCAACCTCCGGGAAAGTCTACTTTTCAACCCTAAACTCGAAAAACATTTTGTTCAGGATCTCAAACTAACGAAACAGTCACCTTTTCACCCTCGGGTAATTTCACAAGTGGTTTCAGTTGACGTGGATGCAACTAGTCCGCCACGCCGCTACCATGTCATGATGAAAGTCAGTGAAGGGTTGAAAAAATGGATTAGCGGCTTTAATATTTGACCACAAACGGCTTTGAACTGGTTTTTAGTAGAATGTTCAAGCGGTAAAAATTGATAAATGGTTAATACTAACTAAAAATGGCTAGGAACTCATAATCGTGGTTAAGCCAACACAGACTGCTTTTATGCAAGGGCGTCGATGGAGTAGTAACCCTTCATGAAACAGTACATGAGCTGCACCGGAAAAACATGAACGGTGTGATTTTTAAGATTGACTTTGAGAAGGCCTATGATAAAGTCAAGTGGCCTTTTCTTTTTCAAGTTCTTAAAATGAAAGGCTTCTCCCCAGAGTGGCATGCTTTAATCCGAAACTTTGTACAAGGAGGTAGTGTTGCCATAAAAGTCAATGACGACATTGGCCATTACTGCCAAACAAAGAAAGGTTTACGTCAAGGTGATCTACTATCTCCGATTTTATTTAATATCGTGGTTGATATGTTGGCCATTTTGATAGAGCGAGCCAAAAACAATAGGCAAATTGTTGGGATCGTACCACATCTAGTTGATGGGGGTCTGTCGATTCTACAATATGCTGATGACACAATTCTTTTTATGGAACATGACCTCGAAAAGGCCAAAAATCTGAAGTTAATTCTATCAGCATTTGAGCAACTATCGGGTCTAAAAATAAATTTCCATAAGAGTGAATTGTTCTGTTTTGGAGAAGCAAAAGAAGCTATGGATCAGTATATCGAATTGTTTGGATGCGAACAAGGACAATTTCCAATGACGTATTTGGGAATTCCGATTCATTATCGGAGACTCTGGAATGCGGAATGGAAAGCGGTAGAGGAATGGTTACAGAAACGTCTAAGCAGCTGGAAAGGAAAACTCCTATCAGTTGGTGGAAGAGTGGTTCTGATTATTCCCGTCATCACCAATATGGTCTTGTATATGCTATCCTTCTTCCAAGTCCAAAGGGAGTCCTACAGCGATTAGACTACTACCGCTCGAGATTCTTTTGGGCAAGGAGATTCAGAAAAGAAGAAATACAGACTGGCAAAATGGAATGTAGTCTGCCGTCCAAAAGACCAAGGGGGCCTTGGGATACATGATCTTGAAGCCAAAAATACTGCACTACTGGGGAAATGGTTGTTCAAGCTATTAACCTAGGATGGAGTATGGCAAACCCTTTTGAGAAGGAAATACATAGGTTCAAAAGCTCTATCCCAAGTATACTGGAAATCAGGGGGTTCACACTTTTGGGCTGGTCTAATGCATGTGAAGAATTCTTTTTTTCCGCTTTGGATCTTTCCTTATAAAGGATGGTTCGGAAATTAGATTCTCTCATGAAACAATATCCGGATTTGTACAACATAGCACGTAACAAGAGCGATACAATCGCCGAGATGTTAAGCACTTCTATTAACGTGAATTTTAGAAGAGATCTCATTGGGACACGTCTTGCCTCCTGGCACGCTCTACAAGAGCGGTTAGCGGATATACAGCTAACAGATGAGCACGATGACTTTCGATGGAAGTTGACTGAGAATGGAAAATTTTCAGTTGATTCGATGTACAAAGCACTACTACACTCAGAAGTACCAGTGCATAACAATAAACACATCTGAAAATGAAGAATTGAAGATACCACTGAAGATTAAAATTTTCGCTTGGTATCTTCCTCGTGGTGTGATTTTGACAAAAGATAATTTGGTTAGGCAGAATTGGCAAGGAAGTACAAAATGTTGTTTTTGTCAACATGATGAAACTATAAAACATTTGTTCTTTCAATGTCAGTTTGCGTGGTCTATATGGTCAACCATCCAAGTAGCCTCAAGCTTGTCTCCACGACTCCACCATGCTCAGTAGCCAATATCTTTGGTAACTGGTTGCATGGTATAGATAACAGTGATAAGATACATATACGGGTGGGAGCAATTGCCTTAATATGGTCGCTATGGCTATGTAGAAATAATATGGTTTTTGAAGCTAAAATGTCTTCTCCCATGCAGGTTATATTCCATTGTGCTCATTTTCTCCGGGAGTGGTCTACTCTTCAAGCACCGGAACACCGCGCCCTATATGCAGGGGTGCGCTCGCGGTTGGAGAAAGTGGCGAAAGATGTTTTTACCCGTCATGGGTGGCAGCATAGTTTGCGGATTGAACCTCCTCCACCATAGGTGTTTCCATTAGTTTCATGTAATCCAGGATATGCCTATGAGACTTTTCGCATTTATCTCTTTTTCTGATTCTTGCGGTTGTGTGCACCTTCGTTTTGCAGAGGCCGGGTGTGGCTCTCTTGAGTGTATCATCTTGGTGTAAACTTTTGAGTCTAATAAAAGCGCCCTTTATCGAAAAAGGAACTCATAATCTAACATGATTTTAGAATTATGGGATGTAAAATGAATTCTTTAAGAGGACTTACCACAAGACGTAAAGCATAAGGATCGTCATCCCTGTCAATAAGAGCTAGCAGCAGAATATCCAGCGGAAGTAGCTCATGTGTCCAAATAAAGAATGCAAGATTATTGATTGCTTTGGAAAGTAAATCCTGCATTAGATTAGTGACCAGAAATTTTACAGGCAGGCTACCAGAAAAAGAAAACCACATAAATAGGCAACCAACGAGGCAACTTTGTAACAAAACAATAAAAACACAGGTATCTTGAATCACCTGCGCTAGATGCCCTCGTTGAAGCTCAAGCTGGATATGATGCAGAAGAACATCAACCATTGTATAAATATTTGCTGTAACTTCTTCAGGTGAAAACTCTCTCAAGACACGAGCCTGTGTTGAGATCAAGCAACACATTTTTTATAGAGTAACAGAGAACAGTTGTATCAAAGTAATCACAAAGAAAAACATACAAGATTTGCGCTGTTGATCTCAAGATGTCCATTCATTAGCATCCAAGCACCAGCGCAAAGATAATGGCGATGCTGAGCGAAACTGTGGTTCAAATAAGTCATGACATAGTTCGGCTCAGCGGATGGTGACAGTAGCTGGTTGCATTGATTAATAACAGTAGTTTCTGCCTGAAATGAGCATGTTGTCAATACTAAAGATGAAGAACAATGTGACCTGGTACAGTATTCATCTCATAAACATGTGATAGCAACTTAAGGGAAACTTAAATCTACGCTAGATTGGGATCCAGACCTTTGGTGGTCTGAATACAGTTATACACACAAGGCCCGAACAAGTATATGAAAATACTGTATTTTCATGTCACAAAAACTCTATGTTTCCAGCTTATTTATAAAGTAGCAAAGCACTATTAGGTACTAATAATCATCTGGAGGTGTAAAAACTTAATGGCATGTTAACAGTGCATAAAAGAATGCACAAACAATCGATACATCATCCACCAATTGACTATCCACAAACACGTAGAGCAGTTATATGTTATTACATGCTTAAAAAATTAACAATAGAAGTGTCATTTGGCAAGCCTCAACAAAAATGAACTAGAAACCACCCAAGATAGTGATCCATAGATGCACACGTATATAAATGGTCAAACACTTGTCCGAAAAATAAATAAGAAAATGATACCTGCTGCCATGCTTGGATAGTTTGTCCCCTCTTATCCATCCTCCCCATTAAAAAATCACGAATAAGGGGAGGAAAATAACGTAAAGTCTTTTCTGACCATGTATGCTGACTGGTTGCCATAATTTGCTCTAACAGTGGTTGAAGATAAATCATATGTTCAACCTCGGCAATTCCACGTGTCTTAATGGTGATAGCAAGGCTTATTATGGTTATGCGGTTAAGTGTTTCAGTAAACTCAGTTGGTCCCTACATAAACATAGAAGTTCACTCAACAAACTAGACAACTAGTGATAAACGAATTTCCAAAGAAAAGCAAGTAATATTTTACCTTTAGCTCTTTTTTTACCAAAAAGAAGTCTCTCAGTGAGAGAATCAAGTTCATGCACAAATTTTCAGCTAATCTAAAAAGGCGATGCTCTCCACGTTTTCCCTTAATCATTGATATTATCTTTGTGACATCATACATCAATGCCTTGCTTTTTCCATGATACCTAGAAAAGAACCATACTGATGTAAGCAGAAAAGAAACGCACAATGATATCAATAAAAGGCACAAATTTGAGAATTTTCTGAAGGACTGCAAAATAGAAAAAATGGTTGTATTTTTATGCTGCGATCAGTTGTAGAAGGATGAAACATTATATGCACAATACAGAAGTCCTTTCAAAGCAGGTGGAAAGAAAGGAGAAAGAGAAAAAAAAGGGGGGGGATTCAGGTAAGGATTCCAATCTTTTGATGTGCCTGATAAGCTACCTCCCTTTTAGAGAAAAGAAGAGACCAAAGAATAAATTAGGTAGAGGATTACCTGTACAGAGGAAGTAGTCTGTAATTCAGTATCTCAAGTAGGAGCAAAGACACGCCAGATTTGCTCAGAATAGATGGTGATCTTTGGGTTAATGTCTGCAAAGTTTAAATAGTGCGAATGTATCAGAATTTCCATATGACTATGATTTGCACGAAGTCAGAGCAGGGGGCCTTTTGGCTTACAAGTTACAATCACAGGAAGTAGTTCAGAAATTTGAAGAAAACAACAGTCATAGTCTGGCAGAAGCTCCAGATAAATATACAGATCACCTTAGTAGGCAGCAGAACTTACTGTAAAATGCGGACGAAACAATGAATGAGGTGCTATAAGCAGCAACCTCACATAGGTTTCCACCATAGCAATGCTAGGAACAGCCTATCAAAGAACAGAAGTAAGATTAGGATAGCAATATACAACTTTGGAGAATCTAAAGACATGAGTAATAGTAATGGCAACAAAAGAACAGATAATTGAAATTGTATGCATACTTCTAGAAAGATATATTTCCCGTTAAGATTGCAAATGATGTCATAAATTTAGAACAGATGAGTCACAGGTTCACATAGCAAAACTACAACATATAACATATTCGTCAATTGCTATTTAACATGAACAGAACAATTATGCCCAGGAATTCTTCTGAACATGTGAAAGAATATATGAAGTTATTTTCTACTTCTGTTCTGTATCAACTAATGTATATAAAACCAAGAGCAACAAAACCTTGAGTCGCAATAATGTTGCGGTAGGGTGTATAAAACCGAATATATAACAGAAATACAAAATCAATTAGGGTATTAGCATCAATGTAAACTTTTCAAGTTTTACCTGGCCAAGAAATATAGTCTCTTCAAACTGGAAAGCGAGCTTCATACAAAGGTTGATAGACAACCCAGAAAGCAACGCCATTGACAAGGGGTAATTTTCACGCATCATCGTCATTCTTTCATTTGGTTGCATATTGGGTCCCTGAATGAATTCTGTCCCTCCAGCTGATGTGAACCAGTTCATGACTGCGTCGCATGCTGGTTGTGCCATGGTGAACGAGAGAACCCAAAACATGCCCATGGCCCGTTCATCCAAGTTCATAAAATCTATCGTTCTCTCTCCTGACGCTATTATTTCAAGGGAAAAATGCATTCTAAATTATATATATATGAGGAAAGCAAAAAATAATAATGGTTTGCAGCTAAGCATCTCTCAAATGAATAACATGGCATCACCTAAATTCTGAATTCTAGTGCTATTGGGTACTGCAAAGAGCAAAAAAAACCCTATATTTGATTAGTTCAAATGACCTATCTACGCATACTCCTTTCAATGTACTTTTAATTAGCAGAATTTTACAAAGCAGAAGCATGATGGTACATCCAGGGCACAAATACCTTTCGTCATCTGTTTCCACCACTCATCTATCTGTTTGCCTTTTTGAAGCTGATCACTGTTCAAATGCTCTCTAATTGAAGTATTGAAAGACCAAATGCGCAAAGTTTGGCTGCTGCTTATGAAATCAAGAAGAATACTTTGAGGGCTTATATTATTAGGATCAAGGCTCTTGTCTTCTTTGTGGAACGAAATTATCTTGCGTGTCGTTTCAACCTGATAAAACAAGATATAATTAGAACAATTTTATATATAGAAAATGCTGAGGAAATCATTAACTGGTAGCTGCTCAGTAGGCTGGCGAGTTGACAATTAATAGGCGAATTGGCCAGTTAAGCGACCAAATAATAAGTTAATCAGCAGATTGACCATCCTAGCAGGGATTAATCGGCCAGTTAACTGGTTAATCAGATGATTCTTTGAACAGGGTATATAGATACAATGAACTTGTAACTGGGAAGCTGAGACAGATACAATAAAACACATCACCAAAGTAAGCATGAAAACATTATGCAGTAAAACAAATTGGTACCATCTAAGTTTTAACAGCTCTTAGATGTGAAGTTAGTCCAGCTGAGTTTGTCAAGCACTGTTATTAATTCTAGCAGTTCGTTAGTGCCAAACAAATTGAGTCTAGACCAACTGTAAGACAAACTTCATCAACTAAACAATTGCATCCCACTGGCCCCTTTCATCCAAGATCTTTGATGAAACTTCATGATCTCGGATAATTCCTCCTTACCGATCATGTTACTCAGGAAAGCAATGACCATTTGACACTATCCATGGGGCAACTCTTCCTTTTCCTCCAGCAGACACTATGATTCAACCTTTTAGCATGATCACCTCATGGATTTGGGATTCCAAATGCACTTCCAATCTTAGGGCCTTTGCATGGCTCTTCCTGAAAGACAGACTCTCAACACCAGAGACATGCTTTAGTTCTTAGGCATAACATTCATGCGTCACTGAGGATTTGAACTGTATGCTCTGCAACTTAGAAGACCTGGAAACCAGGGGCCATCTTTTCTGCAGCTGCCCCTTCAGTACCTTATGCGACAATGGATTATCTTTGGACACCAGCTCAGATACACAACATCTTCTTCGATCAGCCTAGACCCAGCCTTACTTAATGAGAGCTTTCTCTTAGCAGTGTGGAGCATCTGTAAGCAGAGGAATGCAGAAAGTTTTTGACAGCGTAAGCTCTTGGTCTTTTATGTTCAAAGGATATATATCTCCTCTTATGGACTTGCTTGATTCCCTCCCTTCATTAGCTTTGGCCCCCTCCCCTTTTGTACATTCTACGTCAATATCTTGTTCTATCTAGGTTTTAATAAAATTTACTGCTGGGTACTCCCTACAGGTTGTTCAAAAAACTAAACAATTGCATTTAAATAAAAAGAAAAAAAAAGAAACATCACCTTCCTTGGGTCTGAACTAAGTGTGTTCATCACAATCTCAATGCGGATAATCTGTGCAAGCAACCAGGTGACATGATTACTGCGTAGAATCTGTTGATCACCATTTGTTACTCGAGACGCAAGCTTGTCCACAAAATCGAGAAAATCGATACAGCCACTTTTCATTAAGAAGAAAAAGATGTCTGCGAACAAAAGCCAATCTTGCCAGCACTGAGTCTCTGCAATAGTGTGACAGAGCTGTAATGAGTACACAGGCAGCAGGCAATAGCTAATAACCTCCATACAACTATCGGCATGCAGATTTATATTCTTTACAGAACAATTTGCATGCCACGAAAAGGCATTTAGTAAAAGGGGTGTGTATCCATGGACACTTGAATCCTATCAGCTACCCTTTAGAGAAAGGAACTTATTGTACTTGAATAGACAAACAGTGAAGCTCAGTAGCTCACAGATGCTAACCTGAGTTTGAAAACTTCAGTAATTCTATCGTCCTGTCAGCAACTGCCTCACCAATCATATCCGGCGAGAAAACAGCTCCTGGTGTTGATGTTTGAGAATGCGATCTGTAACAAGGAGCAACAAGAAGAACACGTCTCCACCAATCTGGTGATGGAGTTGTGCGGAGAGCATGCCTCAAGCAACGCAGAGCACGTTCCCAGTCTAAACCCCCTTTAGGAATAGAGTTTGCAAGATCCTAAACAACAAAGCAACATAAGCTTTGGTATCCTGCCCAGAACAGTATTAGGAAGAAACTAAGAAAGATAAATATATGCAACAATCCCGCCAAGTTTGTGCCTAAGAGTTCTGAGTTGTTTCTTTCACTTTTCTATTTAAAATCTCCATGCTTCTTGCATATAATTGTAACCAGATGTGATAATGAATAATACATCTGCAAAACACCCACCAATTAACAATATTTTTTATACCAGCAACACTGAACACCACTAAACCATAGCAAAAAATACTGACCCTGTGAAATTAAACATTAATACTTTTAATACGTTGCACTCGAACTATACCAACTTCAGTCACTAATATGCATCTAAGATGGTCACACGAGAATCACTAATATACATAAAAGTATCTGACATGGCCACGTGAAATGTTATTAGTAGAATCTATCTCCAGAATGTGTTCACACAATTATCAAACTCCATCTGTGCAAAATAGAGAGCATATGTTTTCAAGAAATCTTGTTAAATAGAGTGTGCTTGTACATTTAATTACCACTCTCTCATTCTCCCAAGGATTTACAAAGATATTTCAGTTATTTTTCTCACTGTTTGCTTAAGTTTATAGACTCTATGATACATGTATGCAGTCAAAATAATCCCCAACAAAGTATTGCTGTGGGGAGAGAGTAGCAAATGTTATGAGCTTGAACAGAGGCTTCAATGCATGCATAAGATAGCAATGCATACAAGTATGGGAAAAGTAAGCATAAAAGGAAAGGTGTGGCTACTTGCTAAAAGAAGAAATATTACCTCTCCATGCAGTGGCTCTCCCAGAACGCTAGGATAAGTAATGGGAGAATAACGCAAATTGGCTACAGATTCGCCAGCTATGCTTGGGTAGGATTGTGACAAGAACCGATGAGTTCCAAATGTTGGGCAATGAAGGTGCTGATCCAGCATCTGCATGTGCATACACACCATGTCCCTCCTCCTATGGATCTCCATAATAATGCAAATTAGTGCATCATCATCTGGAATGTTCTCGAGAAACTGCAAGTTGCTGCGAACAAGCTCATAGAATGGAACACGACATTTCTCTTCATCAACCAAAATCCAGATCACATCTAAGCATAGATGCATCCATTCATGCACGGGCCTTTCAACCCTAGTTTGCGCTGGATCGGCTTCATCCACGCCACGGGGTCTCTGGTCCCAATTAACCAACCAATTTACCATGTGCTGGAATGCCACGGCATGGGTAGCTGGCTTCAAATTGGACTCTAGCCCAGCTAAAATGATCCTACAGGATAAATGATACAGATAGCTAACTTCTGCTCCCCTGCAAAACTGGTCACCTCTTGTTGCGGTACCAAGCTGCCCAAGAGCAGCAAACTCAGCAGCCTTCATGGGTGACACATTTGCACCTACTGGTTGGTCAATACCAGATTGAGTGGGAGATCCTATAGTGTTCATTGCTGATAAAGGAGACGTAGGATTTGAAGCGTGAAAGCTTGGAGCACTTGGCGCTACAATAGCTGATGAAGAAGATACAGGGCCACCAACAGTGACAGAAGCCCCTTGCCCCGTTGGTGCCTCAGCGGAAGAAACCGCACTAAGTAGAGATGGAATGAGACTGTCCCATCTAAGGTGGCCACGAGCACACAGGCACCGCGTAGCAAAGAGCAGGAACTCAGACTGTGGAGCGTGGCTACTGCATTGCAGAACAAATGAGATGAGAACTGATTCCGTGACTGCCTGTAACTGCTCCTGGTCCTAAAAAAATATGAAAATCAAATCAATTTCTTCTGTTTCCTTCCCTGTGGTCAAAATGACAGTATGTGTAAATGTTTCTGCTTACCTGGAACCGTGTGCGCAACTGCTCAAAATCCAAAATGAACTGCTCGTCCCGGGGAGGCAGATCTCTGTTAAGAGCAGATACTCTCTTCTGCAGCTTATTCCTGAATAATTCGATTTTTACAGCACATTAAATTTTGCAAAAGCTTGCTAAATTGACTCCCGTGTTCAAGCTACAGAACAAGTACTAGAAGGTAATTTACAAGACAGATAGCTATGAAAGTAGCACGGGCTAATTCAAAATTTTCAGTATAAATATGGTATTGAAGAAGGAACCATCTATCGTACGACCTTGAACCCAATATTAATGTAACACACTAAATCCGAACCAATATGCGCGCGGTACAGTTCACACAAAAAAACAATTGGTCCCTTAAAAAAACAATTTGAAGTCCACAAGAGAGAGAGAAAGCAACTTACGAGGTCTCCTTGGCCGGGTCCTCGGCCCGCTGCTTCGAGTTCATCTGCAAAGCCACGGATACCCGGGGTCAGAAGTAGCGCTCGCAGACGCATACGGTGAGGGATTGGGGAAGGGAAGGGCACGCACACCGAGGTATAGGGTGAAGAGATCGGCGATTGCCGGCCGCGCCGGGTGCTGGTGGAGCTGCATCTGCCGCTGATGTGGTACCACTGCGGAGGCCGAAATCGCCGGCGACAGCGGCTGCCTCTGCCCGTGGCCCCCGTCCATCGCTGATGCGTCGCTCCCGTCGCCGGCGACCGGGAGGGGAACGAGAGGAAAGGGTTTAGAAGGACTGAAAGCAGTGTGAAGCAGCCTCGTGCTTACGCGTTTGGGGAGAAACGGGATTGACCGTGGGATGTGTAGTCCTGCAGTTTGAAGTGATCTGAGCCGCTACTTGGGGCAGAGGTTTGAGCAACGCAGACAGGTCACGATCCAGCAGCTTCTACGATCAGGATCCAAACAACAGTTTGCCCGTCTGAAATTGAAGGAAAACCACGTAATTGAAGATTTAAAAATCCAATTGAAGATGTGGTTCTCTACTTGTGAGGTTCGAGAGCTTGTAGAAGATCGGCTAATCAGGTAGCGCATGAAATAGCCAAGCTTGGCAAATCTTGTAGTGGTAATAATATCATGTATTGGGAGAACGAATGTCCGGCAGAAATAACTGGTTTTGTAGCGGGTGACTTAACCCCTGTCGTTGATTAATAAAGCTTTGCTTTACCCTAAAAAAAAACTTTCGGACCCTTCCGTCACTAAATTTGCTTAGCAAAGTCAATATAATTATTATATACTGAAAATACAAATTATCACTAAAAATGTGTCGTAGCGTTACTCGCGGTTATCATGCACGTCGTAAAGATGTATTTGATGACACGATAAGCTGTTGAACCCACTATCAGACTCTCATAGTGTTTTATTTGAAAAAAAGCCCCAAAATCAACAGACGTACATGTATTGTACCGTCGCTACCTCTCTTCCCCATCAAATCCACCTCGTCCTACAGCTCCCCAACCCTGACAAAAAAACGGGGGCATCGCCGCCTATTGAGCACGCTGGCACGTGTTCCGCCTCGTTCCGCAACTCTCCATGCCGCCCTCGCCCCGCAGCGCACCTCCATTGCCCCGCGAGCTCCCCGACGCCCAGTCCTTCCCAAGCTGCCCCCATAGCTCTAGGTGTTGGGACCTAATTCGCTCCTTGTACCGCCTGGTGCACCGCGTTCGCGTCCGTGTCAAGAAGGGACATGCTCCTCGCTGCCGCATTCGACGACTTGCAGTTGTGTGTAATCGCGGGCACGGGGGACCTACGGCGGTGGGTGTCACTGTGCTTGCGGGAGGTTCTCCTTGTGTTGCTGCGCTTGCGCTTCAAGGCGGTCGTTGTCGACCGTGACACGCGGAGTCGTGCTCCGCGGTTCCACCACTTCCACGCTCGCGACAAAAACGATCGGTGTCGGTGTCACGCACGCATCGATTCGTCGCGGTCATCGCCCATCACCGGTACGTACGGCAGGTCACCCGCGTGGCACCCAATAGTGGATTAGTTGCGGTGCAAGGTTGCGCCCCGTGAATCATCGGTCCTCGTCAGCGTTCGAGCTGTGCTGTGTGCAGTGTTTGGGCATTCCTGTCATGCTCTCGCGCCACCAATGCGCCATGCCACCTTGTGTCACGCTCGCAAGTCGTTCTCGTCTCGTGCCCTCCCATGCATGCTAGCGTGCACCGCACATGCAGGAGACGAAAGGGAAGGAAGATGCACACGGCAGGGCGGCGTACGCGTTGGTTTAGGGTTTAGGGTTGTGCCGGCTATTGACCCGGGTTTCATGGCAATTGCTATGTTGTTTCTTCTCATGCAACTTCATTGATGCGGTTGTGGCTGGTACACCAACCAAAACAATGGCTAATCACCACCACCATACTCTACATTCCCTGCTTCTCTCCCTCGCTTGTACTCTCGCTAATAGATGGAAGTCGCGAGCTACGGGACCTGCATCATGACCTGGACATGTTGCTCGACCTCCTACCCATCGTTGATCTGGTTCTCGCCTACGATGTCATGGACCTTCTCTCCCTCGTGTGTGCTCTCGCTGATAGATGAACTTGAGCAGGCATCAACGAACCAATGAGTTATGGCTCAATTAATGTACGAGCACGGCCGTCGTGGCTAGAACAAGGAGGAAATTGATGGTTTTGCAAAAATGCCCTCATATACGTGGATATTCTTTATATGTATGTTAAGTTATCTGGTAGTGGGTCTGATAGCTCGTCACATCATCAAATACATCTCTATGATGTGTGTGGTGACCGCGAGTGATGATTTGATGCGTCTTCGATGACCGTAAGTTTGTATTCCCAGTATACAATTATTGTATTAACTTTGCTATGCAAGTTCAATGACTAACCGTGGATTTAACTCTTCCGAAATTAAAGTGTCATGGGAACTCTCTTCATGCGACCCGTCGAGACGAGAGAGACCAAGAAAGAGTTTGGTTACCTGCAGGGTTTTATTTTTGTCTCACTAGGACAAGGTTCTATGGTTTTTTTGACAATCAATATCATGGTATATTCATAGTATTAAATAGTACATGGTAGAGGTACCTAAGCTTGACACCGTAGATTATAAAATGAAGTCTAAAATAAATTAGCAAAAAATTTAGGTCTTCGATCTTTTTTTCTTTCAAGACATAGTCTTGCACTTTTCTGAAAGTAGCCTAAGACAAATAGATATCAAACCATACTTGTACATAATAATGAAGGTTATCCCATAAATTTTTAAGTTGCAGTGTCAAGGCTCATATGCTTTGTGCATATTACAAACCTAGAAAATATGGACATTTGATGTTGTGTCACTTAAAAATGATATAAAAAATTATCTAGCTCATTGTGTGGCATATTAGCTCAAACAAGTTCAAATTTATTTTGATTCTTTTATTGCTCATATTTTGGATCTTTTTTTGTGAGAGTTTTTCTTGGTATGCATTTCCTCATATTTGGACCTATATATCCTCCATGAAAACTATTTTCTTCAAGTTACTCCAATCAATGATTGTGTAACTATTTGGAGCTATCAAGAATCTCTTTCTAAGCATCGAGCTTAATTCTTAATATGTTGTCATATGCTTATTTTTGTGAATATGATCTTGGATATCCTTGCAAGCTATCTTGGAAAGTTATCTCTAATACTTCTTGTCATTGGATAATTGGTGCTCCATTTATGGTAGAATTTATTAATCATATTTACATTGGCTTTTGTTTGTATTTGCCCTATCTTTTGCCAAGAAAAGGTTTCGTGTTGATTGGTGTCTGGTTTTCGTGTGATCAATAACAAGGTTATTCTGTAGGATTTGTGTAGCATCCCGGATAAAACCACTACTAGAAATCGCCTGTCTGTATCTTTGTGCATTATCATGACATCATCATGCATATTTTTTTCCTAAAACTATTTCGCAAAAGACTATGTTGTTTTCCAAATTAGCCCTCCTTTAATTTCAAATCAAAACTTTCAGTCTGAGAGTCCACCTACTACCCCATATAAAACCTAAACCTAGACCTACCCTTCTGAAACCCTAACCCTACCCCCCCCCTCACTCCCTCCACCTGCCGCCGCTAGCACCAACCCACACCACCCGCCGCAACACATGCTACGCGCACTGCACGCCGCGAGGCACGCACAACGCACGCGAGCAAGCGATGCGCGGTAGCCCTCCTGATCGATCCCCACCTAGCCCCGCTACCTTCTCTTCCTGGAACCCGCCCCGTTTTTCCCTGACACGGCCATGTCGCTCCCCCGCACGGTATCCCCACAATCCCGTCACAATGCCCCTGTTTCCCCTCGTTCCTAGACCCGCTCCACTAACCCCGCCGCCGGATCCCCAGGCCGCACCGCCACCTCTGCTCGCCTCCTCACCTCGCTGCCACCTTCAGGACCCCCGAGCTCCCCTCTCCATGGCCTCGTCCGCCTCCACGGGTGCTCCTCCGCCGCCGACCCCTTCTCTCGTCGTAGCCCGAGCCCGTCGTCCTCTGCCCCACCATCGTTGGTCGTGAGCAGCCCGAGCCCACACCTCCCTGCAAGCTCGCGACCCCACGCCCTTCCTGGTGCTCCACCCGACGCCGCGCGGCCCCCGCCGTCCCCGTCTGTAGGGGTCCCAATCTTTAATAAGATAGAGCCTCCTGTGTTTACAATGCTAGTCCCTGGATCAATAGCTAGCATCCACAGTTAAGATGTAATATCAAGAAACAAAGGTCATAATATAACTTTATAACCAGGAATAACATAATTTTATTACATCATACATAGCTTATTTGGCTATTACATTACATTGCAGCGGAATAACTATAATCATGGGTCCTTCATCTTCAAAGTGCCACAGGCAGATGTTGGTTGTAGACTTTGTAATCCTAATCAAACAATCTTCACTAAAAACAATCAAACCTGCAACATACAAGTTACAGCCACAAAGGGTCAATACATTTGAATTGTATTGGCAAGTGATACTATGGTAGTATAGTGGAGTCTATCTTCTATATGCATTTGGCTAAGTGGAGTTGAGGCTTGCATTGCTCAAAATAGATTTTTCTTAACATTTTGAAAATACTAAGTTTTTGCTTGACAAAATCATTTTTCTCAATCAAAGATTGAAGATCCTTTCCAAGGCATCTATCAATCAAAGATTTAAGATTTCAAACAACCCTTGTTCAAACCACAAGATTTTAACTTGGAAATTTGAATGATGAGATTCTTGATTGCTTCCATGTCTTGATGCTCAAATTGTCCTTTACCAGGGACATGGCTAAGTACTTAGATTTTACACTCTGCAGAGGTGGTGCACTTTCCCCACAAGACTTGGTTTCCCAAGACAAGATCTTTCAGAAGCTTTCCCTTAGACCAAAATGGACGCGTTCCATCCTATCAAACACTACCACCCACTGTCCATATGGCTAAGTTCCTGCAACCTATATGATCATGGCAGAGCCCATATTGCCAAGTGGTTGCACTTGAAGCTTCTCAACATTTGACATCTCAAATCCCTTTGTTCCTGGGTGGCATACCACAAGTGAGATACACAATCCAAGTCCATGGCCTTGTGAACCACTCAACATAACCCAATCCTTCCATTCCACCCAGGTGATTCATTAACTTAATTGTTTTATTTAAACAAAACATAAGTCCTCAGACTTAGAATATTTTTCCATAGTGTGAATATATTTTCCGCCCATGTTTTCTATTAGCTAGGCTAAGCTGGGTAGTAATAGTAAACTTAATTTAGGAAATCCTACTAAGGATTCATTACTAGGTTTTCCTATAGCAAGATCTATACTTAGCAAAATCCATGCAAGTTTACTTAGCAAAATCACTAATGCATAGAGAAAGTAATGGGACAAAAGTATAAAGCATCACTTGACTTTTTGGTAGAGGTTCACTCCTTGTCCTTGCAACAATCACACTCTTCAAGTCACTACAAATCAATCAAGCAAGGCACAAACTTAATCTACCAATCAAGCAAAACAACACATAAAATCACAAAATCAAGTAATGCATGCAAGCATGCAAAATATGGTTCTAATTGCAATAGGTGGTCTCCACTAGGTTTCTAAACTTTGTAAAGTCAAAAAGTGGTCATTTCCAAAAGGGTTTTGGTCCATAAAACATTTTTAAATCTAATCATTATTTTATGTGGTGAAAATTATTTTTATCATCGCAAAACTTTATGCTTTTCACCAAATGAGTTGCTATTGCAAAACTTGGTGTTTTGGGTCAGTAGGTTTGGTCTAAACCATTTTCCCAAAGTTTTTACTCAAAATCATTTTCATAACAAAGACCATTATTTTCATTTGGCTAGAAAATGGCTAAGTCAAATAATCTAACCTAAACTTTACCAAAATCATTTTCAACACCAAGGGTTGGTTCCTAGGGTCAGTAAGGTCACAACAATCCAATTTGCAAAGGTTTTACTTCAAAATTATTTTCAATGAATAAATTACATTTCTATTTGACTAGAAATGGTTTTAAATCAAAGAATCATTTCTTAATTTCTCCAAATACATTTTTGAGTCCACAAAGTGTTTCTAGGGTCAGTAGGTTCAAATCAATCCAATTGTCAAAGATTTTAACCCTAAATTCAATTTAAAACAATTTTTACATTCTTAACAATCATACAAATGTTTCTGCAATTTCAAACAAGATAACAGCTACTATTTGCTAAACTAAGGGCATGGTTGGCTAGGGTTTGTTCTCCTCAATCCAACGACATAAAATTTGTAATTTTTGGACGTGTGGTTTGAAAGTTACAGAGGTTTGAAAATTGAATCTAGAACAGATTCAAATCCGTTTTTAAATCAAAGCATGGCCACGCGTCACGTCGTGATTGGCCGATACCGGTTCGTCTGGATCGCGTGCTGCGGACCGCAGGATCTTGTTTGATCGCACTGCACAGGGCGCGTACCCCTTCGCTATTAAGTGAGACTATCGTGAGCGTCAGATCTTGATCGGACGGCTGTGGGGTGCTCGACCATAGACGGGCGGCGCTGCGGCGGCTGCTGGCGGCGGAGCGACCAGACGATGGCGGCGCCGGTGAAATAGGAAGCGAGGA
Source organism: Avena atlantica (assembly GCA_910589765.1). NCBI lineage: Eukaryota > Viridiplantae > Streptophyta > Magnoliopsida > Poales > Poaceae > Avena > Avena atlantica. The sequence goes on along the minus strand of OU342738.1, from coordinate 177,886,280 downwards.
AGGAGGAAAAGGTGCTCACCGGAATCGTTGACGTTTGCTGATGCTCAATGTGGTACTTGTCCGTCGAGGGGCGCTAGGGGGCAGCTGCGATTGCTCGCCGGAGTAGATGGCGGCGTCGGGCGCGTCAGGTGGTCGTCGGGTGCTGTGTTGTGGTTCACCCCAAGGCATACATCGACGCGGTTAGATGCAGAAGGATGTGGCGAGTATGGGAGTGTGAACGAGGAGGCGTGGGGCGGTCAGAGACTACCTGGGTGCTTGCCGGAGTTGGAGCGGACGACGGTGCTCGAAAGTTCGACGTAGTCGACGCTCTAGGGCGCCCGCGGTCGAATGAGTGATACTGGCAGATGCGCCTGGGAGTGGGGAAGCTGCCAGGGCGCTCAGGGAGACAGGAGGTGGTGTGGCTTGGCCTGAATCGGTCGGAGACGGTGGTCGGAGCTCTGGCGATGCGAGCTGAAATTGTGACAGCCTCGGGGCAGAGAGGGAGTGACGACAAAGGGGAAAGCAGGAGGGAGCGTGGTCGATTAAATGTGTGAGGTTACTGGGAGAATTCATTCAGCCATTTACTCGAATTGATGCGGTTAATTAGAGGCAGCAACGACGACGAGGGGGAGGAAGAACCAGTCGCGGGGTGGGGAAGGAGAACAGTGGAAAGGGGTCCGCTGGTCAGTGGGAAAGGGAGAAGGATAGGGGTCCACATGTCATCGTCTGCGCGGGTCAGATAGTTGGTTCGAATCGTTTTCTGCGGGGAGGAGAGAACTGGGCTAAGTGGGCTGTTGGGCTAGCTCAGTTGGGTTTGTCCTTTTCCATATTTTTTTCTGCCTGTTTGTTTTATTCTTTTCTATTTCTATTTTCTGATTTGATATTCAAACAAATGATTCAATCAACAATGCAAACCATTCAAACAATTCAAACTTGTAATGAGTTTTTGGTTCTGTTTAGTAGCATAAACCAACTTCCAAAATGAAATAATATTTTAAATCTTTTTAGGTTCCATTTATTACTAAAATAAAATGGACCATGGTTTATTAATAAAATAGGGTTTGGTTTATTTAATAAAATCTCCATTTTAAATCCAAATATTTTCAAAACCAAATCAGTAGGTTTTATTTGGAAATAAGGAATACTTGGAAACTTGTTTAAAATAAAATACCATTTTATTTTAGGGTCCAATAACAATTAAATGAATAGATTTTTATTTATTTAATTCAATAGGATTTGTTTTACTAAAATCTTTATTTTGAAAACTAAAAATAAAACTAAAACACTTTAGTAGGTTTTATTAGAGAGTATAAAATATTTGGCAAACTTATTTTAAATAAATTTTAATAAGTTTTGATGTTTCAATTAAATTGGTAAAACTTTTTATTTAGACAAAGTTGGATATTAAATCCTTATTAATTTATTTAAATAAACCTTTGCTAATTTTATTTTAAAATTAAATGTTTTAATTCCCAAAGCTTGGCCAAGGTTTTTAATTTTGGCTTTATAAAATAATCCTTATTTGTAAAACTTCTATTTCATTTGAAAACAATTCTTTTCATTTAATTGTTTCAAAATAGTATTTCCAATTTTTTTTATTTTCCTTTTATTAAATGTTTATCTTTTTAAATCCCTTTAGTTTTTATTAAATTCAAATGGGTTTGAAGTTCCAATTGCATTCAAAAAGTTTCTTCTGGCTCTGAAAATCAAACAAAGTTTTATTTTATTAATTTATTTTCACATTACAAGATTTGGAAAATCTTGGGATGTGACAGGCTACCATCCTTAAAATAAATCTCGTCCCGAGATTTGGGAAGGCTGGGGTTTCAAGCAAGTTCAAAACAACTAGGGTACTACCACCCTTAAAAATTTGCCAACTAGTTTACATATTGGCCTTCTTGGAATCTTGGGGAAACTTCTCTGGGCAAACATCTGCATTGTGTCCTTTGATTCCATACTTGACTCATGAGCCAAGGTTGAGATCCTTCATAGACTTGTTTAACTTGTTCTTCATCTTCTCTGGACAATTGTTTACATAGTGGCCTAGTTCCTTGCATTTGAAAGACATCACTTGGCTGTTATCTTTCTTTTCCTTTGGTATCATTGCCTTTTGTTTGTTTCTTTGGTTCTTCTTCTTTTCTGGGCATTCTTTGGCATTGTGTCCCATCTCTTTGCAATTGTAACATTGCTCTTGAGTAATATCCTTCTTGTTAGGGTTGGGGCATTTCTTCTTCTTCTTGGGTCTCTCCAAAGCTAGGAGTTCTTCTAGTTCATGCTCTTCATAGGTGGGAGATCTTTCTCTCTTCTTGAGGCATTGATCTTCATGTTCCTTGGATGTATGATCTTTGTCTCTAAAACTATTGCTGGCTTGGATTCCTTCTAGATTAGCTTCTTTGTCATCCTTGTTGTCATTGGCTCTTGGGAGAAAGTTTTCTCTCATGTTGATCATTTGAGTAATGAGTCCTTGCAATAATTGGGATTGAAGTTTCAAAATCCTTTGTATGGCTGGGTCTAGTCCATTGTTGTTGGCTAAAAGCTGAGTTGTCTCTTGGCTCAACTGGTTTTGGGTTGCTATAAGTTCTCTCATGTTGTCTTCTTGGTTGGTGTTGGTGTCTCTTGGAGTAGTCATCTGTTTGGGTTGGATTGGGATTAGAATAGGCAAAATATTTCTAAGGAATTTATTTCTAATCACACACATCACAATTTACACAAACAATGTGCATGCAAACACAAACCATCATTTCACTCAAACAACAAGGTTCTAGCACATATTTAGGCAACAAAATATTTTTGTTACCCCCCATAAATTGGTGGTTTGACTTAACTAAATTATGGTGGTCCATCTATATGGTTCACTTGTGATCTTTCCATCATTCTTGGTTGCTTCTTCTTACATGAGATCATGGTTTCCTTGAGAAAAACTCCTGGTTGCAATACTTCAAATGATGTAGGCTCCTTCTAACTTTTGCATTCCCTCAGTCTCTAAATCTTGAGCAAGATTTCCTTGTCTCACTTGTAGTCCTTAGTGGTATCCAAGTTGGAAGTCCTTAGTGAATATGCTGAAGATGTTGAAGTCATTAGAGTTAAAGATGTTGAAGTAGAAGGTAAGTAGAGTTGAAACCAAAATGGTTAAGGAAAGAGTTTACAAGTGTTTTTGTAAATAAGTTTTGGATCAAAATACAACTCCTATTTTTCTAAGGGTTTTTGTCCAATCCTAGGTTTACAAATCCTACAGGCAACACAATGCTCTGATACCATCTGTAGGGGTCCCAATCTTTAATAAGATAGAGCCTCATGTGTTTACAATGCTAGTCCCTGGATCAATAGCTAGCATCCACAGTTAAGATGTAATATCAAGAAACAAAGGTCATAATATAACTTTATAACCAGGAATAACATAATTTTATTACATCATACATAGCTTATTTGGCTATTACATTACATTGCAACGGAATAACTATAATCATGGGTCCTTCATCTTTAAAGTGCCACAGGCAGATGTTGGTTGTAGACTTTGTAATCCTAATCAAACAATCTTCACTAAAAACAATCAAACCTGCAACATACAAGTTACAGCCACAAAGGGTCAATACATTTGAATTGTATTGGCAAGTGATACTATGGTAGTATAGTGGAGTCTATCTTCTATATGCATTTGGCTAAGTGGAGTTGAGGCTTGCATTGCTCAAAATAGATTTTTCTTAACATTTTGAAAATACTAAGTTTTTGCTTGACAAAATCATTTTTCTCAATCAAAGATTGAAGATCCTTTCCAAGGCATCTATCAATCAAAGATTTAAGATTTCAAACAACCCTTGTTCAAACCACAAGATTTTAACTTGGAAATTTGAATGATGAGATTCTTGATTGCTTCCATGTCTTGATGCTCAAATTGTCCTTTACCAGGGACATGGCTAAGTACTTAGATTTTACACCCTGCAGAGGTGGTGCACTTTCCCCACAAGACTTGGTTTCCCAAGACAAGATCTTTCAGAAGCTTTCCCTTAGACCAAAATGGACGCGTTCCATCCTATCAAACACTACCACCCACTGTCCATATGGCTAAGTTCCTGCAACCTATATGATCATGGCAGAGCCCATATTGCCAAGTGGTTGTACTTGAAGCTTCTCAACATTTGACATCTCAAATCCCTTTGTTCCTGGGTGGCATACCACAAGTGAGATACACAATCCAAGTCCATGGCCTTGTGAACCACTCAACATAACCCAATCCTTCCATTCCACCCAGGTGATTCATTAACTTAATTGTTTTATTTAAACAAAACATAAGTCCTCAGACTTAGAATATTTTTCCATAGTGTGAATATATTTTCCGCCCATGTTTTCTATTAGCTAGGCTAAGCTGGGTAGTAATAGTAAACTTAATTTAGGAAATCCTACTAAGGATTCATTACTAGGTTTTCCTATAGCAAGATCTATACTTAGCAAAATCCATGCAAGTTTACTTAGCAAAATCACTAATGCATAGAGAAAGTAATGGGACAAAAGTATGAAGCATCACTTGCCTTTTTGGTAGAGGTTCGCTCCTTGTCCTTGCAACAATCACACTCTTCAAGTCACTACAAATCAATCAAGCAAGGCACAAACTTAATCTACCAATCAAGCAAAACAACACATAAAATCACAAAATCAAGTAATGCATGCAAGCATGCAAAAGATGGTTCTAATTGCAATAGGTGGTCTCCACTAGGTTTCTAAACTTTGTAAAGTCAAAAAGTGGTCATTTCCAAAAGGGTTTTGGTCCATAAAACATTTTTAAATCTAATCATTATTTTATGTGGTGAAAATTATTTTTATCATCGCAAAACTTTATGCTTTTCACCAAATGAGTTGCTATTGCAAAACTTGGTGTTTTGGGTCAGTAGGTTTGGTCTAAACCATTTTCCCAAAGTTTTTACTCAAAATCATTTTCATAACAAAGACCATTATTTTCATTTGGCTAGAAAATGGCTAAGTCAAATAATCTAACCTAAACTTTACCAAAATCATTTTCAACACCAAGGGTTGGTTCCTAGGGTCAGTAAGGTCACAACAATCCAATTTGCAAAGGTTTTACTTCAAAATTATTTTCAATGAATAAATTACATTTCTATTTGACTAGAAATGGTTTTAAATCAAAGAATCATTTCTTAATTTCTCCAAATACATTTTTGAGTCCACAAAGTGTTTCCTAGGGTCAGTAGGTTCAAATCAATCCAATTGTCAAAGATTTTAACCCTAAATTCAATTTAAAACAATTTTTACATTCTTAACAATCATACAAATGTTTCTGCAATTTCAAACAAGATAACAGCTACTATTTGCTAAACTAAGGGCATGGTTGGCTAGGGTTTGTTCTCCTGAATCCAACGACATAAAATTTGTAATTTTTGGACATGTGGTTTGAAAGTTACAGAGGTTTGAAAATTGAATCTAGAACAGATTCAAATCCGTTTTTAAATCAAAGCATGGCCACGCGTCACGTCGTGATTGGCCGATACCGGTTCGTCTGGATCGCGGGCTGCGGACCGCAGGATCTAGTTTGATCGCACGGCACAGGGCGCGTACCCCTTCGCTATTAAGTGAGACTATCGTGAGCGTCAGATCTTGATCGGACGGCTGTGGGGTGCTCGACCATAGACGGGCGGCACTGCGGCTGCTGCTGGCGGCGGAGCGACCAGACGATGGCGGCGCCGGTGAAGTAGGAAGCGAGGAAGGAGGAAAAGGTGCTCACCGGAATCGTTGACGTTTGCTGATGCTCAACGTGGTACTTGTCCGTCGAGGGGCGCTAGGGGGCAGCTGCGATTGCTCGCCGGAGTAGATGGCGGCGTCGGGCGCGTCAGGTGGTCGTCGGGTGCTGTGTTGTGGTTCACCCCAAGGCATACATCGACGCGGTTAGATGCAGAAGGATGTGGCGAGTATGGGAGTGTGAACGAGGAGGCGTGGGGCGGTCAGAGACTACCTGGGTGCTTGCCGGAGTTGGAGCAGACGGCGGTGCTCAAAAGTTCGACGTAGTCGACGCTCTGGGGCGCCCGCAGTCGAATGAGTGATACTGGCAGATGCGCCTGGGAGTGGGGAAGCTGCCAGGGCGCTCAGGGAGACAGGAGGTGGTGTGGCTTGGCCTGAATCGGTCGGAGACGGTGGTCGGAGCTGTGGCGATGCGAGCTAAAATTGTGACAGCCTCGGGGCAGAGAGGGAGTGGCGACAGAGGGGAAAGCAGGAGGGAGCGTGGGCGATTAAATGTGTGAGGTTACTGGGAGAATTCATTCAGCCATTTACTCGAATTGATGCGGTTAATTAGAGGCAGCAACGGCGACGAGGGGGAGGAAGAACCAGTCGCGGGGTGGGGAAGGAGAACAGTGGAAAGGGGTCCGCTGGTCAGTGGGAAAGGGAGAAGGAGAGGGGTCCACATGTCATCGTCTGCGCGGGTCAGATAGTTGGTTCGAATCGTTTTCTGCGGGGAGGAGAGAACTGGGCTAAGTGGGCTGTTGGGCTGGCTCAGTTGGGTCTGTCCTTTTCCATATTTTTTCTGCCTGTTTGTTTTATTCTTTTCTATTTCTATTTTCTGATTTGATATTCAAACAAATGATTCAATCAACAATGCAAACCATTCAAACAATTCAAACTTGTAATGAGTTTTTGGTTCTGTTTAGTAGCATAAACCAACTTCCAAAATGAAATAATATTTTAAATCTTTTTAGGTTCCATTTATTACTGGAATAAAATGGACCATGGTTTATTAATAAAATAGGGTTTGGTTTATTTAATAAAATCTCCATTTTAAATCCAAATATTTTCAAAACCAAATCAGTAGGTTTTATTTGGAAATAAGGAATACTTGGAAACTTGTTTAAAATAAAATACCATTTTATTTTAGGGTCCAATAACAATTAAATGAATAGATTTTTATTTATTTAATTCAATAGGATTTGTTTTACTAAAATCTTTATTTTGAAAACTAAAAATAAAACTAAAACACTTTAGTAGGTTTTATTAGAGAGTATAAAATATTTGGCAAACTTATTTTAAATAAATTTTAATAAGTTTTGATGTTTCAATTAAATTGGTAAAACTTTTTATTTAGACAAAGTTGGATATCAAATCCTTATTAATTTATTTAAATAAACCTTTTCTAATTTTATTTTAAAATTAAATGTTTTAATTCCCAAAGCTTGGCCAAGGTTTTTAATTTTGGCTTTATAAAATAATCCTTATTTGTAAAACTTCTATTTCATTTGAAAACAATTCTTTTCATTTAATTGTTTCAAAATAGTATTTCCAAATGTTTTTATTTTCCTTTTATTAAATGTGTATCTTTTTAAATCCCTTTAGTTTTTATTAAATTCAAATGGGTTTGAAGTTCCAATTGCATTCAAAAAGTTTATTCTGGCTCTGAAAATCAAACAAAGTTTTATTTTATTAATTTATTTTCACATTACAAGATTTGGAAAATCTTGGGATGTGACACCGTCCGGTCGTCGTCAGGCCCTGTCTCCCAAGCACGCCACGGCCGCGCCTCTGCGAGCCAGGCAGGCCTCTGCCTCTCCTTCCCGGGGCCCACCTCCTCTGCAGCGGCTGTCCCCGCCGAGCCTGTCGACCCTGCGAGCTCCGACCGGCCCTGCCGCTCGCCACCTCTCTCGGCCACCTCCTGTCGTCCTTGCAGTCGCGCGAGACCCCCCGTCCTCGATCTCATCAATGGCTGTGTCGCCCCTCTCCTATGTCCTGCACCTTGCAGTCGCATCCGCCAAGCTCGTCACTGCTATCAAGCTCGTTGTTCGGGCGGCTCCTTGCCTGCTTTGGCTTTGTTCAAGTGCTTGCCTCGTGGTGCTCCTCGTGTTTGGTGAAGTCCCGTTGAGGTGGTGGGGAACATGTTGAGTAGTTGGCATAGGCAGCTATAGATCCCTGCTGATATGATGTACACGTTAGGTGTTTCCTCCGCGCGATCCAAGACCGTCGTTGTGATTATGTCGATAAGAACTTCTTTCGGATCCGGACCTCGAGGCCTTCGATGCGGAGGACCGAGACCACGGAACAAAAAGGGCTTCTATCAGACCCGAAGACACGAATATCGCCATCATGGAACCTCAAGACCCCTTCACGGATCCCAACCCCTAAGCCCAAACCCTCGTCGAACCCCGAACCCCCAAGATCGCCAAAACCCCTGATGTGTGACTCTTTATCCGAGACCCCTATTTTATAAATGATGTCTATATAAATTGTTGCATATTAAATTGTTCATACCTGCATACATTGTGTAGTTTGGGGGCATTATGCCGATTCACCTAATAATTAAATATGGAGCGCATATGCGGGCGATTCTAGTCTTATATTGACTCCATTTAAATTTGTGTAGAAAACCGGTGTCATATTTTGCCTTGTTAATCCAACATTTAAAATGTGGGGTATCTAAACAACATGAACCATCTAATAAATTGTCGGGACTCTGGTTCCGCTTAATATTGCCTAATTGTATCGCATCCTTGCCATGCCATACATCATACATGCATCATGCCTGATCTTTTGCCATAGTATTAAATAGTGCATCTGGTGTTTCTTCTAGTGCTTTGCTTGTTCACGGATTAGGCCGATGATTTGATGCGAGAGTCGACCCGATCTTCGGATGAACCTTCGGCAATGTTTTCCAGTCAAGCATTCTCCCCCTTTCTACCTATTTTACATTTCTAATCTTTACTTCCTCCGGTTGATCTATTGCTATCTGTGTTGCGATGTTATAGATTCTGTACCCCGTTATACTTCCCTGCAACCCTTATATTGTCATGGACACATCCTATTACCTGTTGTTTGGTAGATAGTCAGCCTTGCGAGTCGTAGTTGCTTGCGCAGGTGATGCATCACGTCGTCGATCTTTCACAGTTGTTGGAGTAATGTTGCATGTTTAATGTTGGATATGATCATGGCTTTAATTACCGTTCAATAAGTAAAATTGAAGTAGGTAAATAATGCAGAGGCATAGGTGGGTAATAGATGTTATTTGGTTTTTAACCGTCCACTTGTGTCCCGTAGGACCCCGAGTACTTGATACCTGTTCTTTGAATATTTGCACTATCCGTATGTGGGTCCATGAATCCCCTTAGCATGAGCTTGAGTCATATCTTATTTCTTGGGGTCACAAAGTAGTTTGGGGCTTTATTACTATCCTGTACTTATGCCATGTTTTACTGCTTTATTTACTATTGTGCATGGAGCGCATGTACTGTTTAGGTAAACAGAGTGTTTTCGCGGTATCGACAAGCCCAGACACACTTTTGGGTTCCCAGTCATTTACAGCCATTGACACAAACCTCTGGGTCCGTTCCGAAGCCGGCCAACTTCGTCGCGGGTAGCTTGGTGGGGTGGCCCCCTGAAATATTATATGAATCTTGTGATTTCTTTTTCGTGATGCCTCGTTGGGTTTTCATTTGGTTTTTCCGAGGTTGATCGTGCGTGTGTTGCTATTTGTGCCCCCTGCAGGGTAAAACTTTCTGAAAGTCGTGTCCGCGGTTATGGACGACTTGGAGCACAGTATCTCGATCATAGACAATTATAACTAAAGTAGTGCTATAAATTTGACTATGTGATGACTAGTAACCAGCTTCACCATAATGGAATGCAAATAAAAGTGCCAACAACTGTTGGGTTCTTAAATGTCTCATGTTATATTTATCTGACTAGTAAGTATCGCAACTACAACGGAATGGTTAATTAAAAGTGTCCACTACTTATTATATCATGATGACTCATACTATCTATATATGACTAGTAAATGTTGCAACTATAAGGGAATGGATAAAACTGCCAACTGTGTGAGTTTCCTCGGTACGACTTCCTCATTTGGTCTCGAGGGGGAAACACCATGATGGGTATGATTGGTGGGAGTATCAGGTTGGATTCAAATAGGTCTTTCTTATCCCTCTCTGATAGCCGACAGTTGTATCGAGTCTCTATAGGTTGTTTAGTGCATGTTGCGCTGCCGCTTCAGTCCACCATACCTATGTAGGCGAGGACTGCTGAATTCTAAGACTCGTCGTGTACTAGCCTCAGTACTGACCGCTCTCTTTTTTCTTTGCCTTTTGTCGGCACCCCTTTTGTTTTAGCAGGTTTTGAGATCGACGTCGTTAGCGGGGTTACCCTTCCGGCTTGGCCTGGGTAGGGTTATGGACGCCTTTGGTTATTCTTCAAGGCTCTTAGACCCATTTGCATCTTGACCGTAGTCGGATGTTGTATCATTTTCAAGGTGATTTGGATATTTCTACTGTATATCTGTATTCTTGACTCGTGGAGTTGTTGTTGTATATATCTGTTATGTGGGTTCCATCGTGGACTAATGTGTAATGGTATTACTTCGTTTTCCACCCGCACGAAAGTGCCTGGTGGGCGCCTTTGAATCGTTTCTATGAGGGTTTGGCGGGAATCGCTATGACTTGCATAGGGCCGATCTGAGGGTGTTACAATTTGCAGCATGGAAAACAAAAAATTCTATTGCGGGAACACACAAAACCAAGATCTGATCTACGAGATAGGTGCAACAAGATTGTAGAGAACTAACCCTCAAAGATCCAAAGCGTTTATAGTTGATCACTTGTCGATCTCAAGATCGCGTAGATGATCCTTCCGGCGCCATGTTCCTGCAGCGCTTCCGTAGTCGATCACACGTATGGTAGTCGATGAAGACCTTCCTCTCCCTTGTTTCAGCACGGCAGCGGAGGTGGTAGATCTCCTCGGAATCCCAACAGCACGATGATGTGGTGGTGTTGGTGGAGGAGGAGAGATTTCTGCAGGGCTTCGCCTAAGTCGGAGTAGTGCGGTGGAGAAGAGAGGGCTAAGGAGGCTAGGGTTCTAGGCGCCAAGGGACAAGGTGTCAAGGGGGGAGCCCTACCCCTCCTTATATGGGAGAGGGGGCGGCAGCCAAGGCCCCCTTGCCCTAGCCGAGTTGCTCCCCAACTCGGCTAGGAAGGGGAGGCTCCTTCCCCAACTCAGCTAGGAGAAGGGGAGTTGTAAACTTGCCTTTCAAGTTTTTCCCTTTCCTTCTCAAACTAGGATTTGACTTTTCAAACTAGGGTTTGACCCTTCCTTCCTAGTGCTTGGCCGAGTTATCCTAGGGCTTGGTGTGGCCAGCCCCTTAGGGCATGCAGCATCCCCAGTGCCCCCTTCCGGGGTGGTGGACCTTCCAGAATGTTCTAGAAGCTTCCGGTCAAAACACCAAAAACATTTCTGAACCCCGGAAATTGACTCTCCTTATATGAATCTTATTCTCTTGACCATTCCGGATCTCCTCGTGATGTCCTGGATCCATACCGAGACTCCAGACAACATTCGGTCTCTAACTCACATTCCATATCTACTCAAACAACATTGAATCCTTAAGTGTGTCTCCCTATGGTTCGTGAACTATGGAGACATGATCGAGACACCTCTACGATCAATAACCAATAGAGGGATCTAGAAATACATATGGCTCCCACATACTTCTACGATGACTTCGTGATCGAATGAACCATTTACATATGATACTGATTCCCTTTGTCGCGCGATACTTTACTTATACGAGGTTTGATCTGTAGGGTTTCGTAGCATGGAAAACAAAAAATTTCTATCGCATACAAACAAACAAGCCAAGATCTATCTACTAGATTGTAGCAACGAGTCGATGGAATAACTTACCCTCGAAGATTCCAAAGTGTTTAACGAGAGCGGATTCTCGTGGGTGATGTAGTCGTACTCTTTCCGATATCAAGATCGCGTAGACGATCCTTCCGGCGCTGCGTTCCGGCAGCGCTCCCGCAGTCGGTCACACGTTCGGTACTCGACGAAGACCTTCCTCTCCCTTGTTCCAGCAGGCAGCGGAGGTTGTAGCACTCTCCTCGCGATTCCGGCAGCACAACGGCGTGGTACCGGAAGTAGAGGGGAGATCCCGCAGGGCTTCGCCTTAAGCCGGAGCGAGTATGGTGGAGTATGAGAGAGTACTATTAGTGGTCTAGGGATTAGACACACCAATTAGAAGGCTCTAAACCGAAGGCTAGGGCAATTAGAAGCTCTAAACCAAAACGGCTCTAAACCGGAGATTAGAGGATAGGAACTTGTGTGTCTAGAGGAGGAGGCCCTGCCCCTCCTTTTATAGGTGGGAGGGGCGGCCAAGGGGAGGGGAGTCCCTCCCCAAGTCGGCCTTGGTTGGCGCGCCGGCTTGGAGGGACTCCTCCCCCAAGTCGGTTCCAACCACCTCTTGCTTGTTTCCCACAGTTTCTTGTTTTAGCCGTTTGACTTTCAACCAATACTTTCCGAACACTCAATGCCACCTTTATAACCACCCAGTTACGGTGTGGTGTTTGATGTCATCAAAGCATCCATCCGGTAAAGGTGATATGCATGATCTCATGGTCGAAGGAATTAGGTTACTATGTATCAGAAAGCATATAGCAATTGAACTATTGAAATGACTTGATCTTTATGCTACGCTTATCTATAGGAGTATGTCCACCATATCATTCTCCTAACGATATGATCTTGTTGTTGATAACATCTCAATGTTCATGATAGGGAAACCACAATCATTAATCAACCAACAAGATAGTGAAGTATAGAGGCTATACTAGGGACTTCAAATTAAGTTTACAAATCACACAAGTATCAATGTTTCCTTGTTAATACTATTAAAGCATGAATGTAAACATTTATCATAAACACAAAGATATAATAATAACTACATTTATTATTGCCTCTAGGGCATATCTCCAACAGTCTCCCACTTGCACTAGAGTCATCTAATCTAGATTACATGGTAATATACTGAACACCCATGGCAGTTTGGTGTTGGTCATGTTTTGCCCTCGAGAGAGGTTTAGTCAACGGATCCGCCACATTCAGATCTGTGTGTACTTTGCAAATCTTTATATCCCCATCATGGATATGTTCTCGAATAGCGTGAAACGTAGCTTGATGTGCTTCAGCTTCTTGTGTGACCTTGGTTCTTGCGCATTGGCTATGGCGCCCATGTTATCACAGTAGATAGACATTGGGTCTAGCGCACTAGGAACCACACCCAGCTCTGTAATGAACTCTTTCATCCATATCGCTTCTTGTGAAGCCTCCGAAGCAGCCATGTATTCCGATTCAGTTGAAGATCTCGCCACAACGCTTTGCTTTGCACTCCTCTAGCTAACTGCTGCACCATTCAAAATAAATATGTATCCGGATTGTGATTTAGAATCATCCGGATCGGTGTTCCAACTAGCATCGGTGTAACCATTAACAACGAGCTGTTCATCACCTCCATAAGAAAGAACCATATCCTTAGTTCTTCTCAAGTACTTAAGGATGTTTTTGACCGCTATCCAATGATCCACTCCTGGATCACTTTGATATCTGCTAGTTAAACTAACAGCATATGCAATGTCGGGTCTAGTACATAGCATGGCATACATTAGAGATCCTATGGCTGAGGCATAGGGAGTCTTACTCATCCTTTCTCTATCTTCTGCCGATGTCGGACTTTGAGTTTTACTCAAGGTCGTATTGGGCAACATGGGCAAGAACCCTTTCTTGCTTTCTTCCATTCCAAACCTCTTTAGAACTTTGTCCAAATATGTACTCTGTGACAATGATATTTGGCATTTCGATCTATCTCTATAAATCTTTATGCCTAATATGTAAGCTGCTTCGCCAAGATCCTTCATTGAAAAACTATTATTCAAATATTCCTTGACACTATTAAGAAGGTCTACATCATTCCCAATCAACAATATGTCATCCACATATAGTATTAAGAATGCTACAGAGCTCCCACTCACTTTCTTGTAAATACAAGCTTCTCCATAAGTTTGTATAAAACCAAAACTTTTGATCACCTTATCAAAACGTTGATTCCAACTTCGGGATGCTTGCTTCAATCCATAGATGGACCGTTGAAGTTTGCATACCTTGTTAGCATCTTTAGGATCGACAAAACCTTTGGGTTGCATCATATACAACTCTTCATCAATGTCTCCATTGAGGAATGCTGTTTTGACATCCATCTGCCATATCTCATAATCATAATATGCAGCGATTGCTAACATAATCCTCACAGACTTTAGCTTCGCTACTGGTGAGAAAGTCTCATCGTAGTCAACTCCTTGAATTTGTCGAAACCCTTTTGCGACAAGTCGAGCTTTATAGACAGTAACATTACCATCAGCATCTGTTTTCTTCTTGAAAATCCATTTGTTCTCGACAGCCTTCCGTCCATCCGGTAAGTCCACCAAAGTCCATACTTGGTTTTCGTACATGGATCCAATCTCGGATTTCATGGATTCTTGCCATTTATTGGAATCTGGGCTCATCATCGCTTCCTCATAGTTCTTGGGGTCATCGGTGTTGTCCACCAACATGACATTCATAACGGAATCATACCAATCTGGAGTGGTACGAGTTCTCGTTGACCTCCGAGGCTCTGTAGCAACTTCAACCGAAGTTTCATGATCACCATCATTAGCTTCCTCTCTTATTGGTGCAGGCATCACAGGAACTTCTTCCGGTGCTGCGCTACTCGCAATTTCGAGAGAAGGTTCGGCAACCTCGTCGAGTTCTACTTTCCTTCCAGTCACTTCTTTCGAGAGAAATTCCTTCTCTAGAAAGGATCCATTCTTGGCAACGAAGATTTTGCCTTCGGATCTATGATAGAAGGTATACCCAATAGTTTCCTTCGGGTATCCTATGAAGACGCATTTTTCCGCTTTTGGTTCAAGCTTGTCCGGCTATAACTTCTTTACATAGGCTTCACATCCCCAAACTTTAAGGAACGACAATTTAGGTTTCTTCCCAAACCATAATTCATACGGTGTCGTTTCAACGGATTTAGATGGTGCCCTATTTAAAGTGAATGCGGCTGTTTCTAATGCATAACCCCAAAATGATAGCGGTAAATCTGTAAGTGACATCATAGAACGAACCATATCTAAGAGAGTTCGATTACGACGTTCGGACACACCATTACGCTGTGGTGTTCCCGGCGGTGTCAATTGTGAAAGTATTCCGCATTTCTTCAAATGCTCGCCAAACTCGTAACTTAGATATTCACCTCCACGATCAGAACGTAGAAACTTAATCTTCTTGTTACGTTGATTCTCTACCTCACTTTGAAACTCCTTAAACTTCTCGAAAGTTTCGGACTTATGTTTCATGAAATAGATATACCCATATCTACTCAAGTCATCTGTGAAGGTAAGAACATAACGATAACCACCGCGCGATGCTACACTCATTGGACCACACACATCGGTATGTATGATTTCCAATAAGTCCGTAGCTCGCTCCATCATACCAGAAAATGGAGTCTTAGTCATTTTTCCCATCAGACATGCTTCGCATCTTTCAAGTGATTCAAAATCAAGTGATTCAAGAAGTCCATCGGAATGGAGTTTCTTCATACGTTTCACTCCAATGTGACCAAGACGACAGTGCCACATATAGGTCGAATTATTGCTTGATTTCAAACGTTTAGCCTCAATGTTGTTGATATGTGTATTTCCACTATCGAGATTCAATAAGAATAGACCATCTATCAAAGGTGCATGTGCATAAAACATATTACTCATATAAATCGAACAACCATTATTCTCGGATTTAAACAAGTAACCGTCTCGCAATAAACAAGATCCCGATATAATGTTCATGCTCAACGCAGGCACCAAATAACAATTATTCAAGTATAAAACTAATCCCGATGGTAGATGAAGGGGTAGCGTGCCGACCGCGATCACATCAACCTTTGATCCATTTCCCACGCGCATCGTCACCTCGTTCTTCGCTAGCTTCCGTTTATTCTGCAGCACCTGTTTCGAGTTACAAATATGAGCAACCAAACCAGTATCAAATACCCAGGCACTACTACGAGTACTAGTGAGATACACATCAATAACATGTATATCAGATATACCTTTCTTCTTGATGTTGCCGTTCTTCAAATCCGCCAAGTACTTTGGGAAATTCCGCTTCCAGTGACCTTCTCCCTTGCAGTAAAAGCACTCAGTATTAGGCTTAGGTCCAGCCTTGGTCTTCTTCGTCGGCATGGTAACTTTCTTACCACCCTTCTTGAAGTGTCCCTTTTGCTTAGACTTGCCTTTCTTGAATTTGGTGGTCTTATTGACCAACAACACTTGGTGCTCTTTCTTGATCTCCACTTCTGCAGATTTCAACATGGCAAAGAGTTCTGGCAACGTCTTATTCATGTTCTGCATGTTGTAGTTCATCACAAAGTTCTTGTAACTTGGTGGTAGTGATTGGAGGACACGATAAATCCCCAAAGCATTAGGAATCACTATACCCAAGCTTTGAAGTTTGTTTGCGTGCCCAGACATCTTAAGCACATGCTCACTGACGGAGCTGCCCTCTTCCATCTTGCAGTTAAAGAACTTTTCAGAAGCCTCATAGCTTTCAATTGCCGCATGAGTCTCAAAAATCAATTTGAGATCCTCGACAATATCATATGGGTCTGAATCCTCAAACCTTTTCTGAAGCTCCGATTCCAAACCATACAAGATAGCACATTGAACTATGGAGTACCGATTCTTCCGAGCGAGGTAAACATTCTTTACTTCATCGGGAGAATCATCTGCAGGTGGGTCACCCAGCGGTGCATCCAACACATAGGTCAAATTACCAGCTGTGAGGACAATCCTCAAATTGCGGAACCAATACGCGAAGTTGCTTCCATTGTTTTTTCAACTTTTCTTTCTCTTGGAACGCATTAAAATTGATGGTAGGGGCTGCCATTGATCTACAACATATTTGCAATAGTTTAGACTAAGTTTATGACAAATTGAGTTCAAATTAATTAATAAAGTTAATCTAGGTGAACTCCCACTCAAAACAACATCCCTCACATTGTTTTAGTGATCACACGAACCAAATCCACTACATCAACACCGATCATCACGAGAGTTGATATAGTTTTAATGGCGAACAATCGACATGTTCATCATATCTACTATATGATTCATGCTTTACCTTTCGGTGATCCGTGTTCCGAGACCATGTCTGTACATGCTAGGCCCGTCAAGATCAAACCTTAGTTTCCGCATGAGCAAATCTGGCTTGCTCACGTTGTATACACTTGCGGAATCTAACACACCCGATCATCACGTGGTGCTTCGAAACAACAAGCTTTAGCAACGTTGCTAACTAAGGGTGAACACCTTATGACTTGAAATTCATGTGCATGAGGGATCATCTTATAATGCTACCGTCGTCTACCAAGCAATACAAGATGCATAAAGGATTAACATCACATGCAATTCAATATATATATGTGATATGATATGGCCTTTTTTCTTCGTGCTTCCGATCTCTATCTTCAACCACGAACATGATCTCCATCATCACCGGCATTGCATCAAGGTCAATGACGCCTCTCCATGGTTGTCGTCCACCGGCTTCAACTATTACAACTACTTTGAATAGACACGCGGGTCCTAACATAAATTAAAGACAACCATATGGCTCCTGCCGGTTGCCAACTTACAATAAGGAACATTGCATACATCAAATATAATCACAATCATGGCCATATCACATCACTGGACACCCCTGCAAAACAAAGTTAGACGCCTCTACTTTCTTTGCATATTTTACGTGGTTTGGGGCTTTCGATAAGTGTCGTTCTAACTTACGAACATGAACCACAACATTGATACTAGTATTGTTAATCACCCGTTGTAAATTGGATCTTAACTATGCTAGGAGAAACAGGCACCCGCAAAGCCACTTATGCAATACAAGTTGCATGTCAAGCGTGGAGCAAGTCTCATGAACGATGTCATGTAAGGTTAGCCCGGGCCGCTTCATCCCAACATACCGCAAGATGCAAAGTACACAAGAAGCAATCGACAATAAAAGCATCAACGCCCACAATGACCATTGTGTTCTACTCGTGCAACAGATCTACATATAGACACGGCTCTGATACCACTGTAGGGTTTCGTAGCATGGAAAACAAAAATTTTCTATCGCATACAAACAAACAAGCCAAGATCTATCTACTAGATTGTAGCAACGAGTCGATGGAATAACTTACCCTCGAAGATTCCAAAGTGTTTAACGAGAGCGGATTCTCGTGGGTGATGTAGTCATACTCTTTCCGATCTCAAGATCGCGTAGACGATCCTTCCGGCGCTGCGTTCTGGCAGCGCTCCCGCAGTCGGTCACACGTTCGGTACTCGACGAAGACCTTCCTCTCCCTTGTTCCAGCAGGCAGCGGAGGTTGTAGCACTCTCCTCGCGATTCCGGCAGCACAACGGCGTGGTACCGGAAGTAGAGGGGAGATCCCGCAGGGCTTCGCCTTAAGCCGGAGCGAGTATGGTGGAGTATGAGAGAGTACTATTAGTGGTCTAGGGATTAGACACACCAATTAGAAGGCTCTAAACCGAAGGTTAGGGCAATTAGAAGCTCTAAATCAAAATGGCTCTAAACCGGAGATTAGAGGATAGGAACTTGTGTGTCTAGAGGAGGAGGCCCTGCCCCTCCTTTTATAGGTGGGAGGGGAGGCCAAGGGGAGGGGAGTCCCTCCCCAAGTCGGCCTTGGTTGGCGCGCCGGCTTGGAGGGACTCCTCCCCCAAGTTGGTTCCAACCACCTCGCCGTTTGACTTTCAAACTGGACATTTGACTTTTCTGTTTTAGGATTCAATTTAATCCTTTATTTGGGACAGCAAGAACACTTAGTACATGATGCAATCATTCCAATATGTAATGACACATTCGTGTACCCCTCCCCCCGGAGTGCCGGACAATCCGGAACCTTCTAGAACATTCCCGATGAAAACACCGGAATCATTCCCGAACTCCGAAACGGGACTTTCCTTATATGAATCTTATTCTCCGGACCATTCCGGATCACCTCGTGATATCCCGGATCCCATCCGAGACTCCGAACAATATTCGGTCTCTTTCTCATAATACCATAACTACTCAAACAACGTCGAATCCTTAAGTGTGTCTCCCTACGGTTCGTGAATTATGCGGACATGATCGAGACACTTCTCCGATCAATAACCAATAGAGGAATCTGGAAATTCATATGGCTCCCACATATTTCTACGATTACATTGCGATCGAATGAACCACTTACATACGATACCAATTTCCCTTTGTCTCACGATAGTTTACTTATCCGAGGTTATGATCGTCGGTATCTCTGCATACCTAGTTCAACCTCGTTACCGATAAGTACTCTTTTCTCGTTCCCGTGATATGTGATCCCTTGTGAGCCAGTCACATTCTTGCAAGCTAATTGGATGACATTCCACCGAGAGGGCCCAGAGTATATCTATCCGTCATATGGATGGACAAATCCCACTCTTGATCCATGTGTCTCAACCAATACTTTCCGAACACTCAATGCCACCTTTATAACCACCCAGTTACGGTGTGGTGTTTGATGTCATCAAAGCATCCATCCGGTAAAGGTGATATGCATGATCTCATGGTCGAAGGAATTAGGTTACTATGTATCAGAAAGCATATAGCAATTGAACTATTGAAATGACTTGATCTTTATGCTACGCTTATCTATAGGAGTATGTCCACCATATCATTCTCCTAACGATATGATCTTGTTGTTGATAACATCTCAATGTTCATGATAGGGAAACCACAATCATTAATCAACCAACAAGCTAGTGAAGTATAGAGGCTATACTAGGGACTTCAAATTAAGTTTACAAATCACACAAGTATCAATGTTTCCTTGTTAATACTATTATAGCATGAATGCAAACATTTATCATAAACACAAAGATATAATAATAACTACATTTATTATTGCCTCTAGGGCATATCTCCAACATGATCATCGGTATCTCTATACCTAGTTCAACCTCGTTACCATTAAGTACTCTTTACTCATTCCGTGATATGACATCCCTTGTGACCTAGTCAGATGCTTGCAAGCCAATTGGATGACATTACACCGAGAGGGCCCAGAGTATATCTATCCGTCATATGGATGGACAAATCCCACTCTTGATCCATGTGCTTCAATACATACTTCCAAAATACCTAATGCCACCTTTATAATCACCTAGTTACGGAAGTGGCGTTTGATGTCATCAAATCATCCATCCGGTGATGGTGATTAACATGATCTCATGGTCAAAGGATTAAGTTACTATGTATTTGAAAGCTTATAGCAAACAAACTCTAAATGACTTGATATTATGCTATGCTAATTATAGGAGTGTGTCCATCACATCATTCTCCTAATGATATGATCTTGTTATTAATAACATCTAATGTCGATGATCAGGAAACCATGATGCTATTAATCAACAAGCTAGTTTAACAAGAGGATTACTAGGGACTCTTTTATGTTTACAAAACACACAAGTATTAATGTTTCTGGTTAATAGAATTATAGCATGTTATGTAAACATTCATCATAAACACAAAGATAGAATAATAACCATTTTTATTATTGCCTCTTGGGCATATCTCCAACATATTCCAGTACTTGTAGCAGCAAGTATTATTTCTAAAGTTCGTCCCTTGAAAGCTTTGCGGATGGCAATCAACACAACCCCGCAACCATGTTGTCAATGAGGCCACGTTCGCACCAAAAACGGTGTTTGGAAATAGTCTACACTATAAGTTGCACTAGTAAATAAGAGAGATTTAAAGTAGCAAGTAACAAAGTAAATAACAAAAGTAAACTAAAGCAAGAGAGTGTCTATGAAGTGCTGTGTGATATGATTGAGGGGTTCTCAAGGAGTGTAGGATTCACCACTAGCATGAGAGAATCATGAATGATTAGGATAATCTATGTCTTTCGTCATGATATGTATGGAGAGAGCTCAAGAATAAGATGTTAACTACAAGGCTCATAGGTAGTCACTTTCTTGAGCCAGGAATGAGGTCATCTCTAAATAACCACTATGATGCCTGAGAGCAGTCACTCATATAGACCACCACAATTAAGGGTTTTCCCATGTATATCGTAATAAGCTTAGTGAGTCTCTCTTTATTCCTCATTTGACCGTGTAGGTTATAAGCCAATGCTTGTAGTCACGAATAACACTAGACATACTCCCATACACGTCCTAAGGACTTCACCCTGACATGTGGCCGAATTCACATGCCATTTAAAGAGAGAGATCTAACACAATATCATAAATCAATAGATTAAAGAACAAAGTTATAGATCATCTTTATTTCAATGCATAATAATACTAGGGTTTCGCTATATCTCCCCAAGAATAAGGAAACTACTCATACATGAAGGGAGTAAACATCATGATAATAGTATGGATGAAATCTGAAGGAACAATTGAGTACAACTGCAAATCCACAATATATATTGGACTACAACAAAGTAAACAAAGGGGATCAATGATGAATACGTTGTTGATGAAGATCGATGCGTAGCCTTTCAAGATGCAAGTATCCTCTCTCCCTTGAGTGCTATGGTGGTGTAGATCTTGTGGGCGACTGCTGTGGAGGTGGCGGAGCGGCAGGGCTCTGCCCCTATGGCGTGTGTGGACTCCCTCTCTTCTTCTACGGTTTCCCTCTTTAAATATCCATTTGGAGGTCGGCTTCATGAACCAACGGAGCTCGGGGCCGAATATGCCCATTGGGCCTTCACAAATGTTGTTTTGATTGACGAAACAAAGCCATCAGAGGCGTTATGACTGTACGGTATGGGCGGGCTCCGCCCGTACTAGTGGTCATTACGCCTTCTGGTCTCTATAGTGTTTTGGCTGTCATTTCTTCATACAGACTTCGATTGAGGTGTTCTTTGGCTCGTTGGATTCGTATGGACGAAATAAATGATGTGTAACTATTTGGAGCTATCAAGAATTTCTTTCTAAGCATCGAGCTTAATTCTTATATGTTGTCATGTGCTTATTTTTGTGAATATGATCTTGGATATCCTTGCAAGCTATCTTGAAAGTTATCCCTAATACTTTCTTGTCATTGGATAATTGGTACTCCGTTTATGGTAGAATTTATTAATCATATTTACAGTGGCTTTTGTTTGTATTTGCCCTATATTTTGCCAAGAAAAGTTTTTGTGTTGACTGGTGTCTGGTTTTCATGCAATCAATAATAGGGTTATTCCAATACTTGTAGCAACAAGTATTATTTATAAAGTTTGTCCATTGAAAGCTTTGCGGATGGCAATCAACACAACTCCGCAACCATGTTGTCAATGAGGCCATGTTCGCACCAAAAAATGGTGTTTGGAAATAGTCTACACTATAAGTTGCAAGAGTAATAAATAAGAGAGATTTAAAGTAGCAAGTAACAAAGTAAATAACAAAAGTAAACTAAAGCAAGAGAGTGTCTATGAAGTGGTGTGTGATATGATTGAGGGGTTCTCAAGGAGTGTAGGATTCACCACTAGCATGACAGAATTATGAATGATTAGGATAATCTATGTCTTTCGTCATGATATGTATGGAGAGAGATCAAGAATAATATGTTCACTACAAGGCTCGTAGGCAGGCACTTTCTTGAGCCTGGAATGAGGTCATCTCTAAATAACCACTACGATGCCCGAGATCAATCACTCATACAGACCACCACAATTAAGGGTTTTCCCATGGATATTGTAATAAGATTAGTGAGTCTCTCTTTATTCCTCCCTTTATCGTGTAGGTTATAATCCAATGCTTGTAGTCACGAATAACACTGGACATACTCCCATACACGTCCTAAGGATTTCACCCACTCTTTATTCCGTAGGCAAATGACATGTGGCCGACTTAAGATGCCATCTAAAGAGATAGATCTAACACAATATCATAAATCAATAGATTAAAGACCAAAGTTATAGATCATATTTATTTCAATGCATAATAATATTAGGGTTTCACTATATCTCCCAAGGAACAAGGAAACTAATCATACATGAAGGGGATCAACATCATGGCATAGTATGGATGAAATATGAAGGTATAATTGAGTACAAGTGAAAATCCACAATAGATATTGGACTACAACAAAGTAAACAAAGGGGATCGATGATGAAGACGTTGTTGATGAAGATAGTGATGAAGATCGATGCACATCCCTTCAAGATGCAAGTATACTCTCTCCCTTGAGTGGTATGGTGGTGTAGATCTTGTGGGCGGTGGCTGTGGAGGTGGCGGAGCGGCAGGGCTCCGCCCCTATGGTGTGTGTGGACTCCCTCTCTTCTTCTAGGGTTTTCCCCTCTTTAAATAGGCATTTGGAGGTCGGCTTCGTGAATCGATGGAGATCGGGGACAAATATTGTTGGAGATATGCCCTAGAGGCAATAATAAAAGTAGTTATTATTATATCTTTGTGTAGGGTTCGCAGCATAGAAAACAAAAAATTTCCTATGATGTGAACTATGTACCAAGATCTATCTACTAGATACAAACAACGGGCGGATGTATATCCGTAGAGAACATACCCTTGAAGACCGACAAAGCTTAACGAGTTCAACTCGTGGTTGTGTAGACAATCTCTTGCCGATCTCAAGATCGAGAGGAAGTCCTAGCGCCGAAAATCAGCAGCGCATCCGTGCTCGCACACACGTCTGAGGCACCGAGCAACCTCCGCATCCTTGCTCCAGCGATGCAGCGGAAGCACAACTCTTCCTTGCCTAATAGCCACCAGGAACATGTATCTCGCTAGTCCGAGACCTTGGGGGATAAATTCTAGAGGGGGAGAGAGATCCTTCACGAGGAGGTGTGAGTGAGAAGTGAGGAGAGGGGTGCCTTTTATAGGAGGAGGGGGGAACCCCAAGGGGGTGGCCGGCGCATGGGGCTTCCCCCTTGCCCTCCCCTCTTCATGTGGGTGGACACTCCACTCACAAAAATCCATTCAAATCCCTCCACTCAAAATCCCACTCAAACTTGGTATTAAATTTCCACCAAATTTAATGCAAACTCTCATTAAATAAAACTCTTTTATTTATTCAGAATTTTGTCAATTACTTTAATGATAAACATTTACATATAACCCCTTGCTAGAATTCTATTTCACATGCATAACCTCTTTATGCAATTTCACCCGAAAACCTGTTTCGGTATCTAGTGAAATAAATTCCTACGCTTGTTTATTCTTTCGGCATGAAACTTTTGCTCCAATTGGATGTCGGTGTCCCTTAAGTGTGTCACCCTACGGTTCGTGAATAATGCGGACATGATCGAGACCCCTCTCGGATCAATAATCAGAAGCGGGATCTGGAGACCCATACTGACTCCCACACATTCAACGATGACTTTCTTGTGATCATCATAACCTTTTACGCTAATATCTTAATCCCTTTGTTTTGTGATATATTACATATCCTAGATTCGATCATCGGTATCTCCATACCTAGTTTGATCTCGTTACTGGCATGCACTCTTTTCTCGTTCCCGTGATATAACATTCTAGTGATCAAATCACTTGCTTGCAAGCTAACCAATGTGATATCACCGAGAGGGCCCAGAGTATATCTATCCGTCATCGGGATGAACAAATTCCACTCTCGATCCATGGGCCTCAACATAACACTTCATTAGTCCTGAACCCATCTTTATAATCACCCTGTTACGGTGTGACGTTTGATGTTATCAAGAAACTCTTCCGGTGTTAGTGATTGACATGATCTCATGGTCTAAGGATTAGGATCACTTCGTAAGTTGTTATAGCAATATAAACTCAATGACTTTGATCGTAATGCTATACTTCGGATGAATGTTCAACACATCATTACACTAATGTTGTGATCCCGTTATTAACAACATCCAATGTCTATGATCAGGAAACCTTGATCATCTTGTTAATAAGCGAGCTAGTTTATGAGAGAGGCATAACTAGTAACTTTCTGTTTGTTTATCAAACACACATGTATTAACGTTTCCGTATCAATGCAATTATAGAATGCAAAATAAACATCTATCATATACTTGGAATACACATAATAAACACTTTATTATTGCCTCTCAGGGCATATTCCCTTCAGTCTCCCACTTGCACTAGAGACAATAATCTAGTTACATAGTGATAAATCTAACACCCATTGAGTTCTGGTGTTGATCATGTTTTGCTCTAGGGAGAGTTTTAGTCAACGGATCTGCTACATTGAGATCCGTGTGTACTTTACAAATCTTTATATCTCCATCCTTGACATGCTCGCGGATGGAGTGAAACCGGCGCTTAATATGCTTGGAATGCTTGTGAGACCTTGGCTCTTTGGCATTGGCAATGGCACCATTGTTGTCACAATAGATCACCATTGGGTCCAACGCGTTTGCAACCACTCCTAGTTCGGATATGAACTCCTTCATCCAAACCGCTTCCTGAGCCGCTTCCGAAGCAGCAACATATTCGGCCTCCGTTGTTGATCCCGCCACCACAGGTTGTTTGGAGATCCTCCAACTAACCGCTCCGCCATTCATGAGAAATACGTATCCGGATTGAGACTTAGAGTCATCCAGATTGGTGTCAAAGCTTGCGTCGACATAACACTTAGCGACGATCTCTTCTTCACCTCCGTATACAAGAAACATATCCTTAGTTCTTCGTAAGTACTTAAGGATATTCTTGACCGCTATCCAGTGTTTTGAACCTGGATCCGATTGGTACCTACTAGTCAAACTAATAGCATGTGCCACATCCGGTCTTGTACATAGCATGGCGTACATTATAGAGCCTATGGCTGAAGCATAGGGGACTTTGTCCATTATCTCTCTTTCTTTCGCCGTAGCCGGACTTTGAGTCTTACTCAATGTCTTGCCTTGCAACATAGGTAAGAACCCCTTCTTACTTCCGTCCATTTTAAACTTCTTTAAAATCTTATCAAGGTATGTACTTTGCGATAGCCCTATTAGGCGCCTAGATCTATCTCTATAGATCTTTATGCCTAATATGTATGACGCTTCACCTAGGTCCTTCATTGAAAATTTGTTGTTTAGATAACTTTTAACACTGTTTAAAATATCTATATCATTTCCGGTCAATAATATGTCATCCACATATAATATCAGAAATGCCACATTGCTCCCACTCACTTTCTTGTAAATACAAGCTTCTCCATAAGTTTGGACAAATCCAAACTCTTTGATCACCTCATCAAAGCGGAGATTCCAACTTCGTGATTCTTGCTTCAATCCATAGATGGATCGTTGAAGCTTGCACACCTTGTTAGCATCCTTAGGATCGACAAAACCCTTTGGTTGTATCATATACAACTCTTCTTCAATATTACCATTGAGAAACGCGGTTTTGACATGCATCTACCATATCTCATAATCGAAATATGCAGCAATTGCTAACATAATCCTAACCGACTTTAGCATCGCTACGGGAGAGAATGTCTCATCATAGGAAACTCATTGAATTTGTCGAAAACCCTTTGCGACAAGTCGAGATTTATAGATGGTCACATTACCATTAGCATCAGTTTTCCTTTTGAAAATCCATTTGTTCTCCACGGCCTTTCGGTCGTGACTACCAAGTTCCAAACTTGATTTTCATACATGGATTCCATCTCGGATTTCATGGCTTCTAACCAATTGTTGGAATCCGGGCTCATCATCGCTTCTTCATACATCGCAGGGTCATAATTTTCATCAACCATGAAATTCATGACAGGATTTCCGTACAGCTCGGGAGCTGCACGCGTCCTGCTAGACCTGCGAGGTTCGGTAGTATTCTCTTTTGAAGTTTCATGATCGTTATCATTAGTTCCCTCTTCAACTGGTGGATCCAACTCCGGAACGACTTCCGGCGCCGCGCTACTCGCCATACTTTGGAGAGAAGGTTCAATAACCTCTTCGAGTTCTACCTTCCGACTACTCACACCTTTCGCGAGAAACTCTTTCTCTAGAAAGGATCCATTCTTGGCAACAAAAACTTTGCCCTCGGATCTGTGATATAAGGAATACCCAATAGTTTCCTTAGGGTATCCTATGAAGACGCATTTTTCCGCTTTGGGTTCGAGTTTATCCGGTTGAAGTTTCTTCATATAAACATCGCATCCCCAAACTTTAAGAAATGACAGCTTAGGTTTGTTTTCAAACCACGATTCATACGGTGTCTTTTCAATGGATTTAGATGGTGCCTGATTTAAAGTGAAAGCAACAGTTTCTAGTGCATAACCCCAAAATGACAATGGAAAGTCCATCAGAGACATCATAGATCGAACCATATCCAATAAAGTACGATTACGACGTTCCGACACGCCATTTCTTTGTGGTGTTCTGGAAGGTGTGAGTTGTGAAACAATTCCACACTCTTTCATGTGAGTGCTAAACTCGTAACTTAGATACTCACCTCCACGGTCGGACCGTAGAAATTTGATCTTTCTATTACGATTATTTTCCACTTCATTCTGAAATTCCTTGAACTTTTCAAAGGTTTCAGACTTATGTTTCATCAAGTAGATATAACCGTATCTACTCAAATCATCAGTGAAAGTAACAAAATAACGATATCCACCTCGCGCCGACACACTCATTGGACCACATACATCAGAATGTATGATTTCCAATAAATCTGCCGCCCGTTCCATTGAACCAGAAAACGGCGTTCTAGTCATCTTGCCCATAAGGCATGGCTCACATGTATCAAATGATTCAAAATCAAGTGATTCTAAAAGTCCATCCGAATGGATCTTCTTCATGCGTTTAACGCCAATATGACCTAGACGGCAGTGCCACATATATGCGGATATACCATCATTAAGTTTAATCCTTTTAACATCAACATTATGAATATGTGTAACATTATCATCGAGATCTAATAGAAATAAACCATTCATCATCGGTGCATGACCATAAAAGATTTCATTCATATAAATAGAATAACCATTGTTCTCGGATTTAAATGAATAACCACTTCGCATCAAACACGATCCAGATAGAATGTTCATGCTCAGTGCAGGCACTAGATAACAATTATTCAAGTTTATTACTAATCCCGACGACAAGTGGAGAGGTTGCATTCCGACGGCGATCACATCAACGCTTGATCCATTGCCGACACGCATCTTGACCTCACCCCTTTCTAGCGGTCGCTTGTTCCGCAGCCCCTGATTCGAGTTACAAATATTAGCAACTGAATCGGTATCAAATACCCAGGTGCTACTGCGAGCACTAGTCAAGTACACATCAATAACATGTATATCATATATACCTTTGTTTGCCTTGCCGGTCTTCTTGTCTGCCAAATACTAGGGGCAGTTGCGCTTCTAGTGGCCAGTCCCTTTACAATAGTAACACTCGGTATCAGACTTAGGTCCAACTCGGGGTTTCTTTTCAGGCACGGCAACTGGCTTGCCGCCCTTACTTCCCTTCCGTTTTCCCTTCTTGTCTTTCTTGAAACCAGTGTTCTTATTGATCATCAGCACTTGATGTTCCTTTTTGATCTCCACTTCTGCAGTTTTAAGCATTGACACAAGCTCGGGGAGAGACTTCTTCATGCCTTGCATATTATAGTTCATCACAAAGCTCTTATAGCTAGGTGGCAGAGACTGCAGAACACGATGGATGCCTAAGTCAATGGGAATCGATATTCCCAAGGACACAAGCTTATCGGCGTAACCCGACATCTTGAGTACATGCTCACTAACGGAGCTGTGCTCTTCCATCATGCATCTAAAGAACTTTTCTGAAGCATTGTAGCTCTCTACAGCAGCATGTGTGTCGAAAATAATTTTCAACTCACCCATTGTATCAAATGCATTGCCGTTTTTGAAACGCTTTCGAAGTTCCGGCTCTAGCCCATACAATATGCCACAATGAACTAAGTTGTGGTCCTCCTGACGAGTCTGATAGACATTCTTCTCCTTGTCAGGGGCATCCTCAAAAGGTGGGGGGCCTAGAGGCGCTTCTAGCACATATTGCTTTTGTGCATCAGAGAGGATAATCCTCAAATTCATGGCCCATTCGGTAAAGTTGCTACCGTTCGTTGCAAGTTTCTCTTTCTCCATGAACACATTGAAATTAAAAGCAGGTGGTGCCATCTATAACAGAATTTGTAAAGTTTAGACTAAGTTTATGATAGATTGAGTTCAACTAATCCATATTACGAATGAACTCCCACTCAAAAACGACATCCCTCATGTCTTTTTGGTGATTACATGAACCAAATCCACTACACCAAGTCCGGTCATCACGTGAGTCGGTGTAGTTTCAAAGGCAAGCATCAAATAGGCATCATATCTACTATATGACTCATGCTTAACCTTTCGGTCCGTGTTCCGAGGCCATGTATGTACATGCTAGGCTCGCCAAGTAAGAACCTTAGTATTTGCGTGTGTAACTGTCTTACACCCGAAATATGGTCGTGGATCCAAGAACACCCGATCATGACGTGATGTCTTGGAGCGACGAAAACATAATCGGTGCATACTAAAGGAAGAACACATTCTTATCTTGATATTTAAATGAGGGATCATCTTATTATGCTAATAAAACGCCAAACAAGCAATATAATATGCTATCAAACATCACATGTTTATTAGTGGAATGATATGGTTTCCGCATATGATCTCTATCATGTGCACCGTGGTATGATCACTATCATACCTTTATGTGTAAGGCCAAGGTCTATGGAACTTACACGTTATATGTGTTGTAAGAGTATCATCTCATACTTCTACTTACAACATCACCATATCATAACACTAGCCCAGCAACAATCTAAACTAGACGCCTCTAATTTATCCATTGCAAGTTTTTACGTGGCTTAGGGCTTTCGAGATAGAACCGTTCATACCTACGAACATGAACCACAACGAGGATAACCAAATTGTTGACAACTTGTTGCAAAATAGATATTGACTATAGTAGGAGAGACGGACACCCGCTAGCCACTTATGCAAACTAGTCGCATGTCAAGCGTGGAACAGGTCTCATGTGCGAGGACATGTAAAGTTTGTCCGGGACGCTTCATCCCACTATGCCACCAATATCCAAAATTACAACTAAGGAGCAACAACATGATCATCATCGCCCACATACTCATATGTGTACTACCCGTGTAAAGCATCTACACATAGATCTGGCTCTGATACCACTGTAGGGTTCGCAGCATAGAAAATAAAAAATTTCCTACGATGTGAACTATGTACCAAGATCTATCTACTAGATACAAACAACGGGCAGATGTATATCCATAGAGAACATACCCTTGAAGACCGACAAAGCTTAACGAGTTCTACTCGTGATTGTTATAGACGATCTCTTGCCGATCTCAAGATCGAGAGGAAGTCCTAGCGCCGCAAATCAACAGCGCATCCGTGCTCGCACACACGTCCGAGGCACCGAGCAACCTCCGCCTCCTCGCTCCAGCGATGCAGCGGAAGCACAACTCTTTCTTGCCGAATAGCCACCGAGAACATGTATCTCGCTAGTCCGAGACCATGGGGGATAAATTCTAGAGGGGGAGAGAGATCCTTCACGAGGAGGTGTGAGTGAGAAGTGAGGAGAGGGGTGCCTTTTATAGGAGGAGGGGGAAACCCCAAGGGGGTGGCCGGCCCATGGGGGATGCCCCCTTGCCCTCCCCTCTTCATGTGGGTGGACACTCTACTCACAAAAATCCATTCAAATCCCTCCACTCAAAATCCCACTCAAACTTGCTATTAAATTTCCACCAAATTTAATGCAAACTCTCATTAAATAAAACTCTTTTATTTATTCAGAATTTTGTCAATTACTTTAATGACAAACATTCACATATAACCCCTTGCTAGAATTCTATTTCACATGCATAACCTCTTTATGCAATTTCACCCGAAAACCTATTTCGGTATCTAGTGAAATAAATTCCTGCGCTTGTTTATTCTTTCGGCATGAAACTTTTGCTCTAATTGGATGTCAGTGTCCCTTAAGTGTGTCACCCTACGCTTCGTGAATAATGCGGACATGATCGAGACCCCTCTCAGATCAATAATCAGAAGCGAGATCTGGAGACCCATACTGACTCCCACACATTCAACGATGACTTTCTTGTGATCGTCGGAACCTTTTACGCTAGTATCTTAATCTCTTTGTTTCGCGATATATTACATGTCCGAGATTTGATCATCGGTATATCCATACCTAGTTTGATCTCGTTACTGACATGCACTCTTTTCTCGTTCCCGTGATATAACAATCTAGTGATCAAATCACTTGCTTGCAAGCTAACCAATGTGATATCACCGAGAGGGCCCAGAGTATATCTATCCGTCATCGGGATGAAAAAATTCCACTCTCGATCCATGAGCCTCAACATAACACTTTATTAGTCCTGAACCCATCTTTATAATCACCCTGTTACGGTGTGATGTTTGATGTTATCAAGAAACTCTTCCGGTGTTAGTTATTGACATGATCTCATGGTCTAAGGATTAGGATCACTTCGTAAGTTGTTATAGCAATCTAAACTCAATTACTTTGATCGTAATGCTATACTTCAGATGAATGTTCATCACATCATTACACTAATGTTGTGATCCCGTTATTAACAACATCCAATGTCTATGATCAGGAAACCTTGATCATCTTGTTAATCAACGAGCTAGTTTATGAGAGAGGCATAACTAGGAACTTTCTGTTTGTTTATTAAACACACATGTATTAACGTTTCCGTATTAATACAATTATAGCATGCAAAATAAACATCTATCATATACTTGGAATACACATAATAAACACTTTATTATTGCCTCTCAGGGCATATTCCCTTCACTTTGTGTTTATGATAAATGTTTGCATTCATGCGTTAATATATTAACCGGAAACATTAATACTTGTGTGATTTGTAAACTAATTAGAGTCTCTAGTAAAGCCTCTTTATAATACTAGCTTGTTGGTTGATAGATGATCATGGTTTCCTGATCATGAACATTGAGATGTTATTAACAACAAGATCATATCATTAGGAGAATGGTGTGATGGACATACTCCTATAGAAAAGCGTAGCATAAAGATCAAGTCATTTTATTAGTTCATTTGCTATAAGCTTTCTGATACATAGTAACCTAATTCCTTCGACCATGAGATCATGCTAATCACTATCACCGGATGGATACTTTGATGACATCAAACACCACACCATAACTGGGTGGCTATAAAGGTGGCATTGAGTGTTCGGAAAGTGTGTGTTGAGGAACATGGATCAAGAGTGGGATTTTTCCATCCATATGACAGATATATATACTCTGGGCCCTCTTGGTGGAATGTTATCCAATTATCTTGCAAGCATGTGACTGGCTCATAAGGGATCACATATCTCGGGAACAAGAAAAGAATACTTATCGGTAACAAGGTTGAACTAGGTACGAAGAGATACCGAAAATCAGACCTTGGATAAGTAAAATATCGCGAGACAAAGGGAAATTGGTATCATATGTAAATGGTTCATTCGATCGCAAAGTAATCGTAGAAATATGTGGGAACCATATGAATTTCCAGACTCCTCTATTGGTTATTGATAAGAGAAGAGTCTCGGTCATGTCTGCATAATTCACGAACCGTAGGGAGACACACTTAAGGATTCGATGTTGTTTAGTAGATATGGAATGTAAGTAGGAAGACTGAATGTTGTTCGGAGTCTCGGATGGGATCTGGGATATCACGAGGAGATCCAGAATGGTCCGGAGAATAAGATTCATATAAGGAAAGTCCAATTCCAGAGTTCGGGAATGATTCCGGTGTTTTCATCGGAATGATCTAGAAGGGTCTAGAAGGTTCGTCGGACCGGAAGGGAAGGGTGCATGAATGTATCATGACTAAGTGGAATGGTTGCATCATGTCCTAGGTCAAAGGATAGTGCAAATAAAGAGTTAATATGAACTCCAAAATGAAAAGTCAAAAGGCAGATTTGAAAAGTCAAACTGGGACAATGTTTCCTAGTGGAGGAAGAAGAGAATCCTACTCTCCCTCCACTACAAGCCTAGAAGGAGAGGGAGTTGGGGAAGGATTCAAACTCCCCTCTCCCTAGCTGCCCCTCCCTCTCATAAATAGAGGGGAGGGGGCTTCCCCTCCAACACAACACCACCACCACCCAAGCCGTCGCCGCCAGCCGCGCCGCCGCTGCCGCCCTAGTCTTCATCGGCTCCACCTCCTCCTCTCCGGCTTATAAACCCTAGATCACCGGGGAAACCCTATTTCTCTACCATAACCCGCTCCGGCTTAGGCGAAGCCCTGCGGGATCTTCCCTCTACTTCCGACACCACACCGTCGTGTTGCCAGAATCGCCAGGAGAGAACTACAACCTCTGCTGCCTGCTGGGACAAGGGAAAGCAAGTTCTTCATCGAGTTCCGAACGTGTGACCGACTGTGGAAGCGCTGCCAGAACGCAGCGCCGGAAGGATCGTCTACGCGATCTTGAGATCGGCAAGTGTACGACTACATCACCCACAAGAATCTGCTCTCGTTAACCGCTTTGGAATCTTCGAGGGTGATTACTCTAATCGACTCGTTGCTACAATCTAGTAGATAGATATTGGCTTGTGTGTGTTCATGCGATAGAAAATTTTGTTTTCCATGCTACGAACCCCTTCAGTTGTATCAGAGTCGTGTCTATATGTAGATCTATTGCACGAGTAGAACACAATGGTCATTATGGGCGGTGGTGCTTTTATTATCAATTGCTTTTTGTGTACTTTGCATCTTGCGGTATGATGTGATGAAGCGGCCCAGGCTAACCTTACATGACATCGTTCATAAGACTTTCTACACGCTCAACATGCAACTTGTATTGCATAAGTGTCTTTGCAGGTGTTTGTCTCTCCCATCATAGTATAGATTCAATTTACAACGGGCACTTGATAGTTCTAGCATCAACGTTGTGGTTCTTGTTCGTAAGTTAGAACAACACTTATTGAAAGCCCCAAACCACGTAAAATATGCAAAGAAAATTGGAGGTATCTAACTTTGTTTTGCAGGGGTATGCTGTGATGTGATATGGCCATGATTGTGATTATATATATGATGTATGCAGTGTTCCTTATTGTAAGTTGGAAACCGGCAGGAGCCTTATGGTTGTCTTTTAATTTTGTTAAGACCTGCATGTCTATTATTCAAAGTAGTTGTAATAGTTGATGCTAGTGGACGACAACCATGGAGCGGTGCCATTGACCTTGATGCCATGCCGGTGATGATGGAGATCATGTTCGTGCTTGAAGATGGATATCCAAAGAATAGGAAGAAAAGCCATATCATATCACATATTTTGAATTGCATGTGATGTTAATCCTTTTATGCATCTTATATTGCTTAGTTCACGACGATATCATTATAAGATGATCCCTCTCACAAAATATCAAGTTATAAAGTATTCGTCCTTAGTAGGCGCCGTTGCCAAAGCTCGTTGTTTCAAAGCACCACGTGATGATCGGGTGTGTTAGATTCTGCGAGTGTATACAACAGGAGCAAGCCAGATTTTCTCATGTGGAAGCTAAGGTTTGATCTTGACGAGCCTGGCATGTACATACATGGTCTTGGAACACGGATCACCAAAAGGTAAAGCATGAGTCATATAGTAGATATGATGAACATGTTGATTGTTCGCCTTTGAAGCTACAACATCTCTCGTGATGATCGGTTTTGATGTGGTGGATTTGGTTTGTGTGATCACTAAAACAATGTGAGGGATGTTGTTTTGAGTGGGAGTGTCATGGTATTGCCGACGAGTATGACATGGAGGGGTCCTCACAGTGCGTGTTTAGAGACGTGGGGTAAGGCGGAAGGTTGGCGGGTACGAGGTAACACAACTTACCCAGGTTCAGATCCCACGACGGTGGCGGAATCCTACTCCTGCTATAAATCACTATAATGGCAATACATTGAGTTACAGGGATCGGTTCACTGTGCGCGGTATGATTTGTGTCTTGCCCTAAAGGTTCCCATAGGTCCGGCTTATATAGTCGCCAGATCCTAGGGTTACAGGGAAAGTCCTAGCCGGACAGGTTACAGAGTCCTACACAGTTTACAATCAGTTTAATGTGTCTTTCACTCCAAGGCTCCGTGTACGTTGGTGACTCCTCTGTAGCCTTCCTTTATACGGCATGGGCCTCCCTTCTGGATCCATCTAACTGGGCCACCCAGCAGGCCATAGGCCTTGCTACCAACTGTGGGCCACCCGGGTTATCCGGATAAGAGACATGCTATGAGGATACCCATATAGAATATCCCCAATAGTAGCCCCCGAAGAACTCCGAGATCTTGCGTCGTCTTGCCTCTTCAGGTTGAATGCTCCGTCTACGTGAATGTCGGCAAATCGTCAAGCAATATCTTGTAGTCCTCCCAAGAACCCTGCAATGTTCTCCATCTTCAACTTGTAAGTCGGAGAAATGTTGAATCGTCCATCGTACTCTTCTCGTAGCCGGACTGGATCCGTCCATGCCGGAATCTTCCGATGGGATGGTTCACCTGCCTGTGTCAGCTAGAGCGACGTAGACATAGGTCAGCGATGCCTCGTAACTCACACATGTAGAGAACACAATCATGTCCATTTTTCCCGTGCGAAGGATACGAACCGTTGGCGGCGGCGATTGGGAACATGGCGAAATTTATGCGCATGTGCACGCACACGTCTTCCACACATCAACCATTCGATCACACAAATCTTGATGCTGGGGGTTATAAATTTCAACCATGACAGATTTCATCTTTTCACCTCATTCTCCCCCTGCGTCATCGTCTTCCTCCTGCGAGCATCTCCTCGAGCCCTCCGCGCGCACGCAAAAAAGCCTAATCTCCCAATCTCCCAGTCACCTCTCTCCCCTCCCAATGGCGAGAAGCAACTCCAACCCATCCATGGCGGCAATGGTCGATGCTGCAGCGAAGCCGGAGAGCTCGTTCCCGGTGCCCCCATAAGGTCTGTTGCTGCCACGGTCCGTGGTGGTGCAGTCCACCGGCGAAGACCATATTCTAGCGGTGCTGGAGCCACTGGAGGAGGAGGGTGACTCCCATAAGGGGGAGTGGCGCTGCTCTGATATCACCAACAACGATATCAAAGAGCTGCTCGGCGAAGGCTACCTCCCCGCAACGGAGGGGCTTCTCTGGTGGGCAGTGCCGGCCAGCGAGGTTACCCCTTCTCCCCAAGCCGGAGAGAAGGTGTACCTAAAAGTGCAATTGGTACACGGCGTCTCCCTCCCGATCTCCAACTTCTTCCTTTCTGTCCTTAGCCATTACCGGGTTCAACCTCAGAACCTATCCCCCAACAGCATCCTCGCGCTTAGCAACTACGTGGATCTTTGTGAGGGTACCTAGGGATTAGGCCTAGGTTAGATCTATTTATTTATTTCTTCACCGTCAAGAGGGAAGCCGGAGCGAGCAAGGACGAGCTCAGGAATTGCGGAACAATTAGCTTTAAGATCCGGCCTGGACGGCGGTTCCCCGACATTGTCGGCCATGAATCCTGCAAGAACTGGCAGCATACATACTTCTACGGCCCAGATATCCCTCTGGCTGGCCGAGAAGAAACGTACCCAGACTTCATAGATGGGGATGCCGCTAAAGCCCCGACGTGGAGATCCCAGGCCACCCTTCCCTCCAACAACGACGCTTCCCGTGCCATAAGAAAGATAGAGTGGTTCGTAGAGACGGGTCTAACCGGGTTGGACCTAGCCATGTGTTGGTTCTTCAGGCGGATCCAGCCTCTGCAGCACCGCTCGAAGCTGATGCATGAATATACCAAGGATAGGAAGGATAGCCTTCGCATCTCCATGGGCAACTTCTCGAGTGACATCGTCAAGGTGCAGGATAGGAAGCGCGGCTTCACCATCACCTACGACATGTTCGAGGAGGGCAAGTGCCCAGAGGTACCTACGACATGTTCATGGCTGTCCAAATCTACGAACCTAAGATGAAGGAAGTTACCGTTGTGTCCGACAACGATGTTACGTTGGCGCGTAGCGGAAGAGATCCACCTCTAACGCTGCCGACGGAGGCAATGTAGAGGTCCCAACCTTTAATAAGGTAGAGATCCCTGTGTTTACAATGCTAGTCCATGGATCAATAGCTAGCATCCACAGTTTAAGATGTAATATCAAGAAACAAAGGTCATAATACAACTTTATAACAAGGAATAAAATAATTCATTACATCTTACATAGCTCATTTGGCTATCTCATTACAATGCAACATAAATAACTATATAGCATGGAGTTCTTCATCTTCAAAGTGCCACAGGCAATCATGTTTGATTGTAGACTTGTAATCCTAATCAACACACTTCACTAACATCAAACAAACCTGCAACATAATAAGTTATAGCCACAAGGGTCAATACATTTGAATTGTATTGACAAGTGATACTATGGTAGAATAGTGGTATCTATCATCTATATGCATTTGGCTAAGTGGAGCTTAGGCTTGCGTTGCTCAAAATAGATTTTCCTTATCATTTGAAAACACTAAGTTTTTGTTTGTCAAAATCACCCAAGGCATCTACCAATAGAAATTGGTGATCCTTTAACCCTTGTTCAACCACAAGTTTTTAACTTAGAAATTGGGATGAGGAGATCCTTGATAGTTTCCATGTCTTGATGCTAAAATTGTCCATTGCCGGGGACACGGCTAAGTACTTAGATTTTACTCTCTCGAGAGGTGGTGCACTTTCCCCACAAGACTCGACATGCATCGAGACAAGATATTTTAGAAGCCTTCCCTTAGACCAAAATGGACGCGCTCCAAACTTATCACCCCCTAACACCAACTGTCCATCTGGCTAAGTTATTGCAACCTATATGATCCAGGCAGAGCCCATAATGCCATGTGGCTGCACTTGAAGCTTCTCAACATTTGACATCTCAAATATCTTTGTTCCTGGGTGGCTTTCCACAAGTGAGATACACTAGGGTAGGCCATAAATATGGGGACCTGTGTAACCACTCAACATAACCCATTCACAACCATTCCACCCAGGTGATTCATTCACATAGTTGTTTTATTAAACAAAACACAAGTCATTGACTTAGAAATATTTCATAGCATGAATATAATCCACCCTTGTTTTCTACTAGCTAAGCTAAGCATGATAGTAGTAGGGATCTTAACTTAGGAAAATTTTACTAAGGCATCATCTACTAGGATTTCCCATGGCATAGCATACTTAGTAAAATTCCATGCAAGTCCTACTCAGAATATCACTAATGCATAGTGAAAATAATGGGACAAAAGTATGAAGCACCACTTGCCTTTTTGGTAGAGAATATAAGTTCACTCCTTGATCTTGAAATGGTCACACTCTTCAAATTTCACTACAATTCAATCAAGGCACAAATTCAATCTAGCATTCAAACAATTCACCACATAAAATAAAGAAACAAAAACAATGCATGCAAGCATGCAAAAGATTGTTTTATTTGGAATAGTGGTTTCTAATAGTTTATAAACATTTTAAAACACCTATTGGTCATTTATAAAAGTGGCAAAACCATTTGATATTAAGTTAGTGAAAATGGCCACTTTAAATCATTTTTGTTTTGCTAGAAATGATTTAAATCAAAGTAATAATTTCTAGTGTTTGACAAATATATTTTTAAACACAAATGTTAGTGTTTTAAGGTCAAGTGTTTAATATTAAAACCATTTGCAAAAGGTTTTACCTATAAACCATTTTTAAATAAAAGCAATATTTTATTTTGTTGGAAATGCCTTTAAACAAAGTAATAATTTTCTAGGGTTACCCAAATATATCCTAAAATCCCAAAACTTGGTGTTTAGGGTCAGGGAGTTTAAATCAAATCATTTCTCAAAGGTTTTACTCAAAAAGCATTTTTAAATCATATTCAACATTTTTATTTAACTAGAAATGCTTTTATTCAACGATTTATTCCCTAGTATCATGAAATATACTTTTAAATCTACAAGTTGGTTTGTATGGTCAGTAGTTTCAAAACAATCCATTTACAAAATATTT
Organism: Avena atlantica; assembly: GCA_910589765.1. Taxonomy (NCBI): domain Eukaryota; kingdom Viridiplantae; phylum Streptophyta; class Magnoliopsida; order Poales; family Poaceae; genus Avena; species Avena atlantica. The sequence continues at coordinate 177,847,464 of OU342738.1, read as the reverse complement.
TACCCTAAAAACATTTTTAGAATAAATTTTATACTCAAAATATGCCTACACATGTTTCTACAAAAACAACAAACTTACAGAAGAAATTCACTAAACAAAGGGCATGGTTGCAAAGGTTTCTTCTTGATGATTCCATTGATATAAAATTTGAAAAATTTGGACGTGTAGATTTAAAGTTATGATTTTTTCAAATCCAACCATCTAATAGACAAGTTTCTGTTTTTAAATTAAAACACAGGCCATGTGTCTGAATCTTATTCGCTGGTACCGTTTTGTTTGGATCGAGCAATACAATGCGTTGGATCTAATAGAAATCGTGCGGCTCAGAGTGCTTGATACCGTTTCAGTTAAGTCATCTATCTACGTCGTGCGATCGTAATCTGACGGCTGATGAGCGAGTGACCAAAGATGGGCGGCGCTGGCGGCGGCTGTGCAGCGGCGGCGCTCTAGCGGTGGCATTGCTGATGATTTAGGAAGCAAGGGAGAGGGAGGAGAGCATTACTGTAACATCCCAAAAATACCAAACTTATATCAACAAACACTAATCAGCAAGTTTAGGGTTAACAAAAACTTTTCTAAATAAATTCATGAATGCATGTATATGTGTATGGATGGATTTTGATTTTCTTTAAAAACCACCTTGTTTGTGTGATCCATTGCTTGTAAAATGTTTCTTAGGTGAAATAAACATCATCTAAAACATTCCCCACACTTTTCCTAAAGACAAGTAAATCAAAACAAATATATTAAGTGAATGGTCATTTTGACCAATTTAACTCCCATGCCTACTTTGGCTGTCTCAAACTTTCAAAACCTAACAGAAACTTTTCTGGATCTTTGCACCCTTTGTATGTACTTATAACAAAGTATCAAGGCCCACTTTGTGATCATCCAGAAACTTTCAAATGCATAGTTTAAATGACAATTCAAAATTGAATCTTGTTCATATGGGAAGATCCCACTTTTTCAAAACCCACTCAAACAAGCTCAACTTTCAAAACCCAAGCATCTGCAGGCTCAACAGAACCAATCTAGCAAACCCACCAAAATTCATTTCAAAATTCAAAACTTGATTTCATGCGGCCATTTCATCAAACAGGTTGCAGACACAAATCAAACAAAACATCAAACACTATAGTGTGCAGTGTTTTGAGCCTAACTTGTTCCCTAGTTAGCTCACACACAACTCAGTAGATCATCTAGGAAGTTTAGCCCAACACTAGCACCCCTGTGAGCTTGCCATTGCCATTAATGGTGAACAGCCGAGCACCTCAATGCCACCCCATAGTCGACAGCAGGCTAGAGGAAGAACTAGCCGTGCCAACCTTGTCTAGGAGGCAGCCCACCGTCCATCGCCACTGCCTGTCCCAGCCGCGAGCGTTGCCAAGCCCTGGACCACGCGCACAAGACACGCCCAGACCATGCCGAGCGTGCGCCAGAGCGCCACCCGCGACCAGCGTCCACAGACCGCGCGCCGCCCTCACCGCGCGCATACACGATCACCACCGACCCAGGAGACCGCCAGACATCCCCGTTTACCGTCCTGCGCCATACAGCCACCGCCCGCCGTCGAAGACGCCGCCTCTGCCGCGCAGAGCACCGCCCGTTTCAGACAAAACCACACCGCCCCATGCCTCACGACCATGTCGTTGAGCATCGCCAGGAGACACAACACCGTCCCCTACCCTTTCCCATGCCAGTAGCCGCCTGTAACGTCGCCCCCGACGAGCTCACCGTGCGCCCCGACGGTCCCCTCGCTCGACTATAAATAGAGGCCACCCCCGCATGATTTCTTCACACCATCTCACTCCCCTCTCCTCACTGATCGTGCCACACCATTCTCAGAGCAAGGCGAGCACCACCTCGCCGGAATTTCACTGGAGCCTGACGCTGCCGGAGAAGAAGGGAGCCAGCGATTGGTGCCGCCCCAGGAGAAGCCACCGGTACCAGGAGGTTCGCTGTCGTCGACTTCGTCGTTCGCCCGCCTCGCCGACCCTCGCCCGTACCCCGGTGAGCCCCCAGCACCCCTCACTGGCCGCGCTAGGTTTCGTTCTCGCCGGAGTTGCCTCGCGTCGACGATGACTCCCAGTCGTTAGATTAGAACTAGATCAAACGATCCACGTTGCCCCATACCGCTTCGCCCAGCCCCGTGTCACTGACGAGTGGGGACACCCACTTAAGTAGCCTGCGGGAGCACTGCACTTAGCAGGCCGGCCCGTTAGAATTTCCCGCGCAGCCCAACAATTTAAATTAAAACTTTTCTATTTCAATTCAAAAACACTTCAGCACCCAACTTCAAAAATCAACCCAGATCGATTCAGTGCACCAAATTGGATGAAACCAATTTTGTTGGAAAGGTCTGTGAATGCTTAATCCAAGCCCATTGGATTCAAGTCATTTGGATCTGTAGATCACCCATAGTAAAAATAACAAGGCAGAAGCTTTTCTGCATTCAAACATTTTTTAAATTTAAACCATACAAGCTTTTGAGTTGATTCCAACTCTCAAAAATCACATTTAACCATACCTTTCAGAATATATAAAAATATATATAGGTTTACTTGCAGAAATAATGTTCAAGTATTAAAAGAATGCTTCATAAGCATTTCTAGCCACTTTAATTAATTAAAATAAAAGGGTAAAACCTTATTAAATTGTGACACCACTTTAAATCACATTCCCATGGACTACAATATGTGGTGATGACATGTGTCAACATGATCCCGTGTTTAGTTTGGAGAATATCAAATCTTAAGTAGTTCTTCAATGAGTAGAAATTACTTTTCTAAAAATAAAAAGGATTTAAACCAAGCTTTAACCTTGTAATGTTAGAGATGATGCTAGATCATCTATAGGACCCTTGTGTGTGATGATTGCAAGTAGTTAAGTATTGTTTGGTGATTGTGTACCTCGTATTTATTCATAGACGCTAGTACCGACCAAGGATACGAGGAGGAAGGAGGATACTACGAAGAGGAAGCCGAGGAGAACTTCAACCACTTCTCTGTACAAGGCAAGCCTAATACTACTAGTAAATGTGCAAGCTAACACTTGCAAGATACCTTACTGATGCCACAAACCCATACTTGTGAGATGACTACTTTATGCCTTAAGCATATGTGATCATACCCACTTGCTAAACCAATCCTAGTTTTGTGGCAAGCTTCTTACTTTATTTCTTTTTCAACACTCACTTAGAGTCTACCTAAGAGTTTGGTAGATACTAGACAGTTGTGCTGAAGGTTGCATAAAGAGCCTAAAATTTGGCCTAAGTTAGAAACCTTGATATCAGCCTAAGATATAAGGTTGGACTTAGTTGAAACTCCCCTAGTTACCACCCCCCATTAGTACTACCCCCACCTGTAGATGCTAGTGCTAAGCATAAAATTTGATCAACTTTAGATGGGAATACTTGGTGGAAAAATGGTTATGAAAACCTTGGAATGATGGATCATTCTATTGAAATGTTTTGGACATGTGTTTCCAAACACTTGATGATTCTGGTGATAAAAATGTTGAGGCATGAGCCTTAGCCCTTTATAAAACTGATGGTTGTCTGGATGCGATACCATTCCAATTTTAGCGTACAACCACAATACCCGAATATTGGGTAGGGCTTGACTGGAAACTTATATACCTTAGTATTAGTTCCCTCACGGCCAAGGTCTGAGCTGAGGCTACCTTGTGACGATTGTCCACCTGTGCAGTACCCAAGATGACAGTGGTCATGGTTGGGAGGCCAAACTCACAGGAGAGGTGCTTATACTAGGGAGTGTAATTGAAAGGTTAGGATTGATTATCCGCATACTGAGTATGGTGAATTCAGGATTTGTTCCTGACGGATGTATCGAATGTTGTGGTGAAAGTGTACAATCTCTGCAGAGTGTCAAACTATTCGAATAGCCGCGTCCGCGGTTATGGACAGTTGGAGTGGCCATACTGTTCCCCCGTCAGACTTTTCAAAATGACTTGTGAAACGACTTGAGACTTTGACTTGACCACAACAGAGTTGTGACCGGAAATACAAGTTCCCATTTAGGAGTTATAAAATTGTGACTAGCTTTGGAACTTAGTAAAGATAAATCTGGCTTTTGCAAAACAACCCTAGAGCCTAGTGTCCTATTATCCAAACCCCCCCTTTACTTGTTAGTATTAGTTTGCAAGTACTTAAAGAGTACTCATGGCTTTTTCCCTGGCTATTCCCATGGCCAGACTATGAAGAGGAGTACCTGGAGGATGGACCCCAGGATGGTTACGACAACTAGGATCATCTCCCATCGTCAGCATTGCCTGTGACCCCGAAGATGGAGCTTCGCCTACGCTACCGTTATTATTACGTATTCCGCTGCTTGATGTTGTAGTAAGAACTGGATCATGAGATCCCTATTTGTGTAAAAACTTATGTATCGTTTGTAATGGATGAAGTACTATGGTATCCAATTCTGTTATGTCTCACAAAAATGGTAATCCTGGGATTGCGATGTATGGCATAACAGGCATCTAGGATTGAAAAATCCGGGTGTTGACAAGTTGGTATCAGAGCCATCCTGACCATAGGAGACCCTAGTTAGATTGGACGTTGAACCAAAAACTTAGTTTCAAAACCCAAGAACAAAACTATTTACGAAAACTTATTCTCATTCTTACCTCTTTAATTCTTTAATAAAACTTCATGTTCCTCAAAAACTCTTGCAAAATAGATAAAATTTTGACACACTTGATCACTCTGCTAATCTACTCATCCTCTATTTTTATAGATGGACGTGAAGTACAGCAAGTTTTACCAACTCGGGAATGGAGGAGACCTTATCTTTGAGAGGGATCTGGATCAGCTTTCGGAACTTTTGGAGCGCCCGCATCCCGAGTTCTTCGGAGCTCAGCGCAATGATCAAGGGGGAGAAGATCTACATTGGCTAATTGTTGCAAGTCTCCGAGGAAAGATTGAACCTCCCACTGCGGAGGGAATTCAGTTTACCTTGAGGGAAAACAACTGGCTCGATGGACTTGCCAGAGCAATGCAGGAAGCTCTTTCCCGTCTGTGTGGGCAGAGCATCAATCAGATCAAGGGTACTCGCTTTGAGTTTTGCCCAAGACGTGATGCAAATGGACAACCACTGGAAGCCCCATACCACCCCGAGCTAAAGACTCAATTGGACCACCTTAGCTTCATGATGTATGATCGTCAGCAGGAACTGTACAACTGCCGTGACTATTGCAACCACAAGTCTACCATCATCAAGACGAAGGATCAGACCATCGCCATGCTAGCAAAGGATCGCAAGTCTCGCCGCCGTCAGCTCGACAAGAAGGAGCGCATTATTGCCCATCTTCGCCATCGCATCTCATCTCTGGAAGAGACCATCCATGAGAGAGACATGCAGTTAGAGGAAAGGGAGAATGCTAGAGAAGATCTTCGTGGAGACCCTTACTCCTATCTCAGCGATGACGATGATTTTCTGGAGGATCAGGCCATGGACTTCTTCACTGATGAGGATGATTTCGCCTTCATCGATGATGCGGAAGATGATGAAGCCACAGACTCTGAGCAGTAGTAGCACTGAGCACTAGCGTAGTGAGTAGTAGTCGGTCCCATTGTATCGCAGTTTCCAGAATGGTTCTTAAAACCATCTGTTTTTCTTTGTTGTGGTGTGTGTTGTACTGTGTGCTATGAGTGAATGAATGAAAAAGCAAGTTGCTAGAAAACTTGAGTCAAACTCTAAAAACTTTTCAAAAACCCAAAACCTTAGAAATTTCCCTCTTTTCTCATGATCTATATCAATCTTCAGATGCCACGTGGAGGAAGTGGTTCAGCCCCGGATCCGATGTTGCAGATCCTACAAATGTTGACTTCTGACCGCGAAGCTGAAAGAGCGGAACGTCAAGCCAACCTAGCCACTCTGCAACAGATAGCCCAGCTAGCCCACAACAACCAAGGCCATGGAAATCAGGATAACCACGGATCTAAGCTCAAGAATTTCCAGAATACCAACCCACCCGTTTTCACCAAGTCGGAAGAACCCCTAGACGCCGATGATTGGCTGCAAACCATGGAAAATAACTTAGAAGTAGCCAGAGTAGAAGCCAACGAGAAAGTCTTGTTCGCCACTCATTACCTAGCCGGAGATGCCAGGGCATGGTGGAACAGTGGTCGTGCAATGACCGGAGGCCAAATGATGACCTGGGAGGAATTCAAGGTCAAGTTTAGCAGAACCCATGTGCCTCCAGGTTTGATCAAGAGAATGAGAGACGAGTTCAGAGAATTGAAACAAGGAAGGATGACTGTAGTGGAATACCGTGACAAATTTTTGTCATTATCTAGGTATGCCCCGGACGAGATAGACACCGAAGCCAAGAAGAAAGAAAGATTCCTGAATGGTCTGCATGACGAGATGCAGACAGTGTTAGTCAATATCCCCTTTGTTGATATTGAAGCCCTTGTCGGCTCTGCTATCCAGATGGAAGGAAAGATCAACCAGGCCAATGAGAACCGCAAGCGTTGCATGATGCATCAACCAGGAACCCATCAGACCCCAAAGTATCGCCCCAACCCATCTCCAGGATTTGCCCCAAGAACCAACAAACCCCCTATGACCCGTCCGACCTATCCCAACCGTGGAAACCATAGACCTGGAGGAAATCACAACAACCCCGGCAACTCTAGCAATTTCACCCGCGCCCCACCCAAGTTCAACACCAACAATGCTACCGCCAACCCCAACACTGCCCCGAGGACTGGAAGCAATGTGTGCCTATCGCAGCCAAGGACAAGTCACAAGTGACCTGTTATGACTGTGGAAATAAAGGCCACTATTCCAATGAGTGCCCCAACAAGAAGAATGCTACAGCCCCTAATACCAATGTCCCAGCTCAGCAGCAGCATCGTGTCCAGCCAGGGAGAAGATTTGCCCCAGGGAATTCACTCAACCGCAATGGCCGTCTTTTTCTCATGCATACTGAAGAAGCTCAGGAAGCGCCAGACGTCGTGCTGGGTATGTTTTCTGTTAATTCAGTACTTGCAAGAGTGTTGTTTGATTCTGGTGCATCGCATTCATTTGTCACCGAAGAATTTGCCTGCACTAGTAAAATTCAACCAACCAAACTGAAGCATGTGATAATTGTACAAATTCCCGGATCGACCACCAAGCCTAGGCAAATTTGCAAGGCCGTCCCTATCCGAATCCATGGCATAGATTTTTATGCTAACCTAATAGTACTCGGAACTAAAGGTTTGGAAGTAGTACTAGGAATGGATTGGATGTCCAAACATAAAGGAATGATTGACTGTGCCAAGAAAGCCATTACCATGACCAGTACCGCCGGAATATCAGTCGAGCATATATCTGAAACCTTACCTCGCCAATTCAAGTGTAACAAGAGTCTATCCTAGCCTACCATTGACCAAGTTCGGATAGTTTGCGAATACCCCGATGTATTTCCAGATGTTTTTCCCGGTATGCCCCCAGATCGGGATATCGAGTTTATCATCGAACTAATCCCCGGAACAGGATCCATAGCCCAGAGACCCTATAGTATGAACCCATCAGAACTAGAAGAACTGAAGAAGCAACTGGATTCCATGTTAGAAATCGGATTGATTCAACCAAGTGCGTCCCCATGGAGGTCACCTGTCTTGTTTGTGGACAAGAAGGATGGAGGTAACCGTTTGTGTACGGATTATCGAAAGTTGAATGATGTCACCATCAAGAACAAGTACCCCTTGCCTAAGATAGAAGATTTGTTTGATCAGTTGACCGGAGCCCAGGTGTTTTCTAAGATTGATCTTAGAACTGGCTATCATCAACTCAAAATTTGTGCAGAGGATATCCCAAAGACTGCCTTTACCACCAGATATGGATTGTATGAGTATACAGTCATGTCTTTTGGATTAACCAATGCCCCCGCTTATTTCATGAACCTCATGAATAAGATTTTTATGGACTTCCTAGATAAGTTTGTCGTTGTTTTCATCGATGACATTCTGATTTATTCCAAATCAGAAGAAGAACATGAGCGACATCTAAGGACCATTCTTGGAACCCTTAGAGAGCATCAGCTGTATGCAAAATTTAGCAAATGTGAATTCTGGTTACCGGAAGTAGGATTCCTCGGTCACATTGTATCAGCCGGAGGAATTGCCGTTGACCCTGCCAAAGTGAAAGATGTAGAAGATTGGCAAGCCCCAACCACTCAAACCCAAGTTCGTGCTTTTCTCAGATTGGCGGGATATTACCGCAAATTCGTAGAAGGATTCTCTAGTATCTCCCGACCCATGACCCAATTGCTGAAGAAGGACAAGAAGTTTGACTGGACAGACAAGTGTGAAGCGAGTTTTCAAGAACTCAAAAGGAGATTGATTTTAGCCCCAATCTTGATCATGCCGGATATCACGAAGACCTTCGATGTGTATTGTGACACATCCAAGATTGGTCTCGGATGTGTGCTAATGCAAGAAGGCACAGTTATATCTTATCTATCGCGACAATTGAAGCAACATTAACAAAATTACCCAACCCATGACCTCGAACTCGCAGCCGTAGTTCTAGCCCTGAAGACATGGAGACATTACCTTATGGGAAACCGTTGTGAGATTTATTCGGATCACAAGAGCCTAAAGTATATATTCACTCAGAAGGAGCTGAATATGAGGCAGAGAAGATGGATTGAGCTAATCAAGGATTACGACCTGGACATTCACTATCACCCAGGTAAAGCCAACGTGGTAGCCGATGCCCTTAGCAGATTGCCGTGCCGCTTGAACTCCATGATTTTTAAGGAGCAACCAAGTTTGCACAAAGAGATGGAAGATTTTCGAATAGAATTAGTAAGTGAAGGATTTTTGGCTAGCATAGAACTTCAGCCCACTTTGATCAGTCAGATTAAAGAGGCGCAGAAAGGAAATGCTAGTATCGATGGAATCAAACGTCGTATCGGTACAGGCAAAGTACCCGGATTCACCGAGGACGAAGGAGTTTTGTGGTACAAAGGACGCCTTTGTGTACCAGCAGATTCTGAGTTAAAAGAAGTTATCTTGAAGGAGGCTCATGATACTCTTTATTCTATCCATCCTGGAGGAACTAAGATGTATCAAGATTTGAAAGAGCAATTTTGGTGGCATAAGATGAAGAGAGAAATCGGAATCTATATCGCCAAGTGTGATATATGTCAGCGAGTCAAGGCAGGACATCAAAGACCCGCTGGATTGTTGCAACCTTTGCAAATTCCGGAATGGAAATGGGATTCTGTAGGAATGGACTTTATCACTGGACTACCTACTTCTAGTAGGGGAAATGACTCTATTTGGGTCATAGTGGACAGATTGTCCAAAGTCGCCCATTTCTTTCCCGTTAAAACTACCTATCAGAGTTCGAAGCTAGCGGAGTTGTACATCGCTAGGATTGTTAGTTTGCATGGAGTTCCCAAGAATATCGTATCGGATCGAGGAACTCAGTTTACCTCGAGATTCTGGAAGAAGGTCCAAGAAGGTTTAGGAACCCGCCTAGATTTCAGTACCGTGTATCACCCTCACACCGATGGACAAACGGAGCGAGTAAACCAAATACTCGAAGATATGCTTAGAGCATGTGTGCTAGAATATGGATCCAAGTGGGAAGACTGTCTGCCGTTTGCAGAATTTTCCTACAACAATAGTTACCAAGCCAGTTTGCAAATGGCCCCATTTGAATTCATGTACGGAAGAAAGTGCCGCACCCCTTTGAACTGGTCGGAAGTAGGAGAGAGTCAAATTTTCGGACCCGACATCCTACGAGAAGCAGAAGAGAAGGTTCACAAGATTCGCGAGCACCTCCAGACAGCCCAATCCCGACAAAAGAGTTACGCCGACAAGAGACGTCGAGACCTCGCCTTCAACATTGGAGATTTTGTTTATCTGAAAGTGTCGCCATTGAAGGGAATGCAGCGTTTCCAACTCAAAGGAAAGTTAGCCCCCAGATATATAATACCTTTCAAAATTCTGAACCGTCGAGGAGAAGTATCGTATCAACTGGAGCTACCAGAAGAGATGTCAGCTGTGCACAATGTGTTCCATATCTCGTTACTTCGCAAATGTCTCGAAGTCCCCGAGAAGACCGAAGTGTTCAAGAACATCGATCACCGGACCATAGAGATCAATGATGACCTGACCTATCCCGAAGTACCCATCCGTATATTGGAAGAAGCCTTTCGAACTACCAGAACGCGAAGCATCAAGTTTCTCAAGATTCAGTGGAGCAACCACACAGAAGAGGAAGCTACTTGGGAACGCGAAGATCACATCAGGACGGAGTTTCCAGATCTCTTCAAATCCTAGGTAATCTTTTCGTCCTTTTTCAAATCTCGGGACGAGATTTTGTTTAAGGGGGGAAGGTTTGTAACATCCCAAAAATACCAAACTTAGATCAACAAACACTAATCAGCAAGTTTACGGTTAACAAAAACTTTTCTAAATAAATTCATGAATGCATGTATATGTGTATGCATGGATTTTGAATTTCTTTAAAAACCACCTTGTTTGTGTGATCCATTGCTTGTAAAATGTTTCTTAGGTGAAATAAACATCATCTAAAACATTCCCCACACTTTTCCTAAAGACAAGTAAATCAAAACAAATATATTAAGTGAATGGTCATTTTGACCAATTTAACTCCCATGCCTACTTTGGCTGTCTCAAACTTTCAAAACCTAACAAAAACTTTTCTGGATCTTTGCACCCCTTGTATGTACTTATAACAAAGTATCAAGGCCCACTTTGTGATCATCCAGAAACTTTCAAATGCATAGTTTAAATGACAATTCAAAATTGAATCTTCTTCATATGGGAAGATCCCACTTTTTCAAAACCCACTCAAACAAGCTCAACTTTCAAAACCCAAGCATCTGCAGACTCACCAGAACCAATCTAGCAAACCCACCAAAATTCATTTCAAAATTCAAAACTTGATTTCATGCGGCCATTTCATCAAACAGGTTGCAGACACAAATCAAACAAAACATCAAACACTATAGTGTGCAGTGTTTTGAGCCTAACTTGTTCCCTAGTTAGCTCACACACAACTCAGTAGATCATCTAGGAAGTTTAGCCCAACACTAGCACCCCTGTGAGCTTGCCATTGCCATTAATGGTGAACAGCCGAGCACCTCAATGCCACCCCATAGTCGACAACAGGCTAGAGGAAGAACTAGCCGTGCCAACCTTGTCTAGGAGGCAGCCCACCGTCCATCGCCACTGCCTGTCCTAGCCGCGAGCGTTGCCAAGCCCTGGACCATGCGCACAAGACACGCCCAGACCATGCCGAGTGTGCGCCAGAGCGCCACCCGCGACCAGCGTCCACAGACCGCGCGCCGCCCTCACCGCGCGCATACACGATCACCACCGACCCAGGAGACCGCTAGACATCCCCGTTTACCGTCCTGCGCCATACAGCCACCGCCCGCCGTCGAAGACGCCGCCTCTGCCGCGCAGAGCACCGCCCGTTTCAGACAAAACCACACCGCCCCATGCCTCGCGACCATGTCGTTGAGCATCGCCAGGAGACACAACACCGTCCCCTACCCTTGCCCATGCCAGTAGCCGCCTGTAACGTCGCCCCCGACGAGCTCACCGTGCGCCCCGACGGTCCCCTCGCTCGACTATAAATAGAGGCCACCCCCGCACGATTTCTTCACACCATCTCACTCCCCTCTCCTCACTGATCGTGCCACACCATTCAATTCAAAAACACGACTAAAACTTTTCTATTTCAATTCAAAAACACTTCAGCACCCAACTTCAAAAATCAACCCAGATCGATTCAGTGCACCAAATTGGATGAAACCAATTTTGTTGGAAAGGTCTGTGAATGCTTAATCCAAGCCCATTGGATTCAAGTCATTTGGATCTGTAGATCACCCATAGTAAAAATAACAAGGCAGAAGCTTTTCTGCATTCAAACATTTTTTAAATTTAAACCATAAAAGCTTTTGAGTTGATTCCAACTCTCAAAAATCACATTTAACCATACCTTTCAGAATATATAAAAATATATATAGGTTTACTTGCAGAAATAATGTTCAAGAATTAAAAGAATGCTTCATAAGCATTTCTAGCCACTTTAATTAATTAAAATAAAAGGGTAAAACCTTATTAAATTGTGACACCACTTTAAATCACATTCCCATGGACTACAATATGTGGTGATGACATGTGTCAACATGATCCCGTGTTTAGTTTGGAGAATATTAAATCTTAAGTAGTTCTTCAATGAGTAGAAATTACTTTTCTAAAAATAAAAAGGATTTAAACCAAGCTTTAACCTTGTAATGTTAGAGATGATGCTAGATCATCTATAGGACCCTTGTGTGTGATGATTGCAAGTAGTTAAGTATTGTTTGGTGATTGTGTACCTCGTATTTATTCATAGACGCTAGTACCGACCAAGGATACGAGGAGGAAGGAGGATACTACGAAGAGGAAGCCGAGGAGAACTTCAACCACTGCTCTGTACAAGGCAAGCCTAATACTACTAGTAAATGTGCAATCTAACACTTGCAAGATACCTTACTGATGCCACAAACCCATACTTGTGAGATGACTACTTTATGCCTTAAGCATATGTGATCATACCCACTTGCTAAACCAATCCTAGTTTTGTGGCAAGCTTCTTACTTTATTTCTTTTTCAACACTCACTTAGAGTCTACCTAAGAGTTTGGTAGATACTAGACAGTTGTGCTGAAGGTTGCATAAAGAGCCTAAAATTTGGCCTAAGTTAGAAACCTTGATATCAGCCTAAGATATAAGGTTGGACTTAGTTGAAACTCCCCTAGTTACCACCCCCCATTAGTACTACCCCCACCTGTAGATGCTAGTGCTAAGCATAAAATTTGATCAACTTTAGATGGGAATACTTGGTGGAAAAATGGTTATGAAAACCTTGGAATGATGGATCATTCTATTGAAATGTTTTGGACATGTGTTTCCAAACACTTGATGATTCTGGTGATAAAAATGTTGAGGCATGAGCCTTAGCCCTTTATAAAACTGATGGTTGTCTGGATGCGATACCATTCCAATTTTAGCGTACAACCACAATACCCGAATATTGGGTAGGGCTTGACTGGAAACTTATATACCTTAGTATTAGTTCCCTCACGGCCAAGGTCTAAGCTGAGGCTACCTTGTGACGATTGTCCACCTGTGCAGTACCCAAGATGACAGTGGTCATGGTTGGGAGGCCAAACTCACAGGAGATGTGCTTATACTAGGGAGTGTAATTGAAAGGTTAGGATTGATTATCCGCATACTGAGTATGGTGAATTCAGGATTTGTTCCTGACGGATGTATCGAATGTTGTGGTGAAAGTGTACAATCTCTGCAGAGTGTCAAACTATTCGAATAGCCGCGTCCGCGGTTATGGACAGTTGGAGTGGCCATACTGTTCCCCCGTCAGACTTTTCAAAATGACTTGTGAAACGACTTGAGACTTTGACTTGATCACAACAGAGTTGTGACCAGAAATACAAGTTCCCATTTAGGAGTTATAAAATTGTGACTAGCTTTGGAACTTAGTAAAGATAAATCTGGCTTTTGCAAAACAACCCTAGGGACTAGTGTCCTATTATCCAAAAACCCCCCTTTACTTGTTAGTATTAGTTTGCGAGTACTTAAAGAGTACTCATGGCTTTGTCCCTGGCTATTCCCATGGCCAGACTATGAAGAGGAGTACCTGGAGGATGGACCCCAGGAAGGTTACGATAACTAGTATCATCTCCCATCGTCAGCATTGCCTGTGACCCCGAAGATGGAGCTTCGCCTACGCTACCGTTATTATTACGTATTCCGCTGCTTGATGTTGTAGTAAGAACTGGATCATGAGATCCCTATTTGTGTAAAAACTTATGTATCGTTTGTAATGGATGAAGTACTATGGTATCCAATTCTGTTATGTCTCGCAAAAATGGTAATCCTGGGATTGCGATGTATGGCATAACAGGCATCTAGGATTGAAAAATCCGGGTGTTGACAATTACCAAACTCGCCGTGACGTGCTGGAGATCGAGGTGGTCGTTGCAGGGGCAGGGGCACACGGTGGCGTCGGGGATTGCTGGCCGGAGGAGCTTCTGGCGACGGGTGCGTCTATGCGTTGTCAAAGACGAACCTACAGGGAGCGCTAGGACACGAAACAGGCGTCATTAGATGCGCACGGGAGAGGAGAGTACGCGCGTGTGAAAGAGAGGGAGAGGCGCGGTCGGACTTTACCAGGGGAGCTCGTCGGAGAAATGGCAAACGGTGGCGATGCTTTGTTGTCGAGGTTGCCGAGGATACGGGGCACGCGCGAGCGATAGGATGGCACGGGAAGGTGCGTAGGGAGATGGGGAACATGCTCGTAGGAACTGGGAGGCAAGGGGTGGTGAGGGACGACCGGAATTCGCCGTTGAGGTCGCCGGAGCAGTGGGCGTCTCGAGCAACAATTACAGCAGCCTGGTGGCTCGTAGGAAGAGAGGTTTGAGGGGAAAGATAGAGGAGGGGAGGGCGTTTAAATGAGAGTAATCACGGGGCTGAATCAACGTGTCAATAAAGCGAATTAACTCGGCGGAATTTGAGGCAGAAACAGCGAGGAGGGGATGAACTGGTCACGCCGGGTGAGGACGATGAGCTGATAGGTGGGGTTGCATTATCAGAGAGGTGTGGGGTTAGGCGTGGGGTCACGCGGTCAGCGACTGAGCGGGTGTGCGCGTGAGTGAAAGGAAACGGTTCGTAGGAGGTATGCCGGGTGGGCTGGCTAGTTGGGCCTGGGCTGGGCTGGGGTTTGTTTTCTATTTTTCCTTCCTCTTTCTTTTTCTTTTTCTAATTTCTTTTTCTGTTTTGAATTTATTTAAATGATTCATACACTTGTTTGAATTCAAACTTTTCTCAACTTTCAGTAAGTTTTTATACTGGTTTATTATTGTATTTTAAAGACCATTTTGGAATAATTCTTTTATTCATTTATGGTTTATTATTTATTTAAAATAGGCACTTGCCTTTATTCAAATAAGATTTTAATTATAATTTCAAACTCTTATTTAAATTCTAATTTTCACCAAACCCTTATGAGTAGTTTTTATTTATTAATTAGTATGTTAAATAATTAATTTTGAATTATTTAGAATATTTTAATATGGTTTATTAATCATTTAAATTGGGCATTTTCCTTTATTCCAATAAAATCAAATATGGGTTTAATTCCATATAAATTTTATTTAAAAGATTCTTTTATTCCATTTAAGTTAATTAAATAACTTTTATATCCACCTTGGGAGATTTCTATTTATTATTTTCTCATGATTTAATTATACACTTACATTAGGGATTTTGTCTTTAGTCCAATATAATTAGAATATGGTTTAATCCCGTATACTTTTATTTGATTATTCCTTATCCCTTAATTTTATTTGGGTTTGGATTATCTTTATTCCATTTGCTTATGGATTTAATTTAGTTTGTCTTCTAAATAATTTCTTTGGGATTTATTATTTAGTTTAGGCAATTTGTCTTTATTAAATAAAATTGGATATTGTTCAATCCTTATGATTTTATTTAAATAATCTTTTATTCCTTTCTATTATTCAATAAACCTTCATTTTATTTGTTTATGGTTTTGGCCAATATTTAATTTGGCTTTTAAATATTCCTTATGTAATTATTTGTCCCTTTGTCTTATAAGATCCATATCTATTTATTTTATAAATCCAAAATTGGTGATTCCAATTTGTAAAATTTTATTTAATATTTGTTTATCTTTTTAAATCCTTTTAGGATTAATTTGCTCACAATTTGGTATGGATTTTAGATAGGAGCTTTATTAGCTTTGGAAATTAATTCCTTTTATCATATTATATTCATAAGTTTTTATCCATGGCTCCAAATTAAGTGAAACCAATTTCTATGGTTTTATAATATTTTTATTTATCATTTTGATCACTTATAAATGTTTGTTGACAAATTTTATATGGTTCAAATCCATAGTCTAGAGATATCTTGGAGATGATTTTCTTCCATTAGGGTTTTAGAGTTTTGATTTATTTTCCCAAGTTTAAATTTCAAGATACATTCATTGATGAATGCATTCCACTTGATTGAAATTTTTGGATTCCATTTTCATTCAAAGTTTGTTCAAGATGGGTTTTGATGTTTCCATTTGGAATCAAAAAGTTTCTTTTCATCCTAAATTTCAACGATTATTTATTTGTTTATTTATTTTTCACATTTCAAAATTTGGAAAATTTTGGGATGTGACAGGCTACCACCCTTAAAAGAAATCTCGTCCCGAGATTTGGGAAGGCTAGAGGTTACAAGTTGGCTTCAAGACAACTAGGGTACTACCACCCTTAAAAAGGTTTTCAACTAGATTACATCTTGGCTTACTTGAGATCTTGATGTAACTTCTCTGGACACTTGTTTGGATAATGTCCAAGCTCTTTGCATTGGAAACACATCACTTGGCTAATATCCTTCTTTTCCTTTGGTATCATTGCCTCTTGTTTGTTTCCTTGGTTCTTCTTCTTTTTTGGGCAATCACTGGCATAGTGTCCCATCTGTTTGCAATTGTAACATTGCACTTGGCTTTTGTCCTTCTTCTTTTTCTTGGGTCTCTCCAAAGCTAGGAGTTCTTATAGTTCATGCTCTTCATATCTCACCTCAAAGGTGTGAAATATTTCTCTCTTCTTGGGGCAGTCACTAGAGATATGACCTTCTTCTCCACAAGAGTAGCAACACTTTGTGGTCACTTTGGGTATGGCTCTATGAGGCATGGTTCTGACTTTGCCTTCATCCTTCTTGGTAGAAGTTGTTCCCTTATGGAGGTTTCCAAACATTTGATGCATTCCATCTTGTTTCATTTGTTGAACTATAGGATAGATGGGGCATTGGATAGGGACATGATCATTTCCTTCACATAGGAAACAAGTAACTTGGGATGTGGGGCATTGATTAGTTGGATGCTTCTCTTCACAATTAGGGCATTGATCCTAATGCTCCTTAGAAGTGTGTTCCATGTCTCCACAAATATTGCAAGATTGAGTTCCTTCTATAATATCATGCTTGACATCATTGTTGTCACAATCTCCTTGGGAAGAGTTGCTTATCATGTTGATCATTTGATTGGTCATCCTTTATTGGGATTGAATTTCCAAAAACTTTTGTATGGTTGGGTCTAACTCATTGTTGTTGGATAAGAACTGAGTTGTCACTTGATTCAACTGGGCTTGGGTTGCTAGAAGTTGTTCTCTCATGTGCATCTCTTGGTTGTTGTTGTCACTACTCTTGATGTTGAAGTTTCTTGGAGAATTCATCTGTTTGGGTTGGATTGGGATTAGAATAGGCAAAAGATTTCTAGAGAACAAAGTCTAATCACACTCATCACAACAATTCATACAAGCAATGTGCAAGCAATCACAAACAAACATTCCACTCAAACAACAAGGTTCAAGCACATTTTTAGGCAACAAAATATTTTTACTACACCACATAAGTTGGTGGGTTTAAACTAATCATTAGTATGGTGGTCCAACTATATGATATCATTCCATTCTTCTTTGTTGTTTCTTCATGAATAAGATCATGATTTCCATGGAAAAATTCTTGTATCTTGGTCACAAAAACTTCAAAGGTGATGATGATTTCCTCTAGTTTGTGTTTCCTTAGTCTTCAAGTCTTGAGTAATCTTCTTGTCTCACTTGTAGTCCTTTGTGATGTCCAAGTTGAAGTCCTTGGTGAAACTAAGTTTGAAGTCATTGGTGATGTTGAAGTTGAAGTCATTTGAATTGGTGAAGTCCTTTGCTCATGTTGAAGTCTTTGCTCATGGTGGAGGCTTTGTCCATAAGGTTGAAATAGAAGAGATGTAGATTCAAAATGAAAGGGTTAAGGAAAGAGTTTACAAGATTGTTTGTAAATAAGTTTTGGAACAAATTCAACTCCTATTTTTCTAAGGGGTTTTGTCCAATCCTAGGGTTACAACCCTACATGCAACACGGTGCTCTGATACCATCTGTAGAGGTCCCAACCTTTAATAAGGTAGAGATCCCTGTGTTTAAAATGCTAGTCCCTGGATCAATAGCTAGCATCCACAGTTTAAGATGTAATATCAAGAAACAAAGGTCATAATACAACTTTATAACCAGGAATAAAATAATTCATTACATCTTACATAACTCATTTGGCTATCTCATTACAATGCAACAGAAATAACTATATAGGCATGGAGTTATTAATCTTCAAAGTGCCACAGGCAATCATGTTGGTTGTAGACTTGTAATCCTAATCAAAACACTTCACTAACATCAAACAAACCTGCAACACAATAAGTTATAGCCACAAGGGTCAATACATTTGAATTGTATTGACAAGTGATACTATGGTAGAATAGTGGTATCTATCATCTATATGCATTTGGCTAAGTGGAGCTTAGGCTTGCTTTGCTCAAAATAGATTTTCCTTATCATTTGAAAACACTAAGTTTTTGTTTGTCAAAATCACCCAAGGCATCTACCAATAGAAATTGGTGATCCTTTAACCCTTGTTCAACCACAAGTTTTTAACTTAGAAATTGGGATGAGGTGATCCTTGATAGATTCCATGTCTTGATGCTAAAATTGTCCATTGCCGGGGACACGGCTAAGTACTTAGATTTTACTCTCTCGAGAGGTGGTTCACTTTCCCCACAAGACTCGACATGCATCGAGACAAGATCTTTTAGAAGCCTTCCCTTAGACCAAAATGGACGCGCTCCAAACCTATCACCCCCTAACACCAACTGTCCATCTGGCTAAGTTATTGCAACCTATATGATCCAGGCAGAGCCCATAATGCCATGTGGCTGCACTTGAAGCTTCTCAACATTTGACATATCAAATATCTTTGTTCCTAGGTGGATTTCCACAAGTGAGATACACTAGGGTAGGCCATAAATATGGGGCCCTGTGTAACCACTCAACATAACCCATTCACAACCATTCCACCCAGGTGATTCATTCACATAGTTGTTTTATTAAACAAAACACAAGTCATTGACTTAGAAATATTTCATAGCATGAATATAATCCACCCTTGTTTTCTACTAGCTAAGCTAAGCATGATAGTAGTAGGGATCTTAACTTAGGAAAATTTTACTAAGGCATCATCTACTAGGATTTCCCATGGCATAGCATACTTAGTAAAATTCCATGCAAGTCCTACTCAGAATATCACTAATGCATAGTGAAAATAATGGGACAAAAGTATGAAGCACCACTTGCCTTTTTGGTAGAGAATATAAGTTCACTCCTTGATCTTGAAATGGTCACACTCTTCAAATTTCACTACAATTCAATCAAGGCACAAATTCAATCTAGCATTCAAACAATTCACCACATAAAATAAAGAAACAAAAACAATGCATGCAAGCATGCAAAAGATTGTTTTATTTGGAATAGTGGTTTATAATAGGTTATAAACATTTTAAAACACCTATTGGTCATTTATAAAAGTGGCAAAACCATTTGATATTAAGTTAGTGAAAATGGCCACTTTAAATCATTTTTGTTTTGCTAGAAATGATTTAAATCAAAGTAATAATTTCTAGTGTTTGACAAATATATTTTTAAACACAAATGTTAGTGTTTTAAGGTCAAGTGTTTAATATTAAAACCATTTGCAAAAGGTTTTACCTATAAACCATTTTTAAATCAAAGCAATATTTTATTTTGTTGGAAATGCCTTTTAACAAAGTAATAATTTTCTAGGGTTCACCAAATATATCTTAAAATCCCCAAACCATGTGTTTATGGTTAGGGAGTTTAAATCAAATCATTTCTCAAAGATTTTACTAAAAAAGCATTTTTAAATCATATTCAACATTTTTATTTAACTAGAAATGCTTTTATTCAAAGATTTATTCCCTAGTATCACAAAATATGCTTTTAAATCTACAAGTTGGTTTCTATTGTGAGTAGGTTCAAAACAACCCATTTACAAAATATTTTACCCTAAAAACATTTTTAGAATAAATTTTATACTCAAAATATGCCTACACATGTTTCTGCAAAAACAAAAAATTTTACAGAAGCAATTCACTAAACAAAGGGCATGGTTGCAAAGGTTTCTTCTTGCTGATTCCATTGATATAAAATTTGAAAAATTTTGACTTTTAGATTTAAAGTTATGAATTTTTCAAATCCAACCATCTAATAGACAAGTTTCTGTTTTTAAATTAAAACACATGCCACGTGTCTGAATCTTATTCGCTGGTACCATTCCGTTTGGATCGAGCGATACTATGCGTTGGATCTAATGGAAATCGTGCGGCTCAGAGTGCTTGATACCGTTTCAGTTAATTCATCTATCTACGCCGTGCGATCATGATCTGACGGCTGATGAGCGAGTGGCCAAAGATGGGCGGCGCTGGCGGCGGCTGTGCGGCGGCGGCGCTCTGGCGGTGGCGTTGCCGATGATTTTAGAAGCGCGGGAGAGGGAGGAGAGCATTACCGAACTCGTCGTGATGTGCTGGAGCTCGAGGTGGTTGTTGCAGGGGCAGGGGCACACGGTGGCGTCGGGGATTGCTGGCCGGAGGAGCTTCTAGCGACGGGTGTGTCTATGCGTTGTCGAAGACGAACCTACAAGGCGTGCTAGGACACGAAACATGCGGCATTATATGTGCACGGGAGAGAAGAGTACACGCGTCTGAAAGAGAGGGAGAGGCACGGTCGTACTTTACCAGGGGACCTCGTCGGAGAAATGGTAGACGGTGGCGATGCTCTGTCGTCGAGGTTGCCGAGGATACGGGGCACACGCGAGCGAGAGGAAGGCACGAGCAGGTGCATAGGGAGATGGGGAACATTCTCGTGGGAACTGGGAGGCAAGGGGTGGTGAGGGACGGCCGGAATTCGCCGTTGAGCTCGACAGAGCAGTGGGCGTCTCAAGCAACAGTTGCAGCAACCTGGTGGCTCGTAGGCAGAGAGGTTTGAGGGGAAAGGTAGAGGAGGTGAGGGGGTTTAAATGATAGTAATCGTGGGGCTGAATCAACATGTCAATAAAGCGAATTAACTCGGCGGAATTTGAAGCAGAAACGGCGAGGAGGGGATGAACTGGTCACGCGCAGGTGAGGACGATGAGCTGACAGGTAGGGTTACATTGTTAGTGAGGTGTGGGGTTAGGCGTGGGGTCATGCGGTCAGCGACTGAGCGGGTGTGCGCGTGAGTGAAAGAAAATGGTTCGCAGGAGGGCTGCCGGGTGGGCTGGCTAGTTGGGCATGGGGTTTGTTTTCTATTTTTTTCTTCCTGTTTCTTTTTTTTGATTTCTTTTTATGTTTTAAATTTATTTAAATGATTCAAACACTTGTTTGAATTCAAACTTTTCTCAACTTTCAGCAAGTTTTTATACTGGTTTATTATTGTATTTTAAAGACCATTTTGGAATATTCTTTTATTCATTTATGGTTTATTATTTATTTAAAATAGGCACTTGCCTTTATTCAAATAATTTTTTATTTATAATTTCAAACTCTTATTTAAATTCTAATTTTCACCAAACCTTTTTAGTAGGTTTTATTTATTCATTAGTATGTTAAATAATTCATTTTGAATTATTTAGAATATTTTAATATGGTCTATTAATCATTTAAATTAGGCATTTGCCTTTATTCCAATAAAATCAAATATGGTTTTAATTCCATATAAATTTTATTTAAATGATTCTTTTATTCCATTTAAGTTAATTAAATAACTTTTATATCCACCTTTGTAAATTTCTATTTATTATTCTCTCATGATTTAATTATTAATTTACATTAGGGATTTTGTCTTCATTCAAATATAATTAGAATATGGTTTAATCCCATATACTTTTATTTTATTATTCCTTATCCCTTCATTTTATTTGGGTTTGGATTATCTTTATTCCATTTTCTTACGGATTTAATTTAATTTGTCTTCTAAATAATTTCTTTGGGATTTATTATTTAGTTTAGGCAATTTGTCTTTATTAAATAAAATTGGATATTGTTCAATCCTTATGATTTTATTTAAATAATCTTTTATTCCTTTCTATTATTCAATAAACCTTCATTTTATTTGTTTATGGTTGTGGCCAATATTTAATTTGGCTTTTAAATATTCCTTATTTAATTATTTGTCCCTTTGTCTTATGAAATCCATATCTATTTATTTTATAAATCCAAAATTGGTGATTCCAATTTGTAAAATTTTATTTAATATTTGTTTATCTTTTTAAATCCTTTTAGGATTAATTTGCTCACAATTTGGTAAGGATTTTAGATAGGGGCTTTATTATCTTTGGAAATTAATTCCTTTTATCATATTATATTCATAAGTTTTTATCCATGGCTCCAAATTAAGTGAAACCAATTTCTATGGTTTTATAATATTTTTTTATCATTTTGATCACTTATAAATGTTTGTTGACAAATTTTATATGGATCAAATCCATAGTCTAGAGATATCTTGGAGATAATTTTCTTCCATTAGGGTTTTAGAGTTTTGGTTTATTTTCCCAAGTTTAAATTTCAAGTTACATTCATTGATGAATGCATTCCACTTAATTGAAATTTGTTGGATTCCATTTTCATTCAAAGTTTGTTCAAGATGGGTCTTGATGTTTCCATTTGGAATCAAAAAGTTTCTTTTCATCCTAAATTTCAACAATTATTATTTTGTTTATTTATTTTTCACATTTCAAAATTTGGAAAATTTTGGGATGTGACAGGCAAGAAGAAGAAGACGAAGTGTGGAGCCTCCAAGAAGTCCACTGCCACCCTGGAGGCGGAGAAGAGGAGAATTATCGGGATCCCTTTCACCAAAGCACCCACTGTTGTGTAAGCTTCTTATCCTCCGACATTGTCCATCGCTCGTCTTATTCCTGTACTTATACTTTTGCACGTTTCAGGAAGAAGGCCAGTATAAGTTTGAAGAAGACCTCCAAAAAATCGGGGGCTTCTAAAAAATTAGAGATATGTTGCACTGAGATGTGTCGCACCAAGCATCTCCCGCCATCGCCCCTACCACTCCTAGCGTCCAGCCTGCCGCCGCTCCGACAAGCTCTTCGGCGAAGGATGCATTTGGCCCTTTCGCCATGGAAGTGGACCCAGTTGTCTCCGCGGAGCTCGTCGTTGCCGGCAAATAGGCGACGCAAGAAAGCACCACGACCAAAATGGCTGAAGCTCCGTCTAAGGATGCCATTGATAGCGGTAAGGCGATGGTGGTAGGCAGAACGTCTGTCGAAGGCGGCGCCTATGCACCCAGGATGTCCACAGAGCTACCAAAGATAGTCTACCCGGCGCTTACGCCGAGTAGCTCAACTCTGGATCCTATTGCGGCACCAACATCTCCGACTTGCGGTCTTGAGGATCTCTTCAGGCAAGCTGATATCCTGCGAGGAAATAGTCTTTCCTTCAGCAAGATATTTGTCGAGAGTGCCACCAATCTCAAGATCATCGCACTTGTAAGTTTTATTTGCCTTTTGCATTTAATATGAGTATTCCACTCTATCCCCTGAGAATTTAGACGGAAAACCATAGGTCTTTGCATCTGAATTCTCTAAGAGTGACTAAGCTAGAAACTTCTCACTGTAGCTCCCAAGTATGTAGTTTGAATGAATTATTCCGACTAGATACTTTCAGAGTAGCATACACAGTGTTTGTAAATTTCGATACTGTAGCCCCCAAACCCCTAGTTGAAACAAAATTGGTTCCGACTAGATGCTTAAATAAAGACTAAGCATATTTGCTGAATTAAAAACTCTCACTGTAGCCCCCAAGCTTCTAGTTGAAACAGAATTAGTTCTGACTAGATGCTTAAAGAAAGACTAAGCATTTTGCTGAGTTAAAAACTCTCACTATAGCCCCCAAGCCTCTAGGTGGATATTTATTCGGCTAGATGCTCCAAGTAAACTAAGTGATTTTGATCTTGTTTTCACAGAATGAGAATGCTCGGAGAGGCGTCGCCAACGAGAAGTTCCACAAGATGCGGGCTAAACTGGAAGCTGAAAAGGGTAACGCCTTCTTGAAGGAACAAATCGCCAAGAGCAAGAGTCTATTTTTCCTTTCAATTTCGCAATCAAACTTGGTCTTGTGCCATCACTCTCCGACTACTCACTGTGTGCTATTCTTTCTTCGACTTGCAAAAACCATTGCCAAGGCCAAGGACATTGTTGAGAAATCCACGCACATTGAGTTGCTGGATAGTGAAAACAAGATCCTTAAGCAGGAGAGGACTGATACCCTGAAGATGCATGAGGAATCTATGAAGGCATTGCAGGAGTCCGCCAACACGGAGATGAACCGACTAAAGGAGGAGATTGCGATGCTCAAGGAGCAGAAGAAAGCTGCCGATGAGCAAAATCAGCGCAATCTTGAAGCATACAAGATCCTCCGACAAGAACGGGAATCCATGGAGGAGACGCTCTAGCAAGCCGAGGCGAGCATCTTTGGTAAGCGATTCTCTGTCTTGTACTTCTGTAAACTAGGTACTCTGAAATTTTGTGTTATTGAACTCATATGCTCCTTTGTTTGTCGGAAATGCAGCTCCTATTGGTTTAACCAATTCTCCTCCTCTGCCAAAGGAATGCATGGTCCTCGCCCGACAACTTCATCAGCACCACCGTCAAGCAGGCTAAGGAGATCGCCAAGCTCCTCAACATCAACATCAAGGCGGTGGGCTCCATGATGAAGTACTCGGAGATCTTGCGCCAAGCCCCCGAGCGTATGGTAAGCTGGAAAGCTTCATGTACCCGGGCTGGTGCAAGGATGTCACTTGCAATGGTCAAGGCGAATTATGAAAATGCCGACCTCGACACGGTAACCTTAGGTCTGCCCGACGTAGACGATGAAGGCCAGAAGATTGACCATAAGGCTATCTGGGCATTGCTCGCAGGTTTTGACACCAGGGTTGCCGAGTTGGTCAATCACAACATTTTCGTGCCTCGGAGATCATTGACAGCGACAACCAAAGCTCCTCTGAGTCCCTCAAGACCACCGACTTCGAAGAGGATGGTCTCCTGTTGCCGATGATACTGCATCAAAGTCTCCTGCGCTAGAGGAATAAAAAACACTTTGTAATATTTGTTTCCTCTGGTTTGGTGTATGCGGAAAAACTACTATGTTAACTTAAGGCGGAAAAACAATAGTTGTAATTTCCTTCTACTCAAGTACTGGTTCCAGCATGTATATATTTTTTAAGCAAGTGCCGGCTTATCCATTACTCTGGTTTTCATGCTTGACCTTTCATGAGTCGGAAGACTCGTAGTCGGAACCATGCGCTCAGGTGATGATGCCCAATGGTAACGTCAAAAACCTAAGAACAAAATCGCCGACTTCAAGTGCCGAAAGTCATTACTCCAGAATCCACAAAAAAACAACAAAAAACGTGTAGACCAGAAAACTTAAGCTAACGCCCGTAGGCGGAATTTTCACAACTGCAAATGCAAAGCTTGCGCATAAAGGTTTTATACGATCTAAAAATGAACACTAAAGGAGGTAAAATACTCAGAAATATGAGTGAACCAAAGAGCTTTATTTCATTGATCATATAAGAGGTAAACAGTAGATAAAGAATATGCTAAGTGTAAAAAGGACGTATATGTGCTATGTTGCATGGCCGATCAAGCTCCGGGTAGTCATCATCCGGGTCACGTCTCTTACGCTTCTGATCTTTGTTGGGTCTATCCTCAAGTTGACGATTGTGAACAAGGTAGTAAGACCCATTGAGCAGCGCCTTGCTTATGATGAATGGTCCTTCCCATGGTGGGGATAATTTGTGTGACTTCTTCTGCTTAAGTCGGAGCACCAGATCCCCCTCTTTAAACGAGCGATGCCGAACGCGGCGACTATGGTAGCTGCGTAGCTTCTGCTGGTAGATGGAGGATCTTTGGCATGCCAAAACGTGCTCTTCCTCGAGAAGGTCCACATCTAGGCATCTGGATTCTTCAGCTTCATCTTCGTCATAGGCGACAACTCTTGGTGAATCGTGAAGGATGTCGGAAGGCAGGATGGCTTCTGCTCCATATACCATGAAGTAAGGGGTGTAGCCGGTGGATCTGTTGGGTGTAGTTCATGAACTCCACAACATATATGGTAATTACTCTGCCCAGGCTCCAGCTACTCTATATAGCGGTGCCTCAAGACGTGGCTTGGCCTGTAGAATTAATCCATTGGCTCGCTCAACTTGGCCATTGGATTGTGGGTGTGCCACAGATGCTAGGTCAATTCGGATGCCCTTCTCCTAATAATAAGCTTCCATTTCTCCGAATGACAAGTTGCTGCCGTTGACGGTGATAATGCTATGTGGGAGACCAAATCTCATCACTAGATCCCGGACAAACCTGAGGGTAGTTGCCCCATCAAGATTTCTAATGGGTTTAGCTTCTATCCACTTGGTGAATTTATCAACTACTACTAGCAAATGCGTAAATCCACATGGTGCTGTTTGCAATGGACAAACCATGTCTAGCCCCCAGACTGCAAACAACAAAGTTATTGGTATTGTTCGCAGTTCTTCAGCTGGAACATGTGGTTGTCGAGCATAGTACTGGCATCTCATGCACGTCTCAACCATCTTGTCGGCGTCCACCTTCGCAGTTAGCCAGTAGAATCCTTGCCGGAAGGCTTTGGAGACCAATGATCGAGGAGCGGCGTGATGCCCGCAATCTCCGAGATGGATCTCATGAAGGATTTCAATACCCTCCTGCTAGGAAACACACTTTAGGTATACACCAGTGGTGCTTCTTTTATAGAGCTGTCCATTGATTATGGCATAGCCCTTTGCTTGGTGTACTATCTGCTGACTTTCGACCTCGTCGATGGGCAAAGTTTCGTGTACGAGATACTCCATGATGGTTTTGTCCAAGCCGTAGGGATCTTTGTCACTATGTGAACGAAAGATTCAATCCTATCCAGATTCTCGGTGTCCGCTCCCTTCACGGACGGTGTCCGTAGATGCTCCATAAAAATGCCAGGCGGAATTTGTTTGCGCCCTGATCCAAGCTTTGACAGTAGATCAGCCTCCTCATTTCTCTCCCTGGGGACATACTTGACTTCGTAGCCCAAGAAGCTCTTGGCTATCTCGTCCACTTTGTCTCGATATGCCGCCATCATAGGGTTCCACGCGTTCCAGTGCCAGCCACCTACTGGGAAACCAAGTCAGAATCTCCACAACAAACTATGCGCTTGATGCCAATATCCTTGGCTATGCGTAGTCCATGAATGAGTGCTTCATACTCTGCCACATTATTCGTAGCCTCGAAGTGGATCTGCAGAACGTAGTGTAGCTTTTCCCCAGTTGGTGACTGTAATAGTACACCAGCCCCAAGCCATTGAGTAGCTTTGATTCGTCAAAGTGCATCACCCACTATTCTGGCTCCGGCATAGGGGTAGCATCTGGCATCTCCGTCCAATATGCAATGAAATCCGCCAAGGCTTGTGACTTGATAGCGTCGCGTATCTTGTAGGTGATCTCGAAGGCGGCAAGTTCAATGCCCCACTTCATGACCCTTCCTGTAGCGTCGCTGTTGTTGATGATGTCAGACAGTGGAGCTTTGCTCACAATAGTGATAGGGTGCTCCTGGAAATAGTGCCTTAGCTTCCGAGAAGCAAGGAACACTCCATAAGCTATCTTCTGGTAGTGTAGGTAATGCTGCTTGGACTCCGTCAAGACCTCGCTTACATAGTAAACTGGTCGTTGAACTCCGTAGTCATGCCCTGGTTCTTTCCTCTCTACCATGACGACGATGCTGATTACCCGGTTGGTGGCCGCCATGTAGATTAACATAGGCTCCATAGGCTCGGGTGCTGCAAGGATAGGCGCCGAGGATAGTATCTCGTTTAGTTGCTTCAATGCTGCATCTGCTTCGTCCATCCACGTAAATTTGTTCGCCTTATTTAGCAACTTGTACAGCGGCAGAGCCTTCTCTCCAAGTCGGCTGACGAACCGACTAACCACTGCAATGCAGCCTGTCAGCCGTTGTATGTCCTTCAGGCATGTCGTACGGTTTATGTTTAGAATGGCCTTGATCTTTTCCGGGTTGACCTCGATTCCACACTGGGAAACGATGAAGCCCAATAGTTTACCGGCTGGAACCACGAAGACGCACTTCTTAGGGTTAAGCATCATGTAGTATTTCTGGAGATTATCAAAAGTTTCTTTTAAATCGGAGATTAAGTCGTTTGACTTTTTAGACATCACCGCTATATCGTCAACATAGGCGTGAACGTTCCGACCAATTTGATTGTGTAGGCAACGCTGCATTTTACGCTGGTACATAGCACCTGCGTTTTTTAGCTCAAAGGGCATCATGACATAGCAAAATGTGTTGTAAGGTGTGGTGAATGAAGTGGCCAATTGGTCCGACTTCCTCATCTTAATCTGGTGGTATCCTGAGTATGCATCGAGAAAACACAAAAGCTCTGAGACAGCCATCGAGTCAATGACTTGGTCAATGCGAGGCAAAGCAAACAGATCTTTGGGACACGCTTTGTTCAAGCCGGTGTAATAAACGCACATTCTTAACTCTTTGGTTCCCTTTTTGGGGACAAGTATAGGATTGGCCACCCATAGGATGTGAAGGACTTTTCGGATAAAACTAGCCTTAAGTAAACTAGCTATATCTTTGCCTATGGCGCATATCTTCTCGTCTCCGAAGCGCCGTAGAGGTTGTTTCACCGGCTTGCATTTTGGATCAACATTCAAGCTGTGCTTGGCAAGTTCCCTAGGTACACCTTTCATGTCAGCAGGTTGCCAGGCAAAGATGTCCCTATTCTCACGGAGGAACTCGATGAGCATGCTTTCCTATTTGGGATCCAGGTTTGTCCCAATGGCGGTGGTCTTGGAGGCATCGCCTACCACAAGTTCCACCGGCTTGGTTTCGATGGTGGCCTTGAAGGTTGGGGCGGAGTCAGAAATCTGCTTCTTCGACGCCGGCATCTCCGAGGCATTGACCTTGGTCTGGATCTCCTTGAATTATTCGCTGTAGAGGACAACTTCTACAAAGGCTGCTTCTCCAATCTCGCAGTCCCTTGCCTTGGTAAAGCTTCCGGATACGGTGATGACACCATTTGGTCCAGGTATCTTGAGCTTGTTGTAGACGAAGCATGGCTTGACCATGAAGGCGTGGAAGATGTCATGTCCAAATATGACGTGGTACACGCTCTTTAAGGGGACCACCTCGAAGGTCATGCGTTCTTGGCGGTAATTGTTAACATCGCCAAAAGCGACCTGAAGTGTGATGCACCCAAGGGACCGAGCCTCCCGGCCAGGAACTACGCCATGGAACACGGTGCTAGTCCGCCTTAGGTTGGCCTCCGTCAAGTTCATCTTGTGCAACGTATCCAAGTATATGATGTTGATGCTGCTTCAACAATCCACCACACATTTGGTGAACTCATTGCCGTCAATCAGGGGGTTGATGACCATGGCATACTGGTTCTCCGCAGGGATGAGGTCTGGGTGATCCTTCCTGTCCCAAGTAATTGGAATCTCCGACCAGTGCAGGTACTGGGGAACTGGGGGTAGAGTGGCCATCTGTATCCTCATAGAGGTTTTCTGTTGCCGGACAGTGGGAGTGCCAAGGAAAGTGTGGAAGATGGCCGCCTTATTTTTGAAGGGGTTATTGCCCTTGCCATTGCTCTTGGCGGCGTGCTTGGGGTCAACATCCTCATCCATGTCACTTGAATCCTTGGACTCCTCTTCCTTCTTATTCCCCTTTCCCTTGCCTCGCGGTCTTTTCTTCCAACTTTGCTTGTAACCAGACTCCGGGTCCTCCTTGAGATCGTTGACGAACTTGCAATGGCAATTGGTGTGAGTGGCTTTGTTGTTGGCGTCGAGGTGTACAAGGCACGACATATCACGATACTCTTCGTACGTTTGGGGAACACGGAGCGCTGCCGAGGTAGTTTCACTACCTCGTTGCTGCCCACGACCAGCCCCCCGTCCTCGGCCACACTGTCCGCAATCACGTCGTCCTGCAAATGTCATGCCGACCATGTCGGAGGTTTTATTTTCTTCTGGCGGGCTCTTCCGCTTGGTGCTGCTGTTTCTCCTAGCTTGAGTTGGAACGGCCGTTGCCTGCAGGGAGCCGCGAGCATCATCGTCGACAACAACAAACTCACTAGCCAGCTGGATCATCTGGTTGAGATTTAGCCGGTGATTGTCTTGCAAGTGCTTTAACTTATGGTGGAGCAACATACGTTTCTCCAACCCATCGATGAAGGCGGCCATGGCGGTCTGGGCATGCACTCCTGCGCATGAATTCTTCATATTCAGCCAGCGAGAGAGGTAGGCGCGAGATGACTCGTCTTTCTCCTGCACACACCGTTGTAGATCGCCAACAGTGAGGGACGCTTATACGTACCCTCGAAGTTCTTGGTGAACACGTTTTGCATATCCAACCAGTTGCAGATGGACTTCTTTGGCAAGTCATCGATCCATTGTCGGGTCGTGCCTGCCAGCATTAGTGGGAGGTACTTGACGGTGACATTGGGGTTACCCCCGGCGATCTCCACCACGTTGTCGTAATCCTGCAACCACGTAGCTGGCTTGACAGTGCCGTCATAGGGTTTGATGGTCTTGTTAATCCGGAAACCCTTGGGGTAAGTTGCGGTCCGTACTACAAGTCCAAAGCAACGTGCTCCCAGGTAATTTTGTTCCCGGGCCTCATGAATCTTGTCCAGGCGTGAACATGCGTCGTATGGCTCCGGGCTTGCTCTTTTCTTCTTGCCGCTAGGGGAAGAGCTGCGTGAACGACGCGGGCCTCCTCCGCCATGGTGGATGCTACGGGGCGACGAAGGCGGAGGTGGCGGTGGGTTAGCTTTCTTATTGTTACCCTCCTGCGACACCTCATGTTTGTCGCGGTTGCTTGTTGGACGTGGAGGGTCATGGCGCGACCTGCTCTTATGTCCTTGGTTGCGCTCTCCATCATGACGGGTCTGCTCCGTGTTGTCATGGATGACGATGTCGTTTTGCTTTGGCAGAGGCATATCTGTGCGATGGTTAGCCTTAGGGTCTTCGCGATGTCGGGGAGACCGTGTCAATGGAGATGTGCGACGAGGATGAGCCTTGCCTCCATGGTCGGAGGATATGGGGATAGCGTCCTTCCTGTTGCGCGCATCCCTCCGTCTTCATTCCGACGAACCCGTCTGAGACCCGACATCATGAGGAGATCGGCCCCTTGGCGGTTTAGGATGGATAGACTGGCAATACGCTGGTTCAGACTCAAGCCTCTGAGAGGTGGCCTTTTCCTGCTGTTTCACCGCCTTGACCACAAGGTCATAGACCTGTTCCACAACTGTGGGTGATCTATCCTGCTCCAGAAGGGTCTTGGCGACGGCGAGGTTGAGAATAGGAGTGGGCATCACCTTCCTACCTTCGCTGTCAATGTATGGCTCTTCTTGTGGCGGCTTCGAGGGAGCCCATCCTAGGTTTCGCCATACACTAGGATCGTTGATGACGCGAGCTGGAGCTTTCTTAGCCTTTTGCTGCTGGAGCAGAGTCTTGTACTCAGCCTCCATGGCTCTAGCTTTCTCTATTGACTTCTGTGCGTTGTATAGATCTCGATCCAGATTTGCGCCTTGCTTCGCGATGGCCTGCGCTTCCTCCAGCAGCTGATGGCGCTTCTCGTCAAGCTGGACTACGTTCCGTATATGGGCCACAATCATGGGCTCGACAAGTAGGTTGCCGTACATCACTCTATCAGCTGGAGTGATTTGGGCAGCAGCAGACGTAGATGCCGGAGGCGGCGGGTTTGCGATGTTGTTGTTACTCGGACCGGTGCCAAGTTCCTGCGGCTGCTGCATTGGTTTAGGCGGAGGGGGCATGGCCTTTGCGCGATCATTGTCGACAGTAGCAGGTGGTCCCTTCCCCTTGTCCAACGCTTTAGGCGGATCTTGTCCGGGTTGATCTTCATCCATCGCGGTCCCAATGGGGACGAACACCTCTCGGGACGTGACGGCGTTGTTGGCCTGCTCTTCGCGTTTGAAATCCTCCTCCATCTCCTGCATAGCAGAGTCTAGCTCCTCCGGGCTGAAATCTATCTCCTCCGAGTCAACGCTGATGTCGGCATAGAGCGTGTCAAGAATGGATTCGGAGGGTGCCGTGGCTTCCTCGATTATGTGAGGTGGTGGTGCGACACTACCGACGATGACTGGAGGCGGTGGTGCAGCTGCAATGACGACGACCGAAGGCGGTGGCGGTGGTGGCTGAGGCCTAGGGGCGCTGTCAAGGAGCGCGAGCGCTGTCTGAGCTGCCTCCTCAACTTCCACGTAGTTGTTGACGGTGTTCACCATACTTCCGAAAGTGAGGCGTCCTGAGGCCTGCTGCCGCCTTAGCGTATGTCGGAGAAGCGTATGTTGGTCTAGTCCTTCCACAAAGTGATACATGGCATCATCATTGGGGTAATGCGCCAGGTCGGCCCGTATACGGAGCCACCTGGCAAGGTAATCGCGGGGGGTTTCACCCTCTCTTTGCACGCAATGCGCCAGATCGAAGATGGTCACCACTCCAACGAACTTGGATATCTGTTTTCCAGACGCACGGGCGAAGCCAGCGGACTTGCAGTGATCTTCCACCATTATATCCTGCACAGGGGCGGTTTGGGTGGGCCTTGAATTTTTTCGATCTTTGATGGCAAACTCCGAAGAGAGATCCAACATCGATCCTTCTGTGAACGTATCCTGCCCGTAGGCGGTCTGTGCGGGTCTTGACGTTCCTCTGACTTCCAGGGAACTAGTGCCCGAGTCGGTTTCACCGATGAATAGGTGGATGTCTCCGATAGGGACGATCAAGCATCGGGTAGGGTTCGTCTTCGCAGGGATCCAGAACTCGTCGGGAGGGACGATCGGAACGTTGCCAAAGAAGAGAACGCGACCGATGGCTACGGTTTCGCCAATTCCTGCGAAGATCTTGGTCCTCGCCTGTTCTAGAGCCTGAAGCGCCTCTTGCCCCATGATGGGCACCAACTGTCGTGGTAATCCCGACGAGTACGCCATGGAGGGGTCCTCACAGTGCGTGTTTAGAGACGTGGGGTAAGGCGGAAGGTTGGTGGGTACGAGGTAACACAGCTTACCCAGGTTCAGATCCCACGACGATGGCGGAATCCTAATCCTGCTATAAATCACTATAATGGCAATACGGCGAGTTACAGGGATCGGTTCGCTGTGCGTGGTATGAGTTGTGTCTTGCCCTAAAGGCTCCCATAGGTCCGGCTTATATAGTCGCCAGGTCCTAGGGTTACAGGGAAAGTCCTAGCCGGACAGGTTACAGAGTCCTACACAGTTTACAATCAGTCTAACGTGTCTTGCACTCCAAGGCTCCGGGTATGTCGGTGACTCCTCCGTAGCCTTCCTTTATCCGACATGGGCCTCCCTTCTGGATCCATCTAACTGGGCCGCCCAGCAGGTCATAGGCCTTGCTACCAACTGTGGGCCACCCGGGTTATCCGGATAAGAGACATGCTATGAGGATACCCATATAGCATATCCCTAATAGGGAGTTCACCTAGATTAATTTAACTATTAATTATAACTCAATTTGTCATAAACTTAGTCTAAACTATTGCAAATATGTTGTAGATCAATGGCAAACCCTACCATCAATTTTAATGTGTTCCTAGAGAAAGAAAAGTTGAAAAACAATGGAAGCAACTTCGCGGATTGGTTCTGCAACTTGAGGATTATCCTCAATGCTGGTAATTTGACCTATGTGCTAGATGCACGTCTGGGTGACCCACCTGCAGCTGACGCTACCGATGATGTGAAAAATGTTTTCCTCACTCGGAAGAATTAGTACTCCATAGTTCAGTGTGATATCTTGTATGGTTTTGAATCGGAGCTTCAGAAAAGGTTTGAGAACTTTGACCCACATGATATTGTCCGTGAACTCAAAATGATATTTGAGGCTCATGCGGCAGTTGAGAGTTATGAGGCTTCTAAAAAGTTGTTTAACTGCAAGATGGAAGAAGGCAGCTCCGTTAGTGAGCATGTACTTAAGATGTCTGGGCATGCAAGTAAGCTCCAAAGCTTGGGTATAGTGATTCCTAATGCTTTGGGGATTCACCGTGTCCTCCAATCACTACCACCAAGTTACAAGAACTTTGTGATGAACTACAAGATGTAAAACATGGACAAATCATTACTTGAACTCTTCTCCATGTTAAAGTCTGCGGAAGTGGAGATCAAGAAAGAGCACCAAGTGTTGATGGTCAATAAGACCACCAAATTTAAAAGGCAAGGCAAGTCCAAGAAAAAGGGAAACTTTAAGAAGGGCGGTAAGAAAGTTACCGCGCTGGCGAAGAATACTAAGGCTAGGCCTAAGCATGATACTGAGTGCTTTTACTGCAAGGGAGAAGGTCACTGGAAGCGGAATTGCCCTAAGTACTTGGCGGATCTAAAGAACGGCAACATCAAGAAGAAAGTTATATTCGATATACCTGTTATTGATGTGTATCTCACTAGTAGTCGTAGTAGTGCCTGGGTATTTGATACTGGTTTGGTTGCTCATATTTGTAACTCGAAACAGGTGCTGCAGAATAGACAAAAACTAGTGAATAACGAGATGACGATGCACGTTGGAAATGGACCAAAGGTTGATGTAATCGTGGTCGGCATGCTACCTCTTTATATACCATCGGCATTAGTTTTATACTTAAATAATTCTTATTTGGTGCCTGCGTTGAGCATGAACATTATATCCGGATCATGTTTATTAAGAAATGTTTACTTGTTTAAGTCCGAGAATAATGGTTGTTCGATTTATATGAGTAATATGTTTTATGCACATGCACCTTTGATAGATGGTCTATTCTTGTTGAATATCGATTATAGTAATACACATGTTAATAACATTGAAGCTAAATGTTTGAAATTAAGCGATAACTCAACCTATATGTGGCACTGTCGTATTGGTCACATTGGAGTGAAGCGTATGAAGAAACTCCATTCCGATGGACTTCTTGAGTCACTTGATTTCGAATCACTTGAAAGATGTGAAGCATGTCTGATGGGTAAAATGACTAAGACTCCATTTTCTGGTATGATGGAGCGAGCTACAGACTTATTGGAAATCATACATACTGATGTGTGTGGCCCGATGAGTGTAGCATCACGCAGTGGTTATCATTATGTTCTTACTTTCATGGATGACTTGAGTAGATATGGGTATATCTATTTCATGAAACATAAGTATGAAACTTTCAAGAAGTTCAAGGAATTTCAAAGTGAAGTAGAGAATCAACGTAATAAGAAGATTAAATTTCTATGAGCTGATCGTGGAGGTGAATATCTAAGTAATGAGTTCGGCGAGCATTTGAAGAAATGTGGAATACTTTCACAATTGACACCGCCAGGAACACCACAACATAATGGTGTGTCCGAACATCGTAATCGAACTCTCTTAGATATGGTTCGTTCTATGATGTCACTTACAGATTTACTGCTATCACTTTGGGGTTATGCATTAGAAACACCCACATTCACTTTAAAAGGGCGCCATCTAAATCCGTTGAAATGACACCGTATGAATTATGGTTTGGGAAGAAACCTGAATTGTCGATCCTTAAAGTTTGGGATTTCGAAGCTTATGTAAAGAAGTTAAAGCCCGACAAGCTTGAACCCAAAGAGGAAAAATGCGTATTCATAGGATACCCGAAGGGAACGATTGGGTATACCTTCTATCATAGATTCAAGTGCAAAATCTTTGTTGCCAAGAATGGATCCTTTCTAGAGAAGGAGTTTCTCTCGAAAGAAGTGACTGGAAGGAAAGTAGAACTCGACGAGGTCGTCGAACCTTCTCTCGGATTTGAGAGTAGCGTAGCACCGGAAGAAATTCATATGGTGCCTACACCAATAAGAGAGGAAGATAATGATGTTGATCATGAAACTTCGGTCGAAGTTACTATGGAACCTCGCAGGTCAACGAGAACTCGTACCACTCCCGATTGGTGTGTTCCGTTATGAGTGTCATGTTGGTGGACAACACTGACTACCCTGCGACATATGCAGAAGCAATGATGAGACCAGATTCCAATAAATGGCAAGAAGCCATGAAATCCGAGATTGGATCCATGTACGAAAACCAAGTATGGACTTTGGTGGATTTATCGGATGGCCGGAAGGCTGTCGAGAATAAATGGCTTTTCAAGAAGAAAACAAATGCTGATGGTAATGTTACTATCTATAAAGCTCGACTTGTCGCAAAAGGGTTTCGACAAATTCAAGGAGTTGACTACGATGAGACTTTATCACTAATAGTGAAGCTAACGTTTGTGCAGATTTTTTTAGCAATCACTGCATATTATGATTATGAGATATGGCAGATGGATGTCAAAACGGCGTTCCTCAATGGAGACATTGATTAAGAGTTATATATGGTACAACCCAAAGGTATTGTCGATCCTAAAGATGCTAACAAGGTATGCAAACTTCAACGGTCCATTTATGGATTGAAGCAAGCATCCCGAAGTTGGAATCAACGTTTTGATAAGGTAATCAAAAGTTTTGGTTTTATACAAACTTATGGAGAAGCTTGTATTTATAAGAAAGTGAGTGGGAGCTCTATAGCATTCCTAGTACTATATGTGGATGACATATTGTTGATTGGGAATGATGTATACCTTCTTAATAGTGTCAAGGATTATTTGAATAATAGTTTTTCAATGAAGGATCTTGGCGAATCTGCTTACATATTAGGCATAAAGATTTATAGAGATAGATCGAGACGCATAATATCATTGTCACAGAGTACATATTTGGACAAAGTTCTAACGTGGTTTGGAATGGAAGATAGCAAGAAAGGGTTCTTTCCCATGTTGCCCAATACGACCTTGAGTAAAACTAAAAGTCCAGCTACAGTAGAAGATAGAGAAAGGATGAGTAAGACTCCCTATGCCTCAGCCATAGGATTTATCATGTATGCCATGCTATGTACTAGACTCGACATTGCATATGCTGTTAGTTTAACTAGCAGATATCAAAGTGATCCAGGAGTGGATCATTGGACAGCGGTCAAAAACATCCTTAATTACTTGAGAAGAACTAACGATATGGTTCTTTCTTATGGAGGCGATGAACAACTCGTTTTTAATGGTTACATGGATGCTAGTTGGAACACCAATCCAGATGATTATAAATCTCAATCTGGATACGTATTTACTTTGAATGGTGCATCAGTGAGCTAGAGGAGTGCAAAGCAAAGCGTTGTGGCGAGATCTTCAACTGAATCGAAATACATAGCTGATTCAGAGGCTTCACAAGAGGCAAAATGGATGAAAAAGTTCATTATAGAGCTCGGTGTGGTTCCCAGTGTGCTGGACCCAATGTCTATCTACTATGATAACATGGGCGCCATAGCCAATGCGTAAGAACCAAGGTCACACAAGAAGCTGAAGCATATCAAGGTGCGTTTTCATGCTATTCGAGACATGTCCAAGATAGTGACATAAAGATTTGCAAAGTACACACAGATCTAAATGTGGCGGATCCGTTGACTAAACCTCTCCCGAGGGCAAAACATGACCAGCACCAAACCTCCATGGGTGTTCGGTATATTACCATGTAATCAAGATTAGTTGACTCTAGTGCAAGTGGGAGACTGTTGGAGATATTCCCTAGAGGCAATAATAAAAAAGTTATTATTATATCTTTGTGTTTATGATAAATGTTTACATTCATGCTATAATAGTATTAACCGGAAACATTAATACTTGTGTGATTTGTAAACTAATTAGAGTCCCTAGTAAAGCCTCTTTATAATACTAGCTTGTTGGTTGATAGATGATCATGGTTTCCTGATCATGAACATTGAGATGTTATTAACAACAAGATCATATCATTAGGAGAATGATGTGATGGACATACTCCTATAGGTAATCATAGCATAGAGATCAAGTCATTTCATTAGTTCGTTTGCTATAAGCTTTCTGATACATAGTAACCTAATTGCTTCGACCATGAGACAAGGCTAATCACCATCACCGGATGGATGCTTTGATGACATCAAACACCACACCATAACTGGGTGGCTATAAAGGTGGCATTGAGTGTTCAAAAAGTATGTGTTGAGGCATATGGATCAAGAGTGGGATTTGTCCATCCATATGATGGATAGATATACTCTGGGCCCTCTCGGTGGAATGTCATCCAATTAGCTTGAAAGCATGTGACTGGCTAACAAGGAATCACATATCACAGGAACGAGAAAAGAGTACTTATCGGTGACAAGGTTGAAATAGGTATGCAGAGATACCGACGATCAGACCTCGGATAAGTAAAATATCGCTTTTTGGAAATAGTCTACACTATAAGTTGCAAGAGTAATAAATAAGAGAGATTTAAAGTAGCAAGTAACAAAGTAAATAAAGAAAGTAAACTAAAGCAAGAGAGTGTCTATGAAGTGTTGTGTGATATGATTGAGGGGTTCTCAAGGAGTGTAGGATTCACCACTAGCATGAGAGAATTATGAATGATTAGGATAATCTATGTCTTTCGTCATGATATGTGTGGAGATATCTCAAGAATAAGATGTTCACTACAAGGCTCGTAGGCGGTCACTTTCTTGAGCCAGGAATGAGGTCATCTATAAATAACCACTATGATGCCTGAGAGCAGTCACTCATACAAACCACCACAATTAAAGATTTTCCCATGGACATCGTAATAATCTTAGTGAGTCTCTCTTTATTCCTCTTTTGACCGTGTAGGTTATAAGCCAATGCTTGTAGTCACGAATAACACTGGACATACTCCCATACACGTCCTAAGGATTTCACCCAATCTTTAGTCCCGTAGGCAAATGACATGTGGACGACTTCACATGCCATCTAAAGAGAGATATCTAACACAATATCATAAATCAATAGATTAAAGACCAAAGTTATAGATCATCTTTATTTCAATGTATAATAATAATAGGATTTCACCATCTCTCCCCAAGAACAAGGAAACTACTCATACATGAAGGGGATCAACATCATGGAAATAGTATGGATGAAATATGAAGGTACAATTGAGTAAAAGTGAAAATCCACAATAGATATTGGACTACAACAAAGTAAACAAAGGGGATCGATGATGAAGACATTGTTGATGAAGATGGTGATGAGGATCGATGCGTAGCCCTTCAAGATGCAAGTATCCTCTCTCCCTTGAGTGTTATGGTGGTGTAGATATTGTGGGTAGTGGCTGTGGAGGTGGCGGAGTGGCAGGGCTCCACCCATATTGCGTGTGTGGACTCCCTCTCTTCATCTAGGGTTTTCCCCTCTTTAAATAGGCATCTGGAGGTCGTCTTCGTGAACCGATGGAGCTCGGGGCCGAATATTCCCATTGGGCCTTCACAAATGTTGTTTTGATTGACGAAATAAAGCCATCAGAGGGTGGTATGTCTGTATGGTATGGGCGGGCTCCGCCCGTACCAGTTGTCGTTACGCCTTCTGTACTCTGTAGTGTTTTGGCCGCCATTTCTTCATACAGACTTCGATTGAGGTGTTCTTTGGCTCCTTGGATTTGTATGGATGAGAGGTACAAAAAAATGGCCTTGGATCTTAATTTTGATTTAATGGAAAATACACTTCTTCCTCCCCTCAAATGGCTAAGTCTGGTGCCTATAGCTTCTCCATATTGCATCCTCTTGGCTCATTTTATCCATGATTGTTCA
Source organism: Avena atlantica (assembly GCA_910589765.1). NCBI lineage: Eukaryota > Viridiplantae > Streptophyta > Magnoliopsida > Poales > Poaceae > Avena > Avena atlantica. Next base: position 177,807,829 of record OU342738.1, on the reverse strand, counting down.
TAGGACCTACACATAATTCAAAGACAAGGAAAACTAATAAAATCGTAATAAAACTACTAGATGTGCAAAGTACATGTGAAAATGAATGAGAACTAGTAATCACACATAATAGGCATAGCTGTAGTTAGATGTAACATGTAACTAGTGACAATATGAATAATTTGTATACTTAAGTATACTTCAATTTTTGACTCATCAACTTCCCCAACCTAGACTATTGATCGTCTCCGGGCAAGATGGTGGCTTATGTATAAGATCATCATGTTCATGAGGCACGATTCGATACCATAAATGAGGCAAAAATTGAAACAAAAGTATAATATAGGATGTAGAAGATCAATGCCTTGTATCCTTATTTTCCCTACAAGCTCAAAGTAAGAAAAAACATATTCATACAAGGCAACACAAGCTCAGTTATGTCAATCCATAAAATATAAATTAAAACTTCAATGCTCCATGTCAAAAGTGAATCTAGCTTCGAAAGTAAACTTATGATGCTCCTATTACGCCTTTTATGTTTTGTATCTCCTCACTTTTGTAAAGTAAGGCCTTTAGAAATTAAGAGTGAGAGATCATGTGATAAGAATCTTAGCATTAGAGTGTCTGATTAGAACACCCATATCAATATATAAAGACTATCAAACACTACTATTCAATTAATTGTCTTTCAAGAAAATTCATAAAGTAGTAATGAGACCATGTCAAGGACTTGTCATGTAGATCTTCAATTTTTTCTTTCTTCTCCTTTCAAGGTTAATTCTCAACAAGGATCATTGAACGATTATTTTAAACAATGGTTTGCACAACCTTCTAGAGTACCAATACTTTTTCTCATCATGGTGACAAGTGCCACCCATGTCGTCAACTCATAGCCGAAATCAGGGGTTGTACCATTGATCATTCATAGGCCAACAGAGTTTTTGGCATCCAAAGGTGTAGATCAAAAGCATAGAACTTTTTAAACAGTATCACAGTTTGATCCACAAGGTTAGCTTTGACATGAATCACAAATACCACTAGACTTCATCTCTATCAAACAACTCCTTTGAAGAGTGCCATCAAGTCTCTATCAATAAATATATTGGGTTGAGTATCTATATGGCTAGACTCTTAAACCAATTAAACATCACTTGATAAATTATTTTGAGGCTTCATCAATATACTTTAATTAATTTTAAGTGTAGAAATCATGGAAATGTATTCTATAGGATCACAAAGTTCTTCTCAAGCTGGATAAAGATTTTAACATAGTGAATCAAAGCTCTAACTCTACTCTTATGAATCCTAACAAAAGCAAGTGAATCCATTATATAAACATGAAACACAACTTACATAAGAAAGCATTCAAAAACAATGGAATACATGATTACACAAAAAGTTTTATCAAACAAGAACATTGCACAAGACTTTACACATGCAGAAGTAACTTCCCCAAGCTAGAACTTTTGCAAGAACCAAACTTGAATAGATTACCATAAGAAAAGAGAAAATAAAGTTATCAAAAGAGAGTGTGAGAAGTGGTTACCTCCCCAATCTTGGACAAAGAAAAGATGACACACTTTATCGTTAGGGTATGAATAACCTCACTTTTGATGGACATGGACCTTTGGTTCAACAAATAATTCCTTGTTGAAGTGTTGAGTTAAAACAACAAAGTGGCTTATGCAGGTATTTGCATGGTTGGCACAAACCATGCACGTCATCACACAAGGTTTAAGTCCCTGGGAAAATAAAAAACAAAGTAAAAGCAAACGATTCGATGTATGAATGGAGTTCGTCCACCTAACCGTGAAAATAAAAATAAAAGAAACATGAAACACTATGGAGAATTATAGGCTGGGAAGTTTCAAAGGTAGATAAAATAAAATGAAGTACAATAGAATACGTAGAAGATAACCCATTGACCTGAGATTGTCAAAATAAAAATATTGGAGGGGTTATATCCTTTTGTACTCGTCCTTGCCCTTACTATGAAGTGATGCCCCTTGGTATGGGCACGTGATACGGACGAACCCCGCCCGCACTGCACCTCTTCTTCTCCTTCTTCTTTCTTTTTTTATTTGAAGCCTCTCGTCGAAGTTGGTACGACCAGGTGGTATGGGCGGGCTCTGCCCGTACGGGTGGTCGTTACGTCCTCTGGAAATGCTTCATGTTGCTTCGCCTGGTAACGAGGTCGTTACAGGCGGGTGGTAGGGCCGTGTCCCACCGTACCGATGCTCGTTAAGCTTGTAGTAACTTGTTAGGAAAATTTTCTGCTTCTTTCGACGTGACACATGAGTGGTACAGGCGTGCGGTATATCTATATGCGCTTATACTGCTGCTCGTTACACTCACTGTAAGCTCTGGAACAAATATTTTCTCTGAAAATTTTACTAAGGACCTGAAACGTTAGTACATCATCCAAACAAAGCATACATATATTTTTGTTAAGGAATTCTACCTTTTGAAATAGTCCCAAGCCAACTCTAATAGGAAATCATGCATATATATATACAAGTGCCAATGCAACATGGATGCAACTAAATTCAAGACACAAAATTTAATAAAGACACCTAAAAACTTTTGGGTTGCCTCACAGGAAGCTCTTTATTTAAAGCCATAAAGTCAGGCTTAGTGCGGTGACCCAGCATACCACTGCATGATGTAGTACACTATAGTCGTTGATATAACACCAATGAAACACCATTTCGCTAGTATTACATCCCTCAGAGTGGTACAACAGAAACATAGCAGTTCCAAGACATGACTATAGTTTATAACTCGACTTTTTACAAAATATCCAGAGAATACTCTAGGTTATATAGAGAGAAAACAACTTCTTACAAAGAAGAACCAGAAATAACAAATCATAACTAACATACTAATAGACTACTATTTGGCTTGCAAATGCTGTTATTGCCTTGCTCTACAGAAGTAAGTTCTATGGCTAGATATTATACTCCTATCTAATCATCAACTTTGTATTCACTTTAGTTGATGTATATGTTGACTTTCTTGACTTCATTGAAGAACTTAAGCTTTTGGTGACGGTTCCCTTGAGCATAAGTTGATGTAGACGTCATCTTTATTGGCTTCATAATCTAGCAAGGGTTAAGAAGGTATGGTTGTGTACGTGCGTACTCAGCAAGTTCACTAAAAAGGAGTGTATGATGCACTATCTATAGCCACAGACCATAGATCGTAGGCCATACAGGTTTTCATAAACATTTCTTTATTCTAAAAAGCTATGTCCGTCAGCCTTTACAGGTTTATGAGAACTTCATGGAGTTCCTTTCCTGTCATGTTCGTAGCTCCTTCCTGGAACAGGGAGTAACATGTCACCGTTTTATATACTCTACAGAGGTGTGTTACTTTACCCATAAGAGATCTTAGCCTTGTTGCACATACGGGCTGCGAATCCCGTTCAAACTTCCTTGGTATGAGGCCCAGTCTAAGATCCAAGTCAATCGCTGCCCTTATTCATGACCCCAAATGGAACATGACTCCCCAAGCAGAAATACCTCCGTTAACCCCCATATAGGTAGATATAACCCTGGTAACCCCTTGGAGACCCCAGTGAGCAGATCATGTCCCTGGCAACCCCCACCGAAGTGGCAGAAATACCTCCGATAGCCCCTCATAGATAATCTAGACACCAATATCACGGGGAACTGAGGGGGTCCCACCCATGTGCCGAGTCCTCGCAGGGAATCTACAGCCTCACGATGAGGTCATTTGTTCATGTGAAAGGAATAAGATCCATCTGACTTCTTCGTCCCATTCCAAATCTCATGCTGGTTAACGCGTAATATACAACGCAAGAATCACTGGTGACATTGTTTGGTAAGTCATAGATAATATGTTCCTTTACCACTAGAACTTTCATAGTAGGTTATTACCTCTTAGTAAATAACCCATAATCATATTATTATGAAAATAGTGTTTTTTGACCTTTTTGAAATGCAGGTGATGACAACACTGGATTTTCAATTACTTGATAGAAAATAACCAAAGGACATGTGCAAGTGTGAACTTGCCTTTTGTTATTGCAAGATTATGCACTCACGGTCTTTAAGACAATAGAAAATCCAATATCTGAAAAACAACATCATTGGTCCGATAAGGACTAATGTTTAAATAAGAAATATGCCATTATGCATAAGTAATGTAATGCAATTTGATAAATTCGAATCCCCTAAATAAACGTCGATGATATAGCGTTTAGGAGCTTGTGATGGTTTCTTTGGAATGTGTTGTCCTTTTATATAAATTTCAGATTTGTGCTTCTTATTAAGGCTTGTGAGTGTGTGTGAAGTAACTTACAAGAGCAATAAGGTAACATACAAAAATAGAACACTCAAGTGTTTAATAAATGGTTAGATGCTTGCCTTATACAAGTCTGCTATTAAAACTTGGTGACTTAAAGATATGATTGGAGTCCATTTGTAATTACTTTAAAAGAATAACTTTTGAAGAAAAGTTACTTTACAAATGAAAATAACTTAAACTTAAAGTTAACACTTTTAGGGTTTCTTATTAATTATAATTTATTAAGAAAAAAATTACTACATTTGAATTAAACACCAAATTTGTAGTTAAGACTTATGTGCCTTGAACATGAAATGACACCATAGGTTTTTACCTCCTAATACTTCATACATGTGGAATAAAAATAGCCTTACTTTTATTTGAGTAATAGTTTGTTGTTAGTAGAGGTGAATGAGGTAACTTTATTCACTTAGAAATTAGATATAACATTTTATGATTATAGAAATGGTTCCACTCAAGTTACTTAAGAACCATCTTTTAGATTATTAAGTGAATTCATTGCTTATAGAATAAATGATAGTGAGAATGTTTAATAAGTTAAAAAATATTTATGATGAGTTTATAAGTGATACAATCTTTTATAAAATAATATGCAATTAATTCTGAATGGTAGTTTTAGGAAAATACATCTTTAAAATGGTTGGATCCATTTTTTACTCCATACAAGCATTAATTGAAAGTATTACTATTATTTGATCTTAAATGGGTAATATTAGAAATATTAACAAATTTTTATATACCATTTAAATTAAAAGGTTGAAATAACAATTACTAGTGTATTAAATGTTTATTTACTTCAAAAGTGAAGTATTACATTTTTAACACATATGTATTAGTTTTGTGATCATTTTGGTATATGATGAGCCACAAGTATAGGGGATCACAACAGTCTTCGCGGATAGTATTACCCAATTTATTGATTCGACACAAGGGGAGCCAAAGAATACTTGCATGCCTTAACAACTGAGTTGTCACTTCAGCTGCACCTGGAAATAGTTCTTGCTAACAGAAGTTTATCAGTAGCAACAACAAAGCAACAACAACAGCAACAGTGAAATAGGAGCAATAGTAACAGTAATGGTAGTAGTAGAATTCGAGTGCGGTAGGCATATGGATGGATGGACGGGCATTACATGGACGAGTCTAAACATGTAACTTCAAGATCTAGGGCATTGCAGATAAATAATAACAAGCATCCAAGTACTAAACAATTGTAGGCATGTGCTCCATATATAGTCATATGTGCTCGCAATGAGAACTTGCACAACATCTTCTGTCCAGCCAGCCCGTGGCAGCGGGGCCTCTAGGGAACTACTGGCAATTAAGGTGCTCCTTTTAATAGAGCACCGGAGCAAAGCATTAACACTCCGTGAACACATGTGATCCTCGTACCACAACCATCCCTCCGGTTGTCCCAATTATTGTCACTTTAGGGCCTTTGGATCCGGAGAATGATATGTGTACACAACTTGTAGATAAGACCACAAACAATACTATCATAATGATTCAATAATAATTTCAGATCTAAGATGACGGCACTCGGGCCCTAGTGATAATCATTAAGCACAACAAGTTGCAACAAAGTCAAATAGCACAAGAGATACTAGGAAATATGCCCTAACAATCTTATTCGATTACATGATAGAACTCACCCAATCCCTACCATCCCCAAGCCTACAACGGGGGATTACTCACTCATGGATGAGGGAAACATCGATGGTTGATGGATATGCGTTGGTGATGACGATGGCGATGATCCTCTCCAAATTCCCCGTCCCGACAGGGTGCTAGAAAGGAGTTTCTGGATCCGAATCTTGGTTTCTGGTGGTGGCGGCGGAGCGGAACTCTTTTTGGAAAACTATTGAACCCCTTGAGTTTTTAAGTCAGAAGGCAACTTATAGGCGCGAAGGGAGGCCGAGGAGCTGCCTGGGGTGGCCAGACCTCCCTCAGGCACGGGGCCAGGTGGGCCCACGCCTGGGATGGGTCTGGGCCCCCTAGGCCTCCTCTCTGTCTCCCCTTCTGGCTCCGTGGATCTTCTGGTGAGAAATAGTTTTTGGCAAATTTTTCGGGATTTTTCCTGGTAGTTCATTTTCTGCACAATAACAAGAAACCAAGGTAATTCTGCTGAAAACAGCGTCAGTCCATGTTAGTTTTATCCAAATCATACAAGTTTAGAGGAAAAACAATAGCAAAGTGTTCGAGAAAGTAGATATGTTTTGGACGTATCAACTCCCCCAAGCTTAGCTTATTGCTTGTCCTCAAGCAATTTAGTTGAAAACTAAGTGCGATAAAAGAACTTTCATGAACACTTTGCTTCATATGATGTAAATATTCTCAGCACAGGAGTAGATGCTTAGACAATTCATAATAAGGAGTATGCAACTAAGTCTACTCAATAGTCATTGCAAGCTATGAAGAGAAACCAACTCAATAATAATAAGTAGCATGAAACATAAACATAAGCAACATTGTAATGCTCATAATAAGGTATGATAGAGTGGAATATCGCTTGCCTTTGTTTGAAGAGCAAAATATAAATGCCAAGGAACCTCTAAAGTTCAAGTGAAGACTAGAGATAAAGATATCAGAGATACAAGCATCAAAGTCATGACATAATTAACCAAGTTTTGGAACAAACACAAAAATGACAACTATGCTCTCAACAAGGTGCTCATAGAATAAGTGGTGACTCAACAAAGTTGTAAAAAAGGTTTTGTGAAGGTTTGAAAGGCTTCCAAATGCTGAAAGGAAGGTACTCATTAGCTTTGAGCTCCCATTGCCCCTATCATAGGCATCTTCATGTGGTTAAGGTGAAAGTGAGGTCCACTCTGAATCATATGCTTGACAGACCATAGACTGGAAATCCCAAGTCCCTCGAGTACGAGGGTCGCTCCGCATGCTACTCAACTTTGGTCACCTGAAAGTTCTTATCATGGTAAATACATGCATATCATCGAGAACCTCCAACGGGTACCCCTTGCACATGGTGCAGGAGCTTTCCCATAACCAAAATGACAAGGCAAGCAGATAATGAGCATCTCAGCAATCTTTTTATTTACCATATGCATAGCTTTTTATTGAGGACGCTTCATAGATGCTCATTATAGTGATGCTGCAAGTTTCCACCATGATTAGGCATGGCTTAGGCTAGCGGCCCAGGCGTTTCTCTAACACAATGTATAAATGTCGGGGGGATAACCCCCGGTAGGGTCACGAGAGGGGAAACATAGCGCAGCTGGGTTGGCTCCGTGTAAAAAATGAACCAGGTCGGGTAAGAACGGCCGGGAAAGATAAGCATGAGAGTCGAGATACAAACTATCTCAGCCCGTATAGGACAAAGTTGTAACCCTTGCAGGTACGAACGAGCCGAGTTAACCGAGGAAGGGCCGAGTCAAGAAGGACACGTGGCACCTTTCCGAGTAAGGTTCGGGAAGGACCATGGTAATGCATGGTCAAAAGAGAAGGGCGACACCGGGTGACACAAAAGGAGCCGGGTGACGCCCAAAGCAAGCGCTGACGTACAAAGTAACAGTGTGACGCCAAAAAGAACAAGAAGCAGCGTACCGGAAGACCGTTACCTGTCAAGCTTTATGGACTGGGCCTATGGGCTTAGGGAAAGCCCATAACTCGGCCCATATTGTAGGGACCAAGATCCAAACAGTAAACCCTAGAACCCAAAGGGGTATTAGCTATCTAGAACCGCCTATATAAGGGAGGGCATAGCAGTAGTAGAGGGAGGTTGGACGAAGTAGAGAACAGGTGCTGCGTACTCAAGCCAATACAGCTCAAGGAGCACTTGCAATCTTTTGGGGTATCAATCAAATTGTCAAGTGTGGAGAGTTCTTCTTGTTCTTCGTGCATGGCTCGATCGTGCACTCCCTCCCCGGTGACCACAAGCACGCATTCGGCCCCCAACTTAAGCCTACCCATGGCATCTTCCGTGCCACCACCACGACAGTTGGCGCCCACCGTGGGGCAGAAGCAGGTGCTTGATGGAGTCTTCATCCGGACGGGCAACATCATCGCCAAGACCGACGAGCGCGTCTACTTCGGCCTCATCCAAAGGTTTGGAGCGCTCAACTTCGTCAGCGACAACGCGGGCTGCTTCAGGACCAAGCCGTTCCCTAGGGGCGGTCGCTTCATCAAGTTCGGCGAGCACCAGGTCTATGTCGCGGTGCGCGTGGAGCGCGCATATCCTGAGCACGTCGTCCTGGCGCCGGATCCACCAATGGCTCCAGTCGCTGGGAAACCTCTCCAACTCGTCTCCATGGAGGTAATGATGACATCCCCAAACCCCACAGCTCCCCCAGTAGTTCTAGTAGAGAATGAGAACGCAGAGGAAGGAAATCACGAGGAAACGCCAAGGGCTGCAAGAACAACAAAGGCGCCGCTGGAAAAACCAGAAAACATAGCTAGGAGCAAAAGAGCTAAGGAGCTACAGGAAGCGATAGATAAGTTGGCAGAGCCAGTTGCATAAGCAACTGACCCGGCGCGTGTGCAAGACGAGTTGGAAGAAACCAGGATAAAAGTCCTGGAGAAAGCAAAGGAGCTAGCATAGTTACAACAGGATGTGGATATTACTATCCGAGATCTTAACTCGGCAAATCGAGTCAAGGGCGCAAAGACCCGGCTTGATGCAACGAGATTGAGAGGAAGGAACCTCAACGAAGAACTGGCAGATGCGACATCAAAGATAACACCAGAGAACAGCAATGAGACGGCCATGCATCCAACATACAACACAGCATCAGCTAATCTGTGAGTGGCAGAAGCAGTAATGGCAGAATTGCCCCACTTGGAGGGGGAAGCAAAGAAAAGGCAGCAAGGACGAGTCAATGAGTTAGTAATAGCAGCCAACATGCTGAATGAGGCGTATTACAGAGCAATTTCGGGTATAGCAGGTTGATCACAGCTGGTTCACTCGGCGACTCCTGTCCCGGCAAGATCGGCTGGGCACACGGCATCCTCACCCGGAGCGGCACCCAGGCCGAGAAAAGAAAAAAGTGTGGATTCTGGAAGAAACAAGCAGATGGTCGCCTATGATCCGATAGTAGTTCAAGTAAATCGGGTGCATGCGCAAGGGGCAAAAAGAAATAATCCCCGAGAAAATGAAAACCAGGAAAAATTGGACAGAGAAATGACAACGGAGGGCAAAATTTTGCACCTCATACTCGACGCGCAACTCACTCGGCAGGAGGAGGAAATCCAGCTCCGAATAACGCACCAGCTCAGCCGGAAAGAAGACAGCAGAGCGCCGGAAAAGCAGTTCAACAGCCAGCTGACCGAATGCGAATAAGTATAATGATGGTTACTCGGCCATGGTAAATGATGGGTATGAGCTATCGGATCATGCATAACAAGCAATGGGAGCGAGATACGGAGGTAGGAACCTTTAGCCGGATGATGCCAGGCTGAAGCTTGAACGCATAAAAATGGCAGAGATAATTGAATCACAAGGTCTGCAGGGTCCATCGTGCTTTTGCCCAAGGATCGTGAAGGAGCCACCGGTGCCAAATTTCCAGCTGGCCAGAGGGACAAAAACATATGATGGAAGCACAAAGCCAGAGGACTGGCTCATAGATTATGGAACCGCTGTGAAGATTGCGCAGGGAAACTTGAGATGGGCAGTACGTTACGTACCGCAGATGCTAGAAGGACCAGCTCGGGTATGGTTGAACAATTTGCCACCCGGAAGCATCAACAGTTGGATTGATTTTCACGATGCTTTCGTGAGCAATTTCACGAGCACTTACAAGAGGCCGAATCGCCCACAACAACTAGCAATGTGCAAGCAAAGACCGAATGAGACAGACAGGGAGTTCCTCACAAGGTGGTGTACGATGAGTAAGTCTTGTGAAGGGGTAATCGAGTCACAAGCAATCGCATGGTTTGCACAAGGATGTAGACATGGAGTGTGTTGTGGCAAAGGTTACAAAGATATATGCCGTCAAGCCTGGCAGAGACGATAAGAATCGCCGACTCGTACGCGTTAGGAGATCCAACTCAGCCGCTTCTCATGCCGGCAGACGGGATGACTGAGACTCAGATCTATGACGCTGCCGGGTCGCAAAGGCGCCAGGAGAGATCCGAATACAGAAGCAAGAGAAGAGACGAGAGGCCGGATTACAGGTATGGTTCGGCTCAGGTTGCGGCAGTGAGTCAGGATCATCCAGATGCTGGAAGCAGTCAGCGTCAAAGGACAAATGGTCAACAATAATGAGTGCCAAAGAATGACGGAAAAAGGCCATACGATCAGAGGAAACAGTATCAGGACCGACAAAAATACACCTATGAGATGATGCTGGATCAGCCGTGTAAGTTTCAGACGCCTAGTCCGAGTAAGCCGGCAAATCACTCAACAAGGCAATGCACTTGGTTTCAGAAAGGAGACAGAGTGGACTCGCCGAATAAGCAGCTTCCACCACCTCCCCCTCCACCACTTACAGGAGGGAATGCTCAAGCAGTAGGAGCAGATAACAGATATGAAAACAGGCAGCCAAGATATCAGAATCAGGAAAGAAGAGAAGCTGTGCACCAGGTGCACAATCCAAGAGGTGACGATGCTCATATCGGCCACGGAACCATAAAGAGTACAGAGAACATCACCAGAGCTATGTTGTCTTTGTCACAGAGCCAATTGACAAGAAGATCCAACAGCGACGAATGATGGAAGTGAATGCCACGATGCCGACAATTCCCAAGTACATGCATTGGTCTGAGCAAGAGATAACTTGGAGTATAAAAGATCACCCCAAGATCATGCCAACCCCTGGAGGATACGCTCTGGTCTTGGATCCAACATTCATGGGCCCAGATATCAACGTGAAGTTTTCAAAAGTACTGATTGACGGTGGCAGTAGCATCAACATCATGTATAAGGATACAATGCTCAAGTTAGACATTACCATGAACATGCTGGAGCCGACTAAGACCACTTTCCACGGGATTGTGCCGGGATTGTCTTGTGAGACAATTGGAAAGATCTGGGTCGACGTCTTATTCGGCAACATGGAAAATTGTCGCACTGAAGCTATAGAGTTCGAGGTGATAGATCTGGTCAGTTCATATCACGCCTTACTCAGCAGGCCGGCTATGGCAAGATTCATGGCTACTACCCATATGGCATACTTAAAAATGAAGCTGCCAGGCCCATGTGGGGTGATCATAGTGGAAGGAGATTACAAGAGATCTATTGCTTGTGCTTCAGCCGGATCTTCACTGGCCGAGTCACTCGTCATAGCACAAGAGAAAAGTCAGATGTTGGAGGTGGCAGCATTGGCCAAAACAGCACAAATGTGCATGCCGGCACTCACCAACCCGCATGGCAATGTATCATTTCAAGCTACCAAGGAAACCAAGAAGGTGCAGGTGGATGAAACTTTTCCAGAGCGCACAATGACCATTGGGGCTGGCCTTACAGATAAATAGGAAAGCGATCTCACCAGCTTCCTCCGTGAGAATCGGGACATCTTTGCATGGTCCACTCAAGAAGAAAGATGACCCAAACGTGGCAGTGGTATGGCGCATGTGTATTGATTACACGAACCTCAATAAGGCATGTCCGAAAGATCCATTTCCTCTGCCTCGGATCGATCAAGTCATAGATTCTACTGCTGCGTGTGGGTTGTTGTCATTTGTGGATGCATATTCAGGATTCCATCAGATTCCGCTGAATCCAAATGATCAAATAAAGGAAGCTTTTATCACCCCGTACGGGGCTTACTGCTATAGCACCATGCCATTCGGATTGAGAAACGCAAGTGCAACATACCAAAGATGCAAGCAAAAATTCTTACAAGATCAATTGTACAAAAATGTTCAAGTATACGTCGATGATGTGGTAATAAAAACCAAACAAATTCATACTCTAATTGAGGACTTGCGTCAAACATTCGCAAACTTGAGAAGATTCCGGATGAAACTTAACCCGGAAAAATGTACATTTGGTGTCCCGACTGGCAAGTTACTCGGATTCCTTGTATCCAGCTGAGGAATTGAAGCTAACCCGACAAAGATCAGGGACATCGAAAGAATGGAATTGCCAAAAACCCTCAATGATGTCCAGAAGTTTACTGGATGCCTGGCTTCATTGAGCAGGTTTGTTAGTCGGCTAGGCGAAAAATCCCTACCACTATATCAGCTGATGAAAAAATCAGACAAATTCACATGGACACAGCAAGATGATAGCGCTTTCCATGAATTAAAGAAAATGTTGGCAACAACACCAATATTAGCGTCACCACTATCCAAGGAGCCAATGCTGCTCTATGTCGCCGGAACCAACATAGTTGTAAGTGCAGTAATAGTGGTTGAACGTGAAGAAGGGGGCAAATCAATCCAAAGACCAGTATATTACTTGAGCGAAGTGCTCTTTGTCTCGAAACAGAATTACCCGCATTATCAGAAGATGACATATGGGGTATATATGGCAGCAAAGAAGCTGAAACATTATTTTCAAGAACACCCAATCCGGGTAATATGCGAGGCACCTATCTCGGATATATTGGGCAGCAAAGATGCCAGCGGTCGAGTAGCCAAATGGGCCATTGAACTGGCACCATACACTCTACAATATGATAGGCGGGATGCAATAAAATCTCAAGCCATTGCAGATTCTTTGTAGAATGGATGGAGATGCAGTACGAACCACCACTGCCAGATCCAAATTACTGGAAAATGCATTTTGACGGGTCCAAGACGAGAATGGGTCTAGGCGCCGGGATAGTGCTCACATCTCCAAAGAGGGATAAACTGAGGTATGTCTTGTAGATTCATTTTGCTGCTTCTAACAACGTTGCCGAGTATGAAGCACTCGTCCATGGCATTAAAGTAGCCAAGGAAATTAGTATCAAAAGGATCATGTGTTTTGGTGATTCGGATTTGGTGATTCAGCAAGTGTCTGGGCATTGGGACGCACTGGACGCAAACATGGCATTATATCGCTTCCACGTGCAACAAATTTCGGGATATTTTGACGGTTGCGAATTTCATCACATTCCTAGAGCAGCAAATGAGGCTACAGATGTGTTATCCAAGCTAGGATCATCTAGACAAGCAATACCACCAGGGGTAGCATTGGAGCATCTCAGGAAGCCATCGATCACGCCCTCACCAGAGTCCAAATCAATCAGGGTCATCCCGGCGAGTCAGGAATCAGAGGCAGTGCCAATGGATATTGACTCAGGGGTAGGTTCGAGTCACTCGGGGACTGATCCGTTCACCTCAGGGGTAGCCGAGTCACACTCGGGGAATCCTCAGGTTATGTCGGCAGAGCATATCTCGGCGGAACCAATGGATATTGATGTTGAAGCAGACCTGGAACCACTAATACCAACGTGGGCACAACCAATATTCAGTTATTTGAAAGATGGAACCTTGTCGAGTGATGAAACACTGGCAAGGAAAACGGCACGAAGGGCAAAAGCATACACCATAATCAACAAGGAACTCTACAAGCGAAGTGTGACAAGTGTACTGCAGCGTTGCATCAGCTCAGAGCAAGGCCAGGAGATCTTATTGGATATCCATCAGGGAGAGTGCAGGAACCATGCGTCATCAAGAGCGTTGGTAGCCAAGGCATTCCGACATGGATTCTACTGGCCAAGCGCATTGGCACAAGCGCAAGAGTTAGTCGGGAAATGCAGTGGTTGTCAACACTATGCGTCCAAGTCACATTTACCAGCGACTGAATTGAAGACTATGCCAATCACTTGGTCTTTTGCAGTATGGTGCCTGGATATGGTAGGACCATTCAGACCAGCAAGGGGAGGCATGACTCATATCTTGGTCATGATCGATAAGTTCACCAAGTGGATAGAAGTGAAGCCAATCAAGAAATTGGACGGTAAAACAGCTGTCACATTCCTAAGGGATATAATCCTTAGATACGGTTAGCCGCACAGTGTGATCACGGACAATGGCACAAACATTGCTGAAGGAGCTTTTGCTCTCTTATGTGGGAAACACCGAATAAGACTCGACGTAGCATCAGTCACCCATCCAGAATCAAATGGACAAGTTGAACGGGCTAATGGCTTAGTTCTGTCCGGAATAAAACCCCGCTTAATGGAACCACTCCAGAGATCACCTGGTTGTTGGATAGAGGAACTACCCTCAGTACTGTGGAGCTTAAGAACGACTCCGAATCGATCAACTGGTTATACGCCATTTTTCCTTGTATATGGGGCTGAAGCAGTTTTGCCTGCCGACATAGAATATGACTCGCCAAAGATAAGGCAATACTCAGAAGCCGAGGTAAAAGAGGCCCGAGAAGATGGAGTAGATTTACTCGAAGAAGCAAGGGAATTGTCATTCTCCAGATCTGCTATATATCAACAAAATCTCTGACGCTACCATAGCCAGAAAGTGCAACCTCGTGTTTTTCAAGAAGGAGATATGGTGCTAAGGCTGGTGCAGCGCACAGCCGGAATGCATAAATTATCGCCTCCTTGGGAAGGTCCATTCATTGTAAGCAAATAATTGCACAATGATTCCTACTATCTCATAGACGCTCGTGAAGTGCAAAAGAACAAGGCGGACATGTCAGGAGATGAAACCGAAAGGCCATGGAATGTGGCACTGCTTCGTCCCTTCTATACTTAGGAGAAGCAGTGCATGTATCACTCGAACTCTCATATGTCGGATGTGTTTGCCAGCTATGTGCTAATAATAAAATGGTATGATTCGAAAAACTGACTCGGGGACTACCCCTTAGGCTTTCCATTTCAATTATTTTATGCCGGCTGGCGTGATACCGGAAATTTATCTCGGAACAAGTAGTGTTTACTTGGAAGAAATCAACTCTTCGACTATGCTGTTGTCTGAAAACACGGCTTCATGGCAAGCAAGAGAAAAAGATCTAAGACGGGTAAAGACGAACGCCAGATAAGTACAAGGGAGAAACGCGAGTCGGCTTTAGTTTTTGCGTAACTCTCTGCAGGTTGTGTTATACTATGTGTCGAGTAATCTCGGCCAAGTTATCCGAGTTTCATATCCGCTAACTAAACCCTTCGTACTTTGAGATCCTAATGTCGAACGCTGAAAAATGGTAGACAAGGGCCAAAGGCAAGGAAAGGTGACACGACAAAATGAAACTCGGGGATTTTTCCTTGAGTAATTCGCACTCAAAGCATAATGCAAATATATAAAGCCTATCACAAGGCACACAGTCAAACTTCAAGTGCAATGTACGCTACATTTGTACCCGGCATACCGGGGATCTAATAAAGTTCGAGTATTTGTTGGCCTAAGGAGCAGGAGAGCTCGGAGGAGCATTCTCGGAGCCAGGAGTGCTTGGAGCATTGGCCGGGTGAGGGGCATCTACGGCCGGGTCATCTGGATCATCTGACTCGGTCGCCTCGCTATCGCCACCTCCTTCAGTAGGAACTTCGACGAGCGGGTCGCCAAGGTCGAGGAAGCTGGGCCCTTCACACCAAGCATGCACCATGGTGTACTTGATCATGGCATAAGCTCGCTCCTGGCGCTTCTTGATCAGCTCTGGGTCGTTCAACCATTTGCCATCTCCCCTTATGCGAGCAAGAACATCAAGGTTGATGTCCTCGTACCATGAAAGCACGAAGGAGAGAGCCTTGTCCGCTGTAGCCCGGCCGGCCGACTCACGCCATTGATCCAGCCGGTCTTCACTAAGGAGCAATCTATCGGCGAGTGGCTCGATGAGTTCGGGTGGGTCTTCATCCGACCAGAGCATGCGAAACACATGGATAGCCGCTTTGAGCAAGTCCACACCGCAGGATCTGAGGGTCTTGACCCGTTCAGACACCGCTGCAAGGAGCTCCTCCATGGACACCTCGCCGTCAGCAGCAACACCAGCTTCGACTCTCACTTTCTTCATGGCTTGGATGGCAAACATGTTGGCCTCAGGAAAGTTCTCTGCAAGCAAAAAGAGAAAGTTAGCAAATAGCAAGGGCAGATGGAAGAAATCCAGCAGGACTTGGACAATGCGTAAAGAGTAAGAACTCACTACCGAGAAAGAAGTTGATGGAAGCGAGCTTGCTATGCCAAGTCTTGGTCTTGGCTTGAAGGGTGTCGAGGTTCATATTTGTCGACTCGACCAATGACTCAACCTCGTCAAGCAGCTTCTTAGTCTTCTCGGTGCTGGCAGCCTGCTGCTCGTTCTTCTCGGCAAGTTCTTCCTTCAACCCTTTCACCTCGGCCAAGTGCTTCTGCTCCGTCTCGGCCATTAATTCCTTTAGCCGAGTCACCTCATCTCGCTCCTTCTGGAGTTCGGCTTGGTGCTTCTCTGCTTATTTAGAACAAATATTTGTCAGTACCAACAGAAAAATTTCAGCAATTGGCTTAGGAAGGTAAGAAATTTACTCTCGGCCTCGCTGATTTGCGAGTGAAGTTCATTGATGGTGGAATGAGCAGTGGCTGTGAAACAAGAGTGAGAGGAAAAATCAGAAGATGGACTAAGAAAAATTACACCAAATGAAAAATAGGAAGAGCAAAGATTTTACCTTGGCCATAAGTGTCAGTCTGTAGCTTCTCATACGCAAGTTCAAGCTTGCGATGCGCCAGGACGAGAGCTTGATGCACCTTGGTGCGCTCGTTATGCGTAAGTTAATCAAAGAAGACAGACAAATAAGAAAGAGTCAAGTTAGGCGACCTACCGAATAAAAAAGCTTAAGAGTTTACAGCCGAGTAAGTTCGTTACTCGGCCATAACCTCGAGGCTAGGGATTGAAGCTCTAACCTGAGTTTGGCACAAAGGAATCAAAGGGCTTAAGAGCTTACAGCCGAGTAAGTTTCTTACTCGACTATAACCTCGGGGACTAGGTGATATGTATAAAGGAAATACTCAACGATACAAAAGAGCAAGAAGTTAATTTACCTCATTCACTTCGTCGGCATGGGCCATCAGAGCAATGGCCTGCTAGGTCATTTTGGAGACGGCCTTGGGGCCCAGCTTCATCTTCTTCCCGACACGAGTGCTGACCTCCTGCTGCATTCCATGCCACAGCGTAAGGTTCAGCCGAACTAAGGCTCTTGCCACTGAGTATCCGAGTGAGAACTCGACCCGTTTTCAGGGCGGTTCCCATAGTGGCACGGGTTGCAGCGGCAGAAGTATGGAGGGTAACAGCCCTGGAGTCATCACCTGACCCGGCAGCCGCAGATTCGTCCCCCTTACCCGTTGAAGCGAGCTTTGACGCTGACGTCGGAGGCCAGATCCGAGGATCAGAACCCGGAGCGCAAACTAGAGTTGTTTGCTTGGAAGAGGTGGATTTGCCAGAAGAGGGGAGAGTAGAACCAGAAGCCTTGGGATGGGTCTGGCCCTTTGACAGAATTTGAGAGCGAGCAGGAGGATTTGGAGAAGATCTTGGAGCCTCCTGACTGGGTTCAACAATTTTGCTGGCTCCAAGATCAGGAAGTTGTTCATTCACATCAGCTTGAGGGCTGATGCCAGAGGAACTGGTGGCAGAGGGTTTCTCGGCTCCAGACTTGTGGGCACCAAGATCAGGAAGTTTTTCCTGGCCAACGCCAGGAGTGCTAGCCGAATGACCCACCGGGTCTGACTGACACTGAGAAGCGTGGGCCTCAATAGTGCTAGCCTCAACCCGGACGGGACTCGACACCGCCGAGTCAGCTGGAGGAGGTGCAGGCCTAAGCGGCGAGGCAATGCAAGAAGCAGCCTGACTCGCCGTCAAAGGTGCGACACTGAAAATAACAAGACATATATAAGAGAACAACAGTGATGAGAAAGGAAAGAACAGAGAAGGCAAAGTGCGAAACTTACCCGGTGCCGACCGGGTGGCGGGCTACTCGGCGCATGACTCGGCGCCCAGAAGCTTGACGAGTCTCACCCAGGCTGGCAGCAGCAAAGGCAGCAGGAGCTGCCGGACTGGGCTTGTTCTTCTTAGCCAGCAGAGTGCTGGAGGAGGTTCCGCGTCGCTTCGGCTTAGCGACGGGAATCTTGCCGACTCCGCCCACGGCGAGAGGAGGAATATCATGTACCTGGACAGCCGCAAAATTAAATAACGGTCTTACTCGGATAAGCAAAGAGATTAATCTCACAAGGCATATACCTTCAAAAGTGTACAATCATCATCCTCATCATCGTCAGACCAGTCTTGTAAGGGATTGCGAGATTGACTCTTACCCAAAGAAGAAGCGGCTGCAGTGTGCAGGATCGGCATGAAGCACTCCAGGTCTTACTCAACCTCATCTGAGTCAGAGCGCTCCCCATGATAACCAGCAGGAGGGACAGTACTGTGATCAACCTGGTGAAGGAGATTCTGCGAAAGACAAACATAATGAGAAACTAAAAACTAAGTTAAGAGTGGAGAAAGAGCTAAAGCCTACTCGGCGAGAAAGTAATCCGGAAACTTACCCAGGGGACAGGCCTGACCCGGCTAAATGGAGGGAAACTCTAGGCCCAATCATCCGCCAAGTTCAATTTATATATTGAGCTTACTCGGCGGGCGATGGAGTCATGGGTGAGCTCCTTAGTAGAATGCCGAGTGGGATCATGGGACCCGCTCATGAAGCACATCTTGTGGCTCCTGGCTTGGATGGGGCTTACCCAACGGGAGATGAAGGTGCACATGAGGTCGAAGTCGGCGAGATGAAAGTTCTCATCCGGCAACAGTAACCTTTTTAGAATTGCGTTGGCTTCGTTCACCGCAACGTCTTGGTCGCGCGAGTCAAGCTACCAGTGCTTCTTGTGGGGGACCTCGTCCGAGAAAGGGGGAAGCCGGATGTTATCGGTGGACCCGTTGTTTTTGACATAGAAAAAGGTTCTATGCCACTTCTTGCAAGAGTCAATACCAGCAACCCTAGGAAAGATGGAATCCCTCCTGGGCGTGATGCTGGCAGCACCGCACCGAGTAGGCTTCTTCTCGGCACGGGAAACTTCAGGCTGGGGGACAACCTGAACTTTGAAGCAAAAATACTTGGCCCACAGAAGAACTGTAGGCCAAATTCCAAGATAGGCCTCGCAGGCAGAGATGAAACAAGAGAGAGAGCCAATTGCATTGGCAGGAAGATGGTGGGTCTGTATACGGAAGGTAGAAAGAAACGAGGAAAAGAAAGTGCTCACAGGAAGAGCAAAACCCCGTTCAAAGTGGGAAAAGAAAACCACCCGCTCGCCAGATTGAGGTTTAGGGGAGATCTCACCGGCGGGGAGGCGGCAATCCACTTGCAGTGGAATGCGTCTGGTGGACCGGAGCCACTCCACTTCTTTAGTGGAGACCTCCGAGCCTTCCCAACCACCGCGCTCGACGGCAGGGACCTCCTGCTCCTCGACACCATCAGCACCATCGCGAGCGTCCATAAGGTCGTCGGAGTCTGTCTCCTCCTCGGTAAGGAGAGGCTTGGAACAACGAGGACCCGTGCTGGAATTGAAAGAGGACAGGGGCAATCGCAGCACAGGAGCAAGAGGGAGAAGGAACCACAAAGGGGGCAGTTCGATCTTGCAGGCGCGAGGAGGAAGAAAGGCTAAGGAAACTGAACGGGCGTGGGGGAAGTGGAAACCCCCAACCCCTACTTAAGGGCAGTAAAAACCCCCGTAGTGGGATCTAAATGTGCCGTGCGGCCAGCGTGTGGCCGTGTACCAGGCCGGGTGAGCCAGTCAGCGAGCGCCACGTAGCCAAAGATACACGAAAAATCCAGTGCCACGTCACGGCTGGAAGGACAAGAGGCGCAGACCGATGGGACTGCCACAGTGATGGGGAATAAGTGCGTAGCCGTCACTGTGCCGCCAGAACTTGGAACAAAAATTGAGGCAAGTAATGATGATTTCTAGTTTTCAGTGACTGAAGCGCGCCAAAAATGACCCGGAATTGGCCAAAATAACTCGGCTCGAGGCAAGAATGAGCCAAGAAGTCGAAGAATTGACCCGAAATTGTTAGACTAACCCGGCAAGGTGCGAAACTGAGATAGATAAAAGACAAAAACTAAGTTCCATTCACACAAAAGGAACCTGGAGACGCCTAACAGCTTGAACTGCTAGACCTCACCAGCTTCGGGGACTAATGTCGGGGGGATAACCAAACCCTCGGCAGGGTCACGAGAGGGGAAACATAGCGCAGCTGGGTTGGCTCCGAGTAAAAAATGAACTAGGCCAGGTAAGAACGGCCGGGAAAGATAAGCATGAGAGCCGAGATACAAACTATCTCGGCCCGTATAGGACAAAGTTGTAACCCTTGCAGGTACCAACGAGCTGAGTCAACCGAGGAAGGGCCGAGTCAAGAAGGACACGTGGCACCTTTCCGAGTAAGGTTCGGGAAGTACCATGGTAAAGCATGGTCAAAAGAGAAGGGCGACACCGGGTGACACGAAAGGAGCCGGGTGACGCCCAAAGCAAGCGCTGACGTACAAAGTAACAGCGTGACGCCAAAAAGAACAAGAAGCAGCGTACCAGAAGATCGTTAGCTGTCAAAATTTATGGACCGGGCCTAAAGGCTTAGGGCAAGCCCACCCGGCCCATATTGTAGGGACCAAGATCCAAACAGTAAAACCTAGAACCCAAAGGGGTATTAGCTAGCTAGCACTTCCTATATAAGGGAGGGCATAGCAGTAGTAGAGGGAGGTTGGACGAAGTAGAGAACAGGTGCTGCGTACTCAATCCAATACAACTCAAGCATCACTTTTAATCTTTTGGGGTATCAATCAAATTGTCAAGTGTGGAGAGTTCTTCTTGTTCTTCGTGCATGGCTCGATCGTGCACTCCCTCCCCGGTGACCACAAGCACCCATTCGGGCCCCAACTTAAGCCTACCCATGGCATCTGCCGTGCCACCACCATGACAATAAACTCCATGAACTAACAACTTTCCCTTTTATTTCACATCGTCGACATCCATAAACAAAAGAGCAAGGAATCAACTGGATGAGATATCCAAAAAGTGTTGAAAGCGTTCCCCATGACAACACGGTTCTGCTGACTCCCAGTATATAATTAGCAAGCATATAACTTTCATGGACTAGTCACGATGGTTCAGGATTATTAAGCGCAAGGAATAAAGTGTGCCATCAAGTTCATGAGAGCTTTACTAACTAACTTTCTCAAAACAGACAAACATTTTATTTTGGATGAAAACACGACATATATAAAATATGCACTGAAGTAGCAAATGATGCTAATAGGTAGGTATGATGGACACAGCTGGAAATATTGGTTTTTGGGAGTTGGAAGCACATGTAGAGCACATACTCAGTGCAAGTGAAGGCTAGCAATAGAAAGAGAGTGACAAACAAGAGAGAAATAGCTGTCATAATCATGCTTGCAACAAAACATGACTAACTATGGCATGAAAGTGATACAAGAACTCCGAGGCAAAATAAATCATCGAGGCTTATTGACTATTGTAACATGCGTGAGCATGTGCCAAGTCGATTCACATGAATAGTCAGAGGAGGATACCACAATATCATACCAAAGTATGAATAAAACAATGCAAGCAAACATTCATATGACATGCTACAAACCATTAGCAAGTTGGAGCTAATCATAGACAAGCAAGAACTACTAAGCATCCATAATGACATACACCTTATACAAATAGGCTAAGCATGCTCACAATGATGAGTATATGTAAAAAAATGAAACAAAAAGAGTTTGTTACTAGCCTCTTACCACACCTCGAGTTATCTTAATCTTCATTATTGCCCTTCACTTGTGTGACTTGAATAATTAACATGAAACCAAAATCCACTGAGGACGGCTGAACCCTGCAAAGAACTCACAAAACCAAAGAAGAACAACAAATATTTTTGGTGTTTTTGATTTTTTTAGAAGGCAACCAACGCAAAACCAAACGAAGCAAAATAAAACCAAAAAAAACTAAGACGCTCCAAGAACAACACAACTGTGCATGAAACAATAAAAACGAAGTGTCTAGAAAGACCTGGGTTTTTTATTGATGAAGAAGGGGATGCCTTGGGCACGCCCAAGCTTTGACGCTTGTACCTCTTGAGTAATTCTTGGGGTGACACGGAGTGGCTCCCCCCAAGCTTGAGATTTTTTCCATTATTAATCTCATTACATCATCCTCTCTCTACACCTGAAATTTTTCTTTGATACAAAACTTCACACAATCTTCATTAGCAACATTATTTTATTCAAAAGATATTAGAACTCTGGCAAAGATTTGGAACAGCAAGAATTTTAATTAAAAACATAAGATACTGTAGCAACTCCTTAAAAAATCTCAATTTCCCAAAAAGAACCCGAAAAGGAATCAATAAGAAGCAAATGCAAATAATGGCAGAAATCTGTCAAAACAGACCAGCAGGAAGAAATCGATTTTTCCAAAGACCTTTTGTTGATCAAATCAAAAAGTGTTGAACTAATGAAAGTTAGCTAACATACTGGGAGATGTATTTGTAAATTTTCAGCTCAATCCGATTTACAGAGACTCCTCATGAATTTGTATGGTGGAGGACAGAAATCTGTTTCGGGACAGCAACTCCCCAAATCTTACTTCCCTCTCATTAGATGTCATTCTTGGCACAAAAAGCAAACAAAAAGGATAAGGAGAGGTCATTACTGAAGTAATAATTTCCAAGACTCAAGGAAACTCTTAGGTTATCTCCCAACAAGTACTTTTTTCCAACGCCTTTAAGTTAGGCACGATGAAGAGCAAAGATTGGAAAGGAGAAAAATAAAAGTCAGCAAGTATAACCACTGTGAAAACATTGTTTTGTTCATTAAAATCCTTTTGTTAACAAGGTTGATCAAGTCTTGTTACCAAAACAATCTTATATGAAACAAAACTTTGCATTCCACAAGGTGATTATGTTACCTCATACTTGATAGCAATGGTCCCAATCATAATAGTTTCAAAGTTTTCTTGTGGAATGGGACAATATATTTCTCCAACCTTGATGCTCTCAACATTTTCAATGGAATTCAGGCAATAGCTTCTAGCAACCTTCTTGGGGAAATAAACAGTATGCTCTTTGTCATCAATATTAAAAGTTAATTTTCCTTGATTACAATTGATGACAGCACCTGCAGTATTAAGAAAAGGTCTCCCAAGAATAATAGACATATTATCATCTTCAGGCATTTCAAGCACAACAAAATCAGTTAAAACCATGCAATTATGAGCAACTTGAACAGGAACATCCTCACATATACCAACAGGAATAGTAGTTGACTTATCAGCCATATCCAAAGAAATATCAGTTGGTATCAATTTTTCTAGCCGGAGTCTCTTATAGAGAGAAAAAGGCATAACACTAACTCCATCTCCCAAATCACATAAAGCAGTTCTAACATAATTATTCTTAATGGAGCAAGGAATAGTTGGTATACCTGGATCGCCAAGTTTCTTTGGAACCTTACCATTGAAGGAGTAATTAGGAAGTAGAGTAGAAATCTCCTCATTAGGAATCTTCCTTTTATTAGAGACAATATCCTTCATATACTTTGAATAAGGAGGCAACTTAATAGCATCAGTCAAAGGAATTTGCAAGAATAAAGGATTCATCCACTCACAAAACTTTTTGTAGTGTTCTTCCTCCTTTGACTTGTGTTTCTTACCTGGAAAAGGCATAGGTTTCTGCACCCAAGGTTCTCTCTCTTTACCATGTTTATTAGCAATAAAATCTTCCTTTGTGTACCTAGTGTTCTTAGTGTGCTTCTCAGGTTCTTCCTCACCTTCCTCCTTATCAGGAGACTCATTTTTATCATTACCACTCTCAGTTTCAGCATCAGAGACAGATATACTATTAGGATATACAGCAGGTTCAAGTGGTTCCTCAACTCTCTTATGTTTCATTTTCTTTCTCTTACGAGGACTACCACTATCCTCACCTTGTTGAGAATCCTGCTCTATTCTTTTAGGGTGTCCTTCAGGATATAAGGGATCTTGAGTAGCTGCACCACCCCTAGTTCTAATTCCATAAGCATGTTTATCCCCTGAAGCATTAACTAGCATATCCTTTTGTACCTTAGCAAGTTGATCAAGTTGGGTTTGAACCATTTGAAAGTGTTTACAAAGCATTTTAATATCATTAGAAGTTCTTTCCACAATATCTTTCAACTCATGGATAGCTCTAGAGTTTTCCAATAAATGATTCTAAACTTGTTTATTAAAGTGACCTTGTTTAACAATAAAAATGTCAAGTTACTCTAAACATTGATCAGGAGGCTTACCATAAGGAATATAACCTTCATCAAAGTGTTGGAGAGAGTGTACCTCAATAGTAGATGAGTGAGGAATTGGCTTACATAATTCTTCTATAGGAGGTAGATTCTTCACATCTTCAGCTCTAATACCTTTCTCCTTTAGACACTTCTTAGCTTCCTTCATCACTTCATCATTTAATGAAATAACTCCCCTCCTCTTTGGAGTGGGTGTTGGAATTGGTTCAGGGACAACTAGTTCATGAGTAATAGGCTCAGGTGTATTCAGCTCAGTTGAAGTCCAATCATCATAATTCTTGCTTATCTTGGTCATTAATTCTTCAGCATCTGTAGGGGTCCTTTTCCTGAAAACACAATTAGCAAAGCTATCTAGGTAGGTCCTAGAATCATCAGTTAGTCCATTATAATAAAGATCAAGAAGCTCATTTTTAGGTAATGGACATCCAGGATGTGCATGAATCAAGGCACAAAACCTTTTCCATGACTCAGGCAATTTCTCTTCTTCTCCCTGTTTAAAATCAAAAAGTCTCTGCAAAGCAGCATGTCTAGCACTGGTAGGAAAATATTTATGGAAGAAAGAAGCAATCAAGCAATCAGGGCTATCAATGGAACTAGGAGGCAATCTATTAAACCAAGCCCTAGCTTCTCCTTTTAGTGAAAAAGGGAAGATCTTAGTAACAAAGTACTTGCGCATCTTAAAATCATCAGAGAACAAAGCACTCATAGTAGAAAGCTCATTCATATGAGCCACAACACTCTCATTTTCAGTCCCACAAAAAGGTTCTTTCTCAACAATATCTAAATAGGACAAATCAAGAGAGAAATCATAATCTTTATCTTTAATATCAATGGGAGAAGTGTCAAACTTAGGATCAGAGGACAACTTAGGCATAATAGTACGTCTATCAAGTAGACTCTTCATAACACTAGTACCATGTGTGTTTTGGCACTCTTCAACAAAATAATCAGTGAGCTCAATGTAACCATCATTAATATCATAACTCTCACTAGATTCAGGTGAGCTAACAGGTGTAACAATGTCTTCACTAGGAGTTTCGGTATTTCCTAGACTAGTCATAGTAGCATCTAGAAAAGTACCTAATGAACCACTCGCATCAAGCACATTAGAAGTAACATCATGAGTATCAGAAGCAGTTTCAGACTCAGCAGTAGTTGCAGTGTGTGTAGCATGTGTATGTGGTGGTGGTGTGACAAGCTTACTTATAACAAACGGTGAATCAAGAGCAGCAGAGGTGTTTAGGACTGTACCTCTTCTTGTAGTGGATGGTAAAATAGGAAAATTTCCATCACGAGACTTCCCCATGATGAAAGGAGTAGCAGTGAACAATAATAGATCCAAGTGAACTTACAAGTAAAGGTAAGCTCGCCGGCAACAGCGCCAGAAAATAGTTCACTTGATGGAGATGCGTTGGCGATGATCCTATCCAAATTCCTCGTCCCGGCAGGGTGCCAGAACGGAGTTTTTGGATCCAAATCTTGGTTTCTGGTGGCGACGGTGGAGCGGAACTCTTCCTGGAAAACTATGAACCCCCCTCAGATTTTAGGTCAGAAGGCAACTTATATGCGCGGAAGGAGGCCGAGGAGCTGCCTAGGGTGTCCAGACCTCCCTCAGGCGCGGGTCAGGTGGGCCCGCGCCTGGGATGGGTGTGGTCCCCCAGGCCTCCTCTCTGTCCCCCCTTCTGGCTCCGTGGATCTTCTTGTGAGAAATAGTTTTTGGCATATTTTTCGGGATTTTTCCTGATAGTTCATTTTCTGTAAAAAACAAGACACCAAGGTAATTCTCCTGAAAACAGTGTCAGTCTGTGTAGTGTGTTAGTTGTATCCAAATCACACAAGTTTAGAGGAAAAACAATAGAAAAGTGTTCGAGAAAGTAGATACGTTTTGGACGTATGAGTATTGTATTTTATGATTTTTAGATAATAAAATATGATTTTTATAAGCTTTATTACTTTATAAATACTTAATAGATGATAAATATTTAGTTAAGTGATATAATAATATATGATTATAATTTTAAATTGTAGTTCTTTTTTCTAAGAATTTTACTATATTATTTGTATTTTTCCGATTTACAAATATTAAAATATGAATTTCTAAGTTTTATTACTTATAAAATATTTACCAAATAATAAATATTTTGTTAAGTAATATAATAATGTATGAAATACATTTAAATGATAAATCTTTTTTTTCTACAAATTTTGATATATTATTTGTAATTTTGTGAATTATAGAATATTAGTTATTGCATTTACAAAAACAATTACATTTTCTGAATTTTAAGCGAACACTAAAAATACCTTTTCACTCGTCCTATTCCTAGCCACGGTCAATGACAAATGGTCCTAGAGACACGTCAGATGCCACGTTGACACGAACTAAGTCAAACTGGCTGATTAGGCAGGGATGATGCAAGCATGATGCACTGATGACATCAGCAATGGTGGAGCTCTCATGTGGTGCTCAAATAGGGGTAGGAAGTGCGAGCATTTATGGGGTTAGGGTTGTTGGAGAGAGGAGGCTGCGATGATTCTAATGGTGGAGGGGCCACCCGCTATTGGTCACTGGAACCTCGTCGACGACGAGCTTCTGTGGCGGTGCGGTCAGAACTCCCACGGGTAGATGGCTATGGCGTACATGCGACGAATCAGAGAGGGCCAGGGAACTCAGGAGCCCACCAGGAGCGCGATGAGGGGCTCGACGAAGCCAGGAGATGCCTGACAAGGTGGCCATCGTCAACAACGAATGGCAGCCAGACACAGAGAGGAAGCGGACCGTGGCATCAATAGGGACCACGCAAGGACAATTCCTTCGAGGAGGAGCACCAGCGGAACAAGGCGACCCTCCTGGGAACCTCAGCTAGGCGAGAGGGATCGAGAACACGAGGCTCTCTGGTGACAATGGTGCTAGGGTTTGGTCCCATGCAGAAGAGAGGAGTTTGCGAGAGATAGGAAGTAGTTAGGGTTCGTTGAGAAAACGCGTGGTACTTATATGCGATGATAAGTGGCGACATGAATCTGGACGGAGGAAAACGTCATGGCGTAGTGGTGTATGGCAGCGATGCAGACATCCAACAGCATGTGACGTCAAGAGGAAGACGATGATGCACTTTTTGTGGAAAAAAACCTAACGTATTTTAAGTCTCAACTCACGGTCCTTCTACTGGTCCCACCCGTCAGTGATTAATGAATCGGTGCGTGGGCTTCACTCTGGTCGGGCCGGCTTGTTGGGCTTTGGCAAAGTGGGCGGAAATTTCTTACTGCTGCTCGGTGTGACGCATAGTAAATGGGTTGTGGCCAAAGATGGGCTCCTGTGTTTCTTCTTTCCTTTTCCTTATTCTTTCCTATTTTTTGTATTTAATAATTTTATGTTTGATTTCCATAAAGTTTTGAATACTCAAAATTATTGTAGAATATTCTAGATACCTCTGATTGTTTTTGAATTATTTTAAGTATTTGTATAAATCCTACTTATTTGTGAGATGTACTCCCTCCGTTTTAAAATATAATATGTTTTAGGTTTGTGAAGAAAATGTATCTAGACTTGTTTTAGAATCTAGATGCACTCCAAAACTTAGTGAACCTACATACTAAAATGTAGTCTAGATACATTTGCTTCATAAATCTAAAACATCTTATATTTTGAAACAGAGGGAGTATATGAGAAAACTCATTAGTGATTTAAGGTTTAAGGTTTTGTTTCTTATGTAGAAACCTTCTTCAAACTATGCTCACATTTATCTAATGATAAGTGTATTTTAGGATATCTATAAAATCCTTAGTGAGGGCCACATATAATAATAATTATATATAGTTAATGCCTTAATGCGGTGATGAATAATGTTTGCAAGAGTCTTGGTTATGGCATTATATATATATGAATAATTATGACTGAGGTAGAATTTAGGGTTTTGGATTGCAAATGCTTACCATGAGTTTTAGAGGACTTATTATACTTATGCCCTTTTATGAATATTGTTAAAGATCAAGATTAAAGAATACTTTCTTTTAACTGGCGTCCATGGATGATAATTCCATCTAGGGTGAGATATTGAAATTGCTTTCCTATGTGACCTTGATCGTTTCCTCGTACTAAGTTTTAGGGTTTAAAAGAATGAGACAGATGTGGAGCTTGATATAATTTGATATAGTCTTGGTTAAAGGTTTCTTCAGAATTCCTATCTTCAATACTTCATAATTCTTGATTCCTACTTAAGGAATTCCTTTCCTAGATATACTACTACTTCACATCCATCTTCATGTGGTAACATGATGATCTTTACTTCACAAGTATGTTCTTACCAATAATCCCCCCTTCTAAATTCATTTATAAATCCAATAAGCTTGGCACTAAAGCTCTTCATGTTCTCCTCATAGAGATAACTCCCACTTCTAGAATGCTTCAAATGAATCCAAATCCACTTGAATGATCACTCTCTTTCTTAATGAATTACTTGGTAATCTTTATTATGAATATCAAAAGCTTGTCACTAAAGCCTTTCATAATCTTCCCATATCGAGTGAACTACTGCGACCTAGCTGATCACTCAGAGTCGGAATATCCTGCAACATAAATTGTAGCATCCCCGAAGGGTCAATACATGGAATGTATGGCAAGTAGCGCTAAGTAGGGAGACAATAAGCCTAGAAACTACATGCTTATTTGGCTGGTGGGGCTGTGGCTATCTTGCATTTTTCAATAATCTTTGTCCTACTTTATTAAACCAATTTGATTCACAACAACCCATTATGTTCACCCATCAAGTTTTAGTAATAAAGAAATAAGGATGAGCGAGAATATGTCATAGTATCAATATCAAGCAACTCATTTATCCATAACCGGGGACACGGCTAAGCACTTAGTTTTACACTCTGCAGGGGTTGTACACTTTACCCACGTGACTTGGTCAGCCCAGCTCGTACCACCACACTCATATTGTGTAATGATAGGGAGAACCGCAAGACGAGACCGTACGAGAAGTAGATCCCCAAACCCCACTGCACACCGGTCCTAACCTAGCATTCACTACATCTATGGCTACGGTAGGTTCGGGTCATCACGACATACTGAGTCCAACCAGCCACCCATTCTTACTAGCACATGGTTGCACACATAAGATACTGCAATAAATACACCCAATCCTTCTCAGTGCCCTGGGCGGCATTCCCCACCGTTATTCACACTTCGATGACTAATCCAACCAATCCGCCCAGGTCGTTCATTGACATTATGTTATTTTAGTAGAACAAAACATTTACTTCACCAAAGCATGATCCCTTCCTCGTATCTACAACATAGCTAAGCACATCTACCATACGGAAGCTCAATTACAAGGGATTCCCTACCATAATACATGTGATATAGCATAGCAGTAATACCTACACATGTAGCTACAAAAATACACTCCACATGCATAAGAGAAAATAGTAGGACAAATCCATGATCAAACTAGCAACTACTTGTCTTGACGGTAGGAGTCGAGAGTACAATCCTCACAGAAGCAAGCGTTGCACTCGTCACAATTTACACGATACACAATTGCAACACATAAACAATCATACACAATCATAATAATGCACAATGCATGCATGACATGTTGAACAATGTTTCAGTAGCACATTACATACTCTGTTCAATATATTTACTATATGTATGAATGGAAAACTGTTTAACGCATTTAAAATAAAATATGCAATTTGATCGACCAATTAATAGGGCTCTAATCAATTTATTAAGCCTCTGTTGGTGACAAGTTTGTAAAATCTGGGCAAAATACCACTGTGTAGGTATTCCAAATTAGATCCAGGGCCAACAAGAATCACGCCAAAAGGACTTACATATTGTTTTAAATGATTGAAATACTACATAAAGCATTTTATTACATTAAAATTATTCTGTACAGTAACCTGTCATTTTAATTCAGAAACCGAATCTACATGTTCTTGTGATTCTAGGGACATATTATATGCAATTTTCCGGGCCGTAGTTATTTTGTTATGAATTTAATACTCCAAAATGCCATTAACTCATTTAATTAATTATTGTAAAACCTTCGGTAAAGTCCGAAACAATTGCGACAGAATGTTCTACGTAAAATTATGAATCCAACGGTATATTATAAGGGATTTTTAGACCAGTAAATTAATTTATATAGATTTTACAAGTTTTACAATTTTGCTGCAAAATTTAATGGTTTTAAAAGAATTTTCCCAGTGGTCAACGCACGCGCTGACGCGGCCGGAGACGTGGCGCGCCATGATTGGTTGGTACCCCTTCGGGTTGAGAACACGCGGTAGCCGTCCGATCTAAAGAGGATTGTATGGTATAGGGCGATCGAGGCGAGCCTCACCAG
Organism: Avena atlantica; assembly: GCA_910589765.1. Classification (NCBI taxonomy): domain Eukaryota; kingdom Viridiplantae; phylum Streptophyta; class Magnoliopsida; order Poales; family Poaceae; genus Avena; species Avena atlantica. Next base: position 177,777,039 of record OU342738.1, on the reverse strand, counting down.
CGATGTTGACGAGGGCGACGACGGTGACTCGCTGGCGGCGACCGGCGGTGCTCCGACGGTCCCTGGCAGCGGCGAGGTGGTCGACGGGGTTCAGCAGCGTGCAGCGGTTCTGGGGGCGGCATCGGCATGATTCCTTGCTCCCCCGAACAGCGGCAGTCGATGGCTGGAGCGACGCGGAGTGCGGCGGACTCCGGCAATGTTTCCGCGGCTCCTGGTGCTCCTGCGGGAGGGGAAGGGGCCAGGGCGAGTCGGGCGAGCGAGAGGGAGTTGCCAGAGGGTTAAAGTAGGCGAGCGGGTGGCCAACGCGGTGAATAGAGCTCTTACCGAAGCTAATGGCGGCGACGGTGAACTCCAGCGAGGAATTCTCGTTGTTCTGTGGCGCGATTGCTAGGGCTTTGAGGGGGTTTCCGTCGATGAGGTCGGGGGTTTACGGGTATGTATGATTGGGCAAGGGGAACGCGAAAATCACGGGGAAAATCTCAAAGAAAACGCAACAAAGGGCGGAGTTCGTATAGAGCACGAACCGACGGCGCGAGGTGGCTGACAGGTGGGACCCGCCTGTCGGAAGAAAAGAAAAAAAATCAAAAAACAAAAGAAAAGGAGAAAAGGGAGAAGGGGGCGCGTGGAATGGGCCGATCTGGGCCGCTTGCGCGCTGCGCGCGTGCGTGGCTACAGCTGCACCACCGGGGTGGGCCGACTGGGCAGAGGCTGGCTAGCGCGCGTTGTCTTGCCTTTTTTATTATTTTTCCTTGCTGTTAACTGAACTTGAAACTGTCTATTTATCTGAATTTCTAAATCTAAAAATTGACTAAAACTAAAAAGGCCATAACTTTTGCCCTGTAGCTCCGAATTTAGTGAAACAAATTTCTACAACTTTGTGTTGGAACCCTCTGTGCATATGTGCACCTGGATTGAGTATATAATCCCATCCTAGCATAATGCAAGATAAAACCATGCTAATCATGTGTATGTGACAACAAGCAACTTTGTGGTTTTTGCCAAAGCTTTAAAAATGAATTCCATTGCAATTATGATTATGATGCAATGGCATGTATGATATGCAGTACTAATTCTAAAAAATTATATGTGACAAGACTAACCCCCTTAAGATGAATCTCGTCCTCGAGATTCGGCGTGGCTAGCAAATAGGTGTGGGTGGTCTTCTCGGAGGTCATCCTCTCGCTCCTAAGTGGCTTCCTCTTTGGTGTGATGGCTCCGTTGCACCTTTAAAAACCTGATCGTCTTGCTACGGGTAAACCTCTCTGCTGTCTCCAATATCTTGACCGGCTTCTCCTCGTATGTCAAATCACTCTCCAGCTGAACCTCCTCTAATGGCACGATGTCTCTCAACTGTGTATCCACCATCTCCGGATGGCACTTCTTCAGCTAGGACACATGGAACATGTCATGAACAGTGGACAGAGCCTCTAGCAACTCTAACTGATAAGAAACCTCTCCCGTGTGTGCTAAGACCCGATATGGTCCTATAAATTGAGGTGCCAGCTTACCCTTGATTCCAAACCTCTTAATTCCACGCAGTGGTGAAACTCTGAGGTATGCTCGATCTCCGATCTCATACACCACTTCCTTGTGCTTGGCATCGGCGTAGCTCTTCTGTCTTGATTGTGCTACCTTTAGTCTGTCCTGAATCAAACTGACCTTCTCCTTGGCACCCTTGATCAAATCAGGCCCAAACAGCTGACGTTCACCTACACCATCCCATAGCAATGGTGTTCTGCACCTCCTACCATACAACACATCAAACAGTGACGTCTTGATGCTAGACTGGTAGCTGTTGTTGTAGGAAAACTCATCATAGGGCAAATTATCATCCCAACTAGATCCATGAGCCAGAGCGCAAGCTCTCAACATATCCTCCAAAATCTGGTTCACCCTCTCTGTTTGTCCATCTGTCTGAGGGTGGAAAGTTGTACTAAACTCCAATATAGTTCCCAACAACTCATGCAGCTGGCGCCAAAAGTGAGAGGTGAATTGGGTACCTCTATCCGACACAATGCTCTTGGGAACTCCATGCAGGCACACAATCCTGTTCATGTAGATCCTGGCTAATTTGGCCCTAGTATAAGTGGTTTTCACTGGTATAAAGTGAGCTACCTTGGTCAAATGATCAACCACTACCCAAATAGAATCATAACCAGACCTGGTCCTAGACAGTCCTGTGATAAAATCCATTCCCATTTTATCCCACTTCCAATTCGGCACCGGCAATGGCTGTAGTAACCCTATTGGCTTCTGGTGTTCAGCCTTCACTCTACTACAAACATCACATAAAGAAATATGCTCAGCGATATCCCCCTTCATATTATTCCACCAAAATCTTTCCTTCAAATCCATGTACATCTTTGTATTACCTAGATGTATAGAATATGACGAGTCATGGGCTCCCTGGAGAATCAACTTCCTTATATACGGATTGTTGGGCACACACAAACGATCCCCATACCACAAGGTTCTTTATTCATCTTCGCGAAATCCCTCCGCTTTGCCCTTGGGTATGTTTTCCTTTATTATCTTTAGCTCACTATCCTCCTTCTGAGCTTCACCAACCTTTTCCTAAAGCGTTCGCTTGATCTCCATTGCTGCCAAATATCCTTCGGATACTACCTCCAATCTAATATCCTTGAATTGCTCGCATAAATCCATTGGCAAATTTCCCACACTTAGACCATTGGCATAGACCTTGCGTCTTAGTGCATCTTCCACTACATTTTCCTTTCCTGGGTGATATTGCAGATTCATGTCATAATCCTTAATGAGTTACAACCATCTCCTTTGCCTCATGTTCAGCTCATTTTGGGTGAATATGTACTTCAAGATTTTGTGGTCCGTGAACACATCACAGTGCTTTCCCATCAAATAGTGTCTCCATACCTTGAGTGCATGCACAACTGATGCTAGCTCCAAGTCATGCGTGCGTAGTTCCTCTTGTGGTGCTTGAGTTGGCGCAAGGCATATGACACCACTCTTCCATCCTGCATCAACACACTACCCAGACCTTGTCGAGATGCATCACAGTATACTTGGAAGTCCTTCTGTAGATCAGGCAAGCACAAGATAGGCGTGGTCACTAGGCGACGCTTCAGTTCCTGGAAACTAGCTTCGCATTCCTCGGTCCATTCAAACTTCTTCTCTTTCTTCAACAGTTCAGTCATTGGCTTCGCAATCTTGGAGAAATTCTCTATGAACCTTCTATAGTATCAGCAAGTCCCAAGAAGCTCCGAATATCACCCACATTCTTGGGCACCTCCCATTCTGTAACCGACAATACCTTGATTGGATCAACCGCGACTCCTTCTCCCGACACCACATGTCCTAGAAATCCCATAGTGTTCAACCAGAATTCACATTTGCTAAATTTGGCATATAGCTTGTGCTTCCTCAGCTTTTCCATAATCACCTGCAAATGCTTCTCATGCTCCTCATCATTTCTGGAATATATCAATATGTCGTCGATGAACACCACCACAAACTTATCCAAGTACTCCATGAATACCTTGTTCATCATGGTCATAAAATATGTCGGAGCATTTGTTAGTCCAAAATACATAACCGTGTACTCATATAAACCATACCTAGTGGTGAAAGCAGTTTTTGGTATGTCTTCTTCCCGGATCTTCAGTTGAAAATATCCCCATCTTAGATCAATTTTGGAAAACACCTTTGCTCCTTCCAACTTATCCAACAGATCATTTATATTGTGTAGAGGGTATTTATTCCTGATGGTCACTTCATCAGTGAACGATATTCCACTACCAACCTCTTGCTATTGTCCTTCTTCTCCACAAATAGAACATGCACACCCCATGACGACGAGCTGGGCTGAATAAATCCCTCGTACAATTGCTCTTTCAGTTGCTTCTTCAACTCCTTTAGTTCATCCACATCCATCTTGTATGGCCTCTTGGATATTGGTCCAGTTCCCGGCATTAAGTCAATGGGAAACTCCACATCATGGTCTAGTGGTAACTCCTCTGGAAACACATCGGGGTACTCTCTCACTACCGGTACTGTGTCCATGCTAACCCCCTTAAGAGAATTTACCTCGGCACTCCTAAGACGCGCTGATGATTTAAACTTAATCCTTGTGCCCCATGGAGTTCTGAGTGAAATTGCCCTCTGTGCACAATCTACTTGGCCATCATGCGCTGACAACCAATCCATGCCTAGTATTACATCTAATCCTTGTGACTCCAAAACAACCAGGTGTGCTGGAAAACTGTGTGCTCCAATTCCCAGGGTCAGATCACGACAACCCACACTAGCTAACATTTCTCCTACCGATGTACTCACTGTAATGGTACGTTTTAGTGCCTCAGTGCGTAACTTATGCCTATCAACAAATGCCCTTGATATGAATGAATGCGATGCTCTAGTATCAAATAGAACAAGTGCGATATGAGAATCAACTGGAAGCTTACCACACGAGGTATGGCTCATCACGGGTCTCTTCCACATCCACATGGTTCACATTAGCCTTCTGGTTGGGGGCGATCTTGGGTCCTACTCCTGGAATCTTCTCCGGGCAGGTGCTTGCATAGTGGCCCAGCTTCTTGCACTTGTACCACTCCACATTGCTGAGGTCCTTCTTGCTCACATAGTTGTGTCCCCTATTCCTTCCAGAGTTGCTATTGTAGTTCTTGTGACCATTGTGGTGGTGGTCGTTTCCTCCATAGTGGTGGCTGCTGCTCCTGTGACCATCGTGGTGATGTCCATTCCCTCCGTGATGTCCGCGGTCATCACCTCCATGCCTAGAGTGTCCAAAGTGTCCATAATAAGAGGTGTGAGCACGGTGGTGTGATCCAGAAGAGTGACTGCTATGCTTCCTCTTGCGCCTTTCCACTTGCTGCTGCTTCCCTTCCAGGATTCTAGCCTTATCCATCAACTCCTGAAATGTTGGGTAATAAACCACAGCCAACTGCAGCGAGAGCTCATCACTGAAACCATCCAGAAACCTCTCTCTCCTTTTGGAGTCAGTGTACACATCCTTTGGAGCATCACTTGATAGATTATTGAATTCCTCTATGTATTCTGCCATAGTGTAGTTGGTTTGACGCAAATTGCGGAACTCCTTACTCTTAAGGCTCAGGATCCCTGAAGAGACATGGTTGGTCCTGAAACCTTCCTTGAACATGGCCCATGTAACTGTGTCTAGCGGGTGGGTAATCTGGAAAGTGTCCTACAATGAAGCAGCTGGTCCCTCCAGTAGGTGAGAAGCAAACCTCACCTTTTCAGCATCAGTGCAACCAACAGTCACCAGATCCTTGTTCACCGAACGCAGCCAGTCAAGAGCAACCATTGGTTTAGGTGCAGTGGAGAACTTTGCTGGCCTCAGCCTCAGAAACCTTGCAAGAGCACCCTGGGGCTTGTTGTTGTTGTTGTTGTTGTTGTTGTTGTTGTTGTTGTTGTTGTTGTTGTTGTTGTTGTTGCTGTTGTTGTTGTTGCTGTTGCTGTTGCTGTTGCTGTTGCTGTTGCTGTTGCTGTTGGTGTTGCTGTTGGTGTTGCTGTTGGTGTTGTTGTTGTTGTTGTTGTTGTTGTTGTTGTTGTTGTTGTTGTTGTTGTTGTTGTTGTTGTTGTTGTTGTTGTTGTTGTTGTTGTTGTTGTTGTTGTTGTTGTTGTTGTTGTTGTTGTTGTTGTTGTTGTTGTTGTTGTTGTTGTTGTTGTTGCTGTTGCTGTTGCTGTTGCTGTTGCTGTTGCTGTTGCTGTTGTTGTTGTTGTTGTTGTTCTAGGCAGGCATGAATTAAGTCATCACCTGTGCTAGCTGTGCCTGGGCTGCTACCAGATGATCCATCTCAGTGGGTTGACAGCGAGGCGGCATCTGCGGTTCAACACATTTAAGTTTAGAAAGAGCATCTACGAAAATAAAATTCTACCTATACATTATGATCATACAACAACAATACAATCACGAGAAACCACACACAAGCATCACATCAGAAATCATGCAAACAAGCACTATTCCAGGGGTTTATCCTAGTAGTATACATCTACAAAATAGTTTATTTGCAACAGCTACAAACATAAATAGGCCATAAAAAGCATAAAACAGAAAATCTGCCAGAATAGTACAACACTATTCACGATTTTTTTCCTGACTTAAACTCATAATAAAATTTAGTTGATTTTTGTGTATATATTACATGCAATTTAGCACCAGACCCTATTTTTTCAGATTTTTCCCAGTTAACAATAAAATATGAAAAATCATACAGTACAGTAGTCACAATAGAAAAACTGCAGCAGGAATATCACGAATTTTAACCAAAACCTTGCCATAACCGAATTATAAATTCATACAAAAAATCCTGGAACTTTAGGAGTACACAATAGAGCATCCTAAACACTTTAAACTAATAGCAACGAAGTTTTACATTGATCGATGGCTCAATACTAACGAAATATCCCAACAAAGACTAATTGGTGGCCATATCTAAGTATTTCATGAAGAGGTTGCAGTAGGTCCCTAAATCCACGCGTTGGCGCTTCAGTCCACGAGCTATTTGTAACATCCCAAAAATACTAAACTTGGATCATCAAACTCTAATCATCCAAATTAGGGTTAACAAAAACTTTTCTAAATAAAATTATGGAAGCATGCATGTGAGTATGCATTTCATTTTGAATTCTTTTGGACCACCTTGTTTGTGTGTTTCCTTGCTTGTCAAATGTTTCTTAGGTGAAATAAAAATCATCTAAACATTTCTCAAACTTTTCCCAAAGACAAATAAATCAAAACAAAGCTAAATGAGTGAATGGTCATTTTGACCAATTTAACTCCCATGCCTAATTTGGTTGTCTCAAACTTTCAAAACCTAACAGAAACTTTTCTGGATCTTTGCACTCCTTGATTGTACTCATAACAAAGTATCAAGGCCCACCTTGTGATTATCCAAAAACTTTCAAATGCATAGTTTAAATGACAATTCAAAATTGAATCTTTATTATATGGGAAGATCCCACTTTTCCAAAAACCACTCAAACAAGCTCAACTTTCAAAACCTAAGCATCTGCAGACTCGCCAGCATCAACCTAGCACACACACCAAAAATCTTTTCAAAATTCAAAACTTGAATTCATGCGGCCATTTCATCAAACACATGGCAGACACAAATCAAACAAAATCAAAACACTATAGTGTGCAGTGTTTTGAGCCTAACTGGTTCCCTATCTAGCTCACAACCAGCTCAGTAGATCATCTAGCAAGATTAACCAAGCACTAGCACCACTGTGAGCTTGCCAAAACGATCAATGGTGAACAACCGAAGCCACCCTTGCCACCCACATGTCGACATCAAGATAGGGAGGAAACTAGCCGTGCCAACCTTGTCTGGGAGATCACCCATGCTTCACCGCCCCCTCTCGACCAGCCCTGCCTCAAAGACGTCGAACACAGCACCCAGGAACGCCGCGCCCGTGCCTCTGCCAACCGCGCCGAGCATGCGCCAGAGCGCCACGCTCGACCGAAGCCCACAGACTGCGCGCCGCCCTCGCCGCGTGCATACACGATCGCCACCATCCCAGGAACACGCCAGACATGCCCATTGCATCGCCCGTGCCCCGTAGCCACCGCTCGCCGTCGAAGACGCCGCCTCTTCCGCGTAGAGCGTCGCGTTTTCCAGACCAAACCGCACCGCCCCTACATGCGCATTAAAGACATAGAGCATCACCAGGAGACCACCAAGCGATCGCCACCGCCGGCCATGCCTCTAGCAGCCCGTAGCCATGTCGCCACAGTCGCCCGCCCATGCCGTTCGGTCTCACCATCGCGACTATAAATAGAGGCCTCCCCCGCTCGAATTGTTCACACCATTCCACTCCTCTCTCACCCAGAACCATCCCACCTCAGTCCCGGAGCAAGGTGAGCAGCGCATCGCTGGAATTGCGCCGGAGCAGGCCGCCTCTCGAGAAGAAGGGCGCCGTCGATTTCGTCCACCCTAGGAGCTGCCGCGACCACCCCTGAGTTTGCCGTTGTCGACTTTGTCGTTCGCCCGCCTCGCCGACCCTTGCCCGAACCCCGGTAAGCCCCCAGCAACCCCCACTGGTCGTGCTAGGTTTCTGTCTCGCCGACGTTGCTCAACGTCAACGATGACTCTCAGCCGTTGGATTAGAACCGGATCGAACATCCCATATTGCTCCGTACCGCTTCGTGTTTAAAGAGCCACCGACTAGTGGAACCCCCTGTCAGCTGAGCCCTGCGCCGCGGAGTGTCACTGGGCCGGCCCGTTAACCTTTCCCACGCAGCCCAGTTATTTGAATTTAAGCTTTTCCATTTTATTTCAAACACACTTCTGTACCCAATTTCAAAAATCAACCCAGGTCGATTCAGTGAACCAAATTTAATGAAACCAATTTTGTTAGAAAGGTCTGGGAATGCTGAATCCAAGCCCATTGGATTCAAGTCATTTGGATCTGTAGATCATCCATGGTAAAAATAACAAAGCAGAAGCTTTTCTGCATTCAAACATTTTTCAACTTAAAACCATAATATCTTTTGAGTTGATTCTAACTCTCAAAAATCACATTTAACCATACCTTTCAGAATATATAAAAATATATAGGTTTACTTACAGAAAGAATGTTCAAGTAATAAAAGAATGCCCCATAGGCATTTCTAGCCACTTTAATTAATTAAAATAAAAGGGTAAAACCTTATTAAATTGTGACACCACTTTAAATCACATTCCCATGGACTAAAATATGTGGTGATGACATGTGTCAAGATGATCCCATGTTTTGGTTTGGAGAATATTAAATCTTAAGTAGTTTTTCAATGAGTAGAAATTACTTTTCTACAAATAAAAGGAATTAAACCAAACCTTAATCTTGTAATGTTAGTGATGATGTTAGATCATCTATAGGACCCTTTTGTGTGATGATTGCAAGTAGTTAAGTATTGTTTGGTGATTGTGTACCTCGTATTTATTTATAGACGCTAGTACCGACCAAGGATACGAGGAGGAAGGAGGATACTACGAAGAAGAAGCCGAGGAGAACTTCAACCACTGCTCTGCACAAGGCAAGCTAACACTTACAATTTAGCAAGCTTATACTGATACTGTGCAAGCCTAAAACTACTAGTTGAATGTGCAAGCTAACACTTGCAAGACCACTTTACCTATGCAAGCCAATACTTGCTTGTCACCATGCCAACTATATGCCTTAAGCATAGATGATCCTATCCACTTGGTAAACCAAGCCTAGTTTTACTTACAAGCTTTTGTACTTTATTTATTTATCAAAGGTAGTACTTAGAGCTTCCTTAAGTAAATTGCATATTTAGAAAGATAATTGAAGGTTACACAAGGAGCATAAAACTTGGCCTAAGCTAGATAATATTGATGTCATCCTAAGGCATAAGATTAAACTTAGTTAAACTCCACTAGTGTACCACCCCTCATTAGTGCTTACCCCCACTTGTAGATGCTAGTGCTAAGAATAAAAATCGATCAACTTTAGATGGGAATACTTGGTGGAAAAATGGTTATGAAAACCTTGGAATGATGGATCATTCTATTGAAATGTTTTGGACATGTGTTTCAGAACACTTGATGATTTTGGTGATGAAAATGATGAGGTATGAGCCTTAGCCCTTTATAAAACTGATGGTTGTCTGGATGCGATACCATTCCAATTTTATCGTACAACCACAATACCCGAAGATTGGGTAGGGCTTGACTGGAAACCTATATACCATAGTATTAGTTCCCTCACGGCCAAGGTCTGAGCTGAGGCTACCTTGTGAAGATTATCCACGTGTGCAGTACCCAAGATGACAGTTGGTCATGGTTGGGAGGCCAAACTCACAGGAGAGGTGCTTATACTTGGGCGTGTAATTGAAAGGTTAGGATTGATTATCCGCATACTGAGTATGGTGAATTCAGGATTTGTTCCTGATGGATGTATCGAATGTCGTGGTGAAAGTGTACAATCTCTGCAGAGTGTCAAACTATTCGAATAGCCGCATCTGCAATTATGGATAGTTGGAGCGGCCATACTGTTCCCCCGTCAGATGTTTTCAAAAGACTTGTGAAATAAACTGAGACTTTGACTTGACCACAACAGGGTTGTGGCATGAGATACACGTTCCCACTTAGGTGTTATAAACTTCAATTAGCTCTCTTACTTCTGAACTTAGTAGAGATAAATATGGATTTTTGCAAAACAACCCTAGAGCTTAGTGTCCTATTACAAAAACCCCCTTTCACTTGTTAGTATTAGTTTGCGAGTACTTAAAGAGTACTCGTGGCTTTGTCCCTGGCTATTCCCATGGCCAGACTATGAAGAGGAGTACCTGGAGGATGGACCCCAGGAAGGTTACGACAACTAGGATCATCTCCCATCGTCAGCATTGCCTGTGAACCCCGAAGGTGGAGCTTCGCCTACGCTACCGTTATTATTACGTATTGTGCTGCTTTAAGTTGTATTAAGAACTGGATCATGAGATCCCTATTTGTGTAAGAACTTATGTACAGTTTGTAATGGATGATGTACTGTGGTATCCAATTCTGTTATGTCTCACAAAAATGGTAATCCTGGGATTGCGATGTATGGCATAACATGCAGTTGGGATTAAATATCTGGGTGTTGACACTATCCATGGCGGTGGTGTGTACATCTGACCTGAATCCTCTCTTGAATTCTCGAAGTCCACCTCCTTGGGGACTTCTTCTTCTTCTTCCTCATCTTCTGCTGCAACGGCGACTGCTTCATCTCCTCGACCATCGTTGCCTCCATCATCATCATCATCATCATCATCATCATCATCATCATCATCTTCATCGTCATTGTTCCCTCCATCACCATCATTGTGATTTCCATCATCTCCATCTCCATCATCTTTGTTGTTTTTATCATTAGGCTATGGATTTCTTCATCGATGAGGATGATTTTGCCTTCATCGATGATGATAAGGATGATGAAGCCACAGATTCCGAGGAGTAGTAGCACTTGAGCACTAGCGTAGTGAGTAGTATTCGGTCCCACTGTATCGTAGTTTTCAGAATGGTTCTTACAATCATCTGTTTTTCTTGTTGTGGTGTGTGTTGTATCGGGTGGTATGAATGAATGAAAAAGCAAGTTGCTAGAAAAATCTGAGTCAAACTTTAAAAACTTTTCAAAGACCCAAAACCTTAGAAATTTCCCTCTTTTCTCACGATCTATCTCAATCTTCAGATGCCACGTGGAGGAAGTGGTTCATCCCCGGACCTGATGTTGCAGATTCTGCAAATGTTGACTTCGGACCGCGAAGCTGAAAGAGCGGAACGTCAAGACAACTTAGCCACCCTGCAGCAGATATCCCAGCTAGCCCACAACAACCAAGGCCACGAAAATCAGTACAACCATGGATCTAAACTCAAGAATTTCCAGAAGACCAACCCACCTGTTTTCACTAAGTCGGAAGAACCCCTAGATGCCGATGATTGGTTGCAAACCATGGAAAATAAACCTAGAAGTCGCCAGAGTGGAAGCCAACAAGAAAGTTCTGTTCGCCACCCACTATCTAGCCGGAGATGCCAGGACATGGTGGAACAGTGTTCGCGCAATGACCGGAGGCCAGATGATGACCTGGGAGGAATTCAAGTTCAAGTTTAGCAGAACCCATGTGCCACCGGGTTTAATCAAGAGGATGAGAGACGAGTTCAGAGAACTGAAGCAAGGACGGATGACTGTAGTGGAATACCGTGACAAATTCTTGTCATTAGCTAGGTATGCCCCGGATGAGATCGACACCGAAGCCAAGAAGAAAGAAAGATTCCTGAATGGTCTGCACGATGAGATGAAGATGGTATTAGTCAATATCCCCTTTGCGGATATTGAAGCCCTTGTCGACTCTGCTATCCAGATGGAAGGAAAGATCAACCAAGCCAATGAGAACCGCAAGCGTCGTATGATGCATCAGCCAGGAACCCATCAGAACCCAAAGTATCGCCCTAACCCATCTCCAGGATTTGTCCCAAGAACCAACAGACCCCCGATGAACCGTCCGACCTATCCCAACCGTGGAAACCCTAGACCCGGAGGAAATCACAACAACCCCAGCAACTCTAGCAATTTCAACCGTGCCCCACCCAAGTTCAACAACAACAATGCTACCGCCAACACCAACACTGCCCCGAGGACTAGAATCAATGTTGTGCCTGTAGCAGCAAAGGACAAGTCACAAGTGACTTGTTATGACTGTGGAAATAAAGGCCACTATTCCAACGAGTGCCCCAACAAGAAGAATGTCGCAGCACCCAATGCCAATGCCCCAGCTCAGCAGCAGCGTCGTGTTCAGCCAGGAAGGAGATTTTCCCCAGGGAATTCACTCAACCGCAATGGTCGTCTTTTTCTCATGCATGCCGAAGAAGCTCAGGAAGCGCCAGACGTCGTGCTGGGTATGTTTTCTGTTAATTCAGTACTTGCACGAGTGTTGTTTGATTCTGGTGCATCGCACTCATTTGTCATCGAATAATTTGCATGCACTAGTAAAATTCAACCAACAAAACCGAAGCATGTTATGATCGTTCAAATTCCCGGATCAACCACCAAGGCTAGGCAAATTTGCAAAGCCGTCCCTATCCGAATCCATGGCATAGATTTTTATGCTAATCTGATAGTACTCGGAACTAAAGGTTTGGCAGTAGTACTAGGAATGGATTGGATGTCCAAACATAAAGGATTAATTGACTGTGCCAAGAAATCCATAACCATGACCAGTACAGCCGGAATATCAGTCGAGCATATATCTGAAACCTTACCTCGTCAATTCAAGTGTAACAAGAGTATAGCCCAACCCACCATTGACCAAGTCCGGATAGTCTGTGAATACCCCGATGTATTTCCAGATGTTTTGCCCGGTATGCCCCCAGATCGGGATATCGAGTTTATCATTGAACTAATCCCCGGAACCGGACCCATAGCCCAGAGACCCTATAGTATGAACCCGTCAGAGCTAGCAGAACTGAAGAAGCAACTGGATGCCATGCTGGAAATAGGATTGATTCAACCAAGTGCGTCACCATGGAGATCACCTGTCTTGTTTGTGGACAATAAGGATGGAGGTAACCGTTTGTGTACGGATTATAGGAAGTTGAATGACGTCACCATCAAGAACAAGTACCCCTTGCCCAAGATAGAAGATTTGTTTGATCAGTTGACCGGTGCCAAAGTGTTTTCTAAGATTGATCTTAGGAATGGCTATCATCAACTCAAAATTCGGGCAGAGGATATTCCCAAGACTGCCTTTACCACCAGATATGGATTATACGAGTATACCGTTATGTCCTTTGGATTAACCAATGACCCCACTTATTTCATGAACCTCATGAATAAGATTTTTATGGACTTCCTGGATAAGTTTTTCGTTGTTTTCATCGATGAAATTCTAATTTATTCCAAATCATAAGAAGAACATGAGCTACACCTAAGGACCATTCTTGGAACCCTTAGAGAGCATCAGCTGTATGCAAAGTTTAGCAAATGTGAATTCTGGTTACAGGAGGTAGGATTCCTCGGTCACATTGTATCAGCCGGAGGAATTGCCGTTAACCCTGCCAAAGTGAAAGATGTAGAAGATTGGCAAGCCCCAACCACTCAAACCCAAGTTCGTGCATTTCTCAGATTGGCGGGATATTACCGCAAATTCGTAGAAGGATTCTCGAGTATCGCCAGACCCATGACCCAATTGCTGAAGAAAGACAAGAAGTTTGAATGGACCGACAAATGAGAAGCAAGTTTTCAAGAACTCAAGAGGAGATTGATTTCAGCCCCAATCTTGATCATGCCAGATATCACGAAGCCCTTCGATGTGTATTGTGATGCATCCAAGATCGGTCTCGGATGTGTGCTAATGCTAGAAGGCAAAGTTATATCTTATCTATCTCGACAACTAAAGAACATGAGCAAAATTACCCAACCCATGACCTCAAACTCGCAGCCGTAGTTCTAGCCCTGAAGACATGGAGGCATTACCTGATGGGAAACCATTGTGAGATCTATACGGATCACAAGAGTCTGAAATATATATTCACTCAGAAGGAGCTGAATATGAGACAGAGAAGATGGATTGAGCTAATCAAGGATTACGATCTGGACATTCACTATCACCCTGGTAAAGCCAACGTGGTAGAAGATGCCCTTAACAGATTGCCGTGCCGCTTGAACTCCATGATTTTGAAGGAGCAACCAAGTCTGCACATAGAGATGGAAGATTTTCGAATAGAGTTAGTGAGTGAAGGATTTTTGGCTAGCATAGAACTCCATCCCACTTTGATCAGTCAGATTAAAGAGGCGCAGAAAGGAAATGCTAGCATTGACGGAATCAAGCGTCGTATCGGTACATGCAAAGTACCTAGATTCACCGAAGACGAAGAAGGAGTTCTGTGGTACAAAGGACGCCTTTGTGTACCAAAAGATTCTGAGTTGAAAGAAGTTATTCTGAAGGAGGCTCATGATACTCTTTATTCTATCCATCCTGGAGGAACTAAGATGTATCAAGATTTAAAAGAGCAATTTTGGTGGCATAAGATGAAGAGAGAAATCGGAAGCTATATCGCCAAGTGTGATATTTGTCAGCGAGTCAAGGCAGGACATCAAAGACCCGCTGGATTGTTGCAACCCTTGCAGATTCTGGAATGGAAATGGGATTCCGTTGGAATGGACTTTATCACTGGATTGCCTACTTCTAGTAGGGGAAATGACTCTATCTGGGTCATAGTGGACAGATTGTCCAAAGTCGCCCATTTCCTGCCCGTTAAAACCACATATCAGAGTTCGAAGCTAGCGGAGTTGTACATCGCTAGAATAGTTAGTTTGCATGGAGTCCCCAAGAACATCGTATCAGATCGAGGAACTCAGTTTACCTCGAGATTCTGGAAGAAAGTCCAAGAAGGTTTAGGAACCCTCCTAGATTTCAGCACCGCGTATCACCCTCAGACCGATGGACAAACGGAGTGAGTAAACCAAATACTCGAAGATATGCTGAGAGCATGTGTGTTAGAATATGGATCCAAGTGGGAAGACTGTCTGCCGTTTGCAGAATTTTCCTACAATAACAGTTATCAAGCCAGTTTGCAAATGACCCCATTTGAATTCATGTACGGAAGGAAGTGTCGCACCCCTTTGAACTGGTCGGAAGTAGGAGAGAGTCAGATTTTTGGACCCAATATACTACGAGAAGCAGAAGAGAAGGTTCACAAGATTCGTGAGCACCTCAAGACCTCCCAGTCCAGACAGAAGAGTTACACCGACAAGAGACGTAGAGACCTCTCCTTCAACATAGGAGATTTTGTTTATCTGAAAGTGTCGCCATTGAAGGGAATGCAACGTTTCCAACTCAAAGGAAAGTTAGCCCCCAGATATATCAGACCTTTCAAGATTCTGAACCGTCGAGGAGAAGTGTCGTATCAATTGGAACTACCCGAAGAGATGTCATCTATGCACAATGTGTTCCATATCTCGTTACTTCACAAGTGTCTCGAAGTCCTCGAGAAGACCGAAGTGTTCAAAAATATCGACCACCGGACCATAGAGATCAACGATGACCTGACCTATCCCGAAGTACCCATTTTTATTTTGTAAGAAGCTTTCAGGACTACCCAAACCCGAAGCATCAAGTTTCTCAAGATTTAGTGGAGCAACCACACAGAAGAGGAAGCTACCTGGGAGCGCGAATATCACATCAGGACAGAGTTTCCCGATCTCTTCAAATCCTAGGTAATCTTTTTCGTCCTTTTTAAAATCTCGGGACAAGGTTTTGTTTAAGGGGGGAAGGTTTGTAACATCCCAAAAATACTAAACTTGGATCATCAAACTCTAATCATCAAAATTAGGGTTAACAAAAACTTTTCTAAATAAAATTACGGAAGCATGCATGTGAGTATGCATTTCATTTTGAATTCTTTTGGACCACCTTGTTTGTGTGTTTGCTTGCTTGTCAAATGTTTCTTAGGTGAAATAAAAATCATCTAAACATTTCCCAAACTTTTCCCAAAGACAAATAAATCAAAACAAAGCTAAATGAGTGAATGGTCATTTTGACCAATTTAACTCCCATGCCTACTTTAGCTGTCTCAAACTTTCAAAACCTAAAAGAAACTTTTCTGGATCTTTGCACCCCTTGATTGTACTCATAACAAAGTATCAAGTCCCACCTTGTGATCATCCAAAAACTTTCAAATGCATAGTTTAAATGACAATTCAAAATTGAATCTTTATCATATGGGAAGATCCCACTTTTTCAAAAACCACTCAAACAAGCTCAACTTTCAAAACCCAAGCATCTGCAGACTCACTAGCATCAACCTAGCACACACACCAAAAATCTTTTCAAAATTCAAAACTTGAATTCATGTGCACTTGGCAGACACAAATCAAACAAAATCAAAACACTATAGTGTGTAGTGTTTTGAGCCTAACTGGTTACCTATCTAGCTCACAACCAGCTCAGTAGATCATCTAGCAAGATTAACCAAGCACTAGCACCACTGTGAGCTTGCCAAAACCATCAATGGTGAACAGCCGAAGCCACCTTTGCCACCCACATGTCGACAGCAAGCTAGGGAGGAAACTAGCCGTGCAAACCTTGTCTGGGAGATCACCCATGCTTCACCGCCCTCTCTCGACCAGCCCTGCCTCGAAGACGTCGAACACAGCACCCAGGAATGCCGCGCCCGTGCCTCTGCCAACCGTGCCGAGCATGCGCCAGAGCGCCACGCTCGACCGAAGCCCATAGACCGCGCGCCGCCCTCGCCGCGTGCATACACGATCGCCACCATCCTAGGAACACGCCAGACATGCCCATTGCACCGCCCGTGCCCCGTAGCCACCACTCGCCGTCGAAGACGCCTCCTCTGCCACACAGAGCGTCGCGTGTTCCATACCAAACCGCACCGCCCCTACACGCGCATTAAAGCCATAGAACATCGCCAGGAGACCACCAAGCGATCGCCACCGCCGGCCATGCCTCTAGCAGCCCGTAGCCATGTCGCCACCGTTGCCCGCCCATGCCGTTCGGTCTCACCGTCGCGACTATAAATAGAGGCCTCCCCCACTCGAATTCTTCACACCATTCCACTCCTCTCTCACCCAGAACCATCCCACCTCAGTCCCGGAGCAAGGGGAGCAGCGCATCGCCGGAATTGCGCCGGAGCAGGCCGCCTCTGGAGAAGAAGGGCGCTGTCGATTTTGTCCACCCCAGGAGCTGCCGCGACCACCCCTGAGTTTGCCGTCGTCGACTTCGTCGTTCGCCCGCCTCGCCGACCCTCGCCCTAACCCCGGTGAACCCCCAACAACCCCCACTGGCCGCGCTAGGTTTCTGTCTCACCGGCGTTGCTCAACGTCGACGATGACTCTCAGCCGTTGGATTAGAACCAGATCGAACGTCCCATATTGCCCCGTATCGCTTCGCGTTTAAAGAGCCACTGAATGGTGGAACCCCCCTGTTAGCTGAGCCCTATGCCACGGAGTGTCATTGGGCCGGCCCGTTAACCTTTCCCGCGCAGCCCAGTTATTTGAATTTAACCTTTTCCATTTTATTTCAAACACACTTCTGTACCCAATTTCAAAAATCAACCCAGGTCGATTAAGTGAACCAAATTTAATGAAACCAATTTTGTTAGAAAGGTCTGGGAATGCTGAATCCAAGCCTGTTGGATTCAAGTCATTTGGATCTGTAGATCATCCATGGTAAAAATAACAAGGCAAAAGCTTTTCTGCATTCAAACATGTTTCAAATTAAAACCATAATAGCTTTTGAGTTGATTCCAACTCTCAAAAATCACATTTAACCATACATTTCAGAATATATAAAAATATATAGGTTTACTTACAGAAAGAATGTTCAAGTAATAAAAGAATGCCCCATAGGAATTTCTAGCCACTTTAATTAATTAAAATAAAAGGGTAAAACCTTATTAAATTGTGACACCACTTTAAATCACATTCCCATGGACTAAAATATGTGGTGATGACATGTGTCAAGATGATCCCATGTTTTGGTTTGGAGAATATTAAATCTTAAGTAGTTTTTCAATGACTAGAAATTACTTTTCTACAAATAAAAGGAATTAAACCAAACCTTAATCTTGTAATGTTAGTGATGATGTTAGATCATCTATAGGACCCTTTTGTGTGATGATTGCAAGTAGTTAAGTACTGTTTGGTGATTGTGTACCTCGTATTTATTTATAGACGTTAATACCGACCAAGGATACGAGGAGGAAGGAGGATACTACGAAGAAGAAGCCGAGGAGAACTTCAACCACTGCTCTGCACAAGGCAAGCTAACACTTGCAATTTAGCAAGCTTATACTGATACTGTGCAAGCCTAATACTACTAGTTGAATGTGCAAGATAACACTTGCAAGACCACTTTA
The DNA here is from genome assembly GCA_910589765.1 of Avena atlantica. NCBI lineage: Eukaryota > Viridiplantae > Streptophyta > Magnoliopsida > Poales > Poaceae > Avena > Avena atlantica. Next base: position 177,758,665 of record OU342738.1, on the reverse strand, counting down.
CCTATGCAAGACAATACTTGCTTGTCACCATGCCAACTATATGCCTTAAGCATAGATGATCCTATCCACTTGGTAAACCAAGCCTAGTTTTACTTACAAGCTTTATTACTTTATTTCTTTATCAAAGCTAGTACTTAGAGCTTCCTTAAGTAAATTGCAGATTTAGAAAGATAATTGAAGGTTGCATAAAGAGCATAAAACTTGGCCTAAGCTAGATAATCTTGATGTCATCCTAAGGCATAAGATTAAACTTAGTTAAACTCCACTAGTGTACCACCCCTCATTAGTGCTTACCCCCACTTGTAGATGCTAGTGCTAAGCATAAAACTTTATCAACTTTAGATGGGAATACTTGGTGGAAAAATGGTTATGAAAACCTTGGAATGATGGATTCTATTGAAATGTTTTGGACATGTGTTTCCGAACACTTGATGATTTTGGTGATGAAAATGATGAGGCATGATCCTTAGCCCTTTATAAAACTGATGGTTTTCTGGATGCGATACCATTCCAATTTTATCGTACAACCACAATACCCGAAGATTGGGTAGGGCTTGACTGGAAACTTATATACCTTAGTATTAGTTCCCTCATGGCCAAGGTCTGAGCTGAGGCTACCTTGTGAAGATTGTCGACCTGTGCAGTACCCAAGATGACAGTTGGTCATGGTTGGGAGGCCAAACTCACAGGAGAGGTTCTTATACTAGGGCGTGTAATTGAAAGGTTAGGATTGATTATCCGCACACTCAGTATGGTGAATTCAGGATTTGTTCCTGACGGATGTATCGAATGTTGTGGTGAAAGTGTACAATCTCTGCAGAGTGTCAAACTATTCGAATAGCCGCGTCCGCGGTTATGGATAGTTGGAGTGGCCATACTGTTCCCCCGTCAGATGTTTTCAAAAGACTTGTGAAATAAACTGAGACTTTGACTTGACCACAACAGGGTTGTGGCATGAGATACACGTTCCCACTTAGGTGTTATAAACTTCAATTAGCTCTCTTACTTCTGAACTTAGTAGAGATAAATATGGATTTTTGCAAAACAAGCCTAGAGCTTAGTGTCCTATTACAAAAACCCCCTTTCACTTGTTAGTATTAGTTTGCGAGTACTTAAAGAGTACTCGTGGCTTTGTCCCTGGCTATTCCCATGGCCAGACTATGAAGAGGAGTACCTGGAGGATGGACCCCAGGAAGGTTACGACAACTAGGATCATCTCCCATCGTCAGCATTGCCTGTGAACCCCGAAGGTGGAGCTTCGCCTACGCTACCGTTATTATTACGTATTGTGCTGCTTTAAGTTGTATTAAGAACTGGATCATGAGATCCCTATTTGTGTAAGAACTTATGTACAGTTTGTAATGGATGATGTACTGTGGTATCCAATTCTGTTATGTCTCACAAAAATGGTAATCCTGGGATTGCGATGTATGGCATAACATGCATCTGGGATTAAATATCTGGGTGTTGACACTATCCATGGCGGTGGTGTGTACATCTGACCTGAATCCTCTCTTGAATTCTCGAAGTCCACCTCCTTGGGGACTTCTTCTTCTTCTTCCTCATCTTCTGCTGCAACGGCGACTGCTTCATCTCCTCGACCATCGTTGCCTCCATCATCATCATCATCATCATCATCATCATCATCATCATCTTCATCGTCATTGTTCCCTCCATCACCATCATTTTCATTGCCATCATCTCCATCTCCATCATCTCTATTGTTTTTATCATTAGGTGGGGGTTCAATTGTACTTGAAGAGAAGCAATTTGGGCTGCCATATCAACGATTGTCTGATCCCTCTCCTAGACGGTTCCATTCAGCTGTGCTATAGTCTGATCCCTGCCAATAAGCGCCTGCTCCAAGACATTCACAGCAATATGCAAAGTATCAATTTCCTGTCCATGAATCACTAGACCATGGCTGGCATGATCAGTTATCCCCTTCAGCTGCATCACCTTACTGTCTAGCTCCCCATTACCAATCTCCATGTCCTCTATGTGTTTCTAACTGGACGACATGTTGTTCCTGTTACCTGGGGTAACCACAATGTTCCCATTCTCATCACGTCTTCCATACTCACGGTAAGGAGAGTTTTGTGGCAGCTAGTGTTGGTGAAGGTAGCATTGGCGTGAAAACGCCTCATGCATAGCCAAGTTTACTCCAAGCTCCCAGGTGACATACCGCTTGGTGTAGACCAGATGCCCAGGGTTTGGCATGGTGGGATCTCTGAAGATAATGGTGGTGATCTCCCAAATGGCATCTTCGTACACATATGTATGTAATCTCCTCCCTTTGAACATGGGCAACGGCACACCCAATGACTACGAGAGCTCTCCCAATTGTCTCGCGAAGGGCCTTGGTGAGTCGATCCCAGCATACTCAGTCCTGATGACACCTCCCATCTATAATTTAAAAGAGAAAAATGTGAGAATAGCAAATGATAAGAGTTTACGAGAATGAAGGGCATAAGGATGAAAGACAGAGTTAATATAAACTTCATAAATTCAATGGCTTCATATTCCAAACCTAGGTCATGATCCTACAGTCGACACACAGGCTCTAATACCATCTGTAGCACTACATCACTAAAAAGACTGTAACGTCTATGCAACATGCCAATTCCTGGATCAATTCATTGTCTTACATAGAACTTAGATGAATAACAAAGTAAAATATCCGTGTATCATAAATAAAGAAAGACCTAGAGTATTCATTTATTACAATAATGCTTAGCTCGAAGGCCAGCTCAAACTTATTCAAGTACCAAACATAAGTAAATAATTCCTTCGATCTTCAAATTGCCCATAAGCGAACAAGTGTAGAGTGAAGTACCGCGACCTAGCTGATCACTCAGAGTCGGAATATCCTGCAACATAAAACGTATCAACCCCTAAGAGTCAATACATGGAATGTATGTCAAGTAGCGCTAAGTAGGGAGACAATACGCCTAGCAACTACATGCTTATTTGGTTGGTGGAGTCGTGGCTAGCTTGCATTTTTTAAAACTCTTTGTCCTACTTTATTAAACCAATTTTATTCACAACAACCCATTATGTTCAGCCATCAAGTTTTAGTAATCAAGAAATAAGGATGAGCGAGAAAATGTCATAATATCAATATCAAGAACCTCATTTGTCCGTAACCGGGGACACGGCTAAGCACTTAGTTTTACACCCTCCAGAGGTTGTACACTTTACCCATGTGACTTGGTCAGCCCAGATCATACCATCACACTCATATTGTGTGATGATAGGGAGAAGCCCAAGAAGAGACCATTCAGAAAGTAGATCCCCGAACCCCGCTGCGCACCGGTCCCAACCAACCATTCACTATATCTCTGGCTACGCTGGGTTCGGGTCACCACGACCTACAGAGTCCAACTAGCCACCCATTCTTACTGGCACATGGTTGCACATGTAAGCTACTTCAATAAATATAACTAATCCTTCTCAGTGCCCTGGGAGGCATTTCCCACCGTTATTCACACTCCGATGACTAATCCAACCACTTCGCCCAGATAGTTCATTGACATTATGTTGTTTTAGTAAAACAAAACATTTACTTCACCAAAGCATGATCCCTTCCTCGTATCTACATCATAACTAAGCACATCTATCATACGGAAGCTCAACTATAAGGGATTTCCCTACCACAATACATAGGATATAGCATATCATAGTAATACCTACACATGTAGCTACAAAAATACACTACACATGCACAAGATAAAATAGTAGGAAAAATTCATGATCAAAATAGCAACTACTTGCCTTGACGGTGGAGTCGAGAGTACAGTCCTCACAGAAGCAAGCGTTGCACTCGTCACAATTTACATGATACACAATTGCAACACATAAACAATCATACACAATCATAATAATGCACAATTCATGCATGACATGTTGAACAATGTTTCAGTAGCACATTACATCCTCTGTCCAATATACTTAGTATATGTATGCATGGAAAACTCTTTAATGCATTTAAAACAAATATGAAATTTGATCGACCAATTAATAGGGCTCTAATCAATTTATTAAGCCTCTGTTGGTGACAAGTTTGTAAAATCTAGGCAAAAATACCAGTGTGTAGGTATTCCAAATTAGAGCCAGGGCCAACAAGAATTACGCCAAAAAGACTTACAAATATTTTTAAATGATTGAAATACTACATAAAGCATTTTATTACATTAAAATTATTCCGTACAGTAAACCTGTCATTTTAATTCAGAAACATAATCTACATGTCCTTGTGATTCCAGGGACATATTATATTAAATTTTCTGGGTAGTAGTTTTTTTATGAATTTAATACTCCAAAAGGCCATTAACTCATTTAATTAATTTTTGCAAAATGTTACAATAAAATTCCGAAACAATTATGACACAATGTTCTACGTAAAATTATGAATTCAACGGTATATTATAAGAGATTTTTGGACCAGTAAATTAATTTCTATAGATTTTATAAGTTTTACTATTTTTCTGCAAAATTTACTGGTTTTAAAGAATTTTCCCAGTGGTCAACGCACGCGCTGACGTGGCGGGCGACATGCCGCGCCGTGATTGGTTGGTACTCCTTCGGGTCAAGAACATGTGGTAGCCATCCGATCTAAAGAGGATCGTATGGTCTAGGGCGATCGAGGGAAGCCTCACCGACGATGTTGACGAGGGCGGCAGCGGTGACTCGGTGGCAGCGAACGGCGGTGCTCCAGCGGTCCCTAGCAGCGGCAAAGTGGTCAATGGAGTTCAGCAACGTGCGGCGGTTCTAGGCCGGTGTCGGCGTGCTTCCTTGATTCCCTGAACAGCGGCAGTCGATGGCTGGAGCGGCGCGGCTGGCGGCGGACTCCAGCAACGTTTCCGCGGATCCTGGTGCTCCCGCAGGAGGGGAAGGGGTTAGGGCGAGTCGGGCGAGAAAGAGGAAGCGGTCAGAGGGTAAGGAGGCGAGGGGGTGTCCGACACGGCGAATAGAGCTCTTATCGAAGCTAATGGCGGTGGCGGTGGAGAACTCTAGCCAGGAATTCTTGTTGTTCCGCGACGCGATAGCTTGGGCTTTGAGGGGGTTTTGGTCGAGGAGGTCGGGGGAATTATGGGTAGGTAGGGTTGGTCAAGGGGAACGCGAAAATCGCGGGCAAAATCTCAGAGAAAACGTGATGATGGGCGGAGTTCTTACAGAGCACGAACTAGCGACACGAGGTTGCAGATAGGTGGGACTCACCTGTCGGAAGAAAAGCAAAATATTAGAACAGAAAAGAAAAGGAGAAGAGGTTCAAGGGGCATGCAGAATGGGCCGGTCTGGGCTGCTTGTGCGCTTTGCGTGTGCACGGCTGCGGCTGCGCCGCCCGGCTAGGACCCGGGTGGACCGGCTGGGCCGTGGCTGGCCGGCATGCGCTGGCTTGCCTTTTTTTCCTTTTGTTAACTGAACCTAAAACCGTATGTTTATCTGAATTTCTAAATTTGAAAATTGATTGAAACTAAAAAGGTCATATCTTTTTTTCCTTTAGCTCCGAATTGAGTGAAACAAATTTCTACAGCTTTGTGTTGGAACCCCTCTATGCATCTGTGCACCTAGATTGGGTATATAATCCCATCCTAGAAGAATTCAAGATAAAACCATGCTAATCATGTGTATGTGACAACAAGCAAATTTGTGGTTTTTGGCAAAAGCTTTAAAACTGAATTTCTTTGCAATGATGATTATGATGCAATGGCATGTATGATATGCAGTACCAATTCTAAAAATTGGGATGTGACAAAACTCTCTCAAAACCTCAAGGGATCTTCACCTCTACTCAATTTCGTTCGATTTCCTCGCACACAAGTGATCTACGGTATGTTTCTCCTTCGACCCTCTAATTACTTTTCACGAATTCATCTCTGATCTATTGTCATTATAAATCTAGGGTGAGATTTACTTTGAACTAGTTGCCATGATTCTCTTGCCTAGATTATTATGTTGGGGAGATTATTTAGTGTGCTATGATGAGGAATATGTTATGTTTATTATTATTGGATCAAAAAGTTTAATTCTTTTCTTTCTTATTTAGTTTTAGAAGATGAACACAAGGATCCAAATGCGTGATCTTGACGCCTCTAGTTATTCTCGGGCTACAGCTCAGGAATGAATGGGGATACGATTCAGGAATGAGTCCCACCGTGATCGTTTTGACAGAATCAAAAAATGAGAAGTGAAGGCAACCAAGTGGGCTTGTCCCGTCGTATTGAACCAAATAGGTATTTGTGATGAATTCAATTTAGTTTGCAATAGGGTTGGCCTGCAAAACTTTGTATTTCATGATGTGCCTACTTATCGCCGATTAATTCTTGAATTTTTAAGTTCACTGCAAAGCACCATTAGAACATGGACAGGAGAGGACAATATTTCTTTCTAACTTATGAACCGTAATTATGGTTTTTAGGTTTCGCAAGCCTAGGGCCTCTTAATATAAACATCAAAATAAACAATTATCCATAGGGATGGAGATGGCTCTCTCTTCTCCTCTCATCTCTCTCTCCCCGACGGCGGTTCCCTCTGGTGATCACCTTGGCTTGATTGGGAGTTGGAGGGCCATAATCAGGGTAGTGGTTGGTGCGGCGATCAGTCCTTGTCGGCAGGGCTCGATCTCAAGGGATGATTCGGGACAGGTGTCACTGCAAGATGATGCGGGGCGGGTTCTGGCGAGTTGGAGTTCGATGTTGGATATTTCATTCGGGACGCGTTTGGTACACAAGGGCTGGCACTTTCTCGTGGGTCCAGCGATTGGGCGCAGGGGGCAGTTTCTCACGGTGTCACCGGCGCGCCGCCCTATGCGCGTACATGCCATGTGATACGGCTCGGCGGTTCCAGGAGAGGTGCGGGCGCTGACGGTGGGTCGTCGGTGGAGGAGGGCCACCTGCCAGACGAGGTGAGGGGTACTAGTACACCGGAGCACGCCTTCCAGTTAGTTTTCTCTCCGTCTTCCATTTGCTCTAACCCTAGATCGAGAGCCGGTTCCCCTTTGTTTCTCGCAAATTCCAGATCACGCGAAGTGTGTAGGGTGGTTTTCGTCCGGGAGCCGCCAGTTTTCCATCCTTCATCACCGCGTGCTGTTTCTCCGGTGAGGTGGAGTGGGGTTGTTTTGGGTGATAGCAGGTCTTTCGCTCAGGTTGTGTCTGCGGATTCAGCCATGGATCGGCGGTTTCATGGTGGGCGCGGTTCCCCTTCTTGTCCTCCAGTCCGATCTGGTCCCTATGCGAACAGATTTGGATCTGGGTATGGACAAGGGCGTATTCCTGTTTGATCATAGGGCGCTGGATGAGGATCACAGAGAGAGTGGTTGGATTCGGGAGCAGGAACGTCGTCGTGATGAGGCGCGGCGTCGGGATGCGAGGCACAGGGATGAGTTGCGGCAGGCGGAGAACGAGGCCATATTGGAGGATCAGCGCCGGGAATCCATGGCACGGGATAGGGCTCTGTCGGAGGCTCTCCGTCGTGAAGTAGAGCAAGCGCACAGTCGGGGCCGTTGGAGTCACCATCCTGAGATGCAGCAAGGATCTGGATCTGATGCCACTGCTTCGTCGTTTCCAGGCAGATCAGGTAATTCTGATACAAATCCTAGGAGAGGAGAGCCTGTTTTTGCTCGTACAGTGGAGCAGGTTGCCATACCTAGGGCTGTGGTGAACACATCTATTCCTGTGAATCGTTCTGTTTCCGGTTTGAACACCTCTGCTTCGACTTCTTTTAATGTGCCTGTTGGTGGGAATTGTCCTGTGAATTTGTCTCCAATCTTCTCAGTTAATCAGTCAGATGCTGTGGCCACTACTCTGGTGGGGTCCTCTATACCACCACCAGTAGTAAGTGTGCAGAGAGATGGGAATGTTGTTGGGGCTTCTGGAGATTTACAGTTGCTTGATGTGATTCAGGAAGAATTGGTGTGTGAGAACTGTGGGAAGGATCATAGCATTTTGTTCTGTCAAGAGAGGAAACCTTGGGAATATGTTCCTCTTTTCTTTGGCAGTACTGATTTTGAACAGGGCTTTCACTCTATTCCTGTTGTGGAATCTACTGTTCAGTCTATGGAGCAGCTCCATTATGCTCACATAAGTGTGGTCAGAGGTGATGTTACTGGTAAAGATTTGGAGAAAGAATTTCAGGTGTGGGCTGATGCTTTGGGGTCTAGGTGGAGATTTAATGCTAGACCCATTAATGATGTGGAATTCTTGATGAGATTTCCTTCAGCTAGGTCTATTGATGATTTTCACTTTGGAAAAGTGTTTATGAAAACAATTCCTGATGCTGTTATACAGTTGTCTAAGTGGAATGGGGACCTGGAACCTGTTGAATGGTTGGAGGAGGCTTGGTTTAGGATTGTTGGTATTCCTATGAAATACAGGGAGAAATCAACTGTCTTCTATGTTGCTTCTCTGGTGGGCAAACCTTTGGCCCTGGATAGGAACAGTCTGAGGAATCTGGCCTATGTGAGGGTGAAGATTGCTTGTTTGGATGTATCTCTGGTTCCTAATACCAGAAGGGGAGAGATGCAGGGGGGATTTATGAATTCAAGTACACTAGGGAGATTTTTGCTCCTGATGCAGTGCCCACCTTACCTATTTATGTGGGTGTTGAGGAACAGGATGGTGACAATGTGTTGGATAAGAGGAATGAGGAGGAAGCTGGTCATAGGAGGCCTGATGGGAATAATGGGCAAGGGACTGGACCTGGTACAGGTGGTGGTGGGGTTGCTGGTGGTCGTCAGCATGGTGGTGATGCTGCTGGTGGAGCTGGGCTGGACAAAGGAAAAGGGGTCATGGTGGAGCAAGAAGATTCTGGTGGGATTTCTTTTGGGACCAAGATGGCTAATATATGGGCTAGCTCTGGAGGTGGTGGTCATTCAAGGGGGATTGTTATGAGAGAGAATGTGGAGGGCGGCAATGTTGGTGGTGTAGATGTTCAAACCATAACAGCTGATGTGGGGCTGCAAGTTGGTACTCAAGGGGCTATGACAGATAGTGGTGGGTTGGATGATGTTCACATGGAAGTCATCCATAATTTACCTTCCACCTTGGTTAAAGAAATCAGTTCTGATGTTACTGCTAGTCCACAGAGGTTTGATGATTTTATCAGGGGTTTGTTGAAGGATAGAAGTAGTGATAAATACTATGAGCTCAGGAAGCAATATGGACATTTGTTGGAAGATGAAGAAGAACATGATGAGGGTGGTCAGAGAAGAGATGGTGACGTATCTACTGATGAATCTTTTGGTTCTTCTTCTGATAGTGGAAAAAAGGGTGATGATGGGGGTTCTGTGATGAAGGGAGCTCAAGATATGGAGATTGAAAACCAAGATCAGGAAGTGGTGACTGCTGGCCTGTCTCAACCTGATGTTCTTTCTACTCAGGAAAGTGTGGGTTCACAATCTGAGAATGTGGCTGGTGTGGAGGAACAAGCTATAATGATGAGTTCAAGGGTGGCTGCTCAAGGTGGGGCTGGAAACATGGAAGAAAGGCATTTGGCTCAGCAACCTTCTAGAGATCTGTCAGGTACAAACTTAACTTTGTATAATTCTTTTGCTGCACTTGATGATGATGTCATTATGCATAGAGATTTGGAGATGGGGGTGGATGCTTCTTCTATATCTTTAGATCATATTAATTCTCTGAAAGAATTAGAAATTGCTAGGCATAGTTTGCAGGATAGGAAATAGGTTGAGAATGAGGTTAATGTTGAGATGAATGAGAAGGTATTGTTTCTGTATTGGAAGGGTGATAGTAATGATGAAGAGGATTTCACTCCTGTGGTTTCTAGGAAAAAGAGAAAAAGTTGAGGTCTGGTTCCGGTGTGAAGGATAAAAAGTTAAAAGCAGATGCTGTGAAGGTACACAACTATCACCCTATGAGTGGTGTTGTGACTGGATCAAGGGAGAGAAAACCTGTATTATGATAGGTGTTATCTTGAATATCAGAGGTGTGGGGAAGAAGGTTGTGAGTGCTTATTTGAATGATTTGTTGAGACAGGAAATAGTGGACTTCATTGGTTTGCAAGAAACTATTAAGAAGGATTATTCTGATGAATTTTTTAGGAGACTTAATCCTATGAATCAATTCTCCTGGAGTTGGTTGCCTTCTGTGGGAAGATCTGGGGGCATTTTGGGGGGCCTACGTTCCTCTAAATTGACTTAGCTCGATGTGTCTGTGGGCAGGTTCCATGTTAAGATGAAGGTTTTTGATGTTTTGAAACAAATTCAGTGGCATTTGGTTTTGGTATATGGGGCTGCTCAAGAGGAGAATAAAGAGGAGTGTTTGTTAGAATTAGCTGATGTTTGCCAGGATCAGTCCATTCCTTTGTTGGTGGGTGGTGATTTTAATGTGATCAGATGTGTTTCTGAGAAAAATAAGGGTCATTCTTTGAATAAGTGGGGGCACATGTTTAATTCAATTATTAATACTTATGGTTTAAGAGAGATTCACATGTCTGGTGGGCAGTTTACTTGATCCAACAACCAGAAAAACCCTACTTTGGAGAAGCTTGACAAGATCCTAGTTTGTAAGGAATGGGAGAAGTTGTTCCCTCTTACTACAGTGCACAAGTTATCTAGAGAGGTTTCTGATCATAGTCCTCTGATCCTGGATACTATGGAAAGGCAGGAAGGGGGTTCCAGGGAATTCAAGTTTGAGAAAAGCTGGTTACAGTGTGATGATTTTTTGATCAGAGTCGAGAAAGTTTGGAAAAAGCCTGTCAAAGGTAAAAACAATCTTGATAGGTTACAGAAGAAACTTAAGAATGTCAGAAATGATCTGAAAGGGTGGGGTGCACATATAAGAAGAAGGAATTGGTGGAGGAGCTTCAGGAACTGGAAAAAATTGAAGAGATGATTTTGATTAATGCAGAACAACTGAAACGAAAAGAAATTATTCAGAAAGAATTGTTGGAGGTGTATGAGAATGAGGAGAGATTTTGGCAGCAAAGATCGAGAGATAATTGGTTGCTGAAAGGTGACAATAACACTGCGTATTTCCATATGATTGCTAATGGGGTGAGAAGAAAGAAAATGATCTTTTCCATGAAAGATGGGGAGAATGAGATTCAGGGGACTCATGACCTCTTGCAGCATGCCACCTGTTATTATAAAACTTTGTTTGGTCCTGCTGGTGGGTCCTCTATTAGACTTGCAGATAATAATTGGCAAGATTGGGAGAGACTTAATGATGAAGATAGGGAAAAAATGGGGGTGCCGTTTACTGAGAAAGAGGTTAAGGAGGTTATTGATCAGATGGAGAAAAGTAAAGCTATTGGCCCTGATGGGATTCCTATTGAATTCTATCAACATTGCTGGATGATTATAAGAACAGATGTTATGGCTGTGTTTGATGATTTTTTTGCTCATAAGACATAAGATTGATTTGAGGAGCATTAACTATGGGGTGATTACTCTTTTTCCCAAAGGTGATGATGCTGATAGAATCCAGAAATATAGACCTATTTGTTTGCTCCAAGTGTTGTTTAAATTTTTTACTAAGACTCTGACAGTTAGAACTAATCCTGTAATGGGGAAATTAATTGACATATGTCAGAATGCTTTTATCAAGGGGAGGTTTATTGCAGATGGGGTGACCTTGTTACATGAGATCTTGAAAGAATCAAAAAGTCAGAAGCAGCAGGGTGTGGTGTTAAAGATTGACTTTGAAAAAGCTTATGACAAAGTAAATTGGGATTTTCTGTTCTATTGTTGTAAGCAGAAAGGTTTCAGTGAAGATTAGATGATTTGGTTGAAAAGTGTTGTCACTCAGGGTACTCTCAGTGTTAAGGTGAATGGGGAAACTGGTCCTTATTTTGGTAGTTTTAAAGGGGTCAGGCAAGGGGACCCTTTTTCTCCATTCTTATTCAATTTGGCAGGGGAATGTTTGGATAAGATGGTGCTCAATGCACAGGCTGGTGGGTTGTTTACAGGTTTGGCTGATAATCTGTTTGATAAAGGGATTGCCATTTTGCAATATGCTGATGATACCATCCTTTTTATTAAGGATGATTTTGAGGGGGCTAGAAATTTGAAGCTGTTGTTATATTTGTTTGAATCCATGTCTGGTCTTAAGATTAATTTTGAGAAGAGTGAGGTGATGATGGTGTTGGATGATGAGGAGAAATTATCCAATTATGCTGAGATGTTCAACTGTCAGAAGGGTAGATGGCCGATTAAGTACTTGGGGTTGCCGATTTGTAGCAGAAGATGCACAGTGGCTGAGATGGGCTTTATTGGAGACAGGTTGAAGAAAAAGTTAGATGGTTGGATGGGGGTGCTTTATCTCTGGGAGGGAGGCATGTTAAAATCACTGCTTGTGTTTACAGTGTGGCTGTTTATCCCATGACTATGTTTCTTTTGCACAAAGCAAATGTGGAGGAAATTGAGAAGCAAACCAGAGCCTTCTTTTGGTATGGGAAGGTGGGTAAAAGAAAATATCATCTGGTTAAGTGGAAATTTGTGTGTAGACCCAGGAAAAAAGGAGGATTGGGGATAAAAAACATTAGATTGTTTAATATTTGCTTTCTTTGCAAGTGGTGGTGGCGCCTTGAAGCTGAGGAGGGTCCATGGCAAGTTTTTGTGAGAAAGAAGTATATGAAAAAGGGGGGATCGGTGCTGTGAAACACAGGCAGAATGATTCTCCCTGATGGAATGATCTGATTAAGATTAGGGATCTTTATCTGGCTGGTAGGAAAATGAAAATTGGTAATGGGGAGTTGACTGATTTTTGGCATGTTGCTTAGATATGCCTTTGAAGGCTAAGTTTCCTGATCTGTTTGATATTTGCCAGAATCAAATGATCACTATGGCTGATATGGCAAGAAAAGGGTGGATATGCTCTTTTGGAAGGTGGTTGGATGTTGATGGGTTGAATCATCAGGAGCAGTTGAAAAATCTGTTGAATGGGGTGCGTTTGAATCAGGAAAAAGACAGACCAGTGTGGATGTGGAATAAATCTGGCAAGTTCTCTGTTAAATCGATGTACTCCCATCTGTCGAATGTAGGGATTGATAGGAGTTTCAAGCATCTATGGAAAGCAAAAATTCCCCTGAATATTAAAATTTGGTTTTGGCTGATTTGGCACAATGCTATTCTCACCAAAGATAACATGAGGAAGAAAAATTGGGTGGGAGATTTTACTTGTAGATTTTGTCGTGCTGATGAAAACATTGGGCATTTGTTCTTTACCTGTGTGGCGGCTAGATATGTTTGGGGGGTGGTTGCTAAAGCTATTGGTGCTGTGAATAGGCCTAGGTCCTTTTCTCAGTACTTTTGGTGGGCTCTTCAGTTTTTGGGGGTCAGCAGGAATGTGCAAATTACGGTGGTGGCGGCGATTTGTTGGGCTATCTGGAAGCTCAGGAATAGGGCTTGTTTTGAAAAAAAAGCTTATTAATTCGCCTGTTGATTTGGTTATATATGCTTGTGTGTTCATCCGTTATTGGGCAGGGCTGCATGGAGAGGAGGACCGGGCGGTGTTGCAAGCTAGAGCTGATATTCTGCAACAGAATGCACTGGCTGATGCTGCGGCTATGGATGTGGCTCCTGTTCCTTTTCTGGGACTGCCAGCGATCCTTGAAGATCGTGCTCATGAAGCTCCTAAACTGGAGAGGGGCGGGAGAAAAGAAGGAGGACCTGATGCTGATTGATGAGAAGAATAGGAGTTTGAGTCTCTCGTGGCTCCTTGTTGGTCTGGAATAGTAGTTTATCTTCGTGTTTTGAAAAACTGTTTCCACTAGCCTAAGGGCGGTGTTCTTGCGTCTCCAGCCTTCTCCCTTTTATCTGTTAAGTTTAATTTGGTTTGTAATATGCATACTTAAGTCACTTTGACCCCCTAGGTGGGTCAGTACTACCTTTGTGTGTTGTGGATATGTGTGGTTGTTGTTCCGTTATTTGACAATAATGGAACCCAATCCCTCTTTTTGGGGGATTGTATGGAAAAAAATGAACCGTAATTATACATTAACACTTGATGAATGGTGCAATTGCCTTAGTTTACCAAACAATGATGCTAATGCTCTGTGTGCTTCTTATACCTGAAGGGATACGGGTAAGATACACTAGCGAAAATCAAAATTTTCTACCGCGCAAATCAGGAATACTGTTGTCATAGATCTCGAGATTACCACTAGACGCGCAGTTACAGAACTTGATGAAGCACGTCGGGGAAGTGTAGATGTTCTATGTCTCCGCCTCGTCCTCGTCCCACGAGCATCTACCCTTTGTGCGGCTCGTCCAAGTGCTATAGTTGCAGCACCTCCGAGGTATCCACACGTCCGGGGTGGAAGCGTTAGACGCCAGACTGCTAGGTCTGCACGTGCAACACATGCGTGATAGGAGTGGCGGCTGGGTGGAATTCTCAGCCCTATTCAGCTCGCCCCACCCTCTCTTATATAGGCGTCCCTGGCGGGCTTCTACATTAGCAGCCCATTAGTAGCCTAATCATGTATTAATTTGGATCCAATCCTTATTTGCCTTCCATCCCCTTAAGTGTGTGACCCTATAGGTTCATACACGCATAGACATGCCACGAGTACATTTACTCCATCAATAGTTGGTAGCCGCCTCTAGCAAGACGTTCCAACTCCTAAACGCATATAAAGATCATTTGGACGAACCATCACAAGGTTAAGTACATGTCTTTCCTTTTGCCTCATGATATTTGGTCTAGATCCAAGCTGACCTCTCTTTCTCTATACTGTGATTCGGAATCCCTTTACTAGGTTAATTCTTAACCATATGTAGCACGGCCATGCATTTCTGGATCCGATCACTTGAGGGCCCCAAAGATATCTCTCTCAAGTAGAGAGGGGAAAATCCAAACTTGATTGACCAATGCCTTGCAACATGTTTCCTTGATACACATAAAATATAATAATCTCTATGATTTCCTCTAGTGTAGGGTTCGCAGCATAGAAAACAAAATTTTCCTACGATGGGAACAACTATGTACCAAGATCTATCTACTAGATACAAACAACGGGCGGATGTATATCCGTAGAGAACATACCCTTGAAGACCGACAAAGCTTAACGAGTCCAAACTCGTGGTTGATGTAGACGATCTCTTGCCGATCTCAAGATCGAGAGGAAGTCCTAGCGCCGCAAAACAGCAGCGCATCTGTGCTCGCACACACGTTCGAGGCACCGAGCAACCTCCGCCTCCTCGCTCCAGCGATGCAGCGGAAGCACAACTCTTTCTTGCCGAAAAGCCACCGGGAACATGTATCTCGCTAGTCCGAGACCATGGGGAATAAATTCTAGAGGGGGAGAGAGATCCTTCACGAGGAGGTGTGTTGTGAGAGGAGGAGAGGGGGGCCTTTTATAGGGAGAGGGGGGGCACCCAAGGGGCATGGCGCCCAGCCATGGGGGCTGCCCCCACCTCTTCCACATTCATGTGGGTGGAGCTCCCACTCAAAATGAAAAGCCTCCACTCCCAATAAAAAGCCTCCACTCAAAAATCCACTCACATGCATTAAATTTCCACCAAATTTAATGCAAGCTCTCATTTAAATAAAACTCTTTTATTTATTTATTCAGAATTTTGTTAATTACTTTAATTAACAAACATTCACATAAAACCCCTTGCTAGTATTCCATTTCACATGCAGAACCAGTTTCAGCAATTTCAACCGAAACAGTTTCGGTGTCTAGTGAAATAAATTACTGCGCTTTCCTTTTCTTTTCGGCATGAAACTTTTGCTCCAATTGGATGTCGGTGTCTCTTAAGTGTGTCACCCTACGGTTCGTGAATAATGCGGACATGATCGAGACCCCTCTCGAATCAATAATCAGAAGCGGGATCTAGAGACCCATACTGACTCCCACACATTCAACGATGACTTTCTTGTGATCGTCGGAACCTTTTACGCTAGTATCTTAATCCTTTTATTTCGCAATATATTACATGTCCGAGATTCGATCATCGGTATCTCCATACCTAGTTTGATCTCGTTACTGACATGCACTCTTTTCTCGTTCCCGTGATATAACATTCTAGTGATCAAATCACTTGCTTGCAAGCTAACCAATGTGATATCACCGAGAGGGCCCAGAGTATATCTATCCGTCATCGGTATGAACAAATTCCACTCTCGATCCATGGGCCTCAACATAACACTTTATTAGTTCTGAATCCATCTTTATAATCACCCTGTTACGGTGTGACGTTTGATGTTATCAAGAAACTCTTCCGGTGTTAGTGATTGACATGATCTCATGGTCTAAGGATTAGGATCACTTCGTAAGTTGTTATAGCAATATAAACTCAATGACTTTGATCGTAATGCTATACTTCGGATGAATGTTCATCACACCATTACACTAATGTTGTGATCCCGTTATTAACAACATCCAATGTCCATGATCAGGAAACTTTGATCGTCTTGTTAATCAACGAGCTAGTTTATGAGAGAGGCATAACTAGGAACTTCCTTTTTTTATTAAACACACATGTATTAACGTTTCCGTATTAATACAATTATAGCATGTAAAATAAACATTTATCATAAACAAGGAATACGATAATAACCACTTTATTATTGCCTCTCGGGCATATTCCCTTCAGTCTCCCACTTGCACTAGAGACAATAATCTAGTTTGAAAACTTTGTGTATTGAACACCTATGGCTTTCTGGTGTTCCATATACACAATTGCAAGTGGTTAACATAATCTACGGAGCTGACGCTTCAGGTCCGTGTGTATTTGCATGTCTTTGCGTCTTCACGCATCACTCATTCTCCAATGAGATGGCATTGTATTAATTTGGTCTTTCGGTGAGACCTTTAGTTCCTTGGGGTTAAAACACGTCGATACTATTGTCATACAATATATCTTTAGTGTTAGCCCGTTGCGAACCACACCTTAGTTTGATAACAAACTACTTGACACAAATTCCCTCCTTTGCTGCTACTATAGCAGTCATATACTTAGCCTTTTGTTGTAGTATTCGTCACAATGTCTTAACTTTGGAACTCTTCCAAATCCATCATGGAATCTCCTTTCCATTACATTGTGCCACCCATAGTTTAAATTGAGATAAACTTAATTTGTATCTTGTGACAAAACTAGTATCAATGTAACGCTTTACAATGAACTATTTGTAATTGTTTGTCACCTCTACACAAATATATTCTTAGTTCTTCCAAAAGATCATAAGAATATCCTTACTATAGTCCAATGATCATTTTATGATTCATTCTGGTATATGCTCATAACACTTAGAGCATAGGACATATCTGGATGTGTACATATCATGGTATGATTGATCAAAACATTCTTGTGATTTCACTCATCAAGTGTCAAAACACTTGAATCTTGTTTCACTTATCAAGTGTCGATACACTTGAATCTTGATTCAATTCCTTTCCATGTGACAAGAACTGTTTCTTGTCATTTCTATATTGAACTCCTTCAATATCTCATATATGTACGTTTGGCATAACCATATTAGCGTCACCGTCTATCCACTATAGACATTCATGCTGAATATTCGGGTTTTGCCTAAGTCTTTCATCGAAATGAAATTCTTAACCATTGTCAATAAAATATACATCATTTCTAATCAACAAGATGTCCTCCACATAATGTATTAGAAATATGTCTTAGCGCTCCCACTTAATTTCTTGCAAATGCAAGCATCTTCATCGTCTCCTGATGAAAACTCGTTTTCATCATGGTGAAGATTCCAACTCCGCGATGCTTACTTCAACCATTGAAGTTTGCATGCCCTTTTTAGCATCCTTTGAATTAACAAAACCCTTTGGATCGTGTCATGTACACGTCCTAGGTAACCATTCTATTAGAAGAACTTTGTTTTGTTTATTCATCTACCATATACCAAATTATATGTAGTGGTTGCTACTTTAATCCGTCCAGACTAAATATCGCTATGAAAGATCAAATCTTGTCATAGTCAACTCCTTGAACATTGTCGTAAAGTATTTTACGACATGTCGACTATTTCATAGATGTGAAACATCCATGTCTGTTTCTTTATAGATCCAAATACGACCGATAGGTTTTTACACCTTTCCGGAGGGTCTTCCAAGTTCAAAACTTGATTTCTCGTGTATGGAACTATCACGGATTTTATGGCTTCAAGCCATTTGACGGAGTCAGGGCCCATCATCGCTTCTTTGCATATAGTCGGTTCATCATTGTCAAACAATAATGATTTACTCTCAAATCTTAGTATTTGATTGTTTATTCGACCGACTTGGTTCAATAGGAACTTAGATCTCCGTGACCGCAACATTTGAGGCACGTAATCCATGAGCATTCTGGCTGCCTCCGGAACATTTTCCGGCGCTGCGCAACTTAGCATATTTAAGGTTCGTTAACCTTATCAAAGTTCTATTGTCCTCCCACTTAACTTTTACGAAAAAATTCCTTTTTCAAGAAACTTCACGTTTCAAGCGACAAACCCTTTTGTCCTTGGTGTTATGGAGGAATAACCAATTGTTATTCGAAATAACCTACAAAGACATGCTCATCCGACTTCGGTTGTAAACATCTTACTTATGTTTAGCATACCAAAATTTAAGAAATGAGAACTTGGGTTTTACCCCAAACCATAACTTCCATGGTGTCATTTCATCGGATCAAGATGGAGCTCTTTTCAGTGTAAAAGCGGTAGTCTCTAAAGCTTTAATCTTTTAAAACATAATGGCAGTTTTATAAATAACACCTTTGATCCAACCATGTCAAACAAGGTTTCCTTACAAATCTCAAAACATTCCATATTCCTATGGTGTTTCAGGAGATGTAAATCTAGGTGTTTTGCTAAAATTGTAACTCAAATAAATCCCTTTTTATGATAAAATCATAATTCATTTATTTTTCTTGTTACACTTGTAACTCAAATAAATCCCTTTATGATCAAATCATAATTCATTTATTTTTCTTGTCACAATGATTTTCACTTCATCTTGAAAGTCTTTGAACATTTTCAAATATTTCACACTTCTTTCTCATTAAGTGAATTATTCACTCAATTTCTGAAGAAAGTATATGAAGTTGAAACCCATCGCTTACGACTACACATAATGGACTACATACATCGATATGTATAAATTCCAATATTTTAGTCGTTCGTTCTTCTTTGGCCTTTGAACGAAGTTTTAATTATCCCGAGGAAAGTCTCACAAGCGTCACTTGATCAAATCAAAGACTCCAAAAATCCATGAAAATGGAGATTCTTCATGTTTTCTTTCCAATATAATTTAAACGGCGATGTCACTTCGTAAGTGATCTTTCAATCATTTGTCTTGCGACATTTTAGCATTAGGTTTTATGGATGTGATTTCTCCAACTAGATTTGTAAATCATCCATCTTATATGGAATACGGTAATTATTTGAACAACCTTTGTTCTTATAATACCTGATTCAAATAACAATTGTTAAAACAAATCTTGAAGTCAATCTTTGATGTCAACGAGAAATACAAACAACGGTTTGTTTGTTTTCGATGAACATCATCACATATTCTCTTGCTAGTTACTTAGGCCATTGTGGTTCATGAATTGCATCATTCCGTATGAAATTTCATACCAACCAATTCGGTATCCAATACCCAAGAACCACATTGTTTAACAAGCAAAGAATACAACCATAACATGTATATCATCCATATACCTAAATTGGATATTTCCAATCTTTTCTTTTCTGCCAAATATATTTTATAGATTCTCTTTCAGCATTTCCTTTTCCTTTTAAAAGAATCTAATAACATCAAAAGTGGCGCCATATACATGACGCATAGTCCAAAGCGTGTATATTCAAATAATAATACCTTTGGACTTGCACTTTGAAGTAGATCACCATCATCAAAATGATCGGTATTCTTTCAAAATACATTCTTTAGTAATCTTTTAGTGTAGTAAACACTTTACATACATCTTCTATTCATCCTTATCATGACGAATTTCATGATCAAGCCAATTTAGCTTATAAATGAGAATCGTGAGTATAACATTACTTTCCAAAACCCTTTTGGATGATTAGGATGTCTAGCATCTCCAACCTTCGTAAATTCTCATCCAATATGAGAACATATATTATACTCTATCATATTGCAACCAAAACATTGTTTCAGATATCGTTATATCTGCCACACATGATGGTTTCTGAAACAATTCTTTCAGCTCCTAGATAAACTTGATATTAAAACAATCAAGAATCGTGGAGGCAAACATGATACTTAAGATACTAACACTGGAATTTTTACTCTCGATTTAATACCAATTATTAAATTTCACGGAGTAAATAGAGTTTGCTGAAAGTTTGCAATAGGACTTTAAACTTTGATTGACACTCAACACAATACGATACCAGTTCTTAAAGTAAATATCCAGAATTCTATAGTTCTATTATCTCAATTACAACTATGCATAAGGTGATGAACGAATGCCAATGACTACAACAAATTATGCAAATTCACTTTGATTTAATTTATGATAAATTGAGTTCTACTAATCCAAATTAGAAATGAACTCTCACTCAAAAACGACATCCCTCGTGTCTTTTTGGTGATTACATGAACCAAATCCACTACACCAAGTCCGATCATCACGTGAGTCGGCGTAGCTTCAAAGGCGAGCATCCATATGGTCATCATATCAAAACATATGACTCATGCTTAACCTTTCGGTCCGTGTTTCGAGGCCATGTCTGTACATGCTAGGCTCGCCAAGTAAGAACCTTAGTATTCGCGTGTGTAACTGTCTTACACCCGAGATATGCTCGTGGATTCAAGTACACCCGATCATCACGTGATGTCTTGAAGCGACGAAACATTGTCGGTGCATACTTAAGGAAGAACACATTTTTATCTTGATATCGAAATGAGGGATCATCTTATTATGCTAATAAAACGCCAAACAAGCAATATAAGATGCTATCAAACATCACATGTTTATTAGTGGAATGATATGGTTCTCGCATATGATCTCTATCATGTGCACCTTGGTATGATCACTATCATACCTTTATGTGTAAATCCAAGGTCTATGGAGTTTACACGTTATGTATGTTGTAAGAGTATCATCTCATACTTCTACTTACAACATCACCATATCATAACACTAGCCCAGCAACAATCTAAACTAGACGCCTCTAATTTATCCATTGCAAGTTTTACGTGGCTTAGGGCTTTCGAAGATAGAACCGTTCTTACCTACGAACATGAACCACAACGAGGATAATCAAATTGTTGACAACTCGTTGCAAATTAGATATTGACTATAGTAGGAGAGACAGACACCCGCTAGCCACTTATGCAAAACTAGTTGCATGTCAAGCGTGGAACAGGTCTCATGTGCGAGGACATGTAAAGTTTGTCCGGGCCGCTTCATCCCACTATGCCACCAATATCCAAAGTACAACTAAGAAGCAATAAAATGATCATCATCGCCCACATACTCATATGTATACTACCCATGCAAAGCATCTACGCATAGATCCGGCTCTGATACCACTGTAGGGTTCACAGCATAGAAAACAAAATTTTCCTACGATGGGAACAACTATGTACCAAGATCTATCTACTAGATACAAACAACGGGCGGATGTATATCCGTAGAGAACATACCCTTGAAGACCGACAAAGCTTAACGAGTCCAAACTCGTGGTTGATGTAGACGATCTCTTGCCGATCTCAAGATCGAGAGGAAGTCCTAGCGCCGCAAAACAGCAGCGCATCCGTGCTGGCACACACGTTCGAGGCACCGAGCAACCTCCGCCTCCTCGCTCCAGCGATGCAGCGGAAGCACAACTCTTTCTTGCCGAAAAGCCACCGAGAACATGTATTTCGCTAGTCCGAGACCATGGGGAATAAATTCTAGAGGGGGAGAGAGATCCTTCACGAGGAGGTGTGTTGTGAGAGGAGGAGAGGGGGGCCTTTTATAGGGAGAGGGGGGGCACCCAAGGGGCATGGCGCCCAGCCATGGGGGCTGCCCCCACCTCTTCCACATTCATGTGGGTGGAGCTCCCACTCAAAATGAAAAGCCTCCACTCCCAATAAAAAGCCTCCACTCAAAAATCCACTCACATGCATTAAATTTCCACCAAATTTAATGCAAGCTCTCATTTAAATAAAACTCTTTTATTTATTTATTCAGAATTTTGTTAATTACTTTAATTAACAAACATTCACATAAAACCCCTTGCTAGTATTCCATTTCACATGCAGAACCAGTTTCAGCAATTTCAACCGAAACAGTTTCGGTGTCTAGTGAAATAAATTCCTGCGCTTTCCTTTTCTTTTCGGCATGAAACTTTTGCTCCAATTGGATGTCGGTGTCTCTTAAGTGTGTCACCCTACGGTTCGTGAATAATGCGGACATGATCGAGACCCCTCTCGAATCAATAATCAGAAGCGGGATCTGGAGACCCATACTGACTCCCACACATTCAACGATGACTTTCTTGTGATCGTCGGAACCTTTTACGCTAGTATCTTAATCCTTTTGTTTCGCGATATATTACATGTCCGAGATTCGATCATCGGTATCTCCATACCTAGTTTGATCTCGTTACTGACATGCACTCTTTTCTCGTTCCCGTGATATAACATTCTAGTGATCAAATCACTTGCTTGCAAGCTAACCAATGTGATATCACCGAGAGGGCCCAGAGTATATCTATCCGTCATCGGGATGAACAAATTCCACTCTCGATCCATGGGCCTCAACATAACACTTTATTAGTTCTGAATCCATCTTTATAATCACCCTGTTACGGTGTGACGTTTGATGTTATCAAGAAACTCTTCCGGTGTTAGTGATTGACATGATCTCATGGTCTAAGGATTAGGATCACTTCGTAAGTTGTTATAGCAATATAAAATCAATGACTTTGATCGTAATGCTATACTTCGGATGAATGTTCATCACACCATTACACTAATGTTGTGATCCCGTTATTAACAACATCCAATGTCCATGATCAGGAAACTTTGATCATCTTGTTAATCAACGAGCTAGTTTATGAGAGAGGCATAACTAGGAACTTCCTTTTTGTTTATTAAACACACATGTATTAACGTTTCCGTATTAATACAATTATAGCATGTAAAATAAACATTTATCATAAACAAGGAATACGATAATAACCACTTTATTATTGCCTCTCGGGCATATTCCCTTCATCTAGGGCATATTTCCTTCAGTCTCCCACTTGCACTAGAGTCAATCTATATTGTATCTAATACCTATTGCTCTTGCGTGCGCTACATGCGTAGGCTATGGGAGTGGCTTTGGAACCGAAAATTTTCCTAAAACATAGGATCGGCGATATCATGGCGATCTAGGCCCCCTTGGGCCTCACACCTCGCCGGCGGCCATCTTGGCTGCCGGAATCCACCTCCCTCCCATCCACATAAATTTCTAGCCTCCATTTTCCCTACCCCACCATGTCTTCTTCTTTGATCCTTGATCGTTCCTCTTGGCGTTGGAAGGCTCTATACTCTGGGGTTTTAGAGCGTCACCAAGATTTAATGTCTTCAGGTTTCATTGTGGTTAATCCCAAACCAAGGAGGATTCAGCTTGTGGCTGCCAATGGGGTTGTGATTGATAGTAAATCTCTCAAGGTACGAGAATTCATCTCCTATGGATCTGAGATTAAATTTCCATGTCATCGTGCCTTGGTTAGAGTTAGACTTGTTCTACGTAAGGGGGATCTCCTAGATAATGGTGTCCCCTTGGTTTTTCCAATGGCCAATGCATCTAGAAACATCTTGGATAATAACCCTATCGATCCCTCGTCTATGGCTATGCATGCTGTCACCACTATTGGCACGGATTTCTCTCATGGTATTAATTTTGCCAAAGAAGTGCGTACATTATTTCAATCCTCGGTGCACCCTTTTATTGGTTCGGACCACTTTACTATGGTGGTGTCTTTTGGACGGGCTTCATTTAAATTAGATGATGATTCTGTCAGTCTTGCTCTTGAGGCAGCCATTGGAGGTTATTGTGGTGAATTAATTGTGTCTGAAATTAGAGGAAGGGTCTTCTCTTTTACTGTTTCCTCCAAGAGAGTGGGTTTCTTTGTTAATAAGCTTGGCTCTTATGAATGTTTTCACTTCAAATGTTTCTTCCATCTCCGGGGTTTTGGAGGACCCAATTGGAAGAAGGAATTTTCCCTTTGGAAGAAGGAACTGGATGCCAAATGGACTCTTGTGGGTGGTTCCACCTCTAAGAAATCTTCGCTGTCTCAAAACACAGGCCAAACCTGTTCTGATGACTAGCATTTGGAAGCCAAAAGTATGCACTAAGAGAATTATTAACTTGGATAATTCTTTGCCTGGTGTGGTTAATGTTCAAGTTGGCGGTTTTATTTTGCACAAAGGTAAAGATGTGTCTGTGGCCTCTTCAATTGATTTGGGAAATTCTGTACTGACTAATGAACCTCCAAAGATTATATCTAACCAGATTAATTCTTCTCTAAGTGTTAACAATTCTGTATCTTTGGATAATGATTTTGAGACTATGATTGATGATATGGTGCACAAAGTTTGGACATGCACAAGATGTCTTAGTTTCAAACATGTTACGCGTCAATGTACAGATGTTATCCATTGCTTGGCATGTTTCAGAAAGGGTCATGTTAAGAAAGATTGTCCTGGTAAGTGAGGGGCATCTTCATCTTTTTGCTGGGTCATCAAGCAGTAAAATCAAGTCAAGTTGGACTCTGCCCCTGTCCCTGCCTCCGACAAAACAGTTCTATCTCCATGCGTTTCGGTTTCTCCTTGAAAATCTTGCTCTTCTCCCCTGCGTTCTCTGCCGCCTGCTCTTTCTCCACAAACCCTAGCAATGGCAAACTTTCCAGTGCAGCCGGAGAGGTTTACTCCAGCAGGGATGCATGTCTTGGAGCCATGGTATGCTGATCAGAGGCCTCCAAGGATTTGTGTCACTGCTTCTTCAACTCCTCCTAGACGTCATGAGAACTGGGCAATGGCAGTTGTGCTTCCTCGGCCGATCAGTGATGAGATTGATGAGGTATTGCAGCAAGTTACTGTTCGCATTGTCAATGATCTGTAGTGGGAAGTTTTAAGTTTTGCTGAAAGTGTAGTTGGCATTGGGTTATTTAGGATGCGTGATTCTGTTACTAGAGATTTACTTGTTGCGCAACCTGAGGTGAACTTTGGTAATGGAAGGTTTTTATTTTTCACTAAGCATGATGAGGGTCCCAATTTTAGAGCCACTTTTTATACCAAGACTGGCTGGATTATGTTGCTTAACTTGCCTATGGATTATCGTAATGAGGAATTTCTCACTGAAACTGTAGCTAAATTTGGAAAATCAGAGGTTGGTTCAGAGAGGATCCTTCTCCAACTAGGACTTTGATCAAATGCAGCTATGGTGGGGTTGGGGATATTCCCAGGTCCATTGTTGTCAGGGAGCCTCATAAATATGGTGGAATTGTGGTCTCCTGGACAGTTCCTTGCTATATTTTGATGAGTGTGCAAGGAGATGCTCGTCCTGGGGATGAGTCTCATGTCCCTCACAATGGTAACGCACACCCTTTACCTGGACAGAATCATGGTTTTCAGCCTAATGTGGAAGAGCAGGGTGGGATACCTGATGATATACAACCTGATGTTCCTGGATGGGGTGAATGGCCACATCAGGGGGTTGCAGGAGAGAATGCTGGGGATGATGTGCAGCAGAATGAGATGCCTCCTCAAGATCAATCCTCTATCACCTTTTCTTTTTCCTCTGAGTCAGGATCTTTAGTGTAGTTTATTCCTGGATATTATTGAGAAAAATCCCCTAGCTATCATTCTTTTTCAACAACAGCCTCCTCTGGATGTGAATGTGAATTTAAATCTTTTCATAGTTCTGTTGCCTGATCACCTAAGGATGGGCAATATAAATGTTCTGAGTGAGTTGTCTATGGAGAAGTTCCATTGTCTGCAGCTTTCTAGGGTGGGGTCTTTACCTCATAATTTTGAATACAATGCCATTATGGGCAACTTTTGGCTGCCACCCTCTCCTCTGTTGCCTCAGATGCCTTCTGACAAGGAGAAGATTGTCCATGACGTTTCCACAGAGGGACAACTCAAATCTATTGTGCAGGAGACAGTTCAGGAGGTTGTTGTTGAGTGCTCTACTAAGAAGAGGACCAGAAAACAAAAGCAGAAGGAGCCTTTGCTAGTCAACACCTCTGAAATATGCAGTACAAGGAGATCAACAAGGAATGTTAGATTCAGACTTGAGCCCATGTCAGATCAGCCTGAGCCAAGGAAGAAGCCAAGATCCTCCAAACCAAGAAAGGTGGAGGAGGTCCCTCCCTACACTGACATCTCTGTTTTGCAGCAGGCTGGGGCTATGCTGGAGATACCTGGATCTGAACTCACAGTGGAGAAGCTGATGGCCAACTCCATAGATGATGTTGCTATGTTATGTTGCTTGAAATCTATTGACAGGCAATGTAACTTTTATATTGTAATTATCATGGAACTTGGCTTTTGTTTTCTGGACTATTTGAACCTGTTGGCATATTGGTATTGGCACACTTTTGGAACTTTATTGCAATCCATGTTGTCCTTCATATTCTATATTGGGTCCTATGGGGCTAGTCTTTATTGTTGCTATGTGTATTTTTTAATGAGTAATTCATTGGGAAATATGGATTGGCTAGTTTTGGATTGGAACATAAGGGGGCTTAATGATAAAGATAAAAGGACAACAGTCTATAATAAAATTGAAGAGAGCAGGGCCTCTGTTGTTTGTCTTCAGGAAACTAAATGTGATTCCTTTGATCACTCCTTTATTAGGAGTTTCTGTCCAAAAAGGTTTGATTGTTTTGTTTTTTCACCTGCAATTGGGGCATCTGGTGGAATTATTGTGCTTTGGAATAGTGCTGTGTCTGATGGGCAAGTCATTGAAATTCATAGATCTGCTATTCATGTGGATTTCTCTTCCTTACACAATGGGCATAAGTGGAATTTAGTAAATGTTTATGGACCTTGTAAAGGATTTGAAAGAGACAACTTTGTTACCTGGCTATATAATTTAAACATAAACATTCATGAGCACTGGCTTCTCCTGGGGGATTTTAACTTTATCAGATCAGTGGAAAATAGAAACAAGCCAGGGGCTGATATGAATGATATCATTCTATTTAATGACATAATTAGTCACTTGGGCTTATTGGAATTACCTTTAAAGGGCAGATCTTTCACCTAGTCAAATATGCAAGCACAACCTCTTCTGGAGCAGCTTGACTGGTTTTTTACTTCTTATCAATGGACCATTGATTTCCCAAACACACTGGTTTTTCCATTGGCAAAAACTACCTCTGACCATGTCCCATGTGTTGTTCAAGTAGCCACCAAAATCCTTAAATCAAGGATTTTTCGATTTGAGAATTTCTAGGTTGAACAACCAGGATTTATGGAGTTGGTTGATAAAGTTTGGAAATAGCCTGTGGTTAGATCTTCTTCTGCCTTTTCTATTGTTGCGAAGTTCAAAATGCTTCGGTATGAATTAAAAAAGTGGGAAAAAATCTATCCCATCTAATTTTTTTGATTGTAAAGTGCAATTATGTTATTCTTATGCTGGATCAGTTGGAGGATGCTAGGCCTCTGTTCACTCCTGAATTTAACTTCAGAAATATTGTAAAATGTCATCTAGAAAAATTGTTGAAGTTGCAATCAGATTACTGGAAGCAAAGGTGTACTATTAGATGGGTAAAATTAAATGGTGAGAATACAAAATATTTCCATGCAAAGGCAACTGAAAGGTATAGGCATAATGTGATTACAAGTTTTCAAGATGAATCTGGCAATGATTTGACTGACCATTCTCAGAAGGCATGTGCATTTTTGAGATGTTATAAGAGCAGGATGGGAGTTTCTTATCCAACCAACAATCACATGGATTTATCCTTTTTACTCAGTCAAGTGCAGGGTTTACACAGTCTGTTTGAGGAAATTACTTTGAAGGAAATTGAGGGAGTTGTGAAATTTTTGAAATGTGACAAAGCTCCTGGACCTGATGGTTTAATGGTTTCTTTGTGAAAAAATGTTGGCACATCATCAAGGATGATTTCATTCAATTGTGTCAGGACTTTCATGATGAAAGAATCTCCCTGGAGAGTATAAATGGATCCGACATTACTTTAGTGCCAAAAAAAGCTACACCTCAATCGGTCAATGACTTCATGCCTATCTCTCTGACTAATACCTTTCTAAAATTCATCACCAAAATATATGCAAACAAACTGCAAGATGAGATCAAAAGGTGTATCCATGCTAATCAGTATGGTTTCATTCGGGATAGAACTATACAGGACTGTCTGGTTGGTGTTTTGAATATCTTTTTCAATGTCAGAAGTCAAGAAGGAAAATTGTGGTTTTCAAGATTGACTTTGAAAAGGCCTTTGACACAATTGAGCATCATGCTATTCTCCAAGTCCTGAGTTATAAAGCTTTCTCAAAAAAGTTCATTGCTTTAGTCAAGAATATTCTTGGCAGTGGTACATTTTCTGTTCTCTTAAATGGTGTGCCTGGGCAGAGTTTTGCTTGTAAAAGGGGTGTCAGGCAGGGTGACCCTTTGTCACACTTACTTTATGTCCTGGGAGGTGATTTATTACAGAGCATGGTAAATAAGGATTTTTCTGATGGAACTCTGAAATTTCCTATCCCAATGGAAGGAGACTATCCAATTGTACAATATGCAGATGATACCCTAATCATTTTGCCTGCCGATGAGGATCAACTGTTAGTCTTCAAGGACTTGCTGATTCAATATGCTGAGTTTACTAGTCTGAAAGTCAATTTTCACAAATCCTCCATGATTCCAATAAATTTGTCTGATGAAGAAACTACACATTTGGCCTCTGTCTTTCAATGTCAGCTTGCTGCTATGCCTTTGCACATACATTGGATTACCAATGGGTACAACTAAACCCACAATCAAGGATTTCTCACCTTTGATTGATAGGGTTGAGAGAAGGTTAAATGCAACAGTGTCTTTTCTGTCTTATGGAGACAGTCTTATTTTTGTGAACACTGTGCTATCTTCACTGCCCACTTATATTATGTGCACATTGCAAATTCCTCAAGGGGTCATTGATATTATGGATAAGGCAAGGAGGATATGCCTTTGGAGGAAAACAAAGAACCAGGAGAAAGTTAACTCTTTGGCTGCATGGCCTGTGATCTATAAGCCTAAAGACAAAGGAGGACTTGGAATTATTGATCTCAAGATTCATAATAAAGCACTATTGATTAAGAATTTGGATAAATTTTATAATAATGCTGACTTGCCCTGGGTTAGATTGGTCAGGGACTCATATTATCATAAGTCTGTCCCCTATGCTGTTACTGTTTGTGGCTCTTTTTGGTGGAGAGGGATATTAAAGCTAGTTGATGAGTGAAGGTCCATTTCCAAATCCATTGTGGGGTCTGGATTTACCATTTTGTTTTGGAATGATCTTTGGCACACAGAATTACTTGCAACCAAATTCCCAAGGTTATACTCTTTTGCAAGAGACAAGATGGTTTCTGTCAGAGATATGGGTACACTGAGAAATCTGCATGATGCATTTCATCTGCCTTTTTCAATTGAGGCATCTCAGGAATATGATAAACTTCAAGATGTCTTTAGCTCAGTATGCTTATATCAGGTGGAAGACAAGTGGATATGTAAATTGATTAATGAAGGCTATAGGTCTTAGTTATTCTATAAACATTGTTTCTCAATGATGCCCACTGATTTAATCTCGAATAGTATCTGGGGATGCAAATGCATGTCCAAACATAGGTTCTTTTCCTGGCTTTTGTTCCATGACAGATTAAATACAAAGGACATGCTGCTTAGAAGGAACTGGAAGGTAACTAACAATCATGGTTGTGTTCTTTGTCCTATTGGAGTCATTGAGGACTGGAAACATCTCTTTTTCCAGTGCAACTTCAGCACTAGAGTGTGGAATTATGTTCAGATCCAATGGACGGATGTGGCTCATAGATAAAGTTTTTGCCGTGCCTCTAAATCTTTCAGAGGGCCCTGTTTCTTAGATGTTACAATCCTGGTGTGCTGGAATATCTAGAAGAAAAGGAATGATTGGGTTTTCAAGAATACAAAACCGACTTTCAGAGGCTGGAAGGTCGGCTTTGTCTATGATATTACTATGCTTCTTCATAGGCTAAAAGATAAACATAAGGATTTACTATCATTATGGCTTGACAATCTATCCTAGTTCTGTTTTCCCCTTTTTTATGTACATATGTTGTAAGTAAAACTCTGGACAGTTTTTGATGAATAAAGGACTGTGGGGGACTCCCCTATAGTAGAAAACTTCAAAAAAAACATTTGAGTCTGTATGTATTTTGCATATCATGACACTGCCATCCTCAACGAACTCACGAATCTGATGGTAACGCATGCGAATATGTTTGTTCTTCTGGTGTTGTCTAGGTTCCTTGGCTTGTGTAATAGCACCATTGTTGTCACAATAAACGTCCAAGGGACTAGACGCGCCCTGAACCACACTGAGAGCGATCAGTAAATTTCTAGTCCACACAACTTGCTTTACAGCCTTCAAGGCAACAATATATTTAGCTTCTATTGAAGAGGAGGTCACCTTATCTTGCTTGGAACTTTTCCATCTTACAGAACCACCATTCATGACAAAGACATAACCTTATTGCGATTTGGAGTCATCTTAATCATTAAGGTAACTCGCATATGTGTAAACCTTTACACTGAGTTCATCCTCACCTCCATAAACTAGGAACATATCCTTAGTTCTTTTCAAGTACTTAAGGATATTCTTTACCGCTGTCCAGTGACTTTCACCTGGATCATCTTGGTATGTGCTCGTAACACTTAGAGCATAGGAAACTGTAAGATCCCACCTTTATAAAGGTAAAGATCCCTGTGATTGCAATGCTAGTCCCTGGATCAATTGCTAGCATCCACAATTTAAGATGAAGTACACAGAAACAAAGGTCATTATTACATCGTCATTCCAGAGATAACATAGTCTTTTACAACTCCATATCCATAGGCTAGTACAAAAGTTTAACTTAACAATATAAAATAGAAGTCTTCATCTTCATGTGCCACAGGCAAGCATGTTGAGTGTAGACTCATAAGCCCTAATCATCATCAGAGTAACCTGCAACATCACAAGTTACAGCCACAGTGGGTCAATACATTGGAATAGTATTGGCAAGTGATACCTTAGTAGAATATTAACATCTAGTTACTACATGAATTTGGCTAAGTGTAGCTTAGGTTTGCTTTGCTCAAAATAGGTTTTACCTATCAGTTGAAAACACTAAGTTTTTCTTTGACAAAAACTTTCCCAAGGAACCACAAATAGAAATTGGTGAACCTTCACCCTTGTTCAACCACAAGTTTTAACTTAGAAAAATTGGGATGAGGAGATTCTTGATAGCTTCCATGTCTTGATGCTCAAATTGTCCAATACCAGGGACATGGCTAAGTACTTAGTTTCTTCCATCTGTAGAGGTTGTGCACTTTCGCCACAAGACTTGATTTTCACCAAGATAGGACCTTTCGGAAGACTTCCCTTAGACCAAATGGACACGCTCCAAACCTATCATTCCCCTACCACCAACTGTCCATTTGGCTAAGTTATTGCAACCTATATGATCCAGGCAGAGCCCATAATGCCATGTGGCTGCACTAGAAGCTTCTTAACATTTGACATCTCAAATCCCTTTGTTCCTGGGTGGCAATCCACAAGTGAGATACACAAGGTAAACCATAGAAATGGGCCTTGTGTAACCACTCAACACAAACCATTCTTTCCATTCCACCCAGGTGTTTCATTCACTTAGTTGTTTTATTAAGCAAAACATAAGTCAAGTCTTAGAAATATTTCTCATAGCATGTATATATAATCCACCCTTGGTTACTACTAGCTAGGCTAAGCATGGCAACAACAAGTATCTTAACTTAGAGGAAATTCTAACAATTCTACCACTACTAGGATTTCCCAAGCATAGCATATAGATACTTAGCAAAATTATTCATGCAAGCCCTATACAAAATATTTCTAATGCATAGTCAAAATATTGGGATACAAACATGAAGCACCACTTGCCTTGTTAGTTGGGGGAGTAGCAACAATCCTCACAATCACAATCACCACTAGCACCAAAATCTACACATAAAATGATAACACCAAATTCACATAAAAATATACAAGCAAAAATTATATGAATGCATGCAAATGCCATGTGATGATTTTCTAAATCAAACAAGACAAGTTAAACAGTACTAAACCATAAAAAACAATTATACCCTAAATAAAATTAATTTGGCCCTTAGAACATTTTTCATACAATTTTTATATACAAAATAAGCTTATAAATGTATCTGCAAAAAAAACCCATTTTACATATGCAACTTATTAAAAAAGTGCATAATTGGATAGAATTATTTCTCCTGATTCCAATGATATAAAATTTGCAAAATTTGAACGTGTGGATCAAAAGTTATGAATTTTGCAAGTTTGAACAACTAATAGATCTATTTCCTGATTTTAAATTTAAACTCTAGCCACGCGGCGCTTTCTGATTCACTGGTACCGGTTCGCACTGGATCACGCTCGCGGGCCGTTGGATCTAACTAACTAAGCACGGCCCAGATCTGCGCATACCCCTTCGCGGGTTGATCTAATCGCATCCGCTGGATCCAGATCCAGCGGACCACGTTACTATGACCAACAGCGGGCGGCGCAAATGGCTAACGCGGCGGCTGCGTGTCTTCCGGTGATGTTCCGGCGAGACCAGAGGGCCAAGGCGAGGGGGCTGGTGCTTACCGAGGTGGCGGAGACACGGCGAAGCTCAAAGTGCAGCTGGACAAGGTCGGGGCGCACGGACACGGTGGGGATTCCTCGTCGGAGTGAAGCCTCTCGTCGGGTGCTCACGGTCGTCGTCGAAGGCGACGCTCTGGTGCAAAATAAAGCAAATGGCGAACGTCAGAAGATGCGCAAGGTGATAGCGGACAAGCTTGCATGAACCAGAGAGTGAGGCGCGCATGAGGCTTACCACAATCGGTCGCGGAGTTCGTCGGGATAGCGACGTTGTGGAGACAAAAGCGAGCAGCCTGGCGGCGTTCAGAGGTAATTGAGTGGGGGAAAATGGAGCGGGGACTGTGGGGTTTAAGTAGTCGGAGCTAGGCGAGGAGTTACTCGGCGAATCAACAGCAATAACTCGCGCAATCAATGGCAATGACGCGGGGAGGAAACGGCGGAGGGCTCGGTCGTGGGAGGGGTTTAGGGACGACGATGATGGGGCAGGTGGGTCCGGGGTGTCAGCGGGAGGGGGGTGCTCGCGCAGGTGAGAATCAGAGGGAGAGGGGACTGGCCCGTGTGGGCTGGTTCTGTTGTTGGGCCGAAATGCTGGCGCTAGCCCATTTCTACTTCTTTAATCTTTTTCTATTTCCATTTTGATTTTCAGGAACCAAATTCAAATGAGTTTCAAATGAGTTTGAATTCAAACCACTTATGGATTTTTGTACAGTGAAACTAGTACACAATTGGCTACAGAACGATGTTGTACACTTGAAAATGCATTGGCACATTGTAATTTTAAAGTAAACAATATCTTTATCAATTGCTTAGTAATGACATAAAAATTGTTTTAAATTTATACTTTGTTTTGAAATCTTTGTCCAAGCTTTGGAAAACATCAATCAAACATAGGATCAAATATCTTTGGTTTAAAACAGATAATCTCATACTAGAGAGTAGCATTGGGACAATGCCTTGCTTACATAAAATAATAGACATTCAAATGCTTCTATTTTGAAATGACATTGAAAAAGATCCTAAAATGATTATGAATGCATGGATGATATGCAAACTTTGAAATCATGATTTTTGGGATGTTACAGAAACATCTGGGCGAGTACATATCATTGCATACATGATGGATCCAATAGCCGAAGTATATGGAACCCTACTCACGCCCTCACGCTCATCAGTGGTCGAAGGACACTGAGTCTTGCTGAGTTTAATACTGTGAGACATGGGCAAAAACCCCTTCTTAGCATTTTCCATGTTGAACCGTTTCAACACTTTGTCAATGTATGTACTCTGGTTTAACCCAATTATCTTCCTTGATCTATAGATCTTGATACCCAGAATATATGCCGCTTCTCCTAAGTCCTTCATCGAAAAACTATTTTTCAATGAGGTCTTAACAGACTGGAGCATAGAAATGTCATTTCCAATAAGCAATATGTCATCTACATATAAGATTATAAATACGAGCGCTCTTCCACTTTCTTTCTTGTAAACACAAGGTTCTTGTTCTTTTCTGATGAAGCCAAACTCCTTTACAACTTTATCAAATTGAATTTTCCAACTCCAAGATGCTTGCTTCAGCCCATAAATAGACTTTTGAAGTTTGCATACCTTTCTAGCATTGTTTGGATCGATAAAACCTTCGGGCTGCATCATATACATGTCCTTAGTAAGGATTCTATTTAAGAAAGCCGTCTTGACGTCCATCTGCCATATTTCAAAGTCGAAATGTGCAGCAATGGATAGAATGATCCGTATAGATTTAAGTATCGCTACGGGCAAGAAAGTCTCGTCATAGTCAACTCCTTGAACTTGTCGAAAACCTTTTGCAACAAGTCGAGCTTTATGGATGTGAACATTTCCATCCATATCAATCTTCTTCTTATAGATCCATTTGCACTCGATGGCCTTAAAACCATTAGGCAGGTCAACCAAGTTCCAAACTTGATTATCTCCCATGGACTCTATCTCGGATCTCATGACAATCGGCCATTTCTGGAGTCTGGGTCCATCATCGCTTTCGCATAGGTCGCAGGCTCATCATTGTCTAACAGTAATAATTCTCGTGCTTCGTGGAGCCTCACCGACCTTCGTGGTTGTGGTGCTTCTATTGCCACGGGTTCCTCAACTTGTTCTGCTACAATAGCATCACTCGCAGAAGCATACCCGACTAGATCATCTTGAACTTCTTCAAGTTGCACCGACCTTCCACTCGTTCCCTTTGTGAGAAATTATTTCTCTAGGAAAACACTGCTACAAGCGACAAACACTTTGCCCTCTTCTCGGTTGTAGAAGTAATACCCTAAGGTTTCCCTTGGATATCCCACGAAAATGCACTTATCCGATTTGGGTGTTAGCTTGTACGACTGAAGTCGCTTGACAAATGCATCACAACCCCAAATCTTTAGAAAAGACGAACTGGGATTCTTTCCAGTCCACATCTCATATGGCGTCTTAACTATGGATTTAGATGGTACACTGTTCAGTGTGAAAGCTGCTGTTTCTAGAGCGTAACCCCAAAATGATAATGGTAAATCCGACTAGTTCATCATCGAATGAACCATGTCCAACAAAGTTCGATTGCACCATTCAGAGACCTTGTTTCTTTGAGGCGTTTCGGGCGGCGTGAGCTGTGGAACAATTCCACAACTCTTAAGATGACTGCTAAATTCATGACTCAAATATTCACCTCCGCGATCAGATTGTAAAGCCTTTATTTTCTTGCCACGTTGATTCTCTACCTCACTCTAAAACTCCTTAAACTTTTCAAAAGTTTTAGACTTATGCTTCATCAAGTAGACATAACCATATCTACTGAAATCATCAGTGAAAGTAATGAAGTAGTCATATCCTCCTATGGCTGTCGTGCTCATTGGTCCGCATACATCAGTATGTATGAGTTCCAACAATTCCGCCCTCTCTCAAGTAAACCCATAAAAGGAAACTTGGTCATCTTTCCAAGTAAACAAGCTTGACATGTCTCGTATGATTGAAAATCAAATGAAGTTAGAAGACCATCACCATGGAGCTTCTTCATGCGTTTTTCACTTATATGCCCCAAACAACAATGCCATAAATAGGTAGGACTCAAATCATTAGGCCGAAGCTTCTTAGCAATGACATTGTAAACAAATGCATCATCAAGATTTAAAATAAATAACCCATTCACAATGGGAGCATCAACCATAAACATAGCATTCTTAGAGATTACACAACCATTGTTTGCACTCGCGAATGAATAACCATCCTTCATCAAACATGAAGGTGATATAATGTTTCGACCCATACTAGGAATGTAATAAAAATTATTAAACTCCATAATAAATCCTGACGGAAGGTCTGATGCCGACGAACAATGCAGCAACCCTTGCTTCATTTCCGACGCAAAAATCCACTTCGCCTTTCTGCACTTTTCCAGTCCTTATTATCGCATGCATCAAATTGCAAATATGAGCTACCGATCCAGTATCAAATACCCAAAAGTTAACATAAGAATCAGCGAGAAAAATGTCCACAACATTTACAACAAGCATACTTGAGTGGGAAGTACTCTTACTCCACTCTTCTTCAAAGAAGCCCAGTACTTGGTGCAGTTTCTCTTCCATTGGCCATGTTCATGACAAAAGAAGCAATCAATCTCTTCTACAGGTCCAGACTTTTGCTTGGGTACATGCTTTGGCTTAGGGATCGTATCCTTAGCCTTTCCCTTCTTCTTCTGCCAAGAAGTGCCCTTTTTCTTGAAGCTAGGCTTATTTTGCACTGCCATCACATGGCTATGCCCTACACACTTCTTAATGTCACTTTCTGTTGTTTTTAGCATCCCACATAACTCATTAAGGCCCTTCTCCACCCCATGCATACGGTAGTTTGAAATGAAATACCCAGAGATAGATGGAAGAGACGCCAAAATGAAATCAGTAGCTAACTCTTGGCCTAGTGGAAAACCAAGCTTTTCCAAAGTTTGACTGTAACCAACCATTTTGATCACATGGGGACCTATAGCTGCTCCCTCTACCAGCTTGCATTCCACAAAAGACTTGGCGACGATCATATTGTACCTCTCAGTCCTTGCCTGAGTCTGGAACATGTCCCTAAGCGCGACGATCATATCGTATGCTTCCTGATCCTCAAACTGCTTTTGGAGTTCAGGTTCCATGCATGCAAGCATAAGACAGCTAACCTCAAGAGAATCATCACATGCTCTCTTGTAGGCATTCTTAAGGGCAACATTTGCATTATCAGTAGGTTCATCGGGGATTGGTGTATCCAGAACAGTTTCCTTTTTATCAGCCCTGGGAACAATTCTTAGGTTACGGACCCAGTACGAATAGTTTGTTCCATTTAGTTTATCTTTGTCAAGAATCAAACACAAATAAAAAGGTGATGAATTGTTTGGTGCCATTGATCTACAACAGAAAAATGCAAAATACTAAGCCATGTAACCATGAAAGAGTAAAACATATTAAACAATTTAATAGCATATACTCCCACTTAAATCAACATCCCTCTATTGATACTAAGTGATTCAAGATCCACAATTAACAAGTCGACTAGTGAGCTTTAGCATCACTTCTAGAAGACAAGGTAAATCGGTAAGCAACTCATGCTAATCATATCATATATGACTCTTGTTGTTGGGTGACATCTCTATGTCTAAATTAGGCGCCCAACCTTTATGCCCCAAGGTCCTTAACTGTTAAGATGACCTTGTCAAGATCACCAACCCTTATGCGTGTAGGTATCCGATACAAACCCATCCATCCAAGGATTGTACATGGCATAGGATGGTGCAAGGTTTGATTCGAAGGGCATGGTTTAACTTAAACTTTGTGAGGGATTGTTCTACTTCTATCATCAAAGCATGCATAGCAGTAAAACGTATAAGAATAGCATTCACATAGATGTGACACAGTATGGCCCATTTTCTCATGGTGATCTCCATCGCCATAGAACCTGTCCACCATGATGATCTCCATCTTCATGGTCCATGCGAGCCATCCTTCAACTGATGAGTCCTCCAAGAACTAATACAAGCTATTACTCCTAACAGCTAGTAATCAAAATTACATAGTATTGGGATCATCAAAAGTTGGCACGTAGGCCATTACAATAATTGACAAAACATATGGCTCCAGCCGTGTTGCCCTACTCACGACACGCATGTCATAAAAAATTTCATACATGCATCACATACATATTTGGGCCATACTAATCACATACATCCTGCAAAAAACAAGTTATGCATAGAATCGCATTCTATCAGATCATGTGAACTCGCAGCACCTAGGAATCTTAACGAGATACAAAAGGGACTACGATTAAGGGGGTCTCCCCTGCGGGGTTTGAAGGCACAGCGCCCCTCACGGTATACTATTTTCTTTAAGGATTTTGATCGGCAAATCAAATTTACCATAAACCGACTATTGTTTCGATTCGACCAAACACCTTTGATCACGGTACATCGATTTCAGATTTAGGTCCTGATTCGATCAATCATATTGATCTTCGCGTGATTCAATAGGATTTAGTGTCACTGTCTACCCGATGTCGGAAACCGACCGGTAGGGGTAAGTCGTTCGACGACCTTAGAATCACAATCATGGAAAGCAAGATCATAGATCAATCCAGAACCACCGCCATATAAACGACCACATCATTCATATCAATCTACATATCACCAAATGCAAAATTCCCGAACCTATAACTTAACAGCATCAGCTCTTATACCACTGAAGGGATACGGGTAGGCTACACTAGCGCAAATCAAAATTTTCAACCACGCAAACTAGGAATGTTGTTGTCATAGATCTCGGGATTACCACTAGACGCGCAGTTATAGAACTTGATGAAGCACGTCGGGGCAGCGTAGATGTTCTATGTCTCCTCCTCGTCCTCGTACCACGAGCATCTCCCCTTTGCGCGGCTTGTCCAAGCAGCTCCCCTTTGCGCGGCTTGTCCAAATGATACAGCTGTAGCACCTCCGAGGTATCCACACATCCGGGGTGGAAGCGTTAGACGCTAGACTGCTAGGTGGTCCGCACATGCAACACATGTGTGAGAGGAGTGGCGGCTGGGTGGAATTCTCAACCCTATTCAGCTTTCCCCACACTCTCTTATATAGGCGTCCCTAGCGGGATTCTACATTAGCATCCCATTAGTAGCCTAAGCCTAGTTTAATTCGGATCCAATCCTCATTAGGCTTCCAGCCCCTTAAGTGTGTGATCCTATAGGTTCATACACACATAGACATGACACGGGTACATTTACTCCGTCAATAGTTGGTAGCATCCTCTAGCAAGACGTGCCAACTCCTAAACCCATATAAAGATCATTTGAACGAACCATCACAAGGTTAAGTACATGTCTTTCCTTTTGCCTCATGATATTTGGTCTAGCTCCAAGCTGATCTCTCTTTCTCGATATTGTGATTCGGAATCCCTTTACTAGGTTAACTCTTAACCATATGTAGCACGACCATGCATTTCTGGATCCTATCACTCGAGGGGCCCAAAGATATCTCTCTCAAGTAGAGATGGGCAAATCCCATCTTGATTGACCAATGCCTTGCAGCATGTATTAGGACAAACCTGAAAGCTACCTTTATAACTACCCAGTTACGGAGCAGTGGTTGATAGCCCCAAAGTAGGTTGATCCACATCTCAAGTACATGCGACAATCTCAGGTCTAAGGACAAAACGTACATGATATGTAGAGAGAGCTGCAAATGTAATTGCCAGTCTCAAGTTAGGTCAGTCCAACCCCATGTTCATAACATGTGTCCACATCATTGGTTTGACATGTCCATGTCTATGACTTGTGAAACATAGTCATCAACCAATCGATATGCTAGTCTAATATTCACGTGTGTCCTCACATGAACTCCGACTAGGGACAAATTATTAAATAACCATACAAGTAAAGAGTTTTACAAACAATTCACATAATTGCCAATCAATACAAGTTGCCTGATATATGGATATTCAAGGAACATTACAATAACTCATGGATACACATGAAATATAATCATCTCTATGATTGCCTCTCGGGCACATTTCCTTCACTTTTTTCATGCAACTCTTGGGTGTCCTCTTCTCGGCGTGGTCTGCTTGGTGATGGCCTTCTTCGGAGTGCTCTTTCTAGGGATGCTATTCCTTCTCCTCTTTATGTTGCTCCCCTGTAAGTCTCTCCTCTGTTCGAAGCTACTGTCACTCGAACAACCACGAGCGAGGCCATCCATCAGGTCAATCATGTTTTCTAAATATTTGTCTTTATCATTGCCGACCTCAAATTCATGTCCAACTATTAGCATGCGTGCGAATAGGTACACTTCCAGTCTTGTTCGACTCATCCTACTTATCGGTACAACTAAATCACCGGAAACTGTCACTTATATAGCCTTTTTGCTGTTGTAAGCAAAAAATGCCAAATGTGCTTCCTGGGAGGACCCCCACTTCACCTTCTCATGTAACGCTACTACCAGTTCAGATATTTGTACCACTTCAGGGTCGTATGTGCCAACGACTACATCAATGTCGTCGACGCATTTTTCTATGCCATCATCTAATTTTGTAGCAAACTTCTCGACATCGATATAAAAGTGTACCTTGCCATCACCAATTTCCTTAGGACCAAAACCACCGAGAGGTTTGATGACAGTATCAGAGTCCATACCATGGGCTTGATCCTCAACAACTTGAAGGGTTTCGCGGCATAGTAAATCAAAATTTTCTACGGATGCGAACAGAGGGAAAGCCAAGATCTAATCTAGGAGATGCAAACAACGAGAGAGATTGGATTAGATCTTCATACCCTTGAAGATTCGCACAGCGGAACGTTCGTCGGAATATGGGTGATGTAGTCATACTCGCTTCTCCTCCTCGCGATCCGATCCGATCTAGCACCACAAGTGGCGGTGCCTCCGTGAGATGCACACGTGCAGCACCTCGACGTCTCCTCCTTCCTTGGTCCAGCAAGTATGGTGGAGAGATGGGTTGGATCTACAACGCGATGGCGCGGTGCAATTGGTGGAGAATTTCTGCAGCAGGGCTTCGCCTACAAGCAGTCGGGAGGGAGAGAGGAGGGCAGCATGGCGGCTAGGGTTGGAGGGGAAGGTGTGGGGGGTTGGTGCGCCCCCACCCCTATTTATATAGAGGGGGGGCGCAGCCCTAGCCCCTCCCCCAAGCCCAAACCGGCGGCCCCAAAGGATAAGCAGTGGGGGGCAAGGAAACCCCCCCTTCTAGAAGGTCTATCTCGAGTTTAAACCTCTCTTGGCCGGCTGGGCCCTATGGGGCCTTGTGCCCCTGGCCCAATGCGGCCAGGACACTCCCTCATAGGCCCATGCCCCCTCCCGGAAGGTGGGGCCACGTTGGTCCCCTTCCGGAAGGTTCTAGAAGCTTCTGATACAATACCGATTAACCCGGAACAATTCCGAACTCCAAAAACTGCACTGCCTTATATGAATCTTATTCTCCGGACCATTCCGGAACCTCTCGTTATGTCCCGGATCCCATCCGAGACTCCGAACGAAAACTCATAAACCAATTATCCAATCTATCCTAGCGTCGAGACACGTTAAGTGTGTGACCCTGCGGGTTCGAGAATATGCAGACATGATCTTCTATCAATAATCAACAGCGGGGTCTAGAAACCCATATTGACTCCCACACATTCATCAATGATCATATCGGATGAACCACGATGCCAGGATTCAATCAATCCCATATATATATATATATATATTCCCTTCGTCTCGCGATATTTTACTTGCCCGAGATTTGATCGTCGGTACCGTCATACCTAGTTCAATCTCGTTCACAGCAAGTACTTTACTCGTTCCGTAATCCGATATCACTTTGTGATTAACTCCTTAACCACATGCTTGCAAGCGGTGTTGATATCGATTACCGAGTGGGCCCGAAGTATATCTCTCCGACTTGGGAGGGACAAATCCCATCTCGATACATACAACCCAACAGATACTTTCCGATCACCTGAGAGACACCTTTATGATCACCCTCTCATAGGATGACGTTTGATGACCTCAAAGCTTTCTTCCGATACCAGGGAGTTGTATTATCTCATGGTCTAAGGAATACAATATTTGACATAAGAAAAGCTTCGCAAAGACGAACACAATGACACGATCTAATTGCTTCGCTTAGTTTGGGTTTTTCCACCATATCATTCTCCCAATGATATGATCTCATTATTAATCGACAACTCATGTCCATGGTTAGGAAACCTTAACCATCATTAATCAATGAGCTAGTCCATAGAGGCGTACTAGGGACACGGTGTTGTTCACAAACCACACAAGTATTAAAGTTTCCGCTTAATACAATTCTAGCATGGAATATAAACATTATCATGAACAAGAATTATAATAATAACATCTTTATTATTGCCTCTAGGGCATAATTCCAACAGTCTCCCACTTGCACTAGATTCAATAATCTAGTTTACATTTGGCAACAATCTCACACCCATGGCATTGAGGTGCTGATCATGTTTTACACGTGGAAGAGGTTTAGTCAATGGATCTGCGACATTCAGATCTGTATGTACTTTGCTAATCTTTAGATCTCCATCTGCTATATAATCTCGGATTATATGAAACTTGCGGTTGATATGCTTGGTCTTTGGATGATATCTTGGTTCCTTAGCGAGTGCTATGGCGCCAGTGTTGTCACACAATATCTCCAGTGGGTCCAATGCACTTGGAACCACACCAAGCTTAGTGATGAAGTTCCTGATCCAAACTCCTTCACTTGACGCTTCTGCAGCAGCCATGTATTCCGCTTCTACTGTAGATCCGGCGATCACGCTTTGCTTGCAGCTTCTCCAGCTCACAGCTCCTCCATTCAAAATATACACGTATCCTGTCTGAGATTTAGAATCATCCTTGTCGGTGTCAAAACTAGCGTCGACGTAACCTTTTACGACGAGCTGTTCATCACCCCCATAGACTAAGAACATTTCTTTAGTCCTATTTAGGTACTTTAGGATGTTCTTCACGGCTGTCCAGTGTTCCACTCCTGGATCACTTTGATATCTACTCGTCAAACTAAGAGCATTGGACACATCCGGTCTAGTACACAGCATGGCATACATGATGGAACCTATGGCCGAGGCATAAGGCACTTTGCTTATAGCTTCCCTATCATTTACCGTAGCTGGACACTGAGCCTTGCTCAACATCTTACCTAACAACATAGGCACCGAACCTTTCTTTGCCTTATCCATTCTGAACCTTTTCAGAACTTTGTCTAGGTATGTACTCTGGCTTAAAGCTATCAGGCGTCTTTGTCTATCTCTATAGATCTTGATGCCCAATAGATAAGCAGCTTCACCTAGGTCTTTCATTGAAAAACACTTGTTCAAATAACTCTTCACATCGTTAAGCATGTTGATGTCATTTCCAATAATCAATATGTCATCCACATATAGTACCAGAAACGTCACCGAGCTCCCACTCACTTTCTTGTAGATGCAAGCTTCGTAGCAATTTGGAACAAATCCAAAGCTCTTGATCACTTGATCAAAACGAAGGTTTGTCACATCCCAAGATTTTCCAAATCTTGTAATGTGAAAATAAATGAATAAAATAAAACTTTGTTGATTTCCAGAGCCAGAAGAAACTTTTTGAATTCAAATGGAACCTCAAACCCCTTTGAATTAAATAAAATCCTAAAGGAATTTAATAAGTTAAACATTTAATTAAAGGAAATTAAAAATGTTTGGAAACTACTGTTTTGGAATCATTTAATAAAAGATTTGGTGTTCAAAAGAAAAGATGAGTTTATAAATAAAGAATATTTTATAAAGCCAAAATAAACCTTGACCAAACTTTGGGATTAAAACATTATGTTTGAATAAAAATAGCAAAGGCTTATTTAAATAAATTAATAGGAATTTAATATACCAGTTTTTAAAAGGTCTTACCATTTTAATTAAAACCTCAAAAACTTATAAGTTTCCAAGTATTTTATATTCTCAAATAAAACCTACTAAAGAGTTTTGGTTTTACTTTAAGATTTCAAAATAAAGATATTAATAAAATAAATCATAATTGATTTAATAATTAAGGTCTATTGAATCTAATTAATAAAGGACCCTTAAATAAAAGGTTAATTTGTTTTAAACAAGTAATTCAAGTATCTTATATTTTCAAATAAAACCTACTGTTTTGGTTTTGAAAGTATTTGGAGATCAAATGAAGATTTTATTAAATAAATCAAAACCATATTAAATAAATAAAGGACCCTTTTATTTAATTAATAAAGGGATCTTAAAAATATTATTTTTATTTTGGTTTTTGGTTCATGTTAGTAAACAGAGCTAACTTCAATATTACAAAGTTTGAGTGTTGTTTGAATTGATTTGAACCATGTTTGATTGTTTTGAAATTTAAAACAGGAAATAATTTAGAAAAAGGAAAAAGATTCAGAAACAGGAAAAAAAATATGAAATGGAACAGCCCAGCCGGCC
Organism: Avena atlantica; assembly: GCA_910589765.1. Classification (NCBI taxonomy): domain Eukaryota; kingdom Viridiplantae; phylum Streptophyta; class Magnoliopsida; order Poales; family Poaceae; genus Avena; species Avena atlantica. The sequence goes on along the minus strand of OU342738.1, from coordinate 177,714,392 downwards.
AAGCCCAGGAAGCCCACCAACCAGCCCAGCTCCTCACCCCGCAAGAAAACGGTTCGCACTCAGTAAATAACCCTCAGAGAGAATGACCGGTGGACCTCTCCCTTACTCCTTTCCCCGCTGACAGGTAGACCCCACCGCTACTGTTCTTCCTCCCCACCCGCAGACCACGTCTTCTCCCTCGCTGCCGTTGCTGCCATTCAAAGCCGCGATCAATTCGCAGTGATGCCGCGCCTTAAACCTCGCCGTGAATGCACTCTATTAAGCGCCAACGCCTCCTCCTCCTTTCCCCTCTGTCGCCACTCCCTCTCTGCCCCTAGGCTGTCGCCAATCTCTTCTGCACCGCCGCCATCTCCGACGAGCTTAGCTCTCAATTCCGGCCACACACTGCCTCCCCTTGCTTCATCGACCAAGCACGCACGCTCCCCATCCCCTAGCGCTTCTTTCCGTGCCCTCCGTTCAACCGCGGGCGCCCCGAAGCGTCGGCTTTGACAAGTTCCGACGACGCCGCCATCTGCAACCTCTCCGACGATGTTTACCAGGTGAACCAGACTGCCCCTTCACTTCTCGATCACGCACATAGCGTTGTCTTGATCCTGCGCATCTGACCACGCCTTCGTTTTGCCTTAGGGCGATCTCCAGTGACGTCCTCGACCTCGACCAGAGCCGCCCGTCGCCAGAACCAACTCCAGCGAGCAATTACCGCAGTACCTGAGCGCCCCTTGTCAAGCCAACAGCACGTCGAGCATCACCACAGCCCTGCGATTCTGGTGAGCACTTTTTCTCTCCTCTTTGCTTCCTGTAGCCGCCGTAGCACCACCGCCTGGCCGTACGCCGCCGTTAGCCGCCGTCGACGCCGCTCACTTTTGGTCAAGCGAACCAGTATCGTAGGATCTAGATTGGGCGAGCGAGATTAGATCACTTAAACTCGAAAAGGTACGCAGCCAGCGCCGTGCGATGCCACTTGATCTAACGGCCTGCAGCCGCGATCCACCCGAACCGGTACCGTCCAGTAGGATACTGCCGCGTGGCCAGAGTTTGAGTTAAAACAGATTTTTGAATCAGAATTATTTGCAAACTTCAAACCTTTGTAACTTTCAAACCACACGTCCAAAAATTAGAAATTTATATCAATGGATTCAGGAGAGCAAGCCCTAGCCAACCATGGCCTTAGTTTCGAAAATAGTATCTGTTAGATTGTTTGAATTTGCAGAAACATTTGTGTACTTGTTTAGAGTAGAAAAAATGTTTAAAATTGATTTTAGGATTAAAACTTTTGCAAAATGGTTTGTAGTGACCATACTGACCTTAGGAACCAACCCATTGTTTTGAAAATGAGATTGGAAAATTTAGAATGGATTAATTGAATTAGCCTATTTCTAGCCAAGTAAAAATAATGGTTATTATGAAAAAGGATTTTGGAATCAAACTTTGAGAAAATATTTTGATTCAAAGCTACTGACCCAAAACAACCAAATCTTGAGAGTTAGAAACTTTTGGTGAAAACTTAAAAGGTTTTAGATTTAATAAAACTATTTTCCACCACATAAAATGTTGAATGGATTTTAAAATAGATTTTGAGCAAAACCCTCTAACTAATGACTTTGCCATTCTGGTAAATGACCAATTTGGACCTTACAAAGTTTATAAACCTAGTAGAGACCAACCCTGCAATAGAACCATCCTTTGCATGACTTAGAATCCATTGCTTTGTGAGTGTGAAATTGTTTGTTTAACTTTGGTGGAATGTTAGTTGAATTGGTGTTTTGCTTGATTGGCTTGTAGTGAATTTAGCAAAGTGTGAGACTAGCAAGATCAAGGAGTGAACCACCATCCCCTACCAAAAAGGCAAGTGACACTATCATCAAAATTCCTACTATTTTCATTATACTTAGTGGATTTTGAAAACATGCATGAAAATATTTTATACTTATGCTATGCTAAATCCTAATAGGATTTCCTATACACTACTTAGTGAAAATATTGAAGTTGTACATGCTTAGCCATGCTATGTTTTGAAAAGAGATACATGTTGAGATTTTACAAAGGTTGAGAAAAGGACTTGTGTTTCACATAATAAAACAAGGACTCAATGAACCACCTAGGTGGAGGATACTTGAAGTTTTGGAGAAGGTGGCAACAAAAGGAACCATGTCTATGGCAATCACTTTGTGTTGTGCTCCAAATGAAAACCACCTAGGAAACTTAGAGATTGAACATGTTTCTCCAATTGTGGCTTTCGTGTGCAACCACATGCTATTATGGCTCTGGCTTAGTCAACTACATTAGGAAGACCCATACATTGTCTTTAGTTACCGGACATGGGGATCTGGAATACTTCATGGGAGCTGAAGACAAGCTAGAAATGATGTATGGGAGGACCTTTTGGAAAGACTTCGTCACATTCTCAGTCTGCCAGTACTCCATCTTGGTGAGCACTAATCCAGTAGGCCACTGGTGGCAACAAGATGGGATTGTGTCATGTGGGTAAAGTGTACTCCTTCTGCAGAAGTTAATAAAATCTAAGTACTTAGCCGTGTCCCCGGTTATGGACAATACTGAGCAACTAAAGTTTGAACCATGGGAGATCTCGACATTCCAATTTCTAATATAAAAACTTGATGCACTTGGGGGTACCAAGGAATTCAAAGAGATTTTGTTAAGCTTTTTGCACTTGGGGTTACCAAGGTGCTCAAGAGCATGATGTACTTGGGGTTAGCAAGGAACTCATGAGATTTCATAAAACTTGTTGCACTTGGAGTCACCAAGTAGCTCAAGGGATTTTTGACAAGGTCTTGAACACTTGAGTTTCTACCAAGGAGTTCAAGGATCTTGGAAAAGGGATTTGACAAAGGACCAAAACCATTTTGAAAAGATAGGATAAATGTTGCTTTATGCAAATAAGCCTTAAACTCTACGTAGCCAAATATGCATGTAATGGTAGGATCCACTCATAATATACAAAATAGTGAAACTTGCCAATACAATTCAAATGTATTGACCCTTGTGGATGTAACTTGTATGTTGCAGGTTTGATTGATTTTAGTGAAGATTGTTTGATTAGGATTACAAAGTCTACAACCAACATCTGCCTGTGGCACTTTGAAGATGAAGGACCCCATGACTATAGTTATTCCGCTGCAATGTAATGTAATAGCCCAATGAGCTATGTATGATGTAATAAAATTATGTTATTCCTGGTTATAAAGTTATGTTATGACCTTTGTATCTTGATATTACATCTTAAACTGTGGATGCTAGCTATTGATCCAGGGACTAGCATTGTAAAACACAGGAGGAATCTACCTTATTAGGTTGAGACCTCTACAGATGGTATCAGAGCATTGTGTTGCCTGTAGGATTTGTAAACCTAGGATTGGACAAAAACCCTTAGAAAAATAGGAGTTGTTTTGTTCCAAAAATTATTTACAAAACAAGCTTGTAAATTCTTTCCTCAACCACTTTGATTTCCACTCTACCTCTCGTCTATTTCAAACTTGATGGAAAACCTAAAGGACTACACTATGTGCAAAGGACTTTTCCAACATCTTCAACTCTAATGACTTCAACATCTTCAGCATGTTCTCCAAATATTTCCAACATGGATACCACTAAGGACTACAAGTGAGACAAGGAAATCTTACTCAAGATTTAGAGACTGAGGGAATGCAAAATAAAGAAGGAACCATCAACAACTTTGAAGTATTATGACCAAGAACTTTTCTCAAAGAAACCATGATTCCATACAAAAAGAATCAAGAAGGATGGAAAGATCACAAGTGAACCATATAGATGGACCACCATAATTTAGTTAAGTCAAACTACCAACTTATGTGATGTAACAAAAATATTTTGTTGCCTAGGTATGTGCTAGAACTTTGTTGTTTGAGTGAAATGTTTGTTTGTGATTGCATGCACATTGCTTGTGTGAATTGTGATGTGTGTGACTAGAATTGATTCCTTAGCAATGACTTGCCTATTCTAACCTCCTTCAACCCAAACAGATGACTACTCCAAAAGACTCCAAGGTTGATGACACCAACACCAACCAAGCTGACAGCATGAAAGAGCTCATAGCAACCCAACACCAGTTGAACCAACTGACAGCTCAGTTCATAGCCAACAATAGTGATAAAGATCCAGCACTACAAAGGTTTTTGGAGGAACAATCCCAACTGATGCTTAAGGTGACTAATCAAATGATCAGTATGGAAGAAAGCTATCCCAAAGGAGTTTATGATAACAAAGATGACAAGAATGTTGTTCTAGATGGAGCCCCAGCTTGCATTATTTGTGGAGACAAGGGTCATACTTCCAAGGAGCATGAAGGACAATGCCCCAATTGTGAAGAAGAACATCCTGTGGGACAATGTCCTACCTCTCAAGCTACTTGCTACCTATGTGAAGGAAGTGATCATACTCCTAACCAATGTCCTATCTACTCCATGGTGTAGCAAAGGAAACAAGAAGGATCCAAGTCTACCAAAGAAAAAGGACCACTTATACCTCCAAACAAGACAACCCAATTCAAAGGACTAAAGAAGCTTAAGAAACAAAAGCAAGACATGAGCCTTGCACAATGTCGAAAATGTAAGGAAATGGGACACTACTCCAGTGGATGCCCAGAGAACAAGAAGAATAAAGAGATTGACCAAGTGTGGTGCAACAACTGCAAAGAACCAGGCCATTATGTAGCCACTTGTCCACAAGAACAACGCAAAGAACTCAAGGACATTCATTGTTTCAACTGCAAGAATCCAGGAAATTATGCAAGCAACTGTCTAGAAAGGATGAAAAACAAGTTGAACAAGCCTATGGAGAAACTCAACCTTGGCCCATGAGTCAAGTATGGAACAAAGGACTCAATGAAAAGGTTTGCTTAGAGAAGTTTCCCAGGATCCCAAGAAGGACAAGATGTAATTTTTGTTTGAAATTTTTTTTAAGGGTGGTAGTACCCTAGTTGTTTTGAACTTGTTTGTAACCTCAGCCTTCCCAAATCTCGGGACGAGATTTATTTTAAGGATGGTAGCCTGTCACATCCCAAGATTTTCCAAATCTTGTAATGTGAAAATAAATGAATAAAATAAAACTTTGTTGATTTCCAGAGCCAGAAGAAACTTTTTGAATTCAAATGGAACCTCAAACCCCTTTGAATTAAATAAAATCCTAAAGGAATTTAATAAGTTAAACATTTAATTAAAGGAAATTAAAAATGTTTGGAAACTACTGTTTTGGAATCATTTAATAAAAGATTTGGTGTTCAAAAGAAAAGATGAGTTTATAAATAAAGAATATTTTATAAAGCCAAAATAAACCTTGACCAAACTTTGGGATTAAAACATTATGTTTGAATAAAAATAGCAAAGGCTTATTTAAATAAATTAATAGGAATTTAATATCCCAGTTTTTAAAAGGTCTTACCATTTTAATTAAAACCTCAAAAACTTATAAGTTTCCAAGTATTTTATATTCTCAAATAAAACCTACTAAAGAGTTTTGGTTTTACTTTAAGATTTCAAAATAAAGATATTAATAAAATAAATCATAATTGATTTAATAATTAAGGTCTATTGAATCTAATTAATAAAGGACCCTTAAATAAAAGGTTAATTTGTTTTAAACAAGTAATTCAAGTATCTTATATTTTCAAATAAAACCTACTGTTTTGGTTTTGAAAGTATTTGGAGATCAAATGAAGATTTTATTAAATAAATCAAAACCATATTAAATAAATAAAGGACCCTTTTATTTAATTAATAAAGGGATCTTAAAAATATTATTTTTATTTTGGTTTTTGGTTCATGTTAGTAAACAGAGCTAACTTCAATATTACAAAGTTTGAGTGTTGTTTGAATTGATTTGAACCATGTTTGATTGTTTTGAAATTTAAAACAGGAAATAATTTAGAAAAAGGAAAAAGATTCAGAAACAGAAAAAAAAAATGAAATGGAACAGCCCAGCCGGCCAAGCCCAGGAAGCCCACCAACCAGCCCAGCTCCTCACCCCGCAAGAAAATGGTTCGCACTCAGTAAATAACCCTCAGAGAGAATGACCGGTGGACCTCTCCCTTACTCCTTTCCCCGCTGACAGGTAGACCCCACCGCTACTGTTCTTCCTCCCCACCCGCAGACCACGTCTTCTCCCTTGCTGCCGTTGCTGCCATTCAAAGCCGCGATCAATTCGCAGTGATGCCGCGCCTTAAACCTCGCCGTGAATGCACGCTATTAAGCGCCAACGCCTCCTCCTCCTTTCCCCTCTGTCGCCACTCCCTCTCTGCCCCTAGGCTGTCGCCAATCTCTTCTGCACCGCCGCCATCTCCGACGAGCTTAGCTCTCAATTCCGGCCACACACTGCCTCCCCTTGCTTCATCGACCAAGCACGCACGCTCCCCATCCCGTAGCGCTTCTTTCCGTGCCCTCCGTTCAACCGCGGGCGCCCCGAAGCGTCGGCTTTGACAAGTTTCGACGACGCCGCCATCTGCAACCTCTCCGACGACGTTTACTAGGTGAACCAGACCGCCCCTTCACTTCTCGATCATGCACATAGCGTTGTCTTGATCCTGCGCATCTGACCACGCCTTTGTTTTGCCTTAGGGCGATCTCCAGTGACGTCCTCGACCTCGACCAGAGCCGCCCGTCGCCAGAACCAACTCCGGCGAGCAATTACCGCAGTACCCGAGCGCCCCTTGTCAAGCCAACAGCACGTCGAGCATCACCACAGCCCTGCGATTCTGGTGAGCACTTTTTCTCTCCTCTTTGCTTCCTGTAGCCGCCGTAGCGCCACCGCCTGGCCGTACGCCGCCGTTAGCCGCCGTCGGCGCCGCTCACTTTTGGTCAAGCGAACCAGTACCGTAGGATCTAGATTGGGCGAGCGAGATTAGATCACTTAAACTCGAAAAGGTACGCAGCCAGCGCCGTGCGATGCCACTTGATCTAACGGCCTGCAGCCGCGATCCACCCGAACCGGTACCGTCCAGTAGGGTACTGCCGCGTGGCCAGAGTTTGAGTTAAAACAGATTTTTGAATCAGAATTATTTGCAAACTTCAAACCTTTGTAACTTTCAAACCACACGTCCAAAAATTACAAATTTTATATCAATGGATTCAGGAGAGCAAGCCCTAGCCAACAATGGCCTTAGTTTCGAAAATAGTATCTGTTAGCTTGTTTGAATTTGCAGAAACATTTGTGTACTTGTTTAGAGTAGAAAAATTGTTTAAAATTGATTTTAGGATTAAAACTTTTGCAAAATGGTTTGTAGTGACCATACTGACCTTAGGAACCAACCCATGGTTTTGAAAATGAGATTGGAAAATTTAGAATGGATTAATTGAATTAGCCTATTTCTAGCCAAGTAAAAATAATGGTTATTATGAAAAAGGATTTTGGAATCAAACTTTGAGAAAATATTTTGATTCAAAGCTACTGATCCAAAACAAACAAATCTTGAGATTTAGAAACTTTTGGTGAAAACTTAAAAGGTTTTAGATTTAATAAAACTATTTTCCACCACATAAAATGTTGAATGGATTTTAAAATAGATTTTGAGCAAAACCCTCTAACTAATGACTTTGCCATTCTGGTAAATGACCAATTTGGACCTTACAAAGTTTATAAACCTAGTAGAGACCAACCCTGCAATAGAACCATCCTTTGCATGACTTAGAATCCATTGCTTTGTGAGTGTGAAATTATTTGTTTAACTTTGGTGGAATGTTAGTTGAATTGGTGTTTTGCTTGATTGGCTTGTAGTGAATTTAGCAAAGTGTGAGACTAGCAAGATCAAGGAGTGAACCACCATCCCCTACCAAAAAGGCAAGTGACACTATCATCAAAATTCCTACTATTTTCATTATACTTAGTGGATTTTGAAAACATGCATGAAAATATTTTATACTTATGCTATGCTAAATCCTAATAGGATTTCCTATACACTCCTTAGTGAAAATATTTAAGTTGTACATGCTTAGCCATGCTATGTTTTGAAAAGAGATACATGTTGAGATTTTACAAAGGTTGAGAAAAGGACTTGTGTTTCACATAATAAAACAAGGACTCAATGAACCACCTAGGTGGAGGATACTTGAAGTTTTGGAGAAGGTGGCAACAAAAGGAACCATGTCTATGGCAATCACTTTGTGTTGTGCTCCAAATGAAAACCACCTAGGAAACTTAGATATTGAACATGTTTCTCCAATTGTGGCTTTCGTGTGCAACCACATGCTATTATGGCTCTGGCTTAGTCAACTACATTAGGAAGACCCATACATTGTCTTTAGTTATCGGACATGGGGATCTGGAATGCTTCATGGGAGCTGAAGACAAGCTAGCAATGATGTATGGGAGGACCTTTTGGAAAGACTTCGTCACATTCTCAGTCTGCCAGTACTCCATCTTGGTGAGCACTAATCCAGTAGGCCACTGGTGGCAACAAGATGGGATTGTGTCATGTGGGTAAAGTGTACTCCTTCTGCAGAAGTTAATAAAATCTAAGTACTTAGCCGTGTCCCCGGTTATGGACAATACTGAGCAACTAAAGTTTGAACCATGGGAGATCTCGACATTCCAATTTCTAATATAAAAACTTGATGCACTTGGGGGTACCAAGGAATTCAAAGAGATTTTGTTAAGCTTGTTGCACTTGGGGTTACCAAGGTGCTCAAGAGCATGATGTACTTGGGGTTACCAAGGAACTCATGAGATTTCATAAAACTTGTTGCACTTGGAGTCACCAAGTAGCTCAAGGGATTTTTGACAAGGTCTTGAACACTTGAGTTTCTACCAAGGAGTTCAAGGATCTTGGAAAAGGGATTTGACAAAGGACCAAAACCATTTTGAAAAGATAGGATAAATGTTGCTTTATGCAAATAAGCCTTAAACTCTACTTAGACAAATATGCATGTAATGGTAGGATCCACTCATAATATACAAAATAGTGAAACTTGCCAATACAATTCAAATGTATTGACCCTTGTGGCTGTAACTTGTATGTTGCAGGTTTGATTGATTTTAGTGAAGATTGTTTGATTAGGATTACAAAGTCTACAACCAACATCTGCCTGTGGAACTTTGAAGATGAAGGACCCCATGACTATAGTTATTCCGCTGCAATGTAATGTAATAGCCCAATGATCTATGTATGATGTAATAAAATTATGTTATTCCTGGTTATAAAGTTATGTTATGACCTTTGTATCTTGATATTACATCTTAAACTGTGGATGCTAGCTATTGATCCAGGGACTAGCATTGTAAAACACAGGAGGAATCTACATTATTAGGTTGAGACCTCTACAAGGTTCCAACTCCGAGATGCTTGCTTCAGTCCATAAATGGAACGCTGAAGTTTGCATACTTTATCAGCATCCTTAGAATCGACAAAACCTTCGGGTTGCATCATATACAACTCTTCATCAATGTTGCCATTGAGGAACGCAGTCTTGACATCCATATGCCATATTTCATAATCATGAAACGAAGCAATTGCTAATAAAATCCGAATGGACTTAAACATCGCTACGGGAGAGAAAGTCTTGTCATAGTCAACACCTTGAACTTGTCGAAAACCTTTCGCGACAAGCCGTGCTTTATAGACGGTAACATTACCATCCGCGTCCGTTTTCTTCTTGAAGATCCATTTGCACTCAACGGCCTTTCGGTCGCTAGGAGGGTCCACCAAAGTCCATACTTGGTTTTCGCTTATGGATCCCAATTCGGATTTCATGGCTTCTAGCCATTTCTCAGAGTCTGGGCTCATCATCGCTTCCTCATAGTTCGCAGGTTCACTATCTTCTACTAACAAGACAGTCAAGACAGGGTTGCCTTACCACTCAGGAGGGGCACGCGACCTTGTCGACCTGCGACGTTCAGTAGCAGCATCGTCCGAAGCTTCATGATCCTTGTCATTAGCTTCCTCTATCGTTGGTGCAGGCGGCACTGGAACAATTTCAGGTGCTGCGCTACTCTCCAACTCAAGAGAAGGTTCAATAACCTCGTCTAGCTCTACTTTCCTCCCACTCACTTCTTAACGTAAGCTTGTCCGGCATCAACTTCTTAACGTAAGCTTCGCATCCCCAAACTTTAAGAAACGACAACTTAGGTTTAGCACCAAACCACAGTTCATACGGTGTCGTCTCAACGGATTTAGATGGTGCCCTATTTAAAGTGAATGCAGCGGTTTCTAATGCATAACCCCAAAAAGATAACGGCAAATCAGTAAGAGACATCATCGATCGGACCATATCTAATAAGGTTCGATTCCGGCGTTCAGACACACCATTGCGCTGTGGTGTTCCGGGTGGCGTGAGTTGCGAAACGATTCCGCTTGCTTTAAGATGCGTGAGAAAATCATAACTCAAATATTCACCTCCATGATCGGATCGTAGAAACTTAATCTTTCTGTTACGATGGTTCTCCACTTCATTCTGAAATTCTTTGAACTTTTCTAACGTTTCAGATTTATGTTTCATTAAATAGATATACCCATATCTACTTAAGTCATCGGTAAAAGTGAGAAAATAGTGATATCCACCGCGCGTCGAAACACTCATCGGTCCGCATACATCGGTATGTATGATTTCCAACAAGTCCGTTGCTCGCTCCATCATGCCGGAGAACGGGGTTTTGATCATCTTGCCCATGAGGCATGGTTCGCATGTGTCAAATGATTCAAAATCAAGAGACTCCAAAAGTCCATCAGAATGGAGTTTCTTCATGCGCTTTACACCAATATGACCTAGACAACAGTGCCACAAATAAGTAGTATTATCACTATCTACTTTGCATCTCTTAGCCTCAATGTTATGGATGTGTGTTTCATCCCTTTCGAGATTAGAAGAAATAAACCATTCACAAGAGGTGCATGACCATAAAAGATGTTACTCATATAAATAGAACAACCATTATTCTCCGATTTAAATGAATAACCGTCTTGCAATAAACACGATCCAGAAATAATGTTCATGCTCAACGCAGGCACATAATAACGTTTATTAAGGTTTAAAACTAATCCCGAAGGTAAAACTAAGGAGAGCGTGCCGACGGCCATCACATCAACTCTTGATCCGTTGCCAACGCGCATCGTCACCTCATCCCTCGCAAGCCGCCGTCTATTCCGTAGCTCCTGTTTCGAGTTACAAATATTAGCAACTGAACCGGTATCAAATACCCAGGCACTACAACAAGGGCTAGTAAGGAAAACATCAATAACATGTATATCAAATATACCTTTGATGGTGCCAGCCTTCTTGTCCGCTAAGTACTTCGGAGAGTTGCGCTTCCAGTGACCCTTGTCCTTGCAATAGAAGCACTCAGTGTTCGGCTTGGGACCAGACCTGAGCTTCTTCTCAGCAGGGGCATTGCGCTTGCTTCCGCCCTTCTTGAAGGGCTTCTTTGCTCCCTTACCTTTATTAAAGGTGGGCTTGTTGACCATCAACACATGATTATCCTTTTTGATGTCCACTTCCGCGGCCTTCAGCTTTGCGAAGAGCTCGGTGATCGTATCAGTGGAACCAATCTGATTGTGAGTTACTACAAAACTTTTGTAGCTGGGAGGGAGTGATTGCAGAACCCTGTCAATCTTGAGCTCCTCTGGAATCGTGCATTACAGCTGCTCAAGGCGTTGAGTGTAGCCCGTCATCTTAATGGCGTGCTCACTAACGGAACTCCCTTCCTCCATCTTGCAGTTAAAGAACTTCTCAGAGATCTCATATCTCTCAGAACGGGCCTGAGTCTGAAACATGGTTTTCAGCTCTTCGAGAATCTCAAAGGGCCCGGGATAGTCTTCAAAACGATTTTGAAGTTCCGGTTCCATAGCAAACAACATGGTGCTCTTAATCACACCATAATCATCTTTGCGCGACTGATAGATAGTTTTCTCATCAGCCGGCGCAGTTGCAGCAGGGGGGTCACCTAACGTTTTCCTAAGGACATAGTCCTTTTGACCGCCAGAGAGAATGATTCTTATATTGCGGAACCAATTGGTGAAGTTAGACCCATTGTTTCTAAGATTTTCCTTCTCAGCAAAACGTTGAAGTTGAAGTTTGACTTGGCCATGTGATCTACAGTATTTGCAAGTACAATTTAGACTATGTTCATGATAAATAGTTCAACTTAATCAAATTACTAGATGAACTCCCACTAAATTCAACATCCCTCAAGTTGTTTAGTGAACACGATCCAAATTCACCACACCTAATCCAATCATCACGAGAAGAGATGTGGTTTCAATGGTGGACAACGAAGTGTCGATCATATCATTCATATGACTCATGCTTAACCTTTCGGTTCTTGTGTTCCGAGGCCATGTCTGTACATGCTAGGCTCGTCAAGTAAGACCCAACTATTTCCGCGTGTGCAAAACTGGCTTGCACCCATTGTATGTGAGCGTAGAGTCTATAGCCCCTGATCATCACGTGATGCTTGGACACGACGAACTTTCGCAACGGTGCATACTTGGGGAGAACACAGTTTTTATCTTGATCTTTAATTGAGGAATCATCTTATAATTCTACCATCGCGATCTAAGCATAATAAGATACATAAAAGGATAAACATCACATGCATATAACTTTATGTGACATGGTATAGCCAATCTTCGCGCAATGATCTCCATCTTGTGCGTTCCGGCATGATCTCCATCACTCCACCATGATTGCCTCCACCACGAATAGCAACTACAACTATTGCTAACTACTTAGCGATAAAGTGAAACTATTACATGGCGCATAAGAAGTTGACACACAGGTCAAACATAATTATAAAGACAACCATATGGCTCCTGCCTGTTGTGTACTCATCGACATGCAAGTCGTGAAACATTACAAAACATGATCATTGCATACATTATACACATCACATCTTGGGCCATACCATATCACAGAAAACACTCCCTGCAAAAACAACTTAGACGCATCTACTTTGTTGTTGCATGTTTTACGTGGCTTATGGGAGTAGATGCTAAGAACGATTCTTACCTACGGAAAGCCACAACGGTGATATTATGGTTACCAAAATCCGGTGTTAATCCCATGACAACTATAGTGAGAGAAACTGACATCCACTAGCCGCATGTGTGGAACAAGCCACACGTCAAGTGCGGAGCCGGTCTCGCGAACGACGTCGCGTAAGTTTGGCCTGGACCGCTTCAATCTCACTATCCCGCGTCATAAGAAGAACACAAACAAGAGGCTTGCAACAGAAAACATCAACGCCCGCAACAACCATGTTGCGTTCTACTCGTGAAACACATCTACGCATAGATCTAGCTCTGATACCACTGAAGGGTTTCGCGGCATAGTAAATCAAAATTTTCTACGGATGCGAACAGAGGGAAAGCCAAGATCTAATCTAGGAGATGCAAACAACAAGATAGATTGGATTAGATCTTCATACCCTTGAAGATTCGCACAGCGGAACGTTCGTCGGAACGTGGGTGATGTAGTCGTACTCGCTTCTCCTCCTCGCGATCCGATCCGATCTAGCACCACAAGTGGCGGTGCCTCCGTGAGATGCACACGTGCAGCACCTCGACGTCTCCTCCTTCCTTGGTCCAGAAAGTATGGTGGAGAGATGGGTTGGATCTACAACGCGACGGCGCGGTGCAATTGGTGGAGAATTTCTGCAGCAGGGCTTCGCCTACAAGCAGTCGGGAGGGAGAGAGGAGGGCAGCAGGGCGGCTAGGGTTGGAGGGGAAGGTGTGGGGGGTTGGTGCGCCCCCACCCCTCTTTATATAGAGGGGGCGCAGCCCTAGCCCCTCCCCCAAGCCCAAACCGGCGGCCCCAAAGGATAAGGAGTGGGGGGCAAGGAAACCCCCCTTCTAGAAGGTCTATCTCGAGTTTAAACCTCTCTTGGCCGGCTGGGCCCTATGGGGCCTTGTGCCCCTGGCCCAATGCGGACAGGGCACTCCCTCATAGGACCATGCCCCCTCCCGGAAGGTGGGGCCACGTTGGTCCCCTTCCGGAAGGTTCTAGAAGCTTCCGGTACAATACCGATTAACCTGGAACAATTCTTAACTCCAAAAACTGCACTGCCTTATATGAATCTTATTCTCCGGACCATTCCGGAACCTCTCGTGATGTCCCGGATCCCATCCGAGACTCCGAACAAAAACTCATAAACCAATTATCCAATCTATCCTAGCGTCGAGACACGTTAAGTGTGTGACCCTGCGGGTTCGAGAATATGCAGACATGATCTTCTATCAATAATCAACAGCGGGGTCTGGAAACCCATATTGACTCCCACACATTCATCGATGATCATATCGGATGAACCACGATGCCAGGATTCAATCAATCCCATATATATATTCCCTTCGTCTCGCGATATTTTACTTGCCCGAGATTTGATCGTCGGTACCGTCATACCTAGTTCAATCTCGTTCACAGCAAGTACTTTACTCGTTCCGTAATCCGATATCACTTTGTGATTAACTCCTTAACCACATGCTTGCAAGCGGTGTTGATATCGATTACCGAGTGGGCCCAAAGTATATCTCTTCGACTTGGGAGGGACAAATCCCATCTCGATACATACAACCCAACAGATACTTTCCGATCACCTGAGAGACACCTTTATGATCACCCTCTCATAGGATGACGTTTGATGACCTCAAAGCTTTATTCCGATACCAGGGAGTTGTATTATCTCATGGTCTAAGGAATACAATATTTGACATAAGAAAAGCTTCGCAAAGACGAACACGATGACACGATCTAATTGCTTCGCTTAGTTTGGGTATGTCCACCATATCATTCTCCCAATGATATGATCTCATTATTAATCGACAACTCATGTCCATGGTTAGGAAACCTTAACCATCATTAATCAATGAGCTAGTCCATAGAGGCGTACTAGGGACACGGTGTTGTTCACAAACCACACAAGTATTAAAGTTTCCGCTTAATACAATTCTAGCATGGAATATAAACATTATCATGAACAAGAATTATAATAATAACATCTTTATTATTGCCTCTAGGGCATAATTCCAACACAACTAGTCTTCGAGTAGCCGCAGCAGCAGCACACTGAACTTCACCACGGGTTCGAGGAGGACCAGTGCCCAAGACAACAGTTCTGGCAACAGCAATAGGGCAGAGGCCTCGCGAAGCCTTAGTTAGTGCAACAGAAGCAGGTATTGGGTCAATAGCAGGTTGAGCAACAACACCAACAGTTCTGACAACAGCAGGGCGGCCTCCCGAAGCCTTAGTTTGTGCAACAGCAGCATGGATTGGTTCAGTAGCAGGCTGAGCAACAACACCAACAGATTCCACAACAACAGGGCGGCATCCCGAAGCTTTTTTTTGCGCAACAGCAGCAGAGATTGGGTCAGTAGCAGGATGAGCAACAACACCAATAGATTCCACAACAGTGGGGGACATCTTGAAGCCTTAGTTTGCGCAACAGCGTTAGGGATTGGGTAAGTAGCAGGCTGAGAAACAACACCAGCAGATTCCATAACAGCGGGGTAGCCTCCTGAAGCCTTAGTTTGCGTAATAGCAGCATGTATTGAGTCAATAGAAAGCTAAGCAACAACACCAGCAGATTCCACAACGGAAGCACGACCTAAATCCACAACATGGTCTTGCACCATGGCAAAATAGGCACTCCTACGAGGAGGTTGCGTTGCAGAAGCATGGCACAGACAAGGAACCACATTTTTCTTAACATCAGCGGTGCTTCGAGTCAAACCACCCCGTGCTTGAATAGCATGGCCACTAGGAGTGTCAGCAGCTTCCACATCCACTATTCTACATTCCAAGAGAAACATTCGAGCCCTCAGACACCGTTTCAGCAACCCGGACATCTGACTGTCATGCTTTATAATAACCTTCGAGCTGTCACCCGCATGTATCCAACACTTCTTTTAGGGTACGATGATCTGCCATCCTCCATGCTGATCAGCTCGTCCCGCGGCGGAGGCGGGCTAGATCCTCAGAACGGGGGGCACAACATGCATCATTAGAGCTCAGGATCAGCGAGAGGGCGCATCAACTTGTCGCCGGAAGGCAAATGTCCCAAGCAATCGTTCTGGGTGGAGGGTGGATTTCGTCTCCGACGGCGCTAGGGTTCATGTGAAGGAGGGAGTGAATTTGTGAATTTCATCAACGCTCTAAGGCGTGGGGTCTAGTTCCTCGTTTTGCCTACGTGGTTGTCGACTTGGCGCTCGCGTCACAGACAGAGTAGTGACATGGAGGTCCCCAACGTCTCCTTCATGGGGCAGTTGACGAAAAGTTTGTATTTGGTAGGGGTGGGACAAATTCGGCTTGAAATGGGCCTTCTTAGTGATTGGCAGCCCAAGTTTGTGAAACCTAGCGATTACATGGAACTTGGACCCCGTGTTGCACTCGCACGGGAAGTCAGACCCCGCAAGTTGAAATCCCCAGTTGATATGTAAGGCGTGCCAATAGCTTTATAGTCACTGTAAATGCTAGCACCCCTCCATCTACCAACAAGTAGTTCCCTCTATCAAGTCCCCATAAGAGGCAAATATTGAGAGGTCGACTTCTCCCAACATCAAGGTGAAGACAATCTAACACATGGTCACAATGATGAATATCATAATAAACTTTATCTTATTTCAATATCATGCTAGGGTTTCTCCATCTCCCCAAGAACTAATGATCTACTCAGACATGGAGGCAATCAACATCATGGCAAAGACAATAGAATCTATCTTAGATGAATAGTACTTGTATAAATCCACAACGAGTACGGAAATTAGAACAAGATCTAGACAAGATGTAGATGGGATGGATGGATATGGTGGTGATGCAGCTATTGATGATGAATATCTATGCCTTAGCCTCCCGGATCTGCGTAGGGCGAAGATGGATCCCCGGTGGATGAGTTACCCCTCCAGATCCCTTTTGGAGGTGAGGTTTTGGCGATTTCTGGTTGTTCTGTATGTCGTCTCTCTAATCCAATTGCATGGGTTGAAACTATTTGAGGAGGCGGTGGCGGAGCCAACTATACGGAAGGAACTATACGGCCGGAGAAACTATTCCCGTCGTATAGTTGGTCGTTAAACCTTCTATATGCTTCAATCGCCTCGGTTTTCTTCTAGTGTTATTGATATTTCCCAAATTAGCGATTTATGCTGTTTTTTACTCTTTTTTTGCTCCAATACAACTGTTCCAAGAGTTGTGTCCAACATATCCATCATCTGTACTGATCCTGGTGAAAGTAGACATAAAAGATGCGCGTGAACGTCGTAAAAAGATCCTACCACTATAGTGTAAAATAAAAAAATAAAACATGATGCAAATATGCACTCATCAATAAACCCTCTCAAAGGGATTGTCATCATTTAACAAAATGGGGAGATTGAAAGTGCATGTGTGACCCCATGTGTGGTTTTGGTAATTAATGACAATCTCTATGGACTAATGTTTACATTAAGCTACACTTGTAGAAATTGTCCATTAGCATCGCTTGGACCATGTGTTGGCTTCATGTTTGAAAGATGAAAAAATGAATAACAATATGCAATGCCCAAGGGGCATTGGGCCAATTGGAATCATGTTGAAGAAATAAGAAGATAGAAGGTTTATCAAGTCAATTACAAATATTGGTTTGAAGTGGATCAACACTCATGAACATATGCAGAGGTGCAAGTTTAAGATGAGCCACCTCGAGAAGACCACATGCTTGAAGCTTGCCATCCTTTATGATCATGCATATGTGAAGACATTCCCAAATAAGTGACTCTCCTATGGGAGGATGGGGGAGCCATATTCAAGTCTTCATCAAGATAGATCAAGCAAGAGAAATCAAGAAAGGTATTCCAACTTGAGGAGATCAAGATCGTCTTCATCGAGCTCAAGTGGAATGCGCAAAGCAAAGGTATGATCTTGATAGGTTTTCTATTTTTCATTCTTTTGTGTGTTGGGAGACCGGGTATAGGATAGATAGCCGTACTATCAAGAGGGGCTCTCGAGTGAATAATTTGATCGATCTTCCGAGGAGAGCTTGAACCTTTGCATGCTTAGCAACATATTTCTTGGTTGTAATTTATAACTTATTCAAGTGAGGTTTTAGAGCTTGTGGTTGTCTTCATAACAAGCTCAAGTTCATCAAAAATGGATTTTGAATGAATATCTTATTACGTTTTAAATTTTGGAGGTTTATCGCTTCATCTTTTATAGAGAGGTTAAACCTTTCATCATTTGGCTTTATCCTCCCTTGTTGGACTATGCTATTTCTCTGTATTATATTGTATATCTTGTTGTTAGGTTCTAAACAAGAACAAGATCATTGAAATTAAAGTACATATGTTGAAGCTATGATCATTATCATTTTTATGTTTCTGTTAGTTTTCAAGGGGGAGGAAATTCTGGCCCCGTACCCACGAAAATTCCGGGGAGGAGGCAGAAATTTTTGGCCAAATTTTGGGGGGGGGGGGGGTATACAGTATGTTGCACAATGCGAGGTAGGAAGTCTAGGTGCCCCAAAAAATCCCGGGAGGGAGGAAATTCCGGTCCCTTCTTCCCCTTGGGCTGATTGCTTGTTCTCTCTCTCTCCTCCATTGTTCTTCCTATCAAGAGCTTGCAAATCCCCTCTCTCCCTTATATAATTTTTGAATCTCTTTGAGGTTTTTTTTTGAGAGAATGCAAAAGCTTACCTTAGTTTTATAGAAGGCAGAAATATAATACAATAGCTAGTCCTTAATAAATACAAAAAGACTAGCAAACTCCTCTTGATGATTCGAAAAGGAAATCCTAGAGAAATCCTACCAGCCTATGACTACTCTCTCGCGTCATAGTTGAGAACTCATATTCCCAGACGCCTAGTCCTTTGCAGTAAAACAAACTCCTCTAGGACTTGCGAGATTAAATCCACCGGCGTGCATTGTTGGCCCACATTGTTGAAGCACCATGCATTCCTATTCTTCCAAAGTGCATGACATGTTGTGCAAACAAGCGTGCCAAACCACTTCCTTTCCTTAGAATTAGGTCTCACTCCGCTAACCACCATTCTTGCAATGTTCTATTACCATTGGTTTTCCATATGCCACTCCCAAGGCCAAGCTTTGGTCGTGCCATACCTCTCTGGCTAGCACACATCGGATAAGAAAGTGCTCAGCCATATCTTCTTCTTGCAGGCACACAAAGCAATGGAATGTCTGATCCTGTAACCCATGTCTGATGCGACAATCCGAAGTCCAAATCCTATGTTGGTCCGCCAACCATACGAACAACTTGCTCTTGGGCGTTGCCACACTCCTCCAGATAGCATTGCCTAGAGGGAAGATGTTGTTTTCTAAGGTGAGCTGCCGATATGTCAATCTGGATGTGTACATCCCATTGCTCGAACAAGGATAGCTAAACACATCTTCCATGTTAGCGTCCTATTGCACTCCATTGATTGCAACCCAAAGCGCGATGCATTCCCGAGCTCTGAGCATTTCTAGGTTGCTAGTGAAGTCAGAGATCCTGATTTTTTCATGTAGTCCTTCGGCTAGTGTCCTCGAGTTTCGGATCTGGGTCGAGATAGTTAGGGGTAATCCCGGGGCATAGTCTTCAGCCGCTCTCCCACTGATCCAACGATCCCTCCAACAGAGGGTTTTCCTCCCGTTACCTACCTTGATCAACACAAGCCTATCAAACACCTCCCTGGATTCCTTGTCCTTGAGCATGGGAAGACCTTGCCACGATCTGGTTGGGTCGGCTCTCAGTAACCATTCCCACCAAACTCGCAATGCTAGACCTTGCACTCTCAAATCCTTCACCCCCATACCTCCATACTCTAATGACTTACATAATTTGTCCCAAGTAACAAGGCAATGCCCTCCATTAGCCCTATCCTTTGCTGCCCAGAAGAGCCCCTCAAAGATTTTTGAACTTCCTCCGAAAGCTATACCGGTGCTTCCATGACCAACAAATGGTGTATCGGTCACGTTGACATCAATTAACCAAGACAAGCCTACCTAGTCTAGAAATTATTCCTCTCTGCCATGCCAGTATGATATACATAGATGCGTCTAACATGGGCTATCATTAAGCTTTAGTCAGTGGTTGCAAGGCGAGCTGCAAACCCAAGTAGCGGATAGGAAACTTTGTGATTGGGCATTGCATCAGCCTAGTTAGTAGCTCCCTCTCCTGATATTCTCCCCTGATTAGCGTGGTCAAGGTCTTACTATAGTTGAATCTTAGACCCGAGGCCTCACCAAACAATGCCAGAAGCTCCTTGACTGTGATCAGGTCTTGTGTTGCTAGAATGTCAAAAGGACCACATCATCGAAAAAAATTGATAGTCATTGCATCATGGAGCAATTGCCAATTGGGGACAACAATCCTTCCTCCATCGAATTTGCCACCATCTTGGTAACCACCTCCATCATGAGCACAAACAATTGGGGGAGAGTGGATCCCCTCGTCGGAGGCCACACACGTGTACAATTTGTCTCCATGGCACTCCGTTAACTGATACCTTAGTTGTTGTCGTGTGAAGCACAATTCGTATCCATCATGGCTAGGCCTCCAGGAACCCCATGCATCATAGAACCTCAAAGAGGAAGGATCATGATAGTGAATCAAAAGATTGTGAGATGTCAAGCTTTAGGAGCACACCTGTCTTGCGCCTGGTGTTGGTTCTCCTCGCCATATGCCTCACCAGGATGAAGCTATCATGTAGATTCCTTCCTTTTATGAACACAGACTAATTCATGCCGACGAGCTCCTCCATATTTGGTCTCAACCGAGTCGCCAAAAGTTTGGAAAATATTTTGGCAAAGCTATGTACTAGGCTTATTGGCCTGTAGTCTCCTACTTCTTCCGGTCCCTACTTATACGTCGGAAATGTATCTATAATTTTTGATGTTCCATGCTTGTTTAGTATCTACTTTGCTTTGATTTTTCTACCCTTTGAGGTATTTTTATACGTTTTCTGGTACTAACCTATTAACAAGATGCCACAGTGTCAGTTGTCTGTTTTCTTCTGTTTTTGGTTCCAGAAAAGGTAGAAAATCAATATTCTTGGAACTGGACGGGGCAAAAGCCAAAGTCAATATTTTACCGTGGGGAACACGGAGCCAGAGTACGAGATGGAGGGGAGCCACCAGGGTGCCACAACCCCTGGCCGCGTGACCTGGCTGGGCTCGCGCCTGGGAGTGGGGGTGGGATGCTCTGGGTGCCCCTGCGTTGCCTCTTCAAATATAAAAGGCCCCGATACCTAAATCCTAAGTACCCGATCAATATTCTACGAAATAGTCCATAGCCGCCGCCACCATCGTCCCTAGATTGGGGGATCTGAAGCTCTGCCCGGCACCCTGCCGGAGGGGGGATCATCCCGAAGGCCTTCTTCTTCATCATGCCAGCCTCCGGTATGAAGCGTGAGTAGTTCCACTTTGGACTATGGGTCCATGTAGTAGCTATATGGTTGTATCTCCTCCTTTGTGCTACAATGTTTAGATCTTGTGAGATTCGTTCATGATCAAGATCATCTATTTGTAATCATGCATGTTGTGTTTGCGGGGATCCGATGGATATTGAGATTACTATGTCAGATTGATTAATGGTTTTGTCTTATTGATTCTATCATGTCTGTGTTGTTTGTGATCTTGCATGCTCTCTGTTTCTGGTAGCTATCTTGGCCAAGTAGATGCTAGTGACTCCAAGATGGGGTATTTATACTCGATAGTGGGTTCATGCCTCTATTTAATCTAATGGAAGTGACAGAAATATCTAAGGTTGTAGATATGTTGTTGCTACTAGGGAGAAAACAACAGTCTCTTGTTCATGGAACAAGTGGATTGTTTACCTTACACATTTTTCTTAAAGCGGTTATCCGTTGCTTGCAACTTAATACTGTAGGGGGTTCGGATGATAACCTGAAGGTGGATTACTAGTCATAGATGCCGTTGGATGGCGGTCTATGTATCTTGTTGTATTGCTATAGAGGTCCCAACTCGATAAGGTAGAGGTCCCTGTGTTTATAATACTAGTCCCTGGATCAATAGCTAGCATCCACAGTTTAAGATGTAATATCAAGAAACAAATGTCATATTACAACTTATAACCATACATAAAATAATTCATTACATCTTACATAGCTCATTTGGCTATCTCATTACAATGCAGCAGATATAACTATATAGCATGGAGTCCTTCATATTCATATGCCACAAGCAATCATGTTGGTTGTAGACTTGTAATCCCTACTCAATCAAACTTCACTAACATCAAACAAACCTGCAACATAATAAGTTACAGCCACAGGGGTCAATACATTTGAATTGTATTGGCAAGTGATACTATGGTAGAATAGTGGTATCTATCATCTATATGCAATTGGATAAGTGTAGCCGAGGCTTGCTTTGCTCAAAATAAGGTTTTCCTTATTAGTTGAAATCACTGAGATTTTGTTTGACAAAAACTCCCAAGGAACCACCAATAGAAATTGGTGAACCTTTAACCCTTGTTCAACCACAAGATTTTAACTTAGAAATTGGGATGAGGAGATCCTTGATAGCTTCAATGTCTTGATGCTCAAATTGTCCATTGACGGGGACACTGCTAAGTACTTAGGTTTTTACTCTCTCGAGAGGTGGTGCACTTTCCCCACAAGACTCGACATGCATTGAGACAAGATCTTTCAGAAGCCTTCCCTTAGACCAAATGGACGCGTTCCATCCTATCACCCTACCACCTTCTATCCATATGGCTAAGTTATTGCAACCTATATGATCCAAGCAGAGCCCATATTGCCATGTGGCTGCACTAGAAGCTTCTCAACACTTAACATCTCAAATCTCTTTGTTCCTGGGTGGCTTTCCACAAGTGTGATACACCAGGGAGACCATAGAAATGGGCCCTGAGTAACCACTCAACACAAACCATTCTTTCCAGTCCACCAAGGTGATTCATTCATATAGTTGTTTTATTAAGCAAAACACAAGTCATAGACTTAGAAATATTTAATAGCATGAATAATCCACCCTTGTTTTCTACTAGCTAAGATAAGCATACTAGTATCAAGAATCTTAACTTAGGTAAAATTCTACTAAGGCATCATCTACTAGGATTTCCCAAGGCATAGGATATATATACTTAGTAAAAATTCCATGCAAGTCCTACTCAAAATATCTCTAATGCATAGTCAAAATAATAGGACAAATATATGAAGCACCACTTGCCTTTTTAGTAGAGAAACTAGGTTCACCCCTTGATCTTGCAATTGTCACACTCTTCAAAGTTCACTACAATTCAATCAAGGCACAAATTCAAACTAGCATTCAAACAATTCACCACATGAAATAATAAAACCAAATAAATGCATGCAAGCATGCAAAAGGTTGTTTTATTGGAAAAGTGAGTGGCAAAACCATTTAAAAAGAAGTTAGTGAAAATAGGCCATTTAAATCATTTTTGTTTTTGCTAGAAATGTTTCTATCCAAAGGAATAATTTCTAGTGTTAGCCAAATATGTTTTTAAGCACAAATGTTAGTGTTTATGGTCAAAGTCTTTAAAACAAAACCATTTTCAAAAAGTTTCACTCAAAAATCATTTTTAAATCATAGCAACATTTTTGTTTCACTAGAAATGCTTTTATTCAAAGGAATAATTCATTGTGTTAGCCAAATGCATTTCTAAATCCAAATGTTAGTGTTTAGGGTCAGAGAGTTCAAAACAAACCATTTGCAAAATATTTTACTCAAAAATCATTTTTAGAATAATTTTTATAACCAAAATAGCGTATTTAATGTTTCTGCAAAAACACCTAATTTTTCAGAAGCAAAATACTAAACTAAGGCCACAGTTGCAAAACTTACATTTTTGTGAATACATTGATATAAATTTTGTAAATTTTGGCCAAGCAGAACAAAATTTATAGATTTTTCAAGTTTAAACATCTAATAGATCTAATTTCTGTTTTAAAAACCTGAGTCTGACCACGTGGCTGTTTCTTACTAGCTGATACCGGTTCGTTCAGATCAAGCAACGTGGGGAATTGTATCTAAGTTGATCTATGCGGGTTAGATCAAACGATAACAGTTTGTTAAGTCATCTATTCTAAGTCATGCAATTAAGATCTAACAGACAGAAACTGTCTGGTCAAGAATTGGCGGCACTAGCGACGGTGGGCGGCGGCGGCGCTCGGGCAGAGGTGTTCTGGCGAAAACAGGAAGAAAGGGAGGAAGGGGAGAGGCTCACAAGCTTCACAGTGGCGCGAGGAAGCTCAACATGGTCGTTGGAAGGCCAGGGGAGCACGGACGTGACGACAATTCCTCGCCGGAGTTGCTACTGGCGACGGGCGTGCTCGGGTGTCGTCGTTGGCGAAGCTACAAGGCACGGGAAGGCAAGACAAGGGTGTCGTTAGATGCGCAAGAGAGAGACGAGTACATGAACGTCATCGAGAGAGAAGGGGGCAGTCAGGGATTACCGGGGAAACTCGTCGGAGGCAGTGGGTGAGCGAGCCAAATTGAGGCAGCCTGGTGGCAAAGAGGGGGTGCTGAGTGAGGGGAAAGAGAGAGGATGCCGAGGCTCTTATGAGGGCGAGGTCGCGGGGCAAATTACTGGTGCATTCAACGTGAATTTACGCGGATTGAAAACAGGCAGCAACGGCCGGGGAGAGGAGCAAGGTCAGCGCGCGGGGAAGAAGGTGATGACGAGGATGCTTGCATGGTGTGGGGCCGCGGGGTCAGTGGGTGAGGGGGTACGGGTTTGAGTGAGAAAAGAACAGCCAGGGAGAGAGGGGAGGTGCCGGTGGGCTGCTAGTTGGGCTAGGGACTTTGCTGGGCTGGGTAGGTTAGTGGGTTGGTCTGTTTTCTATTTTTTTCTCTGTTTTCTTTTCTTTTTTGAATTCTATTTCCTGTTTTAATTTGATTCAAATGTTTTAAACATCTGTTTGAATTCAAATGTTTATCAAACCTTCTCAGTAGTTTAATACTGTTTATTCAGGTGTTTAAAATTCCATTTTAGAATATTTCAAAAATTCTCTTATGGCTTAGTATTTAATTATGTTAGGCATTTTATCTTTATTCAAATAAAATTTGAATATGGTTTAAGCCCATATAAATTTTATTCAAATAATTCTTTTATTCTTTTTAAGTTAATTAGATAACTTTTAATCCACTTTGGCAATTTCAATTATTTTTCTCATGATTTAATTAATCATTTATAATAGGCAATTTTGTCTTTATTCAAATAAAATTGAATATGGTTAAAAGCCCAAATAATTTTATTTAAATAATCTTTACTCCTTTATTTTTTTATTTGGATTATCTTTATTCCATTTGCTTATGTATTTGGCCAAGATTTAATTTGACTTTTAAATATTCCTTATTCATTTATTTCTTTCTTTGTCTTATAAAATCCATATCTTTTTATTTATAGTTCCAAAATTGGTGATTCCAATTTGTATAATTTTATTTAATAATTATTTATCTTTTTAAATACTTTTAAGATGACTTTGTTCACAATTTGGTGTTGATTTTATCTAGGATATTTATTAGCTTTGGAAATTAATTCCTTTTATCTTATTAAATTCATAAGTTTTTATCCATGTCTCCAAATTAAATGAAACCAATTTCCATGGTTTTATAATATTTTTATATATCATTTTTGATAATTTATAAATGTTTGTTGCTGAATTTTTATATGAATCAAAGCCAAAGTCTTAGAGAGATCTTGGAAATGATTTCTTTCTTTAGGGTTTAGGGTTTTGGTTTATTTTCCCAAGTGTTTAAATTCATGATTCTTTTCATGCAAGAATGCATTTGATCTTTTGAATATTTGTTTGTTGCTTTATTATTCAAATTTTTTTAAGTAGGGTTTTGATGTTTCCATTTAGAAGCAAAAAGTTTCTTTTCACCCTAAATTTCAACGATTATTTCTTTTGTTTATTTATTTTTCACATTTCAAAATTTGGAGAATTTTGGGATGTGAAAATTGCCCAATCGAATGTCATAGGATCATGAATGTATAGTATTGCATTGTTATGCCTTGCTCAGTCCTTCCTGGCAATTGCCCTGCTGTAATTTGTTTACCCAACATGCCATGTTTGTTTATCTTAAGGAGAACACCTCTAGTGAACTATGGACCCCGCTCCAATCTTTACCATTGATACATCTTCCACTGTTACTGTTTACCTTTCTGCAAACCACCATTACCTTCCACACCAGACAGTTAATCCTTTGTTTTTAGCAAACCGGTGAGATTGGCAACCTCAATGTTCGTTGGGGCAAAGTCTTGAGTTTGTGTTGTGCAGGTTTCCATGTTGCTAGCAACACCTTTGAGTCGTTTCCTTCCTCCTACTAGTTTGATAACCTTGGTTTCTTACTGAGGGAAGACTTGCTGTTCTGCTCATCAAACCTTCCTCTTGGGGACTCCCAACAAAGCTCTATTGATCTGAGCCACCATCAAGATTTTCTGGCGCCGTTGCCGGGGAGGCTAAGTATGGCTTCACAAGGGGAGTCCTTCACAACCTTTCTCTTTACTTTGTTTTTGTTTTTCTTAGTTTCTTTTGCTTGGTTTTGTTTGCCTCTTTTTATCGAAAACTCAAAAAAAAGTTTAGTTTGGTTTGCTTTCTCTTATCAAAAACACAAAAAAATTATTTCCTGCTCTATTTGCTGGTCTGTTAGTGCCTTGCTCGGCCATGCTTTCTATCAATGGATGGTTACTTTGAAACTAGTTATTATTGGCAAGGTGGGTTCACGGAAGAACAAAAGTACTGTTATAAGGAACACCATTTGTCACAAAAAAGGAAACACTTATGGGCACAAATTGATAAATTGAATACTATTGCTAGAGAGGTGTGCTCTACTTATAATGTTAATTATTGCTTTGATAAAGCTTATTTATATAGGAGGTATAAACACCTACATTTCCAATGTGAGTATAATGATAATGTTACCATATCCTCTTAGGTTAAAGGAAATTATGACCTTTATGATGTGGAACAAATTGAAGAATTTATTTCTTTCAAGAGTGCATTTGAACTTGCCAGTTTGCTTGAAAATACTGATGATGCACCTTATGAATATGAGGTTTATGAGATAATCAAATTTTTCTTTGATAATTACAAGTAAGAAAATGGCTATATTCTTGAATATTTTAATAGGTGCTTTCCACAAACGGAAGAGACTAATACCTTACAGGAGCCTATGGAAGAAGAAATTGCTGAAACCGGAAGCCCATTAGATGAAAAAGAGGAGGATGAATGTTATGCTCCTGTTGATTCTTTTGAAATATCTACTATGGGTAAAACTTGTGATTATGTTCCTATGCCTGTTACCTATAGTAGTGATCATCATTTGGAAAAGCACACTACTTTTGATATTGAAAATCTCTTTGGTACCAATTCTAAAAATTCTATTGCCTATGATGATACTTTACCTCCAATTTATGATGATTACAATGACGATTATGATATTTTCAGTCCACCTACTATTGAGGAGAAAATTAATTGTGATTACAATATGCTTCCTATATTTGATGATTATGGTGATGAGAATAATAATGATATCTATTTTGTTGAATTTTCTCCCACTAAAATTAATAATCATGACTATCCTTATGTGGAGAGTAATAATCATTATATGCATGTGGCTCATGATAGGAATGTTTTATGTGATAGTTATATTGTTAAATTTATTCATGATGCCACTGAAAGTTATTATGAGAGAGGGAAACATGGTTTTATGCATCTCAATAATATTAAGTTTCCTCTCTTTATGTTGAAAGTTTTGAAGTTGCACTTGTTTTGCTTTCCTATGCTTATTGCTTTGTGCTTTAATGAATTGTTTCTTTACAAGATTCCTTTTAATAGGAAGTGGGTAGACTTAAATGTGTTTTGAATTTTCTTCTTGATGCTCTCTTTCACTTCAATTCATATTTCTTGTGTGAGCATCTTCTCAAACTATCAAGCCTAACTTAAAGGCGTTAAAGAAAAGTACTTATTGGGAGATAACCCAAAAATTTTCTTGAGCCTTGGAATTTATTACCTCTGTAATGACCTCTCCTTATCCTTTTTATTTTCTTTTTGTGCCAAGAATAACCTGTAATGAGAGGGAAGTAAGATTTGGGGAGTTGCTGTCCCGAAACAGATTTTTATGATCCACCATAAAAATTCGTGTAAAATCTCACTAAGTTGGATTAAGCCGATATTTTCTGAATAAATCCCCCAGTATGTTAAATAACTTCCGTTGGTTCAACAATTTTTTATTTGAGCAACAGAAGGTCTTAGAAAAAATCGGTTTCTACCTGCTGGTCTGTTTTGACAGATTTCTGCCATTATCTGCATTTTCTTCTTATTGATTCGTTTTTGGGTTCTTTTTGGGAAATTGAGCTTTCTGAGGGAATTTCTACAGTAGCCTGTGTTTTTATGAAAGTTTTGCTGTTCTAAAAATAAAATCCAAGGGTCTATTATCTTTTGAATACACTAATGTTGCTAATGAAAATTGTGTGAAGTTTTGTATGAAGAAAAAAATTTAGGTGTAGAGAAAGAGTGATGTAATTAGATGAAGAATGGACAAAAGCTCAAGCTTGGGGATGCCACCCCGTGTCACCACAATAAATATTCAAGAGGTACAAGCGTCAAAGCTTGGGGATGCCCAAGGCATCCCCTTCTTCATCAATAAAAATCTTAGGTCTCTCTAGACACTTCGTTTTTATTATTTCATGCACTGTTGTGTTTTTCTTGGAGCGTCTTAGTTTTTTTTGTTTGCTTGAATAAATTAGTTTGGAGCCCCGTTCTCGCTGTGTTGTTGCAAATAAGTTGATTGGTGTTGGAGAGGAGTAGAAAGTTCTTGCTTGACTAGTACAAGAGGAGCTTGCTTTGACTGTGACTTAGACTTTATCATGTCATGCTAGATGTTGTTTTGACCTTATGCTTAGTGATTATTGTTGTAGCATGACTTGTTCCAAACAATTATGATTTCTTAATGTGCCTTGAAGGAACCATGCGTAGTTTTAGCATATAAAAGCATAGTATTGTGGTTTTTTCCTTTGATGCTTTGTTTGGGTTGACTTGGCACATGCTCACACCATGTTATGACTATGAACAAGTCACCATAGCCTCTATAGTAATTTAGTCCTTGACTTGTAGTACCAATTTATTCTTTGATTAGTAATGTTTTGTCGCTCTGCATGATTATGGCCATTATTGCTTGTCGTGGTGGTGGCACGGCAGATGCCATGGGTAGGCTAAAGTATGGGGCCAATGGATGCTAGAGGGATCCGGGGAGGGAATATGTAGTGATTTCTACACACAACAGTCCTGTAAGTAGATATTTATTCCTCTTCTCAAGAACTACAAGTGCTCCTAGAGCTGTCTCATAGAGAAGAAGAAAACTACTAGACGAGCCTTTCGGCGTAGAATGAGTCGATCCCCTCTCAGGAGCCCGCATCCCCCCTTATAAAGGGGTTCGTTGGTTCCTTCTAGGGCTGACGTGGCAAGCATATCCTTGGAATATGCTTGTCCCAACATGGTAACTCGGCGGCCTCCTTTCCGTGTCCCCTTCTATCGATGGCAATGTTCCAGAACCCTTCACATGCACGCCTCAGGCTTCCTCACTGTCACCTCCGTGACGTTCGTTTGCCCTTCTGCTACTCTACTCCTTGTCCTTTGTGCTTGGCTCTGTCTAGATTCCTCTTAGCCAGTGACTAGGGTTTGACTATAGGCACCTCCTTCTCCTGCAAGTATGTAGCATCCCAGTTGTCTAACCCCTGTAATGCTACATGTTCTAATAATAAAATGGGCCTCTTCCAACATATAATTATTGCATCATCATCATATCATGCTCATACCATCATACCACCTTGCATTTGAGCATCATATAAAACCCTTTTCTCGTTTGGTTCGTATCTCATGTGCATGATTAATTGTATTTGCCTCTTGATATTGTATTTGGTTCTTAATAAATTGTTAAATGCCCAAGTTGAGTTGGGGGCATCTCTCTTTTGACTCCACCACCTTATCTTTCACCACCTTATAATTCCACCATCCAATAATATGGGCTTGTCATTTTATTGAGTTATCTCTAGCCCATGTTGTTGGTTGGATCCACCCTTGATCCTTGCTTGGCCTTGGCCACCTTTTTGGGGATGCATATGAACAATGCCATAATAATATCATTGTTTTCACAAGGATAGTTTGGGCATTAATTGTCTTGCATGGGCCATGCAAGTGCCATCTTTCCTAGTTTTTGGCTTTTGTTGGGAATTCTAAGTGGATCACTCCTTCCTTGCTTGATCTTGTTTTGGTAGTGTCACCATATCATCTATCTCTATCTTCCTTAGCCACCCCTACCCCTTTTTCCATGCATACACATGTGATCATGTGTAAGCATAAGAACCACCCATCATCATGATCATCTCTCCCTATTTTTTTTTCCTCTTTTCTCTTTTTCTTGATCTTGTGTGTTTGTAATTGAAGCATGCATGATCATCTAAGTGTCATCTCCCTCTATCTTAACCTCTCTTGGCAAAACCCTAATCTCTACCTAGCTAAACCAAACCTAAGCCACTTTTCCCTAGTCTACTTTCCCCTTAGCAAGAGCCCTACCTACCCTCCTCTTTTTCTTCTACCTAGCATGGTCACCATGTCCCTCTCCCTCTCTCCCTCTCCACTCTAGCAACAAGCCCTAACCACCCTCTTACCCCTCTAATCTACCCCCCCCCCTCTTTGTCTAAGCAAAACCCTAGTACCAACCCCTCACCCTAGCCCTAGCCCGACCATCCCCCTCTCCCTTTTGTCCTCACCGGCAGTCCCCTGGCCCACCTGCAGCCCTGGCCCCACCTAGCACGCCCCCCACGCCATCTACCACCCCATGCACGTGAGGTGCAACATCACCCCTCCCCCACGCCATCTACCACCCCTCCCTCGATCTTATCTGATCCCCTTCGTCCTGGCCTCCTCCCAGATCCCCAGGTAGCCCCAGGCCCCTCTGCTTCCCCCTATCTCCCTTCTTCCTCCCCCAGCTCGCCATGCCGCCCAAACCCTAGATCGACAGCACCACAGCACCCCCTTCGCTCCGCAGATCCCCGAGGCGCGCCAGCAGCACAAGGAGCGCCGTCGATCTCCCCTGCTTCGCCGTGGAGCGCAGGAGCTCGCTGAAACCGCCGGAGGACCTGCGCCGCCGCCGTGCCCACGAGTGCCAGGACGTTCCCGCCGCCAGCCTCGCCAGCGATCACCGTCCTCGCCGGCCGATTCGACCTCGCCGGCAAGCTCCTGGTGAGACCCTCTCCTCCCCAGACATGCTCCGCTGTCCCCTAGCCCACCGTAGCTCCGACGCCGCCGTCGAACACCCTGTGCGCGCCGCGCGTCGCGCGCTGGCAACAGCAGCTGCGGCAGCAGCCGATCTGCTCAAGTTCGGAGCCATGCCCCGCACGCCACAGGCCGCCTCCGCGCTAGCACCCTATACCGAAGTGGAAGGCCCAGCTACCCTCTTCGTTTTTCGTTTTTGGTCAGGGTCGTTTGGAGCAGCAGCGGCGTCGCCAACGACGGCCAAAGTCCGGCCAGTCGCAGCCGCAAGCAGCGCCGCGCCGCTGCCGTCCGACAGCGCGCGGTCGTTTTGCGGATAAGACCTCCCCGTTTTTCCCGCCTCACGCCCGCAGTCCACCAGCCCCACCCGCCAGCGACCGTGGGAATCTTGCAAAAAGGCTCCCAGGGAAAACTGCTTTCAACCCGCGGCCCCTCCCTGCTGCCACCTGTCGCCGTCTCGTTCGCCAGCGCGTCCGCATGTTCCTTTCGCAGTTAGCCCCCTGGCCGTTTTGGTTCATCAACCCGCGGTCCAGCTTGGCCCCGCTGTCAGCGACTGTGGGCTTTTTGCTAAAAGGCTCCTGTCGTTTTGTTTATTGAACCCGCGGTCCAGGTTGTTCTCAGGCACTGCCGCGTGGGCCAGAGATACCCCCCTGGCCCACCTGTCTGCGACTCAGGCTGGGTCAGTCTGAGTAGGAAACGTCCAGATGCGGTTTTCAAATTCAAATTGGTTTAAATAATTTAAAAATGCAAATCTAATTCAGTTTTTAATAACTTTTACATACTAACTCTAAATTTGACAAATAATATATGTATGGATATCAGGAGAATGAGAGGATTCCAAATATGCCATCTGTTTTGTATTTTGCTCAAGTAAAATTCCAAGATATGTTAATTACATCAAATGCCACTAGATTTTCAATAATTCATAACTTTGGTTTTATAAATCCAAATTAAGCAAATGAGTAGTCTAAATTGATCAGCTCGACGAGACCTTTCTGTTTATGCTATCCATGACTTCCATTACAGCATGCATCATAAAAATATATATTGAACAACAACTGTTATGGCAACAAATGTGATTCTAAAACCCAACTAAATGTTATTTTCTTGTCCTCCACACCTCACCTTTGCCATGCTACCTTACTTGCCATGTAAATTGTGCATCATTCATCATGGCATGATTGTTTGCTTGACGCATCTTATTCATATGTTTGTGCTCTATATTCATGTTGGCCTTGTTTGTTTGTTTTTTCTCGGATAGACACTGAGCAGGGGTTGTATCAAGAGAACCAGGAGCACTACCCAGATCCGTCCCTTGCTTCAACTGAGATAACAGGCAAGCACTTCCACATGCTTGCATACATACAGTACCTATTGCCTCTATCTTATTCTTGCATCATCGAGTCGCGATTGCATTAAGATGAATCCCAAGTATGCATAGCCTTTACTTTCGAACCCCACCAAGCTTGTTCCTCCATCCCATGAGCCACTACTATAGGAGTTGTTTGAGCCATGCGAGTCGAAGAACAGCATGTGTAGGGTATGTGAGAGTCTGTTGGATAACGAGGTACCTAAATAACTTAACCTGAGTAGTATGGGATAACTAAAGAAAGTGGCACCGGTGAGCAACATCTGCTATTTGGTTTTTCCTGCTCACTTGTGTCCCGTAAGACCCCGAGTACTTGATTCCTGTTCCTTGATTTATCGCGCTATCCACATCCGGGAGGTATATGGGACCCCCCTGAGCCAGAGCTTGATTCCGTCTTATTTCTTGGGGCCACAAACTAGTTTGGGGCTTTATTACTATCCTGTACTTATGCCATGCTTTACTGCTTTATTTACGATTGTGCGAGGTACTGCACACTGTACTGTTTAGGTAAGCGGAGTGATTACGCGGTGTCGACAAGCCCCGTTTGGGGTTCCCAGTCGCTCACAGCCATTGACGCAGACCTTGAGGCCGTCTCGGAGCTTGCCTACTCCGTTGCGGGTTCTACTCAAAGGGGTGGCCCCCTGAAATATTTCTGAATCTTGCGATTGCTTTGTCGTGAAGGCCTCGTTGGGTTTTGATTTGGTTTTTCCGAGGTTGATCGAGTGTGTGTTGCTATTGGTGCACCCCGGCCGGGTAAAACTTTCTGAAAGCCGTGTCCACGGATATGGACGACTTGGAGCACAGTTTCTCGATCATAGACAAGCATAACTAAAGTACCGCCTCAATCTGTCTAAGTAACTTGACTAGTAAATAGTGCAACCCTCATGGAATGGTTAATAAAATTGCCAACGGATGGGGGTTGTTCGTCCGCTTCCTTGTTGGTAAGCAGGGAGGAGGATGGATCGGATGAGATTACCATCATAACTGTTGTACTTAATTCACCGACATTCGTCTATCATTGGTTAGGCGGATGGTTAGCGTTTATCTGTAGAATTGCTAGGGTTTACCTTTTTCGCTGCAATTGCGTCACCCCAGGTTGTGTCCCCTCTAGAGGCATTAAGACTTGCTGAGTACCCTTAGGGTCTCACACGATAAATTCTTGATTCAGATGAACAGGTACCCCAGCAGGATGGATACTGGGTGGAAGAAGCCGATGATGTGGGCAACGATCGTTCGGTGTAGAGATTCCGGGATCGGGGATCCGTGAGACCTGTAGTTGGGATGTGCTTATTTCTCTGGCATATTATGCCGATTTGCTTCTTATCCGTACTCGGATTTTGTTTGCCGCTTCCGCATGATTCTCTGATGTGTGTTGTATGAGGAGTTATCCTAAAATATAGATCTATCTAGGTCATTTGAATCTTGCCGTATGGCGTTGGTATATTTCCTTTCTTTCTAGATGGTATGGCTCTGATGTACTCTTGTATGGTGGCTTGCGTACATACCCACTTGTGTACGTAGTTGATCCCTTCGCCTGCCGACTACGCCGCCCGTACAGGTCCCGTTGAGAGGGTAGTGGTTGGGACGTCTGAAAGGACTACCAGTGTGTGGCTTTTGGGGCCCCGCCGTACTATTTCAACCACTACCACTCATCCAGGCTTGTATCTAGGAGCGTAGTTCACCGAGGTAGTTACAATTGGTATCAGAGCCATCCCGACCTTCAGGGTTTCAGCCAAACGGTCATTGTCAGTCTAGCAAATATTTTGGTAGTTATGTATATTAGGGAAAAACAAAAACGCGAGAGTAGGACTGCTTCCACTTTTCTTCTTACCCTCCCACCCACCCTTTTCTGGTAAGGAAGTGTAACGTTTTCAATTCTCTTCTCAAAGTTCAAACTAGGATTCACGTGTTCGGGGTTTCCGTAGTACCATAGGTTGTCTGTTTGTGTGTGTGTGTGTGTGTGTGTGTGTAATCCCTTGTCTATCTGTTGCATCCAAGTTGTTATCTTATCTGTCTTTGGTTATCAACTGTTGGTACATTCCATACCGACAAGCTTTTGCAAACCGACGCTATCTTGTTTGGGGTGTTCGTCTCCGTAGTTACCAATCTTTAGGTTTCGTCGTGAGAAGAAGGGGTTAGGATATGTGTTCCACTTGTTCATGTGCGGAGTAATGATTTGAGTGCGGGATGGAGTCGCGACCATACCACTACTCTCCTCATTCGCTTTTGTATATTGGATCGGTAGAGTCACTAATCTTGATTCGTTAAGTAATTTTGCGCATCTATTGGTATTTTAATGCCGAAATTTGTGGAAAATTTTTCTTTGATATATTTGTGTACCACACTCCTTTTCAGTCGTGTGCGATATGCTTAATATCTTTTAGGTGCTATGAACTTTGTTGATATTTTAATATCATCTCAGTAAATTGTATCCTTTATTCTTGGTTAATCCCATCTTGGTACTATTTTGGATTATTATCATTCTCCATTATAGTACTGACTTGAGTTTTATATCAATGGCAGGATGGCTCCACGCCGGACTGATGAGGACATACCTCCGGAACTGGGCTCAGCGCTGTCGAACATTGCTAATGCTTTGGCAGCTATGCAAGAGAACCAGCAGCGCTTTGAGGAGAGCGTCAGAAGGAACGAGTTTGCTCCACTCCCTCCACCTCCCAGGCGTGGAGACATCAAGAGCTTCCTCAAGTTCAACCCTCGTCAGTTTGATGTGTCTGACCGACCTCTGGACGCGGATGATTGGCTGCGTGAGATCTCAAGGCTGCTCGAGACTGCTGATGTTCCGGAACAGGAGTGGGTAAAGTGTGCTACTCACCTTCTCAAGGGAGATGCAGCTCTTTGGTGGGAGAACTACTTGAAGGCAAGCTGCACGGGTTTTCAGCCAACTTGGGAAAGGTTCACTGGAGCGTTCAAGGAGCAGTTTCTCTCAGAGATGGTAATGGAAAGGATGAAGGAGGCTTTTCTCAAACTGAAGCAAGGGAATGATAACGTCAACACCTACATCAGGAACTTCATGAATCTATCTCGTTATGGTGGTGATGAGGTATCTGATGACAAGAAGAAGCAGAAAAGGTTCAGGCAAGGGCTCAATGCGTCGATCAAGTATGCAATCACGCATGCGAGACCGGCAACCTTCCTGGAACTACAGCACACAGCACTGCAAGAGGAGGCAAGCAGGCAAGTGTTCGAGGAGTCCAAGAAACATAACAGGGATGCATCAAGCTCTTCGGTTATGGCAGCTCCTTCTAAGCGGCGTGTCTGGGTTCCTAACACCCCACCGTCGCTCCCGGCTCCACCAAGACCTGCAAGTTTCGCGCCAAGGCCACCAAACTTCACCACTGCGGCTCCCAGGGGCTACAACAACCACTACCCTGGAGCGCCTGGCGGAGTCCCTGGCTACTCTGCTCCACGTCCAGCTGGTGCCTGTTACTCGTGTGGAGATCCTGGACATCCCCACTGGAACTGTCCGTTGAAGAACAAAACTCTTCCTCCACCCCCGCCAAGATCTGCAACAAGCTCTCCTTCGGTTCGTGCACCACCGCCTCGGGCTCTCAACATCAACACTAAGCCCGGGTCTGCGGTTTTCCGTGCAAACTGCGTCAACGCCTCTCAAGCTGTGCTCGCACCAGGAGTTGTCATGGGTATGCTTTCAGTTAACTCAGTTCCTGCACGAGTTCTCTTTGATTCTGGTGCATCGCATTCGTTTGTTTCGATCAAGTTTGCAGAAGAGAATGAGTTAGTCATGGATCCCCTTCCAAAGAAGTTAATGGTTCTTTCTCCTGGAGCAACAATGGCAGCTTCAAAAATCAGCCATGGCAACCAAGTTGAGATTGGTGGTTCTTCATTCTTGGCTTCTTTGATTATTCTGGGCAACTCTGACATTGATGTCATATTGGGCATGGATTGGTTGACAGCAAATGCAGCTGTGATTGATTGTGCTGAACGCTCAGTGTCTCTGAAGATTCCTGAAGGCCACATAGTCTTTTCTCCAACTCTGACTCCTGCTGTCCAGCTCTATTCCTTGGCTGCTCTGAATAATGATGCGATGGAAGCTATTCAGGGTGTACCGGTGGTCTGTGAGTTCCCAGATGTCTTTCCTGAAGAGTTGCCAGGTATGCCTCCGGATCGCGAGGTTGAATTCGTGATTGAGCTTGAACCTGGAACGGCTCCTATCTCCAAGCGGCCATATAAAATGGGTCCTTCTGAGTTGGCTGAACTCAAACGACAACTTGATGAACAAGAGAAGTTGGGTTTCATTCAACACAGCACTTCTTCTTGGGGTAGCCCAACAATCTTTGTGAAGAAGCGTGATAGAACCGATAGGCTATGTGTTGATTATCGGGCTCTCAATGCTAAAACCATCAAGAACAAATATCCTCTTCCTCGGATAAATGATCTATTTGATCAGCTAGCAGGAGCTGTGGTGTTCTCTAAGCTGGACTTGAGAAGTGGTTATCACCAAATCAAAATTCGCAAAGAGGATGTGCCCAAAACAGCTTTCACCACCCGCTATGGCCTGTATGAGTACACGGTCATGTCTTTCGGTCTCACCAACGCACCTGCTACCTTCTCGAGGCTGATGAACTCCGTTTTCATGGAGTACCTTGATAAGTTTGTTGTGGTATATCTGGATGACATTCTGGTCTATTCCAAGTCCAAGGAGGAGCATGAAGAACACCTGCGGTGTGTCCTGAACAAGCTTCGTGAGAACCGCTTGTATGCAAAGTTCTCTAAGTGTGAGTTTTGGCTGCCTGAAGTGACATACTTGGGCCATGTTATCTCTGCCAAGGGCATTGCAGTCAACCCGGAAACCGTGAAGACAATAGTTGAATGGCTTCCTCCTGCTAATGTCAAGGAAGTGCGGAGTTTTCTCGGCTTGGCAAGCTATTGCCGTCGCTTTGTGCAGAACTTCTCGAAGATAGCAAAGCCTCTTACCGATCTCCTCAAGAAAGGCAAGAAGTACCTGTGGACTCCTGCTTGTCAAGAAAGTTTTGAGACACTCAAAGAGAAGCTCACTTCCACACCAGTCTTGGTTCCTCCGGATACATCTAAGCCTTTCCAGATATTCTGCGATGCCTCTTTGCAAGGATTGGGTGCGGTCCTTATGCAAGAGAGACAGGTGGTTGCTTATGCCTCTCGTCAGTTGAAGACGCATGAGATCAACTATCCCACACATGACCTTGAGCTAGCAGCAGTGGTCTTTGCTTTGAAGCTATGGAGGCACTACTTGCTTGGTAACCGTTGTGAGATCTTCTCGGACCACAAGAGTTTGAAGTATATCTTCACTCAACCGGATCTCAATCTTCGGCAAAGGAGATGGATTGAAGCAATCAATGACTTCGATGTGACCATCAACTACACCCCAGGCAAAGCAAACGTCATGGCAGATGCGCTTAGCCGTAAAGCTTATGTCAACAACCTCATGATAGAAGAGCAGCAGCCGCTCTTGTGCGAGGAATTCCGTCAGCTCAACCTGGAAATTGTGGAACAAGGGCATCTCCTGAACCTTCTGGCTACTCCTCTCTTGGAAGAACAGATTCGTTCTCGGCAGCGTGGTGATCCGCACACCAGAAAGCTCATCTCCAAGCTTGGCACTCCGAAGTATGAATCCTTCCATGTTGATGATCAAGGCTCGCTTTTCTTTGAACACCGGATGTTTGTTCCAAACTACCCGGGCCTGAGAGACCAAGTTCTCAAGGAGGCACATGATTCGGTTCTTTC
This sequence comes from Avena atlantica, assembly GCA_910589765.1. Lineage (NCBI taxonomy): Eukaryota > Viridiplantae > Streptophyta > Magnoliopsida > Poales > Poaceae > Avena > Avena atlantica. The sequence continues at coordinate 177,676,084 of OU342738.1, read as the reverse complement.
TATCCATCCTGGCAGCACAAAGATGTACATGGACTTGAAAACACAATACTGGTGGCCTGGGTTGAAAAGGTATTGTGCCAAGTATGTCTCAGAATGTGATGTCTGCCGCAGAGTCAAGGCTGTCCATCAGAAACCATTTGGTCTTCTACAGCCATTGAAACCTCCAGAATGGAAATGGGAGAAAGTAGAAATGGACTTCATCACTGGCTTTCCGAGGTCGCAGAAGGGAAACAATGCAATCTTTGTTGTCATCGACAGGCTTTCTAAAGTGGCACACTTCTTCCCAGTCAAAGAAACAATTTCTGGAATTCAGTTGGCTGAGCTCTATATCAACAGGATTGTCTCTTTGTATGGGGTTCCACTTGAAATCAGTTCAGACCGTGGGAGCATCTTCACCTCAAAGTTCTGGGAGAGTTTCCAAAAAGCTTTGGGAACAAAGTTGAACTTCAGCACTGCTTACCACCCTCAGTCGCAAGGACAAGTGGAAAGAATCAATCAGATTCTGGAGGATATGCTTCGGGCTTGCGTCATCTCTTTTGGCATGAAGTGGGAGGAATGTCTTCCATATGCTGAATTCTCCTACAACAACAGCTTCCAGAAGAGTCTGAAGATGGCACCATTCGAGGCTCTCTATGGTCGCAAGTGCAGAACTCCGATTGGTTGGTCAGGTGCAGGAGAAAGAATCTGGTTTGGCCCTGACATTGTGACTCAAGCAGAGGAGAAGGTGCATATCATTCTGGAGAACCTGAAGATTGCTCAAAGTCGTCAGAAGAGCAACTATGACAGGAAGCACACGGATATGGTATATGCCCCTGGTGATCTCGTCTACCTTCGTGTCACTCCCATGAGAGGAACACACCGCTTCGGTATCAAAAGAAAGTTGGCTCCTAGATACATCGGTCCTTTCAAGATACGTGGTAGAAGAGGAGAAGTGGCTTATGCACTAGAGCTTCCGGAAAAACTCAAAGTCCATGATGTTTTCCACATCTCTCAGCTCAAGAAGTGCTTCAAAGATCCCGACAGGACCGTGGACCATGAGTTGATCGACCTCCAAGAAGATCTGTCTTATCAAGAACACCCCACCAAAATCCTTGAGACCGCAGAAAGAAGGACTCGCAACAAGTCCATCAAGTTCTGCAAGGTGCAGTGGTCACACCATTCTGTTGATGAAGCAACTTGGGAGCGTGAAGATGAACTCCGTGCCAACCACCCTTCTCTCTTTGTGTCTTCTTCTTCTTCTTCTTCCTAGAATCTCGGGGCGAGATTCCTGTTTAGTGGGGGAGAGTTGTAGCATCCCAGTTGTCTAACCCCTGTAATGCTACATGTTCTAATAATAAAATGGGCCTCTTCCAACATATAATTGTTGCATCATCATCATATCATGCTCATACCATCATACCACCTTGCATTTGAGCATCATATAAAACCCTTTTCTCGTTTGGTTCGTATCTCATGTGCATGATTAATTGTATTTGCCTCTTGATATTGTATTTGGTTCTTAATAAATTGTTAAATGCCCAAGTTGAGTTGGGGGCATCTCTCTTTTGACTCCACCACCTTATCTTTCACCACCTTATAATTCCACCATCCAATAATATGGGCTTGTCATTTTATTGAGTTATCTCTAGCCCATGTTGTTGGTTGGATCCACCCTTGATCCTTGCTTGGCCTTGGCCACCTTTTTGGGGATGCATATGAACAATGCCATAATAATATCATTGTTTTCACAAGGATAGTTTGGGCATTAATTGTCTTGCATGGGCCATGCAAGTGCCATCTTTCCTAGTTTTTGGCTTTTGTTGGGAATTCTAAGTGGATCACTCCTTCCTTGCTTGATCTTGTTTTGGTAGTGTCACCATATCATCTATCTCTATCTTCCTTAGCCACCCCTACCCCTTTTTCCATGCATACACATGTGATCATGTGTAAGCATAAGAACCACCCATCATCATGATCATCTCTCCCTATTTTTTTTTCCTCTTTTCTCTTTTTCTTGATCTTGTGTGTTTGTAATTGAAGCATGCATGATCATCTAAGTGTCATCTCCCTCTATCTTAACCTCTCTTGGCAAAACCCTAATCTCTACCTAGCTAAACCAAACCTAAGCCACTTTTCCCTAGTCTACTTTCCCCTTAGCAAGAGCCCTACCTACCCTCCTCTTTTTCTTCTACCTAGCATGGTCACCATGTCCCTCTCCCTCTCTCCCTCTCCACTCTAGCAACAAGCCCTAACCACCCTCTTACCCCTCTAATCTACCCCCCCTCTTTGTCTAAGCAAAACCCTAGTACCAACCCCTCACCCTAGCCCTAGCCCGACCATCCCCCTCTCCCTTTTGTCCTCACCGGCAGTCCCCTGGCCCACCTGCAGCCCTGGCCCCACCTAGCACGCCCCCCACGCCATCTACCACCCCATGCACGTGAGGTGCAACATCACCCCTCCCCCACGCCATCTACCACCCCTCCCTCGATCTTATCTGATCCCCTTCGTCCTGGCCTCCTCCCAGATCCCCAGGTAGCCCCAGGCCCCTCTGCTTCCCCCCCTATCTCCCTTCTTCCTCCCCCAGCTCGCCATGCCGCCCAAACCCTAGATCGACAGCACCACAGCACCCCCTTCGCTCGGCAGATCCCCGAGGCGCGCCAGCAGCACAAGGAGCGCCGTCGATCTCCCCTGCTTTGCCGTGGAGCGCAGGAGCTCGCTGAAACCGCCGGAGGACCTGCGCCGCCGCCGTGCCCACGAGTGCCAGGACGTTCCCGCCGCCAGCCTCGCCAGCGATCACCGTCCTCGCCGGCCGATTCGACCTCGCCGGCAAGCTCCTGGTGAGACCCTCACCTCCCCAGACATGCTCCGCTGTCCCCTAGCCCACCGTAGCTCCGACGCCGCCGTCGAACACCCTGTGCGCGCGCCGCGCGTCGCGCGCTGGCAACAGCAGCTGCGGCAGCAGCCGATCTGCTCAAGTTCGGATCCATGCCCCGCACGCCACAGGCCGACTCCGCGCTAGCACCCTATACCGAAGTGGAAGGCCCAGCTACCCTCTTCGTTTTTCGTTTTTGGTCAGGGTCGTTTGGAGCAGCAGCGGCGTCGCCAACGACGGCCAAAGTCCGGCCAGTCGCAGCCGCAAGCAGCGCCGCGCCGCTGCCGTCCGACAGCGCGCGGTCGTTTTGCGGATAAGACCTCCCCGTTTTTCCCGCCTCACGCCCGCAGTCCACCAGCCCCACCCGCCAGCGACCGTGGGAATCTTGCAAAAAGGCTCCCAGGGAAAACTGCTTTCAACCCGCGGCCCCTCCCTGCTGCCACCTGTCGCCGTCTCGTTCGCCAGCGCGTCCGCATGTTCCTTTCGCAGTTAGCCCCCTGGCCGTTTTGGTTCATCAACCCGCGGTCCAGCTTGGCCCCGCTGTCAGCGACTGTGGGCTTTTTGCTAAAAGGCTCCTGTCGTTTTGTTTATTGAACCCGCGGTCCAGGTTGTTCTCAGGCACTGCCGCGTGGGCCAGAGATACCCCCCTGGCCCACCTGTCTGCGACTCAGGCTGGGTCAGTCTGAGTAGGAAACGTCCAGATGCGGTTTTCAAATTCAAATTGGTTTAAATAATTTAAAAATGCAAATCTAATTCAGTTTTTAATAACTTTTACATACTAACTCTAAATTTGACAAATAATATATGTATGGATATCAGGAGAATGAGAGGATTCCAAATATGCCATCTGTTTTGTATTTTGCTCAAGTAAAATTCCAAGATATGTTAATTACATCAAATGCCACTGGATTTTCAATAATTCATAACTTTGGTTTTATAAATCCAAATTAAGCAAATGAGTAGTCTAAATTGATCAGCTCGACGAGACCTTTCTGTTTATGCTATCCATGACTTCCATTACAGCATGCATCATAAAAATATATATTGAACAACAACTGTTATGGCAACAAATGTGATTCTAAAACCCAACTAAATGTTATTTTCTTGTCCTCCACACCTCACCTTTGCCATGCTACCTTACTTGCCATGTAAATTGTGCATCATTCATCATGGCATGATTGTTTGCTTGACGCATCTTATTCATATGTTTGTGCTCTATATTCATGTTGGCCTTGTTTGTTTGGTTTTTCTCGGATAGACACTGAGCAGGGGTTGTATCAAGAGAACCAGGAGCACTACCCAGATCCGTCCCTTGCTTCAACTGAGATAACAGGCAAGCACTTCCACATGCTTGCATACATACAGTACCTATTGCCTCTATCTTATTCTTGCATCATCGAGTCGCGATTGCATTAAGATGAATCCCAAGTATGCATAGCCTTTACTTTCGAACCCCACCAAGCTTGTTCCTCCATCCCATGAGCCACTACTATAGGAGTTGTTTGAGCCATGCGAGTCGTAGAACAGCATGTGTAGGGTATGTGAGAGTCTGTTGGATAACGAGGTACCTAAACAACTTAACCTGAGTAGTATGGGATAACTAAAGAAAGTGGCACCGGTGAGCAACATCTGCTATTTGGTTTTTCCTGCTCACTTGTGTCCCGTAAGACCCCGAGTACTTGATTCCTGTTCCTTGATTTATCGCGCTATCCACATCCGGGAGGTATATGGGACCCCCCTGAGCCAGAGCTTGATTCCGTCTTATTTCTTGGGGCCACAAACTAGTTTGGGGCTTTATTACTATCCTGTACTTATGCCATGCTTTACTGCTTTATTTACGATTGTGCGAGGTACTGCACACTGTACTGTTTAGGTAAGCGGAGTGATTACGCGGTGTCGACAAGCCCCGTTTGGGGTTCCCAGTCGCTCACAGCCATTGACGCAGACCTTGAGGCCGTCTCGGAGCTTGCCTACTCCGTTGCGGGTTCTACTCAAAGGGGTGGCCCCCTGAAATATTTCTGAATCTTGCGATTGCTTTGTCGTGAAGGCCTCGTTGGGTTTTGATTTGGTTTTTCCGTGGTTGATCGAGTGTGTGTTGCTATTGGTGCACCCCGGCCGGGTAAAACTTTCTGAAAGCCGTGTCCACGGATATGGACGACTTGGAGCACAGTTTCTCGATCATAGACAAGCATAACTAAAGTACCGCCTCAATCTGTCTAAGTAACTTGACTAGTAAATAGTGCAACCCTCATGGAATGTTTAATAAAATTGCCAACGGATGGGGGTTGTTCGTCCGCTTCCTTGTTGGTAAGCAGGGAGGAGGATGGATCGGATGAGATTACCATCATAACTGTTGTACTTAATTCACCGACATTCGTCTATCATTGGTTAGGCGGATGGTTAGCGTTTATCTGTAGAATTGCTAGGGTTTACCTTTTTCGCTGCAATTGCGTCACCCCAGGTTGTGTCCCCTCTAGAGGCATTAAGACTTGCTGAGTACCCTTAGGGTCTCACACGATAAATTCTTGATTCAGATGAACAGGTACCCCAGCAGGACGGATACTGGGTGGAAGAAGCCGATGATGTGGGCAACGATCGTTCGGTGTAGAGATTCCGGGATCGGGGATCCGTGAGACCTGTAGTTGGGATGTGCTTATTTCTCTGGCATCTTATGCCGATTTGCTTCTTATCCGTACTCGGATTTTGTTTGCCGCTTCCGCATGATTCTCTGATGTGTGTTGTATGAGGAGTTATCCTAAAATATAGATCTATCTAGGTCATTTGAATCTTGCCGTATGGCGTTGGTATATTTCCTTTCTTTCTAGATGGTATGGCTCTGATGTACTCTTGTATGGTGGCTTGCGTACATACCCACTTGTGTACGTAGTTGATCCCTTCGCCTGCCGACTACGCCGCCCGTACAGGTCCCGTTGAGAGGGTAGTGGTTGGGACGTCTGAAAGGACTACCAGTGTGTGGCTTTTGGGGCCCCGCCGTACTATTTCAACCACTACCACTCATCCAGGCTTGTATCTAGGAGCGTAGTTCACCGAGGTAGTTACAAAGTATCATGTTATTCGTCCTTACCTCGCATAACTCGGCTCGGCCTTCACCTGTACACAAGTCAATAGGCCTCATTCGGCCAACATAACTCATACGTTGGCCGAGTAAGGTGTTACTCATTCTATCTTTGCGATGGCTCTGCTCATCTCGGCCGGATCTTACATGATTCGGCCGACACAATTAGTAATTCGGCTTAAGATGAGGGAGACTCCTTTCGTCTTTCCCCTATCTTGACCCTATCCGGGGTCACCGCCCCCCAACATTAGTCCCCGAAGCTGGTGCGGTCCTGCCGGAAACCTCGGCCGGGCCACATCATTTTCCCGACATTCTTCTTTCTTTCCTTCCGAGGTATCTGTTAGCCGACGTTGTTTATTCGCAACCCTCTTGCTGTTTTCATCTTTCTCCCTCTGCGGATTATCTTCCGAGTTATCCCCCCTCGTTCGAGGTATTTGCGTGGTTTCCTGGGTAAGCTTCATCCTACATGGACCAATCATCATTATTCTCTAGTTGTTTGTTCCTCTATAGTGTCCACTGACAAGCTATATTGGTTAATGCGCCCATCGCGTCAGCACAGTGACGCCTCGAGTACCGTATCGGTCAGAAGGCCTGATCCTCTCCTGCGCTGTGTGGTCTTTGGTGTGGCTCCACTACTTGCGAATGGTTTCTCCACACACGCAATTATGCGGTTATTGTGGCATAGCCATGATCCCACTACAGCTAACACTACGCGGTTATAAAGAGGGGAGCGGGGCTAGATGATTCACTTTCCCCTTCGTTTTCCCTTCATCTTCTTCCTCGCGCCGCCGCTAGGTCTACGCGCTAGGCATCTCTCTTGTTTTCCTAGATTCCCCGCGGTGGTTCCTTTTCTGTTCCGCCACCGCACTCGTTAGAATCACGACGGGGACCTGCACCTCTAGGCCTCTCCCGGCCGCTAGTTTTTCCTCCGTTGATTCCTTCGACGAGCCTATGTCTAGCTCCGCTAGCGTTTCTCTCGTCGGGGAAGATGACTTTGCGTCCGGTCTAGAGCGTGGTTCCTGGCAGGGCTCCACTGTTACTCGCTGAGAGGTAGAATGGTTAATCAAGACGCTTCGAATTCCCGCCGAGGTAAGCTGTCGCTTACCCGGCAAAGAATCCTCGCCCGTACTTAACGAGGGCGAGTACGTAGTTTTCATGTCCCACTTCGCTCGTGGATTCGGCCTCCCTCTTAGTGACTTTTCTAGGGGTTTCCTTGATTACTTCGGCCTTCAGCCGCATCACCTGCCGTCCAATGCCATTGCCTCTTGTAGGGGTTCGTAGCATGGAAAACAAAAAATTTCTACCGCATGCAAACAAATAAGCCAATATCTATCTACTAGATTGTAGCAACGAGTCGATAGAAGAACTCACCCTCGAAGATTCCAAAGCGGTTAACGAGAGCAGATTATCGTGGGTGATGTAGTCGTACTCTTGCCGATCTCAAGATCGCGTAGACGATCCTTCCGATGCTGCGTTCCGGCAATGCTTCCGTAGTCGGTCACACGTTCGGTACTCGATGAAGACCTTCCTCTCCCTTGTTCCAGATAGCAGCGGAGGTTGTAGTACTCTCCTCGCGATTTCGGCAGCACGACGGCGTGGTGTCGGAAGTAGAGGGGAGATCTCGCAAGGGCTTCGCTTAAGCCGGAGCGAGTATGGTGGAGTATGAGAGAGGCCTTGGTGATCTAGGGTTTAGAGGGCACCAAGGGGAGGGTTTGTCCGGTGGCTAGGGTTTGGGGAAACCCTAACTCGCCAAGCTAGAGGAGGCCCTAGGCGGCGGCAACTTGGAGGAGGCCGGCAGCTTGGGGCTAGGGTTTTTCGGTGTGAGGGGTAGGGGCGCCCTACCCATCCTTATATAGGTGGAGGGTGGCAGGTTGGGAGGAGGGAGTCCTCCCCCAACTCGGCCTCCTTGGCCGGCGGGTGGAGGGAGGGGACTTCCTCCCCAAGTAGGTTTCCTACTCTCCCTCCACCAAGAAAACTTGCCGTTTGACTTTTTCAAATTGGCGTTTGATTTTCAATCTTGGATTTGATTTCTCTCTTTATTTTTCCCAGCCAATTGACCTAGTACATGATGCAACCATTCCATATTGTCATGACACATTCATGTACCCTTCCCCTCCGGAGTGCCGGACCTTCCCGACCCTTCTAGAACATTCCTGGTGAAAACACCGGAATCACTCCCCAACTCCGAAACAGGACTTTCCTTATATGAATCTTATTCTCCGGACCATTCCGGATCTCCTCGTGATATCCTGGATCCCATCCGAGACTCCCAACAACATTCAGTCTCTTACTCATCATTCCATAACTACTCAAAAACATCGAATCCTTAAGTGTGTCTCCCTACGGTTCGTGAATTATGCGGACATGATCGAGACACTTCTCCAATCAATAACCAATAGAGGAATCTGGAAATTCATATGGCTCCCACATATTTCTACTATTACTTTGCGACCGAATGAACCACTTACATAAGATACCAATTTCCCTTTGTCTCACGATAGTTTACTTATCCGAGGTTTTGATCGTCGGTATCTCTGCATACCTAGTTCAACCTCGTTAGTGATAAGTACTCTTTTCTCGTTCCCATGGTATGTGATCCCTTGTGGGCCATTCACATGCTTGCAAGCTAATTGGATGACATTCCACCGAGAGGGCCCAGAGTATATCTATCCGTCATATGGATGGACAAATCCCACTCTTGATCCATGTGTCTCAACCCATACTTTTCGAACACTCAATACCACCTTTATAGCCAACCAGTTACGGTGTGGTGTTTGATGTCATCAAAGCATCCTTCCGGTGATGGTGATAAGCATGATCTCATGGTCGAAGGAATCAGGTTACTATGTATCAGAAAGCTTAAAGAAATTGAACTATTAAAATGACTTGATCTTTATGCTATGCTTATATATAGGAGTATGTCCATCATACCATTCTCCTAATGATATGACCTTGTTATTAACAACATCTCAAATGTTCATGATCAAGAAACCATGATCATCTATTAATCAACAAGCTAGTATTATAAAGAGGCTTTACCAGGGACTCTAATTTAGTTTACAAATCACATAAGTATTAATGTTTCTGGTTAATACTGTTATAGCATGAATGTAAACATTTATCATAAACACAAAGATATAATAATAACTACATTTATTATTGCCTCTAGGGCATATTTCCAACAGTCTCCCACTTGAACTAGAGTCAACTAATCTAGATTACATGGTAATATACCGAACACCCATGGCAGTTTGGTGTTGGTCATGTTTTGCCCTCGGGAGAGGTTTAGTCAACGGATCCGCCACATTCAGATATGTGTGTACTTTGCAAATCTTTATTTCACCATCTTGGACATGTTCTAAAATAGCGTGAAAACGTAGCTTGATGCGTTTCAGCTTCTTATGTGACCTTGGTTCTTGCGCATTGGCTATGGTGTTGGAGATATGCCCAAGAGGCAATAATAAAGTAGGTTATTATCATATCTTCATACTTATGATAAATGTTTACATACCATGCTATAATTGTATTAAAAGGAAACATTAATACTTGTGTGATTTGTAAACATAAAAGAGTCCCTAGTAAAGCCTCTTGTTAAACTAGCTTGTTGGTTAATATATGATCATGGTTTCCTGATCATGAACATAAAGATGTTATTAACAACAGGGTCATATCATTAGGAGAATGATGTGATAGACATACTCCTATAGTTGAGCGTAGCATAAAGATCAAGTCATTTAATATAGTTCATTTGCTATAAGCTTTCTGATACATAGTAACCTAATTCCTTCGACCATGAGATCATGTTAATCACCATCACCGGAAGGATGCTTTGATCACATCAAACACCACACCGTAACTGGGTGGCTATAAAGGTGGCATTGAGTGTTCGGAAAGTATGTGTTGAGGCACATGGATCAAGAGTGGGATTTGTCCATCCATATGACGGATAGATATACTCTGGGCCCTCTCGATGGAATGTCATCCAATTAGCTTGCAAGCATGTGACTGGCTCACAAGGGATCACATACCACGGGAACGAGAAAAGAGTACTTATCGGTAACGAGGTTGAACTAGGTATGCAGAGATACCGACGATCAAAACCTCGGATAAGTAAACTATCGTGAGACAAAGGGAAATTGGTATCGTATGTAAGTGGTTCATTCGATCGCAAAGTAATCGTAGAAATATGTGGGAGCCATATGAATTTCCAGATTCCTCTATTGGTTATTGATCGGAGAAGTGTCTCGATCATGTCCGCATAATTCACGAACCGTAGGGAGACACACTTAAGGATTCGATGTTGTTGAGTAGTTATGGAATGATGAGTAAGAGACAGAAGGTTGTTCAGAGTCTCGGATGGGATCCGAGATATCACGAGGAGATCCGAAATGGTCCGAAGAATAAGATTCATATAAGGAAAGTCCTGTTTCGGGGTTGGAGAATGGTTCCGGTGTTTTCATCGGGAATGTTCTAGAAGTTTCCGCAGTGTCCGGCACTCCGGAGAGGAAGTGTACATGAATGTGTCATAACAAGTTGGCATGGTTGCATCATGTACTAGGTGTCATCGCAGAAAAAAATAAAGGGTTAAATCAAATCCTAGTTTGAAAAAGTCAAACGACAATTTGAAAAGTCAAACGGCTATTTTGTTTGGTGGAGGGAGAGTAGGAAACCTACTTGGGGAGGAAGTCCCTCTCCCTCCACCGCCGGCCCTTGGAGACCGAGTTGGGGAGGGACTCGACTCCCCTTGGCGCGCCCCCTCCACCTATATAAGGAGGGGCAGGGCTGCCCCTCCAAGGACACACCTTGCCCCTCTAAACCTAACCCTAGCCGCCGCCGGCCACCATAGCCGCCGCTGCCCTAGGGTTTGCCCAAGCCACCGACTTGGGGCAATGCCCTTGCCCTAGCCGCCTACCTAGCTCCCTCTCCTTGGTGCGTCTAAACCCTAGATCACCGAGGCTCTCTCATAGTCCACCATACTCGCTCCGGCTTAAGGCGAAGCCCTGAGGAGATCTCCCCTCTACTACCGGTACCACGCCGTCGTGCTGCTGGAATCACGAGGAGAGTGCTACAACCTCCGTTGCCTGCTGGAACAAGGGAGAGGAAGGTCTTCATCGAGTACCGAATGTGTCACCGACTGCGGGAGCGCTGCCGGAACGCAGCGCCGGAAGGATCGTCTACACGATCTTGAGATCGGCAAGAGTACGACTACATCACCCACGAGAATCCGCTCTCGTTAAACACTTTGGAATCTTCGAGGGTGAGTTATTCCATCGACTCGTTGCTTCAATCTAGAAGATAGATCTTGGCTTGTTTGTTTGTATGCGGTATAATTTTTTTGTTTTCCATGCTACGAACCCCTACATATGGCGCCCATGTTATCACAGTAGATAGACATTGGGTCCAGCGCACTTGGAACCACAGCGAGCTCTATAATGAACTCCTTCATCCATATCGCTTCTTGTGAAGCCTCCGAAGCAGCTATGTATTCCGATTCAGTTGAAGATCTCGCCACAACGCTTTGCTTTGCACTCCTCTAGCTAACTGCTGCACCATTCAAAGTAAATACGTATCCATATTGAAATTTAGAATCATCCGGATCGGTGTTCCAACTAGCATCGGTGTAACCATTAACAATGAGCTGTTCATCACCTCCATAAGAAAGAACCATATCCTTAGTTCTTCTCAAGTACTTAAGGATGTTTTTGACCGCTGTCCAATGATCCACTCCTGGATCACTTTGATATCTGCTAGTCAAACTAACAGCATATGCAATGTCGGGTCTAGTACATAGCATGGCATACATTAAGGATCCTATGGCTGAGGCATAGGGAGTCTTACTCATCCTTTCTCTATCTTCTGCCGTTGCTGGACTTTGAGTTTTACTCAAGGTCATATTGGGCAACATGGGCAAGAACCCTTTCTTGCTATCTTCCATTCCAAACCTCTTTAGAACTTTGTCCAAATATGTACTTTGTGACAATGATATTAGGCATCTCGATCTATCTCTATAAATCTTTATGCCTAATATGTAAGCTGCTTCGCCAAGATCTTTCATTGAAAAACTATTATTCAAATAATCCTTGACACTATCAAGAAGGTCTACATCATTCCCAATCAACAATATGTCATCTACTTATAGTATTAAGAATGCTACAGAGCTCCCACTCACTTTCTTATAAATACAAGCTTCTCCATAAGTTTGTATAAAACCAAAGCTTTTGATTACCTTATCAAAACGTTGATTCCAATTTCGGGATGCTTGCTTCAATCCATATATGGACTGTTGAAGTTTGCACACCTTGTTAGCATCTTTAGGATCGACAAAACCTTTGGGTTGCATCATATACAACTCTTCATCAATGTATCCATTGAGGAACGCCGTTTTGACATCCATCTGCCATATCTCATAATCATAATATGCAGCGATTGCTAACATAATCCTCACAGACTTTAGCTTCGCTACTAGTGATAAAGTCTCATCGTAGTCAACTCCTTGAATTTGTCAAAACCCTTTTGTGACAAGTCGAGCTTTATAGACAGTAACATTACCATCAGCATCTGTTTTCTTGTTGAAAATCCATTTGTTCTCGACAGCCTTCCGGCCATCTGGTAAGTCCACCAAAGTCCATACTTGGTTTTTGTACATGGATCCAATCTCGGATTTCATGGCTTCTTGCCATTTATTGGAATCTGGGCTCATCATCGCTTCCTCATATGTCGCAGGGTCATCGGTGTTATCCACCAACATGACACTCATAACGGGATCATACCAATCAGGAGTGGTACGAGTTCTCGTTGACCTGCGAGGCTCTGTAGCAACTTCAACCGAAGTTTCATGATCATCATCATTAGCTTCCTCTCTTATTGGTGTAGGCGCCACATGAACTACTTCCGGTGATGTGCTACTCGCAAGTTCGATAGAAGGTTCAACAACCTCGTCGAGTTCTACTTTCCTTCTAGTCACTTCTTTCGAGAGAAATTCCTTCTCTAGAAAGGATCCATTCTTAGCAACGAAGATTTTGCCCTCGGATCTATGATAGAAGGTATACCCAATAGTTTCCTTCGGGTATCCTATGAAGACACATTTTCTGCTTTGGGTTCAAGCTTGTCTGGATGTAACTTCTTTACATAAGATTCGCAACCCCAAACTTTAAGGAATGACAATTTAGGTTTCTTTCCAAACCATAATTCATACGGTGTCGTTTAAACGGATTTATATGGTGCCCTATTTAAAGTGAATGCGGCTGTTTCTAATGCATAACCCCAAAACGATAGCGGTAAATCTTTAAGTGACATCATAGAACGAACCATATCTAAGAGAGTTTGGTTACGACGTTAGGACACACCATTACGCTGTGGTGTTCCCGGCGGTGTCAATTGTGAAAGTATTGCGCATTTCTTCAAATGCTCGCCAAACTCGTAACTTAGATACTCACCTCCACGATCAGATCGTAGAAACTTAATCTTCTTGTTACGTTGATTCTCTACCTCACTTTGAAATTCCTTAAACTTCTCGAAAGTTTTGGACTTATGTTTCATGAAATAGATATACCCATATCTACTCAAGTCATCCATGAAGGTAAGAACATAACAATAACCACCGCGCCATGCTACACTCATTGGTCCACACACATCGGTATGTATGATTTCCAATAATTCCGTAGCTCGCTCCATCATCCCAGAAAATGGAGTCTTAGTTATTTTACCCATTAGACATGCTACGCATCTTTCAAGTGATTCGAAATCAAGTGATTCAAGAAGTCCATCGGAATGGAGTTTCTTCATATGCTTCACTCCAATATGACCAAGACGACAGTGCCACATATAGGTCGAATTATCGCTCGATTTCAAACGTTTAGCCTCAATGTTATTAATGTGTGTATTTCCACTATCGAGATTCAACAAGAATAGACCATCTATCAAAGGTGCATGTGCATAAAACATATTACTCATATAAATCGAACAACCATTATTCTCGGACTTAAACAAGTAACCGTCTCACAATAAACATGATCCAGATATAATGTTCATGCTCAACGCAGGCACCAAATAACAATTATTTAAGTATAAAACTAATCCCGATGGTAGATGAAGAGGTAGCGTGCCGACCGCGATCACATCAACCTTTGATCAATTTCCAACGCGCATCGTCACCTCGTTCTTCGCTAGCTTCCATTTATTCTGCAGCACCTGTTTCGAGTTACAAATATGAGCAACCGAACCAGTATCAAATACCCAGGCACTACTACGAGTACTAGTTAGATACACATCAATAACATGTATATCGGATATACCTTTCTTCTTGATGTTGTCGTTCTTCAAATCCGCCAAGTACTTTGGGCAATTCCGCTTCCAGTGACCTTCTCCATTGCAGTAAAAGTACTCAGTATCAGGCTTAGGCCCAGCCTTGGTCTTCTTCGCCGGTGCGGTAACTTTTTTACCGCCCTTCTTGAAGTTTCCCTTTTGATTAGACTTGCCTTTCTTGAATTTGGTGGTATTATTGACCAACAACACTTGGTGCTCTTTCTTGATCTCCACTTCTGCAGATTTCAACATGGAGAAGAGTTCTGGCAACGTCTTGTCCATTTTTTGCATATTGTAGTTCATCACAAAGTTCTTGTAACTTGGTGGTAGTGATTGGAGGACACGGTGAATCCCCAAAGAATTAGGAATCACTATACCCAAACTTTGGAGTTTGTTTGCGTGCCTAGACATCTTAAGCACATGCTCACTGACGGAGTTGCCCTCTTCCATCTTGCAGTTAAAGAAATTTTCAGAAGCCTCATAACTCTCAACTGCCGCGTGAGCCTCAAATATCATTTTGAGTTCACGGACAATATCATGTGGGTCATGGTTCTCAAACCTTTTCTGAAGATCCGACTCCAAACCATACAAGATAGCACACTGAACTGTGGAGTACTGATTCTTCCGAGTGAGGTAAACATTCTTTACTTCATCGGTAGCAGTAGCTGCAGGCGGGTCACCCAGCGGTGCATCCAGCACATAGGTCAAATAACCAGCATTGAGGACAATCCTCAAATTGCGGAACCAATCCGCGAACTTGCTTCCATTGTTTTTCAACTTTTCTTTCTCTAGGAACGCATTAAAATTGATGGTAGGGGCTGCCATTGATCTACAACATATTTGCAATAGTTTAGACTAAGTTTATGACAAATTGAGTTCTAATTAATAGTTAAATTAATCTAGGTGCACTTCCACTCAAAACAATATCCCTCACATTGTTTTAGTGATCACACGAACCAAATCCACCACATCAAAACCGATCATCACGAGAGTTGATGTAGCTTCAATGGCGAACAATCAACATGTTCATCATATCTACTATATGACTCATGCTTTACCTTTCGGTGATCCGTGTTTTGAGACCATGTATGTACATGCTAGGCTCGTCAAGATCAAACCTTAGCTTCTGCATGAGCAAATCTGGCTTGCTCATGTTGTATACACTCGAGAATCTAACACACCCGATCATCACGTGGTGCTTCGAAACAACGAGCTTTAGCAATGGTGCTTACTAAGGATGAACACTTTAAAACTTGAAATTTGTGTGCTTGAGGGATCATCTTATAATGCTACTGTCGTTAACTAAGCAATACAAGATTCATAAAGGATTAACATCACATGCAATTCATAATATGTGATATGATATGGCCTTTCTTCTTGTGCTTCCGATCTCCATCTTCAAGCACGAACATGATCTCCATCATCACCGGTATAGCTTCAAGGTCAATGGCGTCGTTTCATGGTTGTCGTCCACCGGCTTCAACTATTACAACTACTTTGAATAGACACGCGGGTCTTAACAGATTTCAAAGACAACCATATGGCTCCTGCCGGTTGCCAACTTACAATAAGGAACATTTCATACATCAAATATAATCAGAATCATGGCCATATAATATCACAGCACACCCCTGCAAAACAAAGTTAGACGCCTCTATTTTTCTTTGCATATTTTACGTGGTTTGGGGATTTCAATAAGTGTCGTTCTAACTTACGAACAAGAACCACAACGTTGATGCTTGAACTATCAAGTGCCCGTTGTAAATTGGATCTATACTATGATGGGAGAGACAGGCACCCGCAAAGCCACTTATGCAATACAAGTTGCATGTTGAGCGTGGAGCAATTCTCATGAGCGATGTCATGTAAGGTTAGCCCGGGCCGCTTCATCCCATCATACCGCAAGATGCAAAGTACACAAAAGGCAATTGATAATGAAAGCACCACCGCCCATAATGACCATTGTGTTCTACTCGTGCAACAGATCTACATATAGACACGACTCTGATACCACTGTAGGGGTTCGTAGCATGGAAAACAAAAAAATTCTACCGCATGCAAACAAACAAGCCAAGATATATCTACTATATTGTAGCAACAAGTCGATAGAAGAACTCACCCTCAAAGATTCCAAAGCGGTTAACGAGAGCAGATTCTCGTGGGTGATGTAGTCGTACTCTTGCTGATCTCAAGATCGCGTAGACGATCCTTTCGGCGCTGTGTTCTGGCAGCGCTTCCGTAGTCGGTCACACGTTCGATACTCGATGAAGACCTTCCTCTCCCTTGTTCCAGCAGGCAGCAGAGGTTGTAGTACTCTCCTCGCGATTCCGGCAGCACGACGGCGTGGTGTCGGAAGTAGAGGGGAGATCTTGCAAGGGCTTCGCCTTAAGCTGGAGCGAGTATGGTGGAGTATGAGAGAGGCCTTGGTGATCTAGGGTTTAGAGGGCACCAAGGGGAGGGCTTGGCCGGCGGCTAGGGTTTGGAGAAACCCTAACTCTCCGAGATAGAGGAGGCCCTAGGCGACGGCGACTTGGAGGAGGCTGGCGGCTTGGGGCTTGGGTTTTTGGGTTTGAGGGGTAGCGGGCGCCCTACCCCTCATTATATAGGTGGAGGGTGGCCGGTTGGGAGGAGGGAGTCCTCCCCCAACTCGGCCTCCTTGGCCGGCGGGTGGAGGGAGGGGACTTCCTCCCCAAGTAGGTTTCCTACTCTCCCTCCACCAAGCAAACTTGTCGTTTGACTTTTTCAAATTGGCGTTTGATTTTCAAAATTGAATTTGATTTTCAAAATTGAATTTGATTTCTCTCTTTATTTTGCCCAGCCAAGTGACCTAGTACATGATGCAACCATTCCATATTGTCATGACACATTGATGTACCCTTCCCCTCCGGAGTGCCGGACCTTTCGGACCCTTCTAGAACATTCCTGGTGAAAACACCGGAATCATTCCCCAACTCCGAAACAGGACTTTCCTGATATGAGTCTTATTCTCCGGACCATTCCGGATCTCCTCGTGATATCCCGGATCCCATCCGAGACTCCGAACAACATTCGGTCTCTTACTCATCATTCCATAACTACTCAACAACATCGAATCCTTAAGTGTGTCTCCCTACGGTTCGTGAATTATGCGGACATGATCGAGACACTTCTCCGATCAATAACCAATAGAGGAATCTGGAAATTCATATGGCTCCCACATATTTCTATGATTACTTTGTGATCAAATGAACCACTTACATAAGATACCAATTTCCCTTTGTCTCACGATAGTTTACTTATCCAAGGTTTTGATCGTCGGTATCTCTGCATACCTAGTTCAACCTCGTTAGTGATAAGTACTCTTTTCTCGTTCCCATGGTATGTGATCCCTTGTGAGCCAGTCACATGCTTTCAAGCTAATTGGATGACATTCCACCGAGAGGGCCCAGAGTATATCTATCCGTCATATGGATGGACAAATCCCACTCTTGATCCATGTGTCTCAACCCATACTTTCTGAACACTCAATACCACATTTATAGCCACCCAGTTACGGTGTGGTTTTTGATGTCACCAAAGCATCCTTCCGGTGATGGTGATAAGCATGATCTCATGGTCGAAGGAATCAGGTTACTATGTATCAGAAAGCTTATAGCAATTGAACTATTAAAATGACTTGATCTTTATGCTATGCTTATCTATAGGAGTATGTCCATCATACCATTCTCCTAATGATATGACCTTGTTATTAACAACATCTCAAATGTTCATCATCAAGAAACCATGATCATCTATTAATCAACAAGCTAGTATTATAAAGAGGCTTTACCGGGGACTCTAATTTAGTTTACAAATCACACAAGTATAATGTTTCTGGTTAATACTGTTATAGCATGAATGTAAACATTTAGCATAAACACAAAGATATAATAATAACTACATTTATTATTGCCTCTAGGGCATATCTATAACACCTCTTTGTCGGATTTTATCTCGGCTTCAGAGGGGTATTTCGGCCTTTGGCCCTCCGTACATGTTTGGTCCAAATTCTTTCAGATCCAAACTAACGTTGTGCCGGACAAATCTCTTCATCCTTCTGAGAAATCTCTCACCCAATGCGGTTCTGCGTCCATTACACCTCGGAGAAACTCTGAGTTCCCCCATGTCGCCGGCCTCGAGTCTTGTAAGAAGTGGCATAGATCATTTTTCTATGTCAAAAATACAGGGAAGGAAGATAAGATTCGGCTTCCCGCTTTCTCTATCGGTCCCCCTTCCAAGAAGAATTGGAACTACAATCCTAGGAAAAGCCATGCTCTTGCCGAGGCATTTGAGATTCGGCTCAAAGAACTGATCCGCGCCGGGCTCCGTGGTGAAGATTTAATGACCACATTCATTAGCAGCCGAATCTACCCTTTTCAGTTTCGCTCTCATAAGCTCTATTACATGAGTGGTCCTCTGGATCCCAACCGAGTATCTACGGTTGAGCTCGATGATTATCACATCTATAAGCGTGTCCGGGCTATCTTTAAGACCGATATTCCAGAAGAATGGAAATGAGGATTGAAGCCATTTACTCGCGGGAATCCCCCTCCTCAGGTAAGTTGAAACACTAGTGTTTTCTTCTGAGTTGATTTTGTGATTGTTCCTTTACTAACTCTAATTTACTTCTCTCGCAGAGGTTAACGGAGTAGAAGACGGAAGATGCCGAGGTTCTAGCTCTTCCTTGGACTCCTGATCGTAATACCCCGGACAGTGGGGAACCTGACTCGGAGGAGTTTGTCCCTAAGTCGGATGCTGCGCCTGTTTGCACCCGGAGAAAGACCTCGGCCCGTGCGGATGAAGGTGACTCGGACGATGTCCAAATTCTTGAGGTAGTTTCCATGGTGCCTATCTCTTACGCATTTCCGTCTCCTTCTTTCCCAGCTAACCAACCTGGTCAGGTGCACGACGCTGAACCTCTTGCTTCCGAGGCTCCTGTTGCTTCGGAGAAGCGCACCGCCTCGACGGACCCTTCTGGTGCTATGCCCAAGAAGCGAACCAATAGATCTGCCCAGCATATCCCAAAGCGCAAGACCATGCCTGGAGTTACTGGGTAAGTTTATTTCTACTTGTATTTCTTGTTTCTCTCTCTGTTTCCAACTCGGATTTTATTCCCATGCAGAGCTCCTCTTTCTGCAAAGCCAAGTGGTCCTAGCATGACAAGCCATACTACTCGACCGTTTTCTCCCCCCTCCTCCAGAGGATACTCGGGTTCCCAGTCCTTCTGGTGTTGATTCTCCTCCTGCGCCAACCCATGTAACGCCTCCACCAAATGAGCCTATTGCTCCCATGGTTGTTACTGACGTAACCCCCACACCGGATTACCTGGTTGAGCATGCTGTCTCTCTTGAGACAACCGAGGTTTCTCCCAATGATCCTTTGATTACTGCAGTTCCAGCTCCTACTCCCATTCCTACTGAGGATACCACCACCTCGGCCCCTTTCGAAAATATAGTCCCTCCTGCCGCCAAGGACGTGGTTCCAGATACTGAGGTTGCTGCCCCCTCCAAAGTCTCTACCAAAGGTAAGAAAGTTGTTGTCACTAAACCCTCGACATCTCAGAAGGGGCCGACAAGCTCTTCCCAGCCCAGTATTGCTGAAGCACTTCGCAAATGAGTTTCTTCTGCCAAACATGGTGTCGCCCTTGCCGCCGACACCCAGCTTACTCTTCATAAGAGTCTGACGGCGACAACAGTTACTCAGCAGACCCGAGGTAAAGTGTTGACCCGTACCGATAGCGGGCATAGCCTCGGCTCACTGATGGAGTATGCGAACAACTGGAATGCCTGCGATCAGCTTGAGGGCAATCCAAGTAGCCTGCCGTTTCAACATTCCGACATCAGCAGTCGTCTGCATATGGCTGCTAAGATTTTTCTCGACAGTGATAAGATGAACGAGGTATGCGCCCTCGTTAATACTTTGTTTATTATACTATATATACACTAGTCCCCGAAGCTTGCAACCGGATGATTTATTGTTCATTTGGAAGCTTTATCTTGTTTTACATGCCTTGCATGATTTATTTGGTCTGGACTTGTCTTATGTTTAAATATATAGTCATCTAGAACCGGGTTAAGTTTTACTTGACTCGGATATGTCCTACTTTTGAATATCTAGCCACCTAGATTCGAGTCAAGTTTTACTTGATTTGGATCTGCCTTGCTTTTGAATATCTAGCCATCTAGATCCGAGTCAAGTTTTACTTGATTCGGATCTATCTTGCTTTTGAATATCTAGCCATCTATATTCGAGTCAAGTTTTATTTGATTCGGATCTGTCATGCTTTTGAATATCTAGCATCTAGATCCGAGTCAAATTTTAGTTGATTCAGATCTGCCTTGCTTTTGAATATCTAGCCATCTAGATCCGAGTCAAATTTTATTTGATTCGGATCTGTCTTGCTTTTGAATATCTAGCCATCTAGATCCGAGTCAAGTTTTAGTTGATTTGGATCTATATATTCTTTGTGTAACTTGTTTCCATTTTTCAGGTTGCCCATGATCGCCGGACTGCTGAATTTCAGAGGTTGCTCTTTGCGCACAAAAAACTTCAAGATAAATATGAGAAGATTGTCCCTGTCGTGAAGAAAACTGGTAAATTCGCCAGTCCGTGTAATGTTCCTTAAGTTCGTAATAGTTTTAGCTTTTCGTGCTAATTGACTTTTTGCTGGTGCGCAGCTAGTATCAACAACTTGAATACTCGCCTTACCAAGAAATTTGGCACTCTTGAAGGTTAGTTACACTTTTTGTTTTTTAATTTGTCAACTTTTGTCCGAGGTAAATATTGGGTTTCTTACAACCTTCCGGCTTTGGTATATCCGAGTTACAAACACTTGTAGCATTGCATCAAGAATGCATACCTATGCCTGATATGATGCTGCATTTTTTAGAACAAGCTGCCACTCATTCGACGCAACTCAAAGAAAAGGATGATGAGATAACTCGGTTACGCGCCGAGGTTGAATCTCTCAAGCTTTCCCAGAAGTCTGAGTTGGAAAAAGTTGATCAGGAATTCTCTGAAGAAAAGAATCGACTAAGTCTGCAGTTGCAGAAAGACAAGGAACTTATTGATGCTGCCGAGCTAAAAAACCGGGCGATGAGCGAGGAGATTACTCGCTTTGAGAAGAGTAGGGCCGACTGGTCCCAGGATCTACATAAAATGCTGAGTTATATTCATCGTAAGTCTTTGTTCCTCGTTGGCTTATGCTTTTCCTTTGCTCATCTTATCTTATATGGTGCACTTACTTGTAGATCATTTCCCCGAAGCCAAACCTATGAGCTCCAAGGCTGTGATTTCTGCTCACGTGCGCCGAGGTGTGCTTGTCACATCGAATCAAGAATATTCTATTGAAGACTTCTTAATTGCGGTTGGCGCTGCTATTGGGCCAATGAAAATTATGGGAAAGGATCTGGTGCAAGCAGCTATCCGAGCTTATCATGTTCTCTGGCCGAATGATTCGGATATTGATGAGCCGGAAGTGCTTGTGACAAGGTTAATGGCCTCTCAAACTCAACTTAACCTTTGGAGCGAATCTGCTGGAAGAGCTGGTGCTGATATGGCACTTACAGCTGTTTTATCTTGGTACGAGGATATCTCTCTCGATACTCTGATGAATCTGCGCACTGGATGTCCTTGGGTTGAGAATCCGGAGTTCGTTGCTCGCCGTCAAGCTCGTGCCTTCCATCTTATCGAGTATGCTGACGTGCATCATTGGATCGAACGGCCGAGTTTTCTTCCCAACCCAGCTGACGATGTTGAAGCTGAAGATGCATCAGGTGGTGACTCGGCCGATCAAAATGAATCGGAGGACGATTCAGATAATGCCCATGATTCAAATGATAGCTCGGATGAAGATGAAGATGCGCAATCGTCCTCTAAAGGAACTGAAACCTCTCGAGCCCAAGTTGATGTTTCTCACCAGCCGGGTCTTGCCCTAGAGGTTACTATGGCTTCTGTTGATGCCGAGGTAACTTCTGTTGAGGTGCCAACAACCTCGGAGCACCCAGTTCCTGAATATACCCTTCTAAAGGAGATCGAGGTCACTCCGCCTGTGTCCGAGATACCTACGCCCGATGCTCCTGACAATGCTACTGCCCCTCCTAAGGGTGATTTGGCCTCTGCCGGTGTCTAGGCTCAAAAACTTTTAGTTGTTTTAAGTACCCGGTATGTCAGGCGTATGATGTCTTTGAAACAATTGTTCGCCTTTTGGTATATTGTGAGCCCTTTTGCCTTGTGCCGCTGAAACACTGGTGATGGTAACTGTTGTTAGTTTATCTAAGTGAATCTATTTGAATCACATCGTTGTTTTGCCAAACTTTAATTTCTTAACGCCGGATCGCATTCTCCCATATGACTGACTTTCATTCGGCATCTATCTTGTTTGCCTTGTGTAAACTTTGTTGTATAGTTGTTGTTTTCGCAATTTCTACTTGAAATACAATGCTCTAAGCCCATAGACTGGATTATTACCCTCCCCGAGGTTTCCATTTGTAAAGTGATATAGATAGGGTGCATCCCTGATTATACTTCGACTTGCTGAGGTTGTCATCCTTAGAAATCGTTATTTGTTTCCTCCTTGTTATTCCTTTGATGATCGAGGCAAGCCTGTATTGCATCTTATGAGTAATGATCAATAAAACGGGAGAGTCCCCGAGTCACTGCTCGAGGTGCCTAGGTTTAATACATAATTCAAAATAAGAAACAACATGGTGCATTCCCCGAGTCACTGCTCGAGGTGCCGAGGTTTAATACATAGATCAAAATAAGAAATAACATGGTGCAGTCCCCGAGTCACTGCTCGAGGTGCCAAGGTTTAATACATAGTTCAAAATAAGAAATAACATGGTGCAGTCCCCGAGTCACTGCTCTAGGTGCCGAGGTTTAATACATGCTTGATACTCCGACTTGGTGCGTCACATCGCGACGTGCAATATATGGCTTCTAAGTGTAGAACGGGCGAAGTAAGGCTATGTTCCATGGTCTTTTTGATTCGTCTCCGGCTTTGTTTGCCTTGTTCCTTTTTGGCGACTGAGCGTCGATCAGGTAATATGCATCATTGTGCAATGCTTTACTCACGATGAATTGTCCTTCCCATGGGGTTGAGAGTTTGTGCATGCCGGTTGTGCGTTGCACTAGCCGAAGAACCAAGTCTCCTTCTTTAAAAACTCTCGGATTGACTTTTTTGCTGTGATATCGTCTGAGATCTTGCTGATAAATATCTGATCTTGATAATGTCAATTCCCTTACTTCCTCCAGCAGATCCACATCGTCTTGCCGCGATACTTCGTTTACCTCGGCCGTTGTGTACTGGATCATTCTTGGCGAGTCATGCATTATGTTGTCTGGAAGCACAACTTCTGCCCCATATACTAGAAATAATGGGGTATACCCTGTCGACCTATTCGGGGTGGTCCTGAGACTCCACAATACTGCTAGAAGCTCCTCAATCCAGCATCCTGCCGACCTTTGCAGTGGTTCGATAAGCCAGGGTTTTATTCCTGACAATACCAGTCCATTTGATATTTCTACTTGCCCATTCGATGTCGGGTGAGCCACCGAGGCAACATCTAGTCTTATGTGTTTCTCATGGCAGAACCTAGCAAAATCTCCTTCAGCGAAGTTTGTGCCATTATCCGTGATAACACTGTGTGGGTATCCATATCTCAAGATAATATCTCTGAGGAATTTTACCGCTGTGGGTCCGTCACATTTTCTTATTGGTTTCACTTCGATCCACTTTGTGAATTTGTCCACCATGACTAGAATATGAGTCATTCCGCCTCAGACAGGCTTGAACGGACCTACCATATCCAAGCCCCACACAGAAAAGGGCCAACTGATTGGTATTGTTTTTAACTCGGACGAAGGCTGATGTATCTTGCTGACGTATCTCTGGCAACCATTACATTTTTCTACTAATTGTTTTGCCTCCTTAAGTGCATTCGACCAATAAAATCCATGCCTAAATGCTTTGGCCACTAGGGCTCTGGACGAGGCGTGATGCCCACATTCTCCCTGATGTATATCCAGGAGTATTTCCTGCCCTTCTGCCGAGTCAACACATCATTGCAGTACGCTCGTGACACTTCTCTTATACAGCTCACTGTTTATGATTGTGTAGGCTTTTTCTCTTCTCACTATATGTCTAGCCAGGACCTCATCACTTGGCAAGATTTTCTCTTTAAGGAATGAGAATATGGGTTGTGCCCATGTCGGCGTAACTTTCTCCGGGGAAGTTACATTGTCGATTTCCATATTTTCCACTGACATAACATCTTTGGGATTTTCCGTGTTCACTCGTGGGTCGGCCGGGTTCACCCTTATAGAGTTCGGGTCATATTCTTTGTCAATTTCCATTGGCACATTTCCTTCTATCAGCTCTGCTGAGATACGAATTGACTCGGATTCTGGTGAAGGTGTAATTGATGGTTTTCTCAGGTGTTCCAGGGCAATTCCCGGGGAATTGATTGCCTAGTTGATCCGAGTTTTGATAGTGTATCTGCAGCGTCATTTTCCGCCCGAGGTATGTGGTGAAACTCGCACCCATCAAAATAACCACTAATTTTTTGCACATAAAACCTGTACAGGGACATATTCGCATCTAGTGCGTCCCAATATCCCGATACTTGTTGTACTACCAAGTCTGAATCCCCGTAGCACAGAATCCGACGCATGCCGATCGCTTTTGCCATTTTTAATCCATGGACGAGCGCTTCATACTCGGCCAGATTGTTTGATGCAGCGAAATGTATCTGTAGTACATATTTCAGCTGATCTTTTTTCGGTGAATTCAATACTATTCCTTCCCCTAGCCCATTTCTTAGGTTGGACCCGTCAAAATGCATTGTCCAGTAATTCAGACCTGGCAATGGGGGCTCATACAGTACCTCGGCCCAATCCACAAAGAATTCGGCCACTGCCTGAGACTTGATTGCATCTCGCCTATGAAATTGCAGAGCATAAGGTGATAACTCGATTGCCCACTTTGCTATTTGGCCACTTGCATCTTTGTTGCTTAATATCTCGGCTATGGGTGCTTCACAAATCACTTTTATCGGATTTTCTTCGAAATAATGCTTCAATTTTTTCGGCGACATGTATACTCCATAAGCCATCTTTTGATAGTGCGGGTAGTTTTGCTTGGAGGCCGATAACACCTCACTTAGGTAATATACCGCCCTTTGTATGGATTTATCCCCTTCATTCCGCTCCACGACAACTACCGCACTTACGACTATGTTAGTAGCTTCCGCATAGAGTAGCATTGGCTCTTTTGACAATGGAGAAGCCAAAATTGGTGCTGTGACCAACATCTTTTTTAACTCATGAAATGCATTATTGGCCTGTGGTGTCCAGATGAATCTGTCAGATTTTTTCATCAGTTGGTATAGAGGTAATGCTTTTTCCCCTAGCCGACATACGAAACGACTCAGAGAAGCCAGACATCCTGTAAATTTTTGTACATCGTTCAAACACCTCGGCAATTCCATTCTTTCAACCGCTCGGATCTTAGTTGGATTTGCCTCTATACCTCGGCTGAACACGAGGAACCGAGTAATTTTCCAGTCGGTACACCGAAGGTACACTTTTCCGGGTTAAGCTTCATTCGGAACCTTCTCAGGTTCACGAATGTCTGCCGAATATCATCCATGAGCATTTTGCTCTCTTTGTTTTTTATAACCACATCGTTTGCATACACTTGCAAATTCTTTCCTATTTGATCGTGTAGACATTTCTGCATACACCTTTGGTATGTTGCTCCTGCGTTACGCAGGACAAATGGCATAGTGCGGTAGCAATAAGCCTTGTACGGGGTAATAAACGCAATCTTTATTTGATCAGCCGGTTTTAACGGTATCTGGTGGAAACCAGAATACGCGTCTACAAATGATAATAGCTCACAACCTGCGGTTGAATCAATGACTTGGTCTATCCTAGTTAAAGGAAAAGGATCTTTAGGACACGCCTTATTGAGTTTCGTGTAATCGATGCACATTCGCCATACGACGGCTACATTTGGGTCATCCTTTTTCTTCTCTACTAACACCGGATTCGATAGCCAATCCGGGTGAAGTACTTCCATGATGAACCCGGCCGCAAGGAGCCGAGATATCTCATCCCCTATTATCTTTCTCCTGTCTTCGGCGAAGCGGCGGAGAGGTTGCTTCACCGGCCTTGCCCCTGGCCTTACATGCAAAGAGTGCTCAGCCAACTCCCTCGGCACAACTTGCAGGTCCTGAGTTGACCATGCAAAGATATCCCGATTCTCACAGAGGAAGTTGGTGAACTCGCTTTCCTATTTGGCATCTAGGCCAGCACCAATCGTGATGGTGCGCTCTGGGAACTGCTCATCTATCTGGATCTTCTTCGTCTCTTTAGTCGGCTGGAAAGATAAACTCCCATGCGGGTTGGCTAACGCCGGCATATTTAGCTGTGCCGACTGAGCCAGAGCCACTACTTCCTAAATCCTTCTTTTTTCTCTTGCAATTACCAATGACTCGGCCAGGTTTGACCCGGCTGAAGCACATTTCATCGATTTTCTGTAATCTCCGGCTACTGTTATTACTCCCTGAGGCCTGGGTAATTTCATTTTCAGGTAGGTAATGTGGCAGCTGCTCATGAATTTTGCCAGTGCTGGCCGTCCGAGTAAGGCATGATAGAAACTTTCTAGGTCAACCACCTCAAACTCCAGATTTTCTGCTCTGCAATTCTCCCTTGTGCCGAATAACACATCTACTCAGACTTTCCCAATGGGCTCGCACGAGAGCACCGGTATTATCCCATGAAATGTGGTCCTTGTGGATTGTAGCATATTCTGTGTTATTCCGAGTTTGCGCATTGTGTATTTGTACATAATGTTGATACTACTTCCATTATCAATGAGTACCTTTGAGAATTTCACATTAATGCCGGGCCCGACAAACGTTGAATCTAGTACTAGTGCATACGACCCTGGGTTTGGCGTTATCTTCGGGTGATCTTTTATGTTCCAGGTTATCTCTTGATCAGACCATGACACGTATCTTGGTACTGTCGGCATAACTGCATTCACTTCCATATGTCGGCGCTGTACGCTCTGTCTATCTTGCTGTTCTGTTGTGAACACATAGTACGATTGATGATGTTCCCTGTAATCATTACACCCATTGTTCCCGGGGTTTTCCCTTCCATCTTGATTTTGATTTACTACCTGATGCACTACATCTCTCCGGTCCGAGTTATCATACCTCAGAGGGGGCGGTGGTAACATTAGCTTTTGTGCATTTGCCCCAGTTAGCTGTGGCTGCTGCTGTTGATATGCTTGATGAGAAGGTGCTTGTATGCCTGCCGAGTTTCCCATTGCATTTTTCATCCATGCACATTGCCGAGTGGTGTGATTAGCTGGCTTGGCCGGGTTTTGGGTGTGGAATTTACACGGTTGATCCAGCATGGATTCAAATGTGTACTTTGGTCTTTCCTGACATTGCTTCTTCTGTTCTGATGTCCATTGTCTTCTCCCTTCATTCCTCGACGTCCACTGCTGAGGACCATTCTTTTGCCGCTTATTGTTTCCATGACTCGGCTGATCCAGTACAACCGCTGCCACTTGATTAGAAGCATATTTGTAATCCAGACTCTCTTCCCTTCTTCTACCTCGATACTCGTTGCGCCGCGATGACCCGGCCGCATCCCTGGCATACTGATCTTGGTGTTCCCGATGCTCTGCCGACATTAACTCTGGTTGAGTCAGATCGCCCAAGCCATATGAGTCTGCTATTCTGATGGTTTCTGCTAATGTGGTTGGCATATCTCTCTGCATCCTTTGCCACAGTACGCTTCCATATCGGCAGCCTTGAGCAAACCAAGATATTGCTTGAGATTCTATGACCCCTTCACATGAGTTTCTGAGGTTACACCACCGAGTCAAGAATTCCCTATCTGTTTCATTCGGCTTCTGCTTGCACATTGCGAGCTGTTGAGGCATGTTATGTCTCTTATAGGTACTGGTGAAATTGCTGACAAACATCTCTTCAAAATCTAACCAACAGTTGATACTACCTGCTGGCAAATTATTTATCCATACTCTGGCTGGCCCTTCCAGCATCTGTGGGACGTATCTTACCTTCCATCGTAAGTTTCCGCCAGCTATTTTCACTGTTGTGGCATAGTCAATTAACCAATCTTGTGGTTTTGTGCTCCCATTGTATGTTTTCGTACCCCTTGCCAATTGAAAGTTCGGCACGGGTGGTTCTCCCATGATCCGAGGTCCAAAGCACGCCGGACCAGGCGGGCCCTGTTCCTCCAATATCTCTAACCGATAAAATCTGTCCAATTTTAGTCTTGCGTCAGTTGACGGCAAGTTTCTATAAATGACCTTATCTTGTATTCCATAGAGGTTATGCCCCCCATGCTCTGCATGCTCCATATCCGAGTAACCATCATTGTATCTATCATTTGCCTGATTATGGTGAGCTGGTCTCGCTTCTCGTTCTTGCCGAGGCTCATACCTCGGCTGAGGATCTGGTGGAGGGTTCCTCCTCCCTTCCGCCGGGTTATGGTTCTCATGATTTCCCCTTCCGAGGTTCCCGTGCTCTCTGTTTGCACGGCCGGGGTTTCTATCCCCACTGTTACCTCGGCTGCCATTGCCTCTGTTCTCATTGACCTTCCCGGCCATTGCCGGATCATATGGGACAATTTGCTTATTTCTTTTTCCTGAAGTCACCACCCTATCTCTTCACGCATTGTTTCGGGGTGAGGACGCTGCTGTCGCAGATAGTGCGGGGGCTGCTCCTGTCGAATGAACCATGCGCGAGGCTCCTGGCCTTGCCGGGTCAACCCTAAGCATTTCCTTATTCTGCTGGTTCGCGATGCGCAACAGCTCATTCACTCTTTCTTGTTGTTTTTGCCGCGCTTCCCCGCTTAATCCTTCCAACTCCAGGGCTGCAGCATTTGCCGCCCTCAGGTTCTTTGCCGGGGTACTATACCTCGGCATGCCTGGATCGACCGAATCATCTGGACGAGCCCCATGCTCTTTGTTGATATCATTCATGAGGTTCGTTCCTCTTAACCTCAATTCATCTACTCGCTCAGGGGCCACATCTAGCTTGTTTGACATAGCATACTCTCGCAGGGTCTTGTTTAATGATTCCCGCAGGGCCGACACCTTTTTTTGCCTCTACTAGCACTTTCTGTCTAGTTTCTTCTAACTCCGCTTGTGCGTTAGCCGGATCAAGTATCGGCGCCACAGGCGTAGTTAGATTAACTATAGTTGCCTTAAGGATATTTTCTGGCCACTCCAGAGGTGGCCATCTTACCCTTGCCGCCTGTGGGGTCACCTCCTGCACCTCGACTGACTTGGTTGCTGGTGGATCCACCTCGGTGGGATGTGGAGTTGCCTGCTTCGTGGCCATCTGTGCTCCCATCGCCGGGTCCCTACTTGGTCCGGTGCCCGCTCCCCCTGCTGGTGCCGCGGCCGTCACCATCACCTCGACGCTACCAACGGGGCTTTCTCCACGCAGACCGCTAGCAGCACGGAGGAGAGGCTCTCCTGCCTCAATGACTCGGTGAGGGTAGACGTAGGACATGTCGACGCCGACGTAGACCTTGTGGGCGCCCAGGTTGATGAAGACGCTGTTGCGTGGAGGCGCTTTCCTCGTGAAGCTAACAGCGTTATCGCTGACATAGTCCCAGATATCAAATCTCTGGACTAAGCCATAGACAACCCGCTCGCCGGTGTGGATGAAGTTTCCTGTCCGGATCTTGACTCCAGCTAGCACCGCTGCTGGACCCACGGTAGGCGCCAACTTTCGTGGTGGTGGCACGACAGATGCCATGGGTAGGCTAAAGTATGGGGCCAATGGATGCTAGAGGGATCTGGGGAGGGAAGATGTAGTGATTTCTACACTCAACAGTCCTGTAAGTAGATATTTATTCCTCTTCTCAAGAACTATAAGTGCTCCTAGAGCTGTCTCATAGAGAAGAAGAAAACTACTACACGAGCCTTTCGGCATAGAATGAATCGATCCCCTCTCAGGAGCCCGCGTCCCCCCTTATAAAGGGGTTCCTTGGTTCCTTCTAGGGCTGACGTGGCAAGCATATCCTTGGAATATGCTTGTCCCAAAATGGTAACTCGGCGGCTTCCTTTCCGTGTCCCCCTTCTATCGATGGCAATGTTCCAGAACCCTTCACATGCACGCCTTGGGCTTCCTCACTGTCACCTCCGTGATGTTCGTCTGCCCTTCTGCTGCTCTGCTCCTTGTCCTTTGTGCTTGGCTCTGTCTAGATTCCTCTTAGCCAGTGACTAGGGTTTGACTATAGGCACCTCCTTCTCCTTCAAGTCTCATGTTATTCGGCCTTATCTCGCATAACTTGGATCGGCCTTCACCTATACACAAGTCAATCGGCCTCATTCGGCCGACATAACTCATACGTCGACCAAGTAAGGAGTTACTCATTCTATCTTTGCCATGGCTCTTCTCATCTCGGCCGGATCTTACATGATTCGGCCGACACAATCAGTAATTCGGCTTAAGATGAGGGAGACTCCTTTCGTCTTTCCCCTATCTTGACCCTATCCGGGGTCACCCCCCAACATTTCTCTCTTAGTTGGTCGCTCCCAGTCTTTTGCTAGCCTCCACTTGTATGAGTAAGCTCTACTCATTCTTCCAACTCCCAAGAAACCAAGTTATTCCAAAGTTTCCACTATAAACTCCTATGCATGGTGTGTTACACCATTCCAAGTATATTCTTGTTTTCATCTACCTTCTAATTAAAAAGTCTTTTTTATGTGAAAACTTAGTGATTAAAGCTCTCACAAACTTGATGGCACACTTTATTTTTCGTGCCCCTAATAAACTTGAACCATTGTGACATCTATGTTGTATATGCTTGCACTTATACGTTAAAATTAGCAGAACCATGCTGTCACGGGGAACGCTTTCAACATTGCACTTGTACTTTGTACACAGTTGATATCATGCTCTTTTGTTTATGGATATCGTCAGTGTGAAATAAAAGGGGACCTTCTAAGTCCATGGAGTTATCTATGTGTGTTAGAGAAACTCCTGGGCCGCTATCTTAAGCCATGCCTAATCATGGTGGAAACTTGCAGCATCAACATAGTGAGCAATCTATGAAGCTTTTTTCTTATAAAAAAAGAGACATATTGAAAAGAGGAAAGAGAGAAAATAAGATTGCTGAGATGCTCATTGTCTGCTTGCCTTGTCATTTTGATTATGGGATAGCTCATGTATCATGTGCAAGGGGTACCCTGTTGGCGGTTCTCTATGATACACATGTACTTACTATGACAAGAACTTACAGGTGACTAAAGTTGAGGAGCGGCCCTCGTATTCAAGGGACATGAGATTGAAAACTTATAATTTGTCAAGCATATACTCCATAGTTTCTTTACTTTAACCTTAATCACTTCAAGATGCTTATGATAGGGGCAATGAGAGCTGAAAGCTAACAAGTACCATAATTTTTGGAAGCTCTTTTTGAGACTTGAAATCCCTGCTTCCCTCTTTTATGAAGGGCCTTTCTTGCACTATTATATTGAGTCTCCACCTTCTATCCTTAGGCACTAGTTAAGAGAGCATAGTTGCCATTCTTAGTTCTATGTTCATTGTCCCAAAACTTATTGATTGATGCATATTGTTGATATTGCTTGTTCTTGAACTATTTGTATCTATTCACTATTATGAACTTTGAAGGTGTCCTATGCATCTATTTGCTACTCCATGATGGACAAGATGAATGCCACTATGCTATGTTTTCTATATGTGAAACAAACAAACATATTTCAATGCATTGTTATTCATGATCTTTGTTTGTAACCTTTCATGTTGCATGCATATTTACTTTGTCTTACTGTTAGAACTCCATCTTTCATGCTCATGTTTAGAGTTCTTTGATCCCATCTTTAAATGCTTGCAAATGGTTTGATCTTAATTTTGATGGTGCATGTCACCTAAAAAATTATTCTTTTTATCACTTACCTACTCGAGGACAAGCAGGAGTTAAGCTTGGGGATGCTTGATACGTTGGAAACGTATCTATAATTTTTGATGTTCCATGCTTGTTTAGTATATACTTTTCTTTGCTTTTTCTAAACTTTGAGGTATTTTTATATGTTTTCTGGTACTAACGTATTAACAAGATGCCACAGTGCCAGTTGCCTATTTTCTTCTGTTTTTGGTTCCAGAAAAGGCAGAAAATCAATATTCTCAGATTTGGACGGGACAAAAGCTAAAGTCAATATTTTACCATGGGGAACACGAAGCCAGAGTACAAGACAGAGGGGAGCCACCAGGGGGCCACACCCCCTGGCCGTGCGGCCTGGCTGGGCCCACGCCTGGGGAGGGGGGTGCAGTCGCCCTGGGTTCCCCTGCCTCGCCTCTTCGCCTATAAAGAGCCTCCGATACCTAAACCCTAAGTACCCAATCAATATTCCAGAAAACAGTCTGTAGCCGCCGCCACCATCGTCCCTAGATCGGGGGATCTAAAGATCTTCCTGGCATCCTGCCGAAGGAGAGATCACCCGGAGGCCTTCTTCTTCATCATGCCAGCCTCCGGTATGAAGCGTGAGTAGTTCCACCTTGGAATACAGGTCCATGTAGTAGCTAGATGGTTGTATCTCCTCCTTTGTGCTACCATGTTTAGATCTTGTGAGCTCCGTTCATGATCAAGATCATGTATTTGTAATCATGCATGTTGTGTTTGCGGGGATCCGATTGATATTGAGATTACTATGTCAGATTGATTAATGGTTTTGTCTTATTGATTCTATCATGTATGTGTTTTTTGTGATCTTGCATCCTCTCCGTTTCTAGTAGCTATCTTGGCCAAGTAGATGCTAGTGACTCCAAGAGGGGGTATTTATGCTCGATATTGGGTTCATGCCTCTATTTAATCTAAGGGAAGTGACAAAAATCTCTAAGGTTGTAGATGTGTTGTTGCTACTACGGAGAAAACAACGGTCTCGTGTTCATGGAACAAGTGGATTGTTTACCTTACACACTTTGCTTAAAGCAGTTATCCGTTGCTTGCAACTTAATACTGTAGGGGGTTCAGATGATAACTTGAAGGTGGATTACTAGTCATAGATGTAGTTGGATGGCGCTCTATGTATCTTGTTGTATTGCCCAATCGAATCTCATAGGATCATGAATGTCTAGTATTGCATTGTTATGCCTTGCTCAGTCCTATCATTTGCCCTACTGTAATTTGTTTACCCAGCATGCCATGTTTGTTTATCTTAAGGAGAACACCTCTAGAGAACTTTGGACCACGGTCCAATCTTTACCATTGATACATCTTCCACTATTACGGTTTACCTTTCTGCAAACCACCATTACCTTCCACACCATACAGTTAATCCTTTGTTTTCAGCAAACCGGTGAGATTGACAACCACACTGTTCGTTGGGGCAAAGTCCTGAGTTTATGTTGTGCAGGTTTCTAAGTTGCTAGCAACACCTTTGAGTCATTTCCTTCCTCCTACTGGTTCGATAACCTTGGTTTCTTACTGAGGGAAGACTTGCTGCTGTGCTCATCACACCTTCTTCTTGGGGACTCCCAACAAAGCTCTTGGGGACTCCCAGCGAAGCCATCGGGCCCCGATGCTCTGTCCGTTTGTATCTCTTTGATGATTCCCCAAACTTCTTATTCTATGAACATGTCTCCAAATACGATAGATCCACATTGTTCTCATTCAAACTAAGTTTTTCCAAATCAATCGTGTGGTCCTTGTTCTGAATCTTTCCTAGTAGGTCATCGTACGCCTCAAAAAACAGTTCCTGCTTGCGCTCCTCATCCGTACCAGTTCTTGTCCATGTTTGATCACGGGGATGAGGTTCCTCGTACGCCGCCCATTCGCCACAATATGGAAGAGACAAGATTTTTCATCCCCCTCCTTAAGCCATCTAACTCCGGACCTCTGCATTTCCATTGTACACTCAAGTGATGGCAACACAAGTACAACAAGCTTGAGTGTTTTCCTCAGCCAAAACTCCTCTAGTGACAAGATCCTTCTCTCATGCATTGTATCAAACCTATGGATGAAGATGTTGTCCATAACAATCTGTAATTTAATGTTCCCCACTTTCCTATCTCCTCGTTCCTGCAAGTGACAGTCCAGATCCCGAAAGAAACTATCCAGCCGTAGATAAGGATCCAAAATTCCCTGATCACATCTCTAACCCCTCTCGTACTGCATCATCAAACCCATCTAGCTTCAACCAAAATAGCTCAAATTTGAAGCGTTTCTTGAGCCTATGTCCTGCATTCATCAAAAGATACAGTAGTGCATGGTATAAAACTGATACGTCAAAAACATATCTACTTTCTTGGACGCTTTTTCTATTGTTTCTCCTCTAAACTTATGTGATTTGGATACAACTAACACGGACTGGTGATGTTTTCAGCAGAATTGCCTTGGTGTCTAGTTTTTGTGCAGAAAATCAACTATCAGGAAAAATCCCAGAAAATATGCCAAAAATCCTATTTCACCAGAAGACTCACAGAGCCAAAAGACGAGACGGAGGAGGGCCACGAGGGGACCACACCCCTGGCCGCGCGGGCTAGCCTAGGCCGCGCCTGGGAGGAGTGTGGACACCTCGAGCACCCCCTCGGCCTCCCTCTTCGCCTATAAGAAGCCTCCTGAACTAAAAAACGAGGGGGGTTCGATGTTTTTCCAGAAAGAGTTCTGTTGCGCAGCCACCACCAGAAACCGTGATTCGGAATCACAAACTCCGTTCTGGCACCCTGCCGGGATGGGATTTTGGAGGAGATCATCACCATCATCATCGACGCCTCTCTATCAACCATCCATGTTTCCCCCATCCATGAGTGAGTAATCCCCCGCTGTAGGCTATGGGGATGGTAGGGATTGGATGAGTTCTATCATGTAATCGAATAAGATTGTTAGGGCATGGTGCCTAGTATCTCTATTAGTGCTATTTGACTTTGTTGCAACTTGTTGTGCTTAATGCTTGTCACTAGGGCCTGAGTGCCATGATCTCAGATCTGAACTTATTATTGATTCATGATGATATTATTGTTTGTGATCTTATCTGCAAGTTGTGTACACATGTCATTGTCCGGAACCAAAGCCCCTGAAGTGACAGAAATTGGGACAACCTGAGGGAATGACTGTGATATGAGGATCACCTGTGTTCATGGAGTGTTAATGCTTTGTTCTGGTGCTCTATTAAAAGGATCACCTTAATTGCCAGTAGATTCCCTTGAGGCCCCACTATAACGGGCTTGCAGGACAAAATATGTTGTGCAAGTTCTCATTGCGAGCACGTATGACTATATATGGAACACATGTATATGATTGTTTAGTACTTGGATGCTTTATCTTATTTATCTGCAAATGCCCTAGATATTTAAGTTACATGAATATACTCGTCCATGCAACACCCGTCCATCCATCCCTATGCCTATCGTACTCATATCCTACTGTTTGCTACTATTGTTACTACTGTTGCTGTTACTTTTCTATTGCTACTACAAAGCTGTTGCTACTCATAAACTACTGTGAGAAAGACTATTTCCAGGTGCAGCTGAATTGACAACTCAGTTGTTAAGGCTTATAAGTATTCTTTGGCTCCCCTTGTGTCGAATCAATAAATTAGGTAATACTACCCTCGAAGACTGTTGCGATCCCCTATACTTGTGGGTCATCAAGACTATTTTCTGGCGCTATTGCCGGGGAGCATAGCTTTATTTGTAAGTTCACTTGGATCTATTATTGTTCACTGCTATTCCTTTCATCATGGGAAAGTCTCGTGATGGAAATTTTCCTATTTTACCATCCACTACAAGAAGAGGTACAGTCCTAAATACCTCTGCTGCTCTTGAATCACCGTCTGTTATAAGTAAGCTTGTTACACTACCACCACATACACATGCTACACACACTGCTACTACTGCTGAATCTGAAATTGCTTCTGATACTCATGATGTTTGTTAGACCCCTCCTTTATAAAGGAAAGGATCCCTGTGATTGCAATGCTAGTCCCTGGATCAATGCTAGCATCCACAGTTTAATATGAAGTACATAGATACAAAGGTCGTTTATTACATTCATACCAGAGATAAAACATAGTCTTTTACAACTCAGGGCCATAGGCCTAATACAAGAGTTTAAGGAATAAGTAAATAAACACAAGTCTTCATCTTCATGTGCCACAGGCAAGCATGTTGAGTGTAGACTCATGACTCCTATTCATCATCGGAGTAACCTGCAACATCACAAGTTACAGCCACAAGGGTCAATACTTTGGAA
The DNA here is from genome assembly GCA_910589765.1 of Avena atlantica. NCBI lineage: Eukaryota > Viridiplantae > Streptophyta > Magnoliopsida > Poales > Poaceae > Avena > Avena atlantica. Next base: position 177,639,563 of record OU342738.1, on the reverse strand, counting down.
TAGTATTGGCAAGTGATACCTTAGTATATTTTAAGTGGACTATATTACTATATGCATTTTGGCTAAGTGTAGCTTGGCTTGCTTTGCTTGAAAATAAGTTTTTCCTATTAGTTGAAATCACTAAGTTTTCTTTGTCAAAACATTCCCAAGGAACCACCAATAGACATTGGGGTCCTTCACCCTTGTTCACCCACAAGTTTTACTTAGAAGTTGGAGTGATGAGATTCTTGTAGCTTCCATGTCTTGATGCTTAAATTGTCCATTGCCTTGGACTAGGCTAAGTACTTAGGTTTTCCATCTGCAGAGGTTGTGCACTTTCCCCACCAGACTTGGTTTCCCAAGACATGACCTTTCAGAAGCCTTTCCTTAGTCAAATGGACGCGTTCCAACCTATCATCCCAACTACCACCAACTGTCCAAGTGACTAAGTTTTAGCAACCTATATGATCAAGGCAGAGCCCATATTGCCAAGTGGTTGCACTGTAAGCTTTCTCAACACTTGGCCTCCAAATCCCTTTGTGCCTGGGTGGCATACCACAAGTGAGATACACAACCCAAGTCCATGGCCTTGTGTAACCACTCAACATAACCCAATCCTTCCATTCCACCCAGGAGGTTCATTTGACTTAGTTGTTTTATTAGAAAAGCATAAGTCTCATGACTTAGAATATTTTCATCATAGTATGTATAGATTTTCACCAACCCTTGTTTGCTAAATAGCTAGGCTAAGCATGGTAAGATAACTTAACTTCAGAAAATTCCCTAGCAATTCTACCATTCTACACTACTTAGGATTTCCCAACTTAGCATTAGTCAAAAATAGCATGCAAGACTTAGCAAAATATCTAATGCTAGTACAAAACATAGGATAGAAATATTCATGAAAATATCACTTTCCTTGGTAGTGGGGAGAGTAGCACTCTTCACAATCACAATCACTATAGCATACAATTACACACAATAATATTCAATCAAAAATAATATGAATGCATGCATGCAAGAATTTACCAAGTGGTTATTTTTTTGAAAACACTACCAAGCATGCACATGTTTACAGAAACTTAACAAGTCACAAGTTTGCCAACTAAACTTATTTGGCACCAATACAATTTACCAAAATAAATCTATACTTAAAATAGCCTTAAACTTGTTCTACAAATAAAGTCATTTTAACTGTTACTATTTGTTAAACAAATTGGATATTCAGAAAGGTCTTGTTTCCCTGAATCCAACGGTATAAAGTTTGTAAAATTCTAACGTGGCATTCAAAAGTTATAGCAGTTTGAAGTTTGGATCTAAATCATGTTTAAATTCTGTTTATGAATTCATCCTAGCCACGCGTCGCAACCTCACTGGCGTACCGGTTCGCGCGGATCGGCAGTCGCAGGCCGTAGGATCTAACTTAGATCTGGCGGCTCAGACGCGCGCGTACCTCTTCTATTAAGGTCTATCCTAGCCCTACGATGCAGATCCAAGGGACCAAATCATCAAGCCAAATTCTGGCGGCGCTTAGCGGCTGTGCGCGGCGGCGACGGCCAGACGGTGGCGGCGCCGGCGATATTGGTCGCTAGGAGGATAGGGAAAGTACTCACCGAGACCGTAAGGACGTGGGGATGCTCAACTTGTGGATAGCTTGGCAAGGGGCGCTCGGGGTTGCGGTGAATTCCTCGCCGGAGTTGGATCTGGTAACGGTGGCTCTGCTCGAGGTCGAAGGCGACGTTGTGGATCACTAGGAGGCAAATGGAGGATGCGGTCAGATGCAGGAGACCATGGCGAAGATGTGTGCGTGAAAGACAAGGTTCGGGGCGGTCTGGACTTACCGCTGGAGCTCGCCGGAGTTGGTGCCGAAGACGGTGGCGGCCAGTCGTCGACGTTGCTGGAGCTACAGGTCATGCGAAGGTAAACGGGGTGTGTCAGTAGATGCACCAGGACTCACTAGACAAGACAGCATGAATGAGAGGCAGAGGGGAACACCAGACTCACCGGAATTCGCCGGCGCAGTCGTCGGAGACGGCGGGGTTGCAGAGAGCAATGCGTGCAGCCTGGGGGCGTTCTGTGCTTGGGGTTTGGGGGAAAAGAGAGAAGGGGCAGAGGGGGTTTATGTAGCCTGCTCGCGAGTGAGAATCACTCGTGCCATAACTCGAATTTAAGCTGCGTAATCAACAGGAAACGGCCGCGTCAATTTTGGGGACGAACAGGTCGTGGGGGGGGTGGAGACGACGATGCTCGGGTGGGCCGCGGTTGTCAGCGAGAGAGGGAAAACGAAGCGGGTCCCTTCTGTCAGTGGGCTGGAGGGTGCGGGAGCGGGTGAAAGAAAATGATTCGCGGGGGTGGGAACTGCTGGGCTAGCTGGGCCGTGTTGGGCTGGGTCGGCCAGATTGGCTGGTTTGGTTATTTTTTCTTTTTAATTCCTTTTCTTTTTCAGATTGATTTTCCAGAAATGGTTTTTAAACTTAAATTCAAATATGTTTGAATCCAAAACTTTACAGGACTTTTGTAAAATGAAACTTGCTCCTAAATGAGTGTCAAACTGATCTAAACATTTCAGAACACTTGGGTCCTTTTGCAAATAAATTAAACTATGCCTTTATGAGAGATGAAAATAGGTATAGGATTTGTTTTAATTCATATTTTGCTTTTGATATTATGTTCAGTCTTTTGAGATCACTTAAGTTTGAATTCAAAACATTCTGAATGAATAACAGCATCTTTCCCAAAAGCATGTAGCACAAAGGCTAGGGTTTTCATACATAAAAATAATGAGTCACAAATGCTCTTTTTTTTAAATGATTTTGAGAAAACCCTAAATGATGATGAATGCAAGGATGATATGAATGAGTTTTGGAATATGAATTTAGGGATGTTACAAATCTAACCCCCTTAAGATGAATCTCGCCCTCGAGATTCGGATTGGCTAGCAAATAGGTGAGGGTGGTCTTTCCGAAGATCATCTTCTCTTTCCCATGTTGCTTCCTCTTCGGAGTGATGGTTCCATTGCACCTTGCAAAACTTGATAGTTTTTGTCCTCGTGACTCTTTCTGCGGTCTCAAGAATCTTGACAGGCTTTTCTTCATAGGTGAGGTCACTTTCTAGTTGAACTTCTTCCAATGGTATAGTATCCTTCAGAGAAGATTCTTCCATTTCTGGGTGACATTTCTTAAGCTGACTCACATGAAACACATTATGGACAGCTGACAGAGACTCTGGCAATTCAGTTTCATATGCAACTTCTCCCTTGCGACTTAGAATCTTGAATGGCCCAACATATCTTGGTGCCAACTTTCCTTTGACTCCAAATCTTTTCACTTCACGAAGTGGTGATACTCTAAGATAAGCTCTATCCCCAACTTCGTAGGTGACTTCTCTACGCTTAGAATCCGCGTAGCTTTTCTGTCGGGACTGTGCTACCTTCAACCTGTCCTTAACCAATTTGACTTTCTCTTCGGCGTCTTTGATAAGATCAGGTCCAAATAAGCTTCTTTCTCCCACACCATTCCATAACAATGGGGTGGTACACTTCCTTCCGTAGAGTAACTCAAACGGTGCCATTCCAATACTAGATTGATGACTGTTATTGTAAGAGAACTCTGCGTAAGGCAAGCTTTCATCCCAAATTTCTCCATAATCTAAAGCACATGCCCTCAACATGTCTTCAAGAATATGGTTAGTCCTTTCTGTTTGTCCATCAGTTTGAGGATGAAAAGCAGTGCTGAATTCCAATCTCGTTCCTAAGGATTCATGAAGCTGTCTCCAAAAGTGAGAAGTGAATTGAGTTCCCCTATCTGATACAATACTCTTAGGCACACCGTGAAGGCATACAATCCTGCTCATGTAGATTTTAGCTAACTTGGCACTCGTATATGTTGTCTTCACGGGTATAAAATGAGCCACTTTAGTTAGGCGATCCACTACTACCCATATGGAATCATACCCTGACCTGGTCCTTGGTAATCCGGTAATGAAATCCATACCGATATTCTCCCACTTCCATTCAGGAATAGGTAGCGGTTGAAGCAAACCTGCTGGTTTCTGATGGTCCGCCTTCACTCTACTACACACATCACACAATGCAATATGCTCGGCGATGTCCCTTTTGAGATTGTTCCACCAAAATCTTTCTTTCATGTCCATGTACATCTTGGTGTTTCCCGGGTGAATAGAATACGGAGAGTTGTGACCTTCTTGTAAGATCAGTTTTCGCAACTCCGGGTCTTGTGGAACACATATACGTTTCCCGTGCCATAAAGTGCCTTGTTCGTCTATATGGAAACTCTTAGCTTTCCCTAGACTTATATTTTCCTTAATTTTTTCAATTTCCTTATCAGTCTTCAGAGCTTCTTGGATCTTGTCCAATAAAGTGGGTTGAATATCCAAAGACATGAGATGTCCTTTGGGCACAATCTCCAATATGAGTTCTTTGAATTGCTTACACAAGTCATCTGGCAATTCTCCTTTGGTAAGGCCATTTACAAACGTCTTACGACTTAGAGCATCTGCTACTACATTTGCTTTACCGGGGTGATATTGCAAACTTAAGTCGTAATCCTTGATAAGCTCTAGCCATCTTCTTTGTCTCATATTGATTTCCTTCTGGGTGAATATATACTTCAAACTCTTATGATCGGTGAATACTTCACAATGCTTTCCCAAAAGGTAATGTCTCCATGTTTTGAGTGCATGGACGACAGAGGCCAACTCCAAATCATGAGTAGGATAGCTTACTTCATGAGTTTTGAGTTGTCTCGAAGCATAGGCTACGACTTTACCGTCTTGCATAAGTACGGCACCCAAACCTTGATGAGAAGCATCACAATATACTTGGAAATCCTTTTCCAAGTCTGGCAGACATAGAACTGGTGCTGTTACAAGTCTCTTCTTCAATTCTTGGAAGCTGACTTCGCAACCTTCAGACCAAGCAAATTTCTTGTCCTTCTTTAACAATTCTGTCATTGGCTTAGCAACCTTCGAGAAATTTTCAATGAATCTTCTGTAGTAACCTGCTAAGCCGAGGAAACTACGAACTTCTTTCAGATTCTTGGGTGATTCCCATTCTGTCACAGCTGAAACCTTAGCAGGATCAACTGCCACACCATCCTTCGTCATCACATGACCAAGAAAACCAACTTCCTCTAACCAGAACTCACACTTGCTGAATTTGGCATATAGTTTATGTTCCCTTAGTTTCTCAAGTATCAAGCGTAAGTGTCTTTCATGTTCTTCCTTGATCTTGGAGTAGACTAAGATGTCATCGATGAAAACGACAACAAACTTGTCAAGAAATTCCATGAACACCTTGTTCATGATATTCATGAAGTATGCTGGAGCGTTGGTTAAACCAAAAGGCATCACAGTGTACTCATACAATCCATACCTTGTGGTGAATGCTGTTTTTGGTATGTCTTGTTCTTTTATCTTGAGTTGAAAATATCCTGACCGAAGATCAATCTTCGAGAACACACATGCTCCTTCTAACTGATCAAACAAGTCGTTGATTCTTGGTAAAGGATATTTGTTCTTGATGGTTACCTCGTTGAGTGAACGGTAGTCAATGCATAATCTTTGTGTTCTATCTTTCTTTTCCACGAATAAAACTGGAGCTCCCCAAGATGAAGAACTTGGTTGAATAAACCCTTTCTGCAACTGTTCTCCTAGTTGCTTCTTGAGTTCTTTCAGTTCATCAACTGACATTTTGTATGGTCTCTTAGCTATTGGTCCAGAACCTGGCACCAAATCTATCAGAAACTCCACATCTCTATCCGGTGGCATTCCTGGTAACTCTTCCGGAAATACATCCGGATACTCACACACAATTGGCACATTGTCCATGCTAACCCCCTTAAGAGAATTCAACTTACTTCCCTTGGATTCAAAGTTTGACTTGAATTTTATTCTTTTTCCTTCTGGGGTTGTGAGAGTAACTGTACGATTGGCACAATCTAGTACCCCCTCATACTTAGCCATCCAATCCATTCCCAAAATCACATCCAATCCTTGGGAATTCAGGATTATTAGGTTCACTGGAAACTTATGTTTTCCAAACTCTATGACTAAGTCATGACATCCTGAGTTTACTATCATTTCTCCACCCGGAGAACTTACTCTTATAGGACACCCAATGGTTTCTACCGGTAGTTCATTTCTTTCAACGAATGCTTTTGATATGAATGAATGAGATGCACCGGTATCAAAGAGTACAAATGCTGAAATTGAATTAAGTCTGAACTTACCAGCAACGGCATCAGGCTCCTCATAGACCTCCTCCACATTGATGTGGTTAACCTGTCCTTTCTGAAAAGGATTTGGCTTCTTAGGTCCTTCAACTTTCTTCTCAGGGCACTCATTAGCATAATGCCCCAGCTTCTTGCATTTGAAGCACTCAACCTGACTGATGTCCTTTTTAGGAGGTTGGCTTCCACTTCCACTACCATTTCCACTATAGTGGCTCTTATGTCCACCCTTGTGGTTCTTGTATTTGTCCTTGTCATGACTGCGGTGATGCTTGTTGTCATGACGGTTGTGGTTGTGGTGCTTGCTGAATTTCCCTTGCTTATGGGATCCTGAGCTGCCACTGTCATCATAGTGAGATCGTTTGTGGGACGATCCAGAGCTGTGCTTGTCGGAGTGTTTCCTCTTTCTACTCTCGACTTGCTTCATTTTACTCTCCAAAATAGCAGCCTTGTCACACAGAGACTGGTAAGTTGGAACATATGCCACAGACAGCTGCAGATTCAGCTCATCATTCAAGCCTTCTAGAAATTTTTCCTTTCTTTTGGCATCTGTGTCAACCTCATCCGGTGCATAGCGCCCCAGATTGTTGAACTCTTCTATGTACTCTGCCACGCTGCGATGGCGCTGCTTCAGGTTGTGAAACTCCTTCATTTCCAGACTCATCATTCCTGATGAGATGTGAGCAGTTCGAAAGCCATCTTCAAAGATAGCCCAAGTCACCTCATCAATAGGAGTGGTGATTTGGAAGTTATCCCACCATGTGGCGGCTGGTCCTTCCAACAGATGTGTTGCGAACCTGACTTTTTCAGCATCCATGCAGCCCACGGTCACTAAGTCCTTGTTCACTGAACGTAGCCAGTCATTGGCCACCATGGGATCAGTCGTTCCCGAAAACTTTGCTGGCCTCAATCGCAGAAATCTGGTGAGCATATCAAAACCCGGTGGGTTGTTGTTGTTGTTGTTATTGGGGTTGTTGTTGTTGTTGGGGTTGTTGTTGTTGTTGGGGTTGTTGTTGTTGTTATTCTGGTTTTGAATGAATGTCGTCATCATTTGCATAAGCTGTGTTTGCGCGTTCATCATTTGTTGCATTTCCGGGGTGATGTTGTTGGGGTTGGGGTTTGCGCGACGGGGAGGCATCTGTGGTTTGTTCAAATAGATAAGAATGAGATACCCATAGATGTTTTATGCACAATTCATCACAAGCAAATCACATAACATGCAACATAAGAATAAAAGTTCAACAACCAGATGATAAGTTCATGAAATAATACACACAAGTGGCAAGCCATCCACATGTCGGATGGTCCGATAACAAGTTCACAAATAACAAGTATGAATATGAAAGGTAAGCGAGTAGTCAAGTCTACTCATCAGAATCAATCTCCTCCTCGACGAAGGTAAGACCCGCGTTCTCCATCGCGGTCTTGTTCTCCTCAATCGTAGTGGTCAAGGAATCGACCTTGGCCATGAGAGCCCTCTTCTTGGAGCGAAGCCTCTCAATAACCATCTGCTGCTGCTCTAGCTCGAAATCTTTGGACTTCAGTTCCTCGGTCATGTCCCGGATCTTCTTGTTCCTATCCTGGACACGTTTCTCCTGACTCTTGAACTTGCGGTCCTGGGCCTCGAACTTTGTCTCCATTTCCTTGATCATCTCATCCTGCTGCGCAAAAAGCTTGTCCTTCTCACGAAGCTGCACCTGAAGCTCGTCATTTCCGAGCATGACGTTCGTCCTGTCCGTGTCTACGTGCCTAAGAAGAGTCTCTAAATCCTGGAGGTAGAGATGTATCGGCTCCGCCGTGTCCCTCGAGTTGTCCTCAAAGTCGATGGACTCTCCATCAACATCACGTCTTCCGAAGACGTGAAAGTGGGTGCCCCTAACCTGTCGGGAGTGACGGCCTAACAGTCGTCCTATCAGGTCCTGCATGACTACCTCCATACCTCTCTCTCTGTCGTCGTGCATCAGCTTGAAGACGATGGCCTCCATAGTAGGCTCAGTCTGGCGTCCGGGCTGGTTCACCTTGAAGCCCCAGAGGTCCTTCCTCTCGAACTTGGTGAGTGGGTACACCGTGATGGTGGGAAGAGGGAGATCGAGCAAAGTGGTAAGCTCAATGATACGGGGACCAAAACGAGTAACCTGGAACTCCTCAACAGTGCTGATGGCAATAGGCATCTATTTATAAGAATGAAAAAGTTAGAACAACACAATTTAAGACAAATAAATACAACATCACATGCACATCCTTGGAATCACAAATCACACAAGTCATGCATACATGAAACCATTACATCAATCAAGGTCCATACTTATTTAAGGTATCATTTTTGGAAAATAAGGTTATAAGTGGTGGTCCAACTAACGAAGTGCCCTTACAATCCTATCTCACTGGATCTATTAGCAAACACAATGTTCCTAGAGGCAATCCACCAATCTTGTTCTCTTGACTCCATCACTAAGTCTATAACATCTCCCCTTAACTCTTGGTTGGTGGCTTCCAACTCTTGAGTAAGTTCCTTCTCTTTCTCTAAGTCTTTTTGGAGGTTGAGTATTCTGCACTTGACTCTAGCACTTAGTTCTTTGATAGTCCTCCAAGCTGCATCTCTGGCTGACTCAAAGAATGTGGTGTGCATTGTAGTGTTGGTGTACATGCAGAATCCCCTTTCTTTGTGGTTGTCTTCCTTGTTTTTGTACAAGTGAAGTTGCACCCACCAATACTCCACTCCTTCATCCACCACTGGAAAGCCCTTGTACACAGCTGCACCATGTGCTTCCATTGCCACCATGAGGTCCTTGAGAATATTGGGAAACTCAGTTTCACACTCCAAGGTCATGGTCATGAGTGGTCCTTTTTTCACGGCTTCGTTGATGGAGTTCATCTACAAAGGGAGTTGAGAATGAAAAGATTAGAAAAGTTTTACGAGAAGAATAGACAAGTGTAGAAGTAGTTGAAAACTTTTCCTTAGTGGTTTTCCAATCCTAGGGTCATAATCCTACAGGCAACACAGTGCTCTGATACCATCTGTTATACCCCTCCTTTATAAAGGAAAGGATCCCTGTGATTGCAATGCTAGTCCCTGGATCAATGCTAGCATCCACAGTTTAAGATGAAGTACACACATACAAAGGTCGTTTATTACTTTCATACCAGAGATAAAACATAGTCTTTTACAACTCAGGGCCATAGGCCTAATACAAGAGTTTAAGGAATAAGTAAATAAACACAAGTCTTCATCTTCATGTGCCATAGGCAAGCATGTTGAGTGTAGACTCATGACTCCTATTCATCATCGGAGTAACCTGCAACATCACAAGTTACAGCCACAAGGGTCAATACTTTGGAATAGTATTGGCAAGTGATACCTTAGTATATTTTAAGTGGACTATATTACTATATGCATTTTGGCTAAGTGTAGCTTGGCTTGCTTTGCTTGAAAATAAGTTTTTCCTATTAGTTGAAATCACTAAGTTTTCTTTGTCAAAACATTCCCAAGGAACCACCAATAGACATTGGGGTCCTTCACCCTTGTTCAGCCACAAGTTTTACTTAGAAGTTGGAGTGATGAGATTCTTGTAGCTTCCATGTCTTGATGCTTAAATTGTCCATTTCCTTGGACTAGGCTAAGTACTTAGGTTTTCCATCTGCAGAGGTTGTGCACTTTCCCCACCAGACTTGGTTTCCCAAGACATGACCTTTCAGAAGCCTTTCCTTAGTCAAATGGACGCGTTCCAACCTATCATCCCAACTACCACCAACTGTCCAAGTGACTAAGTTTTAGCAACCTATATGATCAAGGCAGAGCCCATATTGCCAAGTGGTTGCACTGTAAGCTTTCTCAACACTTGGCCTCCAAATCCCTTTGTGCCTGGGTGGCATACCACAAGTGAGATACACAACCCAAGTCCATGGCCTTGTGTAACCACTCAACATAACCTAATCCTTCCATTCCACCCAGGAGGTACATTTGACTTAGTTGTTTTATTAGAAAAGCATAAGTCTCATGACTTAGAATATTTTCATCATAGTATGTATAGATTTTCACCAACCCTTGTTTGCTAAATAGCTAGGCTAAGCATGGTAAGATAACTTAACTTAGGAAAATTCCCTAGCAATTCTACCATTCTACACTACTTAGGATTTCCCAACTTAGCATTAGTCAAAAATAGCATGCAAGACTTAGCAAAATATCTAATGCTAGTACAAAACATAGGATAGAAATATTCATGAAAATATCACTTGCCTTGGTAGTGGGGAGAGTAGCACTCTTCACAATCACAATCACTATAGCATACAATTACACACAATAATATTCAATCAAAAATAATATGAATGCATGCATGCAAGAATTTACCAAGTGGTGATTTTTTTGAAAACACTACCAAGCATGCACATGTTTACAGAAACTTAACAAGTCACAAGTTTGCCAACTAAACTTATTTGGCACCAATACAATTTACCAAAATAAATCTATACTTAAAATAGCCTTAAACTTGTTCTACAAATAAAGTCATTTTAACTGTTACTATTTGTTAAACAAATTGGATATTCAGAAAAGTCTTGTTTCCCTGAATCCAACGGTATAAAGTTTGTAAAATTCTAACGTGGCATTTTAAAAGTTATGAGTTTGGATCTAAATCATGTTTAAATTCTGTTTATGAATTCATCCTAGCCACGCGTCGCAACCTCACTGGCGTACCGGTTCGCGCGGATCGGCAGTCGCAGGCCGTAGGATCTAACTTAGATCTGGCGGCTCAGACGCGCGCGTACCTCTTCGATTAAGGTCTATCCTAGCCCTACGATGCAGATCCAACGGACCAAATCATCAAGCCAAATTCTGGCGGCGCTTAGCGGCTGTGCGCGGCGGCGACGGCCAGACGGTGGCGGAGCCGGCGATATTGGTCGCTAGGAGGATAGGGAAAGTACTCACCGAGACCGCAAGGACGTGGGGATGCTCAACTTGTGGATAGCTTGGCAAGGGGCGCTCGGGGTTGCGGTGAATTCCTCGCCGGAGTTGGATCTGGTAACGGTGGCTCTGCTCGAGGTCGAAGGCGACGTTGTGGATCACTAGGAGGCAAACGGAGGATGCGGTCAGATGCAGGAGACCATGGCGAAGATGTGTGCGTGAAAGACAAGGTTCGGGGCGGTCTGGACTTACCGCTGGAGCTCGCCGGAGTTGGTGCCGAAGACGGTGGCGGCCAGTCGTCGACGTTGCTAGAGCTACAGGTCATGCGAAGGTAAACGGGGTGTGTCAGTAGATGCGCCAAGACTCACTGGACAAGAAAGCATGAATGAGAGGCAGAGGGGAACACCAGACTCACCGGAATTCGCCGGCGCAGTCGTCGGAGACGGCGGGGTTGCAGAGAGCAATGCGCGCAGCCTGGGGGCGTTCTGTGCTTGGGGTTTGGGGGAAAAGGGAGAAGGGGCAGAGGGGGTTTATGTAGCCTGCTCGCGAGTGAGAATCACTCGTGCCATAACTCGAATTTAAGCTGCGTAATCAACAGGAAACGGCCGCGTCAATTTTGGGGACGAACAGGTCGTGGGGGGGGGGTGGAGACGACGATGCTCGGGTGGGCCGCGGTTGTCAGCGAGAGAGGGAAAACGAAGCGGGTCCCTTCTGTCAGTGGGCTGGAGGGTGCGGGAGCGGGTGAAAGAAAATGATTCTCGGGGGTGGGAACTGCTGGGCTAGCTGGGCCGTGTTGGGCTGGGTCGGCCAGATTGGCTGGTTTGGTTATTTTTTCTTTTTAATTCCTTTTCTTTTTCAGATTGATTTTCCAGAAATGGTTTTTAAACTTAAATTCAAATCTGTTTGAATCCAAAACTTTACAGGACTTTTGTAAAATGAAACTTGCTCCTAAATGAGTGTCAAACTCATCTAAACATTTCAGAACACTTGGGTCCTTTTGCAAATAAATTAAACTATGCCTTTATGAGAGATGAAAATAGGTATAGGATTTGTTTTAATTCATATTTTGCTTTTGATATTATGTTCAGTCTTTTGAGACCACTTAAGTTTGAATTCAAAACATTCTGAATGAATAACAGCATCTTTCCCAAAAGCATGTAGCACAAAGGCTAGGGTTTTCATACATAAAAATAATGAGTCACAAATGCTCTTTTTTTTTAAATGATTTTGAGAAAACCCTAAATGATGATGAATGCAAGGATGATATGAATGAGTTTTGGAATATGAATTTAGGGATGTTACAAATCTAACCCCCTTAAGATGAATCTCGCCCTCGAGATTCGGATTGGCTAGCAAATAGGTGAGGGTGGTCTTTCCGAAGATCATCTTCTCTTTCCCATGTTGCTTCCTCTTCGGAGTGATGGTTCCATTGCACCTTGCAAAACTTGATAGTTTTTGTCCTCGTGACTCTTTCTGCGGTCTCAAGAATCTTGACAGGCTTTTCTTCATAGGTGAGGTCACTTTCTAGTTGAACTTCTTCCAATGGTATAGTATCCTTCAGAGAAGATTCTTCCATTTCTGGGTGACATTTCTTAAGCTGACTCACATGAAACACATTATGGACAGCTGACAGAGACTCTGGCAATTCAATTTCATATGCAACTTCTCCCTTGCGACTTAGAATCTTGAATGGCCCAACATATCTTGGTGCCAACTTTCCTTTGACTCCAAATCTTTTCACTTCACGAAGTGGTGATACTCTAAGATAAGCTCTATCCCCAACTTCGTAGGTGACTTCTCTACGCTTAGAATCCGCGTAGCTTTTCTGTCGGGACTGTGCTACCTTCAACCTGTCCTTAACCAATTTGACTTTCTCTTCGGCGTCTTTGATAAGATCAGGTCCAAATAAGCTTCTTTCTCCCACACCATTCCATAACAATGGGGTGGTACACTTCCTTCCGTAGAGTAACTCAAACGGTGCCATTCCAATACTAGATTGATGACTGTTATTGTAAGAGAACTCTGCGTAAGGCAAGCTTTCATCCCAAATTTCTCCATAATCTAAAGCACATGCCCTCAACATGTCTTCAAGAATATGGTTAGTCCTTTCTGTTTGTCCATCAGTTTGAGGATGAAAAGCAGTGCTGAATTCCAATCTCGTTCCTAAGGATTCATGAAGCTGTCTCCAAAAGTGAGAAGTGAATTGAGTTCCCCTATCTGATACAATACTCTTAGGCACACCGTGAAGGCATACAATCCTGCTCATGTAGATTTTAGCTAACTTGGCACTCGTATATGTTGTCTTCACGGGTATAAAATGAGCCACTTTAGTTAGGCGATCCACTACTACCCATATGGAATCATACCCTGACCTGGTCCTTGGTAATCCGGTAATGAAATCCATACCGATATTCTCCCACTTCCATTCAGGAATAGGTAGCGGTTGAAGCAAACCTGCTGGTTTCTGATGGTCCGCCTTCACTCTACTACACACATCACACAATGCAATATGCTCGGCGATGTCCCTTTTGAGATTGTTCCACCAAAATCTTTCTTTCATGTCCATGTACATCTTGGTGTTTCCCGGGTGAATAGAATACGGAGAGTTGTGACCTTCTTGTAAGATCAGTTTTCGCAACTCCGGGTCTTGTGGAACACATATACGTTTCCCGTGCCATAAAGTGCCTTGTTCGTCTATATGGAAACTCTTAGCTTTCCCTAGACTTATATTTTCCTTAATTTTTTCAATTTCCTTATCAGTCTTCAGAGCTTCTTGGATCTTGTCCAATAAAGTGGGTTGACTATCCAAAGACATGAGATGTCCTTTGGGCACAATCTCCAATATGAGTTCTTTGAATTGCTTACACAAGTCATCTGGCAATTCTCCTTTGGTAAGGCCATTTACAAACGTCTTACGACTTAGAGCATCTGCTACTACATTTGCTTTACCGGGGTGATATTGCAAACTTAAGTCGTAATCCTTGATAAGCTCTAGCCATCTTCTTTGTCTCATATTGATTTCCTTCTGGGTGAATATATACTTCAAACTCTTATGATCGGTGAATACTTCACAATGCTTTCCCAAAAGGTAATGTCTCCATGTTTTGAGTGCATGGACGACAGAGGCCAACTCCAAATCATGAGTAGGATAGCTTACTTCATGAGTTTTGAGTTGTCTCGAAGCATAGGCTACGACTTTACCGTCTTGCATAAGTACGGCACCCAAACCTTGATGAGAAGCATCACAATATACTTGGAAATCCTTTTCCAAGTCTGGCAGACATAGAACTGGTGCTGTTACAAGTCTCTTCTTCAATTCTTGGAAGCTGACTTCGCAACCTTCAGACCAAGCAAATTTCTTGTCCTTCTTTAACAATTCTGTCATTGGCTTAGCAACCTTCGAGAAATTTTCAATGAATCTTCTGTAGTAACCTGCTAAGCCGAGGAAACTACGAACTTCTTTCACATTCTTGGGTGATTCCCATTCTGTCACAGCTGAAACCTTAGCAGGATCAACTGCCACACCATCCTTCGTCATCACATGACCAAGAAAACCAACTTCCTCTAACCAGAACTCACACTTGCTGAATTTGGCATATAGTTTATGTTCCCTTAGTTTCTCAAGTATCAAGCGTAAGTGTCTTTCATGTTCTTCCTTGCTCTTGGAGTAGACTAAGATGTCATCGATGAAAACGACAACAAACTTGTCAAGAAATTCCATGAACACCTTGTTCATGATATTCATGAAGTATGCTGGAGCGTTGGTTAAACCAAAAGGCATCACAGTGTACTCATACAATCCATACCTTGTGGTGAATGCTGTTTTTGGTATGTCTTGTTCTTTTATATTGAGTTGAAAATATCCTGACCGAAGATCAATCTTCGAGAACACACATGCTCCTTCTAACTGATCAAACAAGTCGTTGATTCTTGGTAAAGGATATTTGTTCTTGATGGTTACCTCGTTGAGTGAACGGTAGTCAATGCATAATCTTTGTGTTCTATCTTTCTTTTCCACGAATAAAACTGGAGCTCCCCAAGATGAAGAACTTGGTTGAATAAACCCTTTCTGCAACTGTTCTCCTAGTTGCTTCTTGAGTTCTTTCAGTTCATCAACTGACATTTTGTATGGTCTCTTAGCTATTGGTCCAGAACCTGGCACCAAATCTATCAGAAACTCCACATCTCTATCCGGTGGCATTCCTGGTAACTCTTCCGGAAATACATCCGGATACTCACACACAATTGGCACATTGTCCATGCTAACCCCCTTAAGAGAATTCAACTTACTTCCCTTGGATTCAAAGTTTGACTTGAATTTTATTCTTTTTCCTTCTGGGGTTGTGAGAGTAACTGTACGATTGGCACAATCTAGTACCCCCTCATACTTAGCCATCCAATCCATTCCCAAAATCACATCCAATCCTTGGGAATTCAGGATTATTAGGTTCACTGGAAACTTATGTTTTCCAAACTCTATGACTAAGTCATGACATCCTGAGTTTACTATCATTTCTCCACCCGGAGAACTTACTCTTATAGGACACCCAATGGTTTCTACCGGTAGTTCATTTCTTTCAACGAATGCTTTTGATATGAATGAATGAGATGCACCGGTATCAAAGAGTACAAATGCTGAAATTGAATTAAGTCTGAACTTACCAGCAACTGCATCAGGCTCCTCATAGACCTCCTCCACATTGATGTGGTTAACCTGTCCTTTCTGAAAAGGATTTGGCTTGTTAGGTCCTTCAACTTTCTTCTCAGGGCACTCATTAGCATAATGCCCCAGCTTCTTGCATTTGAAGCACTCAACCTGACTGATGTCCTTTTTAGGAGGTTGGCTTCCACTTCCACTACCATTTCCACTATAGTGGCTCTTATGTCCACCCTTGTGGTTCTTGTACTTGTCCTTGTCATGACTGCGGTGATGCTTGTTGTCATGACGGTTGTGGTTGTGGTGCTTGCTGAATTTCCCTTGCTTATGGGATCCTGAGCTGCCACTGTCATCATAGTGAGATCGTTTGTGGGACGATCCAGAGCTGTGCTTGTCGGAGTGTTTCCTCTTTCTACTCTCGACTTGCTTCATTTTACTCTCCAAAATAGCAGCCTTGTCACACAGAGACTGGTAAGTTGGAACATATGCCACAGACAGCTGCAGATTCAGCTCATCATTCAAGCCTTCTAGAAATTTTTCCTTTCTTTTGGCATCTGTGTCAACCTCATCCGGTGCATAGCGCGCCAGATTGTTGAACTCTTCTATGTACTCTGCCACGCTGCGATGGCGCTGCTTCAGGTTGTGAAACTCCTTCTTTTTCAGACTCATCATTCCTGATGAGATGTGAGCAGTGCGAAAGCCATCTTCAAAGATAGCCCAAGTCACCTCATCAATAGGAGTGGTGATTTGGAAGTTATCCCACCATGTGGCGGCTGGTCCTTCCAACAGATGTGTTGCGAACCTGACTTTTTCAGCATCCGTGCAGCCCACGGTCACTAAGTCCTTGTTCACTGAACGTAGCCAGTCATTGGCCACCATGGGATCAGTCGTTCCCGAAAACTTTGCTGGCCTCAATCGCAGAAATCTGGTGAGCATATCAAAACCCGGTGGGTTGTTGTTGTTGTTGTTGTTATTGGGGTTGTTGTTGTTGTTGGGGTTGTTGTTGTTGTTGTTGGGGTTGTTGTTGTTGTTGGGGTTGTTGTTGTTGTTATTCTGGTTTTGAATGAATGTCGTCATCATTTGCATAAGCTGTGTTTGCGCGTTCATTATTTGTTGCATTTCCGGGGTGATGTTGTTGGGGTTGGGGTTTGCGCGACGGGGAGGCATCTGTGGTTTATTCAAATAGATAAGAATGAGATACCCATAGATGTTTTATGCACAATTCATCACAAGAAAATCACATAACATGCAACATAAGAATAAAAGTTCAACAACCAGATGATAAGTTCATGAAATAATACACACAAGTGGGAAGCCATCCACATGTCGGATGGTCCGATAACAAGTTCACAAATAACAAGTATGAATATGAAAGGTAAGCGAGTAGTCAAGTCTACTCATCAGAATCAATCTCCTCCTCGACGAAGGTAAGACCTGCGTTCTCCATCGCGGTCTTGTTCTCCTCAATCGTAGTGGTCAAGGAATCGACCTTGGCCTTGAGAGCCCTCTTCTGGGAGCGAAGCCTCTCAATAACCATCTGCTGCTGCTCTAGCTCGAAATCTTTGGACTTCAGTTCCTCGGTCATGTCGCGGATCTTCTTGTTCCTATCCTGGACACGTTTCTCCCGACTCTTGAACTTGCGGTCCTGGGCCTCGAACTTTGTCTCCATTTCCTTGATCATCTCATCCTGCTGCGCAAAAAGCTTGTCCTTCTCGCGAAGCTGCACCTGAAGCTCGTCATTTCCGAGCATGACGTTCGTCCTGTCCGTGTCTATGTGCCTGAGAAGAGTCTCTAAATCATGGAGGTAGAGACGTATCGGCTCCGCCGTGTCCCTCGAGTCGTCCTCAAAGTCGATGGACTCTCCATCAACATCACGTCTTCCGAAGACGTGAAAGTGGGTGCCCCTAACCTGTCGGGAGTGACGGCCAAACAATCGTCCTATCAGGTCCTGCATGACTACCTCCATGCCTCTCTCTCTGTCGTCGTGCATCAGCTTGAAGACGATGGCCTCCGTAGTAGGCTCAGTCTGGCGTCCGGGCTGGTTCACCTTGAAGCCCCAGAGGTCCTTCCTCTCGAACTTGGTGAGTGGGTACACCGTGATGGTGGGAAGAGGGAGATCGAGCAAAGTGGTAAGCTCAATGATACGGGGACCAAAACGAGTAACCTGGAACTCCTCAACAGTGCTGATGGCAATAGGCATCTATTTATAAGAATGAAAAAGTTAGAACAACACAATTTAAGACAAATAAATACAACATCACATGCACATCCTTGGAATCACAAATCACACAAGTCATGCATACATGAAACCATTACATCAATCAAGGTCCATACTTATTTAAGGTATCATTTTTGGAAAATAAGGTGATAAGTGGTGGTCCAACTAACGAAGTGCCCTTACATTCCTATCTCACTGGATCTATTAGCAAACACAATGTTCCTAGAGGCAATCCACCAATCTTGTTCTCTTGACTCCATCACTAAGTCTATAACATCTCCCCTTAACTCTTGGTTGGTGGCTTCCAACTCTTGAGTAAGTTCCTTCTCTTTCTCTAAGTCTTTTTGGAGGTTGAGTATTTTGCACTTGACTCTAGCACTTAGTTCTTTGATAGTCCTCCAAGCTGCATCTCTGGCCGACTCAAAGAATGTGGTGTGCATTGTAGTGTTGGTGTACATGCAGAATCCCTTTTCTTTGTGGTTGTCTTCCTTGTTTTTGTACAAGTGAAGTTGCACCCACCAATACTCCACTCCTTCATCCACCACTGGAAAGCCCTTGTACACAGCTGCACCATGTGCTTCCATTGCCATGAGGTCCTTGAGAATATTGGGAAACTCAGTTTCACACTCCAAGGTCATGGTCATGAGTGGTCCTTTTTTCACGGCTTCGTTGATGGAGTTCATCTACAAAGGGAGTTGAGAATGAAAATATTAGAAAAGTTTTACGAGAAGAATAGACAAGTGTAGAAGTAGTTGAAAACTTTTCCTTAGTGGTTTTCCAATCCTAGGGTCATAATCCTACAGGCAACACAGTGCTCTGATACCATCTGTTAGACCCCTCCTTTATAAAGGAAAGGATCCCTGTGATTGCAATGCTAGTCCCTGGATCAATGCTAGCATCCATAGTTTAAGATGAAGTACACAGATACAAAGGTCGTTTATTACATTCATACCAGAGATAAAACATAGTCTTTTACAACTCAGGGCCATAGGCCTAATACAAGAGTTTAAGGAATAAGTAAATAAACACAAGTCTTCATCTTCATGTGCCACAGGCAAGCATGTTGAGTGTAGACTCATGACTCCTATTCATCATCGGAGTAACCTGCAACATCACAAGTTACAGCCACAAGGGTCAATACTTTGGAATAGTATTGGCAAGTGATACCTTAGTATATTTTAAGTGGACTATATTACTATATGCATTTTGGCTAAGTGTAGCTTGGCTTGCTTTGCTTGAAAATAAGTTTTTCCTATTAGTTGAAATCACTAAGTTTTCTTTGTCAAAACATTCCCAAGGAACCACCAATAGACATTGGGGTCCTTCACCCTTGTTCACCCACAAGTTTTACTTAGAAGTTGGAGTGATGAGATTCTTGTAGCTTCCATGTCTTGATGCTCAAATTGTCCATTGCCTTGGACTAGGCTAAGTACTTAGGTTTTCCATCTATAGAGGTTGTGCACTTTCCCCACCAGACTTGGTTTCCCAAGACATGACCTTTCAGAAGCCTTTCCTTAGTCAAATGGACGCGTTCCAACCTATCATCCCAACTACCACCAACTGTCCAAGTGACTAAGTTTTAGCAACCTATATGATCAAGGCAGAGCCCATATTGCCAAGTGGTTGCACTGTAAGCTTTCTCAACACTTGGCCTCCAAATCCCTTTGTGCCTGGGTGGCATACCACAAGTGAGATACACAACCCAAGTCCATGGCCTTGTGTAACCACTCAACATAACCCAATCCTTCCATTCCACCCAGGATGTTCATTTGACTTAGTTGTTTTATTAGAAAAGCATAAGTCTCATGACTTAGAATATTTTCATCATAGTATGTATAGATTTTCACCAACCCTTGTTTTCTAAATAGCTAGGCTAAGCATGGTAAGATAAATTAACTTAGGAAAATTCCCTAGCAATTCTACCATTCTACACTACTTAGGATTTCCCAACTTAGCATTAGTCAAAAATAGCATGCAAGACTTAGCAAAATATCTAATGCTAGTACAAAACATAGGATAGAAATATTCATGAAAATATCACTTGCCTTGGTAGTGGGGAGAGTAGCACTCTTCACAATCACAATCACTAGCAAAATCTACACAAAATTATAGCATACAATTACACACAATAATATTCAATCAAAAATAATATGAATGCATGCATGCAAGAATTTACCAAGTGGTGATTTTTTTGAAAACACTACCAAGCATGCACATGTTTACAGAAACTTAACAAGTCACAAGTTTGCCAACTAAACTTATTTGGCACCAATACAATTTACCAAAATAAATCTATACTTAAAATAGCCTTTAACTTGTTCTACAAATAAAGTCATTTTAACTGTTACTATTTGTTAAACAAATTGGATATTCAGAATGGTCTTGTTTCCCTGAATCCAATGGTATAAAGTTTGTAAAATTCTAACGTGGCATTCAAAAGTTATAGCAGTTTGAAGTTTGGATCTAAATCATGTTTAAATTCTGTTTTTGAATTCATCCTAGCCACGCGTCGCAACCTCACTGGCGCGTACCGGTTCGCGCGGATCGGCAGTCGCATGCCGTAGGATCTAACTTAGATCTGGCGGCTCAGACGCGCGCGTACCTCTTCGATTAAGGTCTATCCTAGCCCTACGATGCAGATCCAACGGACCAAATCATCAAGCCAAATTCTGGCGGCGCTTAGCGGCTGTGCGCGGCGGCGACGGCCAGACAGTGGCGGCGCTGGCGATATTGGTCGCTAGGAGGATAGGGAAAACACTCACCGAGACCGCAAGGACGTGGGGATGCTCAACTTGTGGACAGCTTGGCCAGGGGCGCTCGGGGTTGCGGTGAATTCCTCGCCGGAGTTGGATCTGGTAACGGTGGCTCTGCTCGAGGTCGAAGGCGACGTTGTGGATCACTAGGAGGCAAACGGAGGATGCGGTCAGATGCAGGAGAACATGGCGAAGATGTGTGCGTGAAAGACAAGGTTCGGGGCGGTCTGGACTTACCGCTGGAGCTCGTCGGAGTTGGTGCCGGAGACGGTGGCGGCCAGTCGTCGACGTTGCTGGAGCTACAGGTCATGCGAACGTAAACGGGGTGTGTCAGTAGATGCGCAAGACTCACTGGACAAGACAGCATGAATGAGAGGCAGAGGGGAACACCAGACTCACCGGAATTCGCCGGCGCAGTCGTCGGAGACGGCGGGGTTGCAGAGAGCAATGCGCGCAGCCTGGGGGCGTTCTGTGCTTGGGGTTTGGGGGAAAAGGGAGAGGGGCAGATGGGGTTTATGTAGCCTGCTCGCGAGCGAGAATCACTCGTGCCATAACTCGAATTTAAGCTGCGTAATCAACAGGAAACGACCGCGTCAATTTTGGGGACGAACAGGTCGTGGGGGGGGGGTGGAGACGACGATGCTCGGGTGGGCCGCGGTTGTCAGCGAGAGAGGGAAAACGAAGCGGGTCCCTTCTGTCAGTGGGCTGGAGGGTGCGGGAGCGGGTGAAAGAAAACGATTCGCGGGGGTGGGAACTGCTGGGCTAGCTGGGCCGTGTTGGGCTAGGTCGGCCAGATTGGCTGGTTTGGTTATTTTTTCTTTTTAATTCCTTTTCTTTTTCAGATTGATTTTCCAGAAATGGTTTTTAAACTTAAATTCAAATCTGTTTGAATCCAAAACTTTACAGGACTTTTGTAAAATGAAACTTGCTCCTAAATGAGTGTCAAACTCATCTAAACATTTCAGAACACTTGGGTCCTTTTGCAAATAAATTAAACTATGCCTTTATGAGAGATGAAAATAGGTATAGGATTTGTTTTAATTCATATTTTGCTTTTGATATTATGTTCAGGCTTTTGAGACCACTTAAGTTTGAATTCAAAACATTCTGAATGAATAACAGCATCTTTCCCAAAAGCATGTAGCACAAAGGCTAGGGTTTTCATACATAAAAATAATGAGTCACAAATGCTCTTTTTTTAAAATGATTTTGAGAAAACCCTAAATGATGATGAATGCAAGGATGATATGAATGAGTTTTGGAATATGAATTTAGGGATGTTACAAATTTACTTCTACTGTGCTTGATGCGAGTGGTTCGTTAAGTCCTTTCCTAGATGCTACTATTGCTAGAACTATTTTGGGAAACTCTGAAACTCCTAGTGAAGACACTATTACACACCTGTTAGCTCACCTAAGTCTAGAGAGAGAGATGATATTAATGATGGTTACATTGAAATGACTGATGAATTTATTGAAGAGTACCAAAACACACATGGTGCTAGAGCTATTAGGAGTCTCCTTGAGAGACGAACTATTATACCTAAACTGTCTCCTGATGCTAAGTTTGCTACTTCTCCCATAGACATTAAAGATATGGATTATTATTTCTCTCTTGATTTATCTTATATAAACATTGTTGAGAAAGAACCTTTTTGTGGGACTGAGAATGAAAGTGCTGTGGCACCTATAAATGAGATTTCCACTATGAGTGCCTTATTTTCTGATGATGTAAAGATGCACAAGTACTTTGTTACTAAAATCTTCCCTTTTCACTAAAAGGAGAAGCTAAAGCTTGGTTTAATAGATTACCTCCTAGATCCATTGATAGGCCTGATTGCTTGATTGCTACTTTCTTTCAGAAATATTTTCCTCCTAGTGCTAGACATGCTGCTTTGCAGAACCTTTTTGATTTTAAACAGGGAGAGGAAGAGAAATTTCCTGAGTCATGGACAATGTTCTGTGCCTTGATTCATGCAAATCTTGGATGTCCATTACCTAAAAATGAGCTTCTTGATATTTATTATAATGGACCAACTGATGATTCTAGGACATACCTAGATAGTTTTGCTGATTGTGTTTTCAGGAAAAGAACTCCTACAGAAGATGAAGAATTAATGGCTAAAATAAGCAAGAATTATGATGATTGGACTTCAACTGAGCCAATTACACCTGAGCCTACTACTCTGTAGAGGTCCCAACCTTCAATAAGGTAGAGATCCCTATGTTTACAATGCTAGTCCCTGGATCAATAGCTAGCATCCACATTTAAGATGTAATATCAAGAAACAAAGGTCATAATACAACTTTATAACTAGGAATAAAATAATTTAATACATCTTACATAGCTCATTTGACTATCTCATTACAATGCAGCAGAATATAAAAATAGCATGGGGTCCTTCATCTTCAAAGTGCCATAGGCAGTCATGTTGGTTGTAGACTTGTAATCCTAATCAATAAACTTCACTAACATCAAACAAACCTGCAACATAATAAGTTCAGCCACAAGGGTCAATACATTTGAATTGTATTGGCAAGTGATACTATGGTAGTATAGTGGAGGCTATCATCTATATGCAGTTGGCTAAGTGGAGCTTAGGCTTGCTTTGCTCAAAATAGATTCTTCCTTATCATTAGAAAACACTAAGTTTTTTCTTGACAAAAATCACCCAAGGAACCACCAATAGAAATTGGTGAACCTTAAACCCTTGTTCAACCACAAGTTTTTAACTTAGAAATTTGGATGAGGGGATTCTTGATAGCTTCCATGTCTTGATGCTCAAATTGTCCTTTACCAGGGACATGTCTAAGTACTTAGATTTTACACTCTGTAGAGGTTGTGCACTTTCCCCACAAGACTTGGTTTCACCAAGACAAGATCTTTCAAAAGCCTTCCCTTAGTCCAGAATGGACGCGCTCCAACCTATCAAACCCCTACCACCAACTGTCCATTTGTCTAAGTTATTGCAACCTATATGATCCAGGCAGAGCCCATAATGCCAAGTGGCTGCACTTGAAGCTTCTCAACATTTGACATCTCAAATCTCTTTGTTCCTAGGTGGCCATCCACAAGTGAGATACCAAGTTTTCCCCAGTATACTGGACTTGGTGATGCCCAAGTTTTCCCCAGCATACTGGACTTGCATAACCACTCAACACAAACCATTCTTTCCATTCCACCCAGGTGATTCATTCACTTAGTAGTTTTATTAAACAAAACACAAGTCCTTGACTTAGAATTTTTCCATAGCATGAAATATAATCCAACCTTGTTTTCTACTAGCTAAGCTAAGCATGATAGTAGTAGGAATCTTAACTTAGGAAATTTTCTACTAAGGTTTCATCTACTAGGATTTCCCATGGCATAGTTTACACTTAGCAAATTCCATGCAAGTTCTACTTAGAAATATCACTAATGCATAGTGAAAATAATGGGACAAAAGTATGAAGCATCACTTGCCTTTTTGGTAGATAATATAGGTTCACTCCTTGATCTTGAAATATTCACACTCTTCAAATGTCACTACAATTTAATCAAGCAAGGCACATTTTCAATCTACCATTCAAGAAAAACATCACATAAAATAATAGAAACAAAGCAATGCGTGCAAGCATGCAAAAGATTGTTTTATTTGGAAAAGTGGTTTCTAATAGGTTATAAACATTCTAAAACACCTATTAGTCATTTTATATAAGTGGAAAAATCATTTGCAAAAGATTTTACTTATAAATCACTTTTAAACCAAATCAATATTTTATGTGGTTGAAAATGCCTTTAGCAAAGTTATAATCTTTATAGAGTTCACCAAATATGTTTTCAAATCATAAAACTTTGTGTTTAGGGTCAGATAATTTAAATCAAAACATTTCCCAAAGGTTTTCTTCCAAAAACATTTTTAACACATAAACATTATTTTTATTTGACTAGAAATGTTCTAAATCAAAGATTTACTCTTTTGTTTCACAAAATATGTTTTTTAAACCACAAGTTGGTTTATATGGTGAGTAGGTTCAAAAAAAACCATTTGCCAAAGGTTTCATCACAAAAATAATTTTAGAATGAATTTTATATTCAAAATATTCCTACACAAGTTTCTGCAAAAACAACCATTTTACCAGAAGCAATTCATTAAACAAAGTGCATGGTTGGGTATTACTTGTCTTGCTGAATCCATTGATATAAAATTTGCAAAATTTGGACGTGTGGTTTGAAAGTTATGAATTTTACAAGTTTACAAATCCAATAGATCAAATTCTGTTTTTAAAACAACACACAGGCCACGCGTCGTGTTTCTATTTGCCCATACCGTTTCGCATGGATCGACTAACATGGAGCGTTGGATTTTAAACAGATCGTGCGGCGCAGAGACACTCGTACCCTTTCGATTAGTCAAGCTATCGTAGCCACGCGATCGCGATCTGATGGCTGGTGTGCGCTTGACCAAGAGTGAGCGGCGCTGGCGGCGGCGAGTGGCGGCGCGCGCTCTGTTAGTGGTGTCGCCGGCGAAGTAGGAAGCGAGGGAAGGGTTGGTGAGGCTTACCAGGATCGCAGAGACTTGCTGAAGCTCGAGGTGGGGTCGGCTACTCGAGGGGTGCACGGGGTTGCTGTTAATCACTCGCCAGAGTTCAAGACGGCGTCGGTTGCGGTCAGTCGTCGTCGAGGGCGACGCTACGGAGAACAAGAGAGCAAACGGATGATGCGGTTAGCTTTGTACGCGAGTCACGGACATGTGTGCATCAAAATGAGGGCAAGGGGGGTCTATTCTTACCAGGAGGACTCGCCGGAGTTGAGGCAGACGGCGGCGATGCTCAGCTGTCGTCGTTGCCGACGCTACGGGTCAAGCACGAGCAAGGTGAGGCCATTGGGTGGTGCGGTGGTTGATGGGGAACAAGTTAGCGTGGTCGAGGGGGCAAGGAGCGGTGGAGGATGGCCGGAATCGTCGTCGGAGTTCGTCGGAGGCCGCGGCAGTGCAGGTGGAATTGGAGATAGCCTGGGGGCTCCCTTGTAGTGGTTTCTGAGGGGAAAGGGAGGGGAGAAGGAGGTGGTTAAATGGGCAAGGTCGCAGGTGTGATTAACTGAGCCAATTACGCGAATTGAAACGAGTTAACGCGAGGCAGAAACGGCCGGCGAGGCATGGTCTTCACGTGCGGGTGAGAATGAAGGAGAGCTGGTGGTGGGGCCTGGCGTCAGCGAGAGAGAGAGAGAGAGAGAGAGAGAGAGAGAGAGAGAGAGAGAGAGAGAGAGAGAGAGAGAGAGAGTGGGTGAGTGGGTCCAAACCGTCAGCGAGTGAGTGGGTTCAACTGCGAGTGCGAAAACGATTCGGGGTGGAAGGAGGAACTGGGCTGCGCTGTTGGGCTGGGCTGAGTCCTTTTATTTTTTTCCTGTTCCTGTTCCTGTTTCTATTTCTTTTTCCCATTTGATTTTCTGTTTTGATTTTGTTTAATCATTTTAAACATTCATTTGAATTCAAACTTCTCTCAAACTTTGTGTGTAATCAAATACTGTTTATTAATATATTCTGGAGTCAATTTTGGAATAAATCTTTTATTCTTTTTAGGGCCTTTTAATTATTTAAAAAATAGGCTCTTGTTTTAATTCAAATAAGATTTAATAATGTTTTCAAACTCCATTTGAAATTTAAATCTTTCCAAATCTTTTCAGTAGTTTTTATTTATTTAATAGGGTGTCAAATAATTCACCTTGAATTATTTGGAAAATATTTAATATGATTTATAAATCATTTGAATTTGGGTATTTGTTTTAATTCCAAAGAAATCAATTATAGTTTTAATTCCATAAATTTTATTTAGTTGATTTCTTTGATCCCATTTAAGTTAATTAATTAACTTTTATTCCACTTGGGTAAATTCAAAATTCTATTTTCCCATGATTTAAATAATCATTCTTATTAGAGATTTGTCTTTATTCAAATAGAAATAGAATTTGGTTAATGCCATTTTATTTTATTTGGAAAATTCTTTATCCATTATTTTATTTGGATTTGGATTATATTAATTCCATTTGCTTATGGATTAGGTCAAGATTTAATTTGGCCTTTAAATATTCCTCATCTAATATTTCTTTTGTTATCTTATAAAATCCATATCTTTCTATTTATAGATCCAAACTTGGTGATTCCAATTTGAAAAACCTTATTTAATATTTGTTTATCCTTTTAAATCTCTTTAGGATTATTTCACACCATTTGTTATGGATTTTTAGATAGGTGCTTTATTGGCTTTGGAAATTCAATTTCCTTATCTTATTAAATTCATAAGATTTTATTTATGGCTCTAAATTAAGTGAAACCAATTTCTATGGTTTTATAATATTTCTATTTGTCATTCTTGATCATTTTGAAATGTTTGTTTGACAAATTTTATATGGATAAAATCCATAGGCTTAGAGATAGCTTGGAAATGTTTTTCTTCCTTTAGGGTTTTAGAGTTTTGGTTTATTTTTCAAGTGTTTAAATTTCCAGATGCATCACTTGATTTGAATTTAGTTGGATTCAAACATTAACCAAAGTTTGTTCAAGATGGGATTTTAAGTTTCCATTTAGAAATAAAAAGTTTCTTTTCACCCTAAAATTCAACAATTGTTTATTTTGTTTATTTATTTTTCACATTACAAGATTTGGAAAATCTTGGGATGTGACATACTCCTAAACCAATTGTGCATGAACCAACTCCAATACCAACACCAAAGAAGAGGGGAGTGATTGAATTAAATGATGAAGTGATGAAAGAAGCTAAGAAATGTCTTAAGGAGAAACGTATTACATCTAAATATGTAAAGAATTAACCTCCTATAGAAGAATTATGTAAGCCAATTTCCCACTCATCCACTATTGAGGTACACTATCTCCAACAATTTGATGAAGGTGATATTCCCTATGGTAAACCTCCTGATCAATGCTTAGAGGAACTTGACATTTTTATTGTTAAACAAGGTAATTTTAATAAACAAGTTCAGAATAATTTATTGGAAAACTCTAGAGCTATTAATGATTTGAAAGATATTGTGTAAAGAACTGCTAATGATGTTAAAATGCTTGTTAAACACTTCCAAATGGTTCAAACCCAAATTGATCAACTTGCTAAGGTACAAAAAGATACGCTAGTTAATGCTTCTGGAGATAAACATGCTTATGGAATTAGAACTAGGAGTGGTGCAGCCACTCAAGATCCTTTATATCCTGAAGGACATCCTAAAAGAATTGAGCAGGATTCTAAATAAGATGAAAATAGTGGTAGTCCTCATAAGATAAAGAAAAATAAACATAAAACAGTTGAGGAACCCTCTGAACCTGCTATAGATCCTAATAGTATATATGTCTCTGATGCTGAAACTGAAAGTGGTATTGATAAAAATGCTGCTCCTGATAAGAAAGAAATTGAAGAAGAACCTGAAGCACTCTAAGAATACTAGGTACACTAAGGAAGATTTTATTGCTAATAAACATGGTAGTGAAAGAGAACCTTGGGTGCAGAAACCAATGCCTTTTCCTAATAAGAAACACAAGTCAAAGGAGGAAGAACACTATAACAAGTTTTGTGAGTGGATGAAACCTTTATTTTTGCAAATTCCTTTGACTGATGCTATTAAGTTGCCTCCTTATTCAAAGTAAATGAAGGATATTGTCTCCAATAAAAGGAAGATTCCTAATGAGGAAATTTCTACTTTGCTTGCTAATTATTCCTTCAATGGTAAGGTTCCAAAGAAACTTAGTGATCCAGGTATTCCAACTATTCCTTGCTCTATTAAGAATAATTATGTTAGAACTACTTTGTGTGATTTGGGAGATGGAGTTAGTGTTATGCCTTTTTCTCTCTACAAGAGACTCTAGCTAGAAAAGTTGATACCAACTGATATATCTTTGCAAATGGCTGATAAGTCTACTACTATGCCTGTTGGTATATGTAAGGATGTTCCTATTCAAGTGGCTCATAATTGCTTGGTTTTAACTGATTTTGTTGTGCTTGAGATGCCTGAAGATGATAATATGTCTATTATTCTTGGGAGACCTTTTCTTAATACTGCAGGTGTTGTCATCAATTGTAATCAAGGAAAAGTAACTTTTAATATTAATGACAAATAGCATACTGTGTATTTCCCCAAGAAGACTGATAAGAGCTATTGCTTGAATTCCATTGAAAATATTGAGAGCATCAAAGTTGGAGAAATATATTGTCCCATTCCACAAGAAAGTTTTGAAACTATTATGATTGGGACCATTTCTATCAAGAGTGAGGTAACATAATCACTTTGTGGAATGCAAAGTTTTGCTTCATATAAGATTGTTTTTGTAACAAGACTTGATCAACCTTGTTAACAAAGGGATTTTAATGAAAAAAACAATACTTTCATAGTGGTTATACGTGCTCACTTTTATTTTACTCCCTTCTAGTCCTTTCTCTTCGTCTTGTTAGTCTTAGTTTTGCTAGTTGTTTGCTTTTTAGAGTGTCTTAGAACTTCTGTAGTTTTTTTTGGTTTGCTTTTTGTGTCTTCTGAAAAAATCTTTTTCTGCGAGAAAATCAATTTTCATAACTTGAAAATTGGCCAAAAATAAAGTTTCCGAAAAATTCCAGAAAATTCATATTAAAAGTTTTTGTGAAAAAGGGGCAGAAGGGCACCTGGATTGGCCCAGGGGGATCCACCATGCCAGCACACCCACTGGTGGAGCGGCCAGCCCTAGGGCGCGCCTGGCCTGGGTGGGGCCCACCTTTGGCCCTCCAAGATGCCTCCTTCCAGCCACTTCTTTCTCTCTCCTGAAAAACATCGGAAAACTTTCTCAAGCTCGAGTTCCTCTTGTTCTTGCTCCTGATTTTCGATCTCCTTGCTCAGCCCATCTTAGCTACTGATTTTTGGAGGGATTGCTCTCCGGTATGTGCCTCCTCCGCTTATCCATTAGATTTTTGATTGGTGGATTATATCTTGAGTATTTTTCTACTGTAGGTGACTGGTTGTGTGAGCTTGCATGCTTGTTCTATGCTTAGAGATTTCATTTTAATGCAGGTTCAGCCCTCTAACATGGGGGAGTCTTCATACCAGCAGCCCTCCTATGATTGGAGCGTGTCCTCTTCTTCATCGTGAGGGCCTTATTATGATCATTCTTACGATGACCCACTAGCTTGGGGTTACTACCAGCGCTATTGAGCCCCACTTAGGCGAAAAGCCTCAGCTTGGGGGGAGGTATACCGACATCACACTCATCTATATATCATGTTTTGTCGGTACATTGTATATCCATGTTTCGCTTTTTTTTTGTTTATGCTTTTCCAAAACACAAAAAGACCAAAAATATTTTCGTTGTTTCTCTTGGTTTGTTTCTTTCCTTTTTTCTTGGTTTGCCTTAAGAAAAATCCAAAAATATTTTGCTTTGTTTGCTTTTGCTTTGAGTGCTTGCTTTAAAAAATCGAAAACACCAAAAATATTTGTTATTCTTCTTTGGTTTTGTGAAGTTCGTTGCAGGGTTCAGTGATCCTCAGTGGAGTTTGGTTTCATGTTATTATTCAAGCCACACAAGTGAAGGGCAATAATGATGATTAATGACAACTTGAGGTGTGGTAAGAGGCTGGTAATGAACTCTATTTGTTTTCATTTTTTGTACATATACTCATCATTGTGGGCATGCTTAGTCTGTTCATGTAAGGTGTATGTATTTATTGGATGCTTAGTAGTTCTTTCTCTCTTATGATTAGATCCATCTTGATAATATTTTTTAGCATGTCATATGAATGTTTGCTTGCATTGTTCTATTCATAACTTGGTATGACATTGTGGTATCCTCCTCTGAATGTTTCATTTGAATCGACTTAGCACATGCTCACGCATGCATATGACTAAACAAAGTCAGTTAAGCCTTGATGATTTATTTTGCCTCAGAGTTCTTGTATCACTTTTATGCCATAATTAATTATGTTTTGTTGCAAGCATGATTATGACAGTTATTGCTCTCTCGTTTGTCGCTCCCTTCCTATTGCTAGACTTCACTTGCACTGAGTATGAGCCCTACTTGTGCATCCAACTCCCCAAAACCAATATTTCCAAAAGTGTCCACCATACCTACCTATTAGCATCATTTTGTATATAGTGCATATTCATTATGCCTCTTTTTCTTCCAAATAAAATGTTTGCTTGTTATGAGAAAGTTAGTTAGTAAAGCTCTCATGAACTTGATGGCACACTTTATTTCTTGCACTTAATAAATCGGAACCATTGTGACTGTCCATGAAAATTATATGATTGGAAATTATAGGCTGGGAGTTAGAAGAACCGTGCTGTCATGGGGAATGCTTTCAACACTTATAATTATTTACCCAGTTGATATCATGCTCTTTTGTTTATGGATGTTGACGGTGTGAAATAAAAGGGGAGCTTGTAAGTCCATGGAGTTATGTATATGTGTTAGAGAAACGCCTGGGCCGCTAGCCTAAGCCATGCCTAATCATGGTGGAAACTTGTAGCATAACCATAATGAGCAATCTGTGGAGCATCCTCAATAAAAACCTATGCAAATAGCAAATAAAAAGATCGCTGAGATGCTCATTGTCTGCTTGCCTTGTCATTTTGATATGGGATAGCTCATGTATCATGTGCAAGGGGTACCCCGTTGGCGGTTCTCTATGATACGCATGTATTTACTATGGCAAGAACTTACCGGTAACTAAAGTTGAGTAGCATGAGGAGTGTCCCTCGTACTCAAGGTACATGAGACTTCCAGTTTATGGTCTGTCAAGCATATAACTCATATTGGACCTCACTTTCACCTTAACCACCTAAAGATGCCTATGATAGGGGTAATGAGAGCTCAAAGCTAATGATTACCATACTTTCAGCATTTGGAAGCCTTTCAAACTTTTCAAAACCTTTTCACTTCCTTGTTGAGTCACCACTTATTCTATGAGTACATTCTTGAGAGCATAGTTGTCATTCTTAGTGTAATGTGCTTGTCTCAAAACTTGGTTAATTATGTCATAACTTTGATGCTTGTATCTTTGATATCTTTACTTCTAGTCTTCACTTGAACTTCAGAGGTGCCTTGGCATTTATGTTTTGCTGCACCATCAAAGGCAAACGAGATACCACTCTATCATACCTTTTTTATGAGCATTGCAATGTTGCTTATGTTTATGTTTCATGCTACTTATTATTTTTGAGTTGGAATCTCTTCATAGCTTGCAATGACTATTAAGTAGACTTAGTTGCATACTCCTTATTATGAATTGTCTAAGTATCTACTCATGTGATGAGAATATTTACATCATATGAAGCAAATGTGTTCGTGAAAGTTCTTTTATCGCACTCAATTTTCAACTAAATTGCTTGAGGATAAGCAATAAGATAAGCTTGTGAGGAGTTGATATGTCAAAAACGTATCTACTTTCCCGAACACTTTTGCTATTGTTTCTCCTCTAAACTTGTGTGATTTGGATACAACTAACACAGACTGACGTTGTTTTCAGCAGAATTTCCTTGGTGTCTAGTTTTTGTGCAGAAAATCAACTATCAGGAAGAATCCCAGAAAATATGCCAAAAATCCTATTTCACCAGAAGACTCACCGAGCCATAAGACGAGACGGAGGAGGGCCACGAGGGGCCTACACCTCCTTGCCACGCGGGCCAGCCCAGGCCACGCCTGGGAGGGGTGTGGCCACCTCGGGCACCCCCTCGACCTCCCTCTTCGCCTATAAGAAGCCTCCTGACCTAAAAACCGAGGGGGGTTCGACGTTTTTCTAGAAACAGTTATGCTGCGCCGCCACCACCAGAAACCGCGATTCAGAATCAAAAAATACGTTCTGGCACCCTGCCGGGACAGGGTTTTGGAGGAGATCATCGCCATCATCATCACCGACACCTCTCCATCAACCATCCATGTTTCCCCCATCCATGAGTGAGTAATCCCCCGCTATAGGGTATGGGGATGGTAGGGATTGGATGAGTTCTATCATATAATCGAATAAGATTGTTAGGGCATGGTGCCTAATATCTCTATTAGTGCTATTTGACTCAGTTGCAACTTGTTGTGCTTAATTCTTGTCACTAGGGACCGAGTGCCATGATCTCAGATCTGAACTTATTATTGATTCATGATGATAGTATTATTTGTGATCTTATCTGCAAGTTGTGTACACATATCATTGTCCGAAACCAAAGGCCCCGAAGTGACAGAAATTGGGACAACCTGAGGGAATGGCTGTGATATGAGGATCATGTGTGTTCACGGAGTGTTAATGCTTTGCTCTAGTGCTCTATTAAAAGGATCACTTTAATTGCCAGTAGATTCCCTTGAGGCCCCGCTGCAACGGGCTGGCAGGACAAAAGATGTTGTGCAAGTTCTCATTGCGAGCACGTATGACTATATATGAAACATATGCCTATGATTGTTTAGTACTTGAATGCTTTATCTTATTTATCTGCAAATGCCCTAGATCTTGAATTTACATGAATAGACTCGTCCATGCAATGCCCGTCCATCCATCCATATGCCTACTGCACTCATATCCTACTGTTTGCTACTATTGTTACTACTGCCTTTGTTTTACTGCTGCTGTTACTTTGCTATTGCTACTACAAAACTATTGCTACTGATAAACTACTGTGAGCAATACTATTTTCATGTGCAGCTGAATTGACAACTTAGTTTTTAAGTCTTACAAGTATTCTTTGGCTCTCCTTGTGTCTAATCAATAAATTGGGTAATACTTCCCTCGAAGACTATTGCGATCCCCTATACTTGTGGGTCATCAAAAACCACAGATGATAAAGCTTGTAGTAGTGAGTCCGGGTAGAAAAGATCCTAATCAATGGAAACTAGTGCATGATCCATCTTTGACATAGTTGGCATGCGCCTCTCGTTGCTCCAAGTGAAGAGGCGTCCGTGCATACACACCTTCAATTCTTGCGCCTCCACGAAGCTCATGAACCTCACCATGCTTAACCGGTCTAGCTTATCATTACTCTTCTCTAGAGCGGGCAGTATCATGTTGGAGTCTCCAATGATCAACCACACACCCGGGCATAGGGTCATGCGCTCCCCAACTCCCGCAAGAACTGGACCTTGTCTGTTGTGCTTTGCGGTCCATATAGTGATCCACCAAGCGTTGTTTTCCAGACAATTAATGGAATTCTCTCGTGATGGAGTAAGAATCAAGGGAGATACTCGCAATGGATAGTGTGGAGGATTTCCGTTCAAGCAAGATACCTCCCCATGTCTCCTCAGCTGGCAAGTATTCAAACCTATCAAAGGATGGGCCAAGACATTGATTAACTATGTGTCGATCAATTACAGCCATTTTTGTCTCCTGTAGACATACTAAATTGACTCGTAGCATGTCTCCCACCTCCCTAACTGAATCCCTCTTAGCCATATCATTAAGGCCACGAGGATTCCAATAGAGCACTTCATGGTTTAAATCCATAAGAAAACTAGAGAGCTCCCATGTCAGAGTACACGCCCTCAGGACGAAACTCCAACCTCCAAAATCCCTTGTTGCTTCATCTCGTGATGTGCCAGTATTTTCTTCCCAAATATGCCCACCAGCACACGTAGAGGTCACGCGTCGGCGAGTCGAAGAATTGCCTGAATTCTTGGACTACCGCATCATCTACCGAGAGCTCTAACAAAGAGATCCCAAACACTTTGAGTAGCACCATTTCTGTCGCTGAGGCTTTCTGCACCTGTTTTCTAGCTGACCTCGCCGACGTTGTGCATGGATGCTCCTTTGTGGAGTGAAGGGCTCCGCTTGTGGGCATGTCTATTGGGTAACACGCTATAGAAAAAAAATTCTAGCGCATGACCAGGATCATATGCAAGGGGAGAGGCAACAGATCATACCCTCAAAGATCAAACTAGCGGAATTTTGTCGATGACGAGGTTGGTCATGCATCGATACCTACAACAAGCCTTAGAGAGTTGCAAGTATATGTATTATCCCATGGATGTCTCCCATGAACATGAACCGATGAAGACTTCGTTGTCGAAGTAGTCAGTATGTCGATTCCCGCAGCTAGTCGATTAGCCGCGAGAAGATTTCTCCTTGCAAAGATCCGCACGATCAAGTGCTCCAAGTGTCGAACCTCCACCAGTATCCAAACATACAAGATCAGAGGCACCACATCAATGTGTGATCAAGAACACACGGTCGAAGAGGGAGCATGTCGATGAAGATTCGGTAGTGCTTCCGTAGTCCCATCTAGATTAGATCCAAACGGAGGTATAACTTGGGTGGCACTCTGACATTGTAATAGAAGAAGAAACTAGAGCACGCCCACCCTAGGGTTTGATTACACGCCATGGAGGAGGGAGTATGAGAGGGATGAAGGAGGCAGGCGGTGGGCGGAACACACGGCGACTAGGGTTTGAAGGTGGCGGTGGTGATGCGGCTTGGGGAGGCTAAGGCCACGACTTAGACAACCTTTTGGCCTTGGTGACCTTTTATAGGCGGAAATGACCCTTGGGTCGTCCTAAAGCCAGCCCCCAAGTTTGACCGAGTTCTGGTAGGTGTAGGTCAAAACCAATCCTACACCAAAACTGCTTCCTTTTGCGAGTCCGAAATTGACTTGTGTATCTTTCCTTGCCCTTTACGGCAACGTGGTTGCACCTACTATAGAACCTTCTAGACATCCTAAGATGACCCTGGTCACCCCGGTACCTTCCAGAACCTTCCGGAATTTTTCGCTCCTTCCAATACTTTCCATATATGTCTGAACCATTCTGGATACTCCCGGGACCATTTTGGACACTTCCGGGATCATCCAGGACCTCTCGGAACCATTTTGAGACCATCCGAGACACTCTATGATCCCTTCTCTCATCTCATTAATGCTCAAAACTTATTTCGAACACTCTCGGCAATATTCTGGATACCTTCGATATATTCCGAGACACTCCGAACACCTTTGGAATTACTGCTCTACTAAATCTTCATTTGCACTCATATTATTAATGCCACTGAACTCTTAAGTGTGTGACGCTATGGGTTCGGATATTTGCGGACATGTCTGCAACTCATTCTGCAACAATGATTACTATTGGTGTCTTGATACACAAAGTAACCCTCGCAAATAACACGAAGATCTTTATCGTGTGAACCATTGTATTATGTCAGATACATGTCGTATTTCTCCTTTGATACTTTACATTGACTGATATGAAAAACTAGGTTATTCTCTTTACCCGGCATGTACTCTTTATTCATGTTGCACTATCGATGCTCATGTGTTCAACAACTTGATCACGTGTCCAGCCAGATGATGACGAACATATGATATGTCCATTTTGCATCACTATTTTATATCATAATTTGTTGTTATTCATTGATATATTTCATGTTAAGAGGTGATACTTATGTTATTTCATCTATTTTGCATGTTGGATGACTTTTGGAGGATGAACTACCGGAGTCAGGATTCTGATGGAAAAAGCGGTGTCTAGATGCAATAGTCGCGAAGATCGGAAAATTCCAGAAAATATATGGAAAATCCTATTTTTCCAAAAGATGAAGGAAGCCAGAAGGGAGGCGGAGATGGGCCACAGGGGGCCCACACCACCCCCTGGCGTGGCCCCCCTGGGTCAAGCCACCAAGCGGTGTGGCCGCCCTGGCCCACCTCCTACTTCGCCATTTCGCCTATATCTTCTCCTCGAAACCCTAATACTGGGAGAGCGACCATAGAAAGATTCAGCCGCCTTTGCGGAGCGGAAACTACAGACAGAGAAAGAGCTCTCCGGCAAGCAGATTTCTGTTACGGAAATTCCTTCCCGGGGAGGGGAGATCGTCGCCATCAACACCGTCATCAAGCTAGACTTCATCGGGATCATCATCATCATCATCGTCATACTTACCACCATCTCCACCATCACCATCATCACCACTCCATCCCGCTGTAACAATTGGGTTGAATGTTGCATTATTCCTAGGGAAAACTTTACCGGTGTTGATTACTTTTGCAGTTGATGCTTTTGAGTGGAACCATTGAATTATTGTTTATGTTCAGATTGTTATCCATCATTTTATCATCTCTGATCTTGATCCATATGATGTCTCATGAGTAGTTCGTTTAGTTCTTGAGGACATGGGAGGAGTCATGCTGTTAGTATTGGAATTGTGTTGAAGTAATATTCAATGGTTTGATATTTAAGTTGTGGTGTTATTCTTCTAGTGGTGTCATGTGAACGTCGAATACATGATACTTCACCATTTATGGGCCTAGGGGAAAGAATTGTGTATTTGGCTACTAATTGTGGGGTTGCCGGAGTGACAGAAACATGAACCCCCGTTAGGAAACCTTTGCACAAGGGAGTGTAGGATCTCAGAGTTTAATGTTGTGGTTAGGTTTTTATCTTAATTACTTTCTTGTAGTTGCGGATGCCTGCAAGGGGTATAATCACAAGTATGTATTAGTCCAAGTAAGGTCGGTACATTAGCATAGGTTCACCCACACAACACTTATCCAACCAAAGAATATTAATCAACTATATGAAGCAAAAGCATTTGACAGTATTCCCATGTGTCCTCGAGAACGTTTGGTCCTCATAAGTAATACAACCGTCTTTTCCTTTGCTAAAGAAAGGATTGGGCCACTTGCTGCAATTATTATTGTTTTCTTTTATTTACTTGCATTTTATTTCTTTGCATTATCAAAAAACCCTAAAATCCGTTTGCTAAGTATTTACAAAGGATTCCTGATCCAAACCACTAGTCAACACCTTCTGCTCCTCGTTGGGATTGACACTAATATTTATCGAAAGTACTATGATACACCCCCTATACTTGTGGGTCATCAAGACTATTTTCTGGCACCCTTTCCGGGGAGTGAAGCGCTATTGAAGAGTGGAACTGCTAAAGCAAATTTCTACTATGAGTATTGCTTTTATTTCTGTTTGCTACTTCGTTTCCAATATAGATAACCCACTTGGTTTCCTATTTGGGAAAGCTACTACCACTGCTAGGGTAGTAGATGAACCACCACCTACTAAAATAGATCATTTTAATATACCTACAAAAATTGTTGATTGTTGAAAGGGCATGTATGCCCCCATGTGTGGTTTTGGTAATTAATGACAATCTCTATGGACTAATGTGTAAATTGAGTTTCACTTGTAGATTTGACCATTGGCATCGCTTGGGGCATGTGTTGGTCTCAAGGTTGAAAGATGAAGAAATGTCCAAGGGATTTGTGCCATTGGAATCATGATGAAAGAAGGAGCTTGAAGGTTGATCAAGACAAGTGCAAAGAGTTGCATCAAGATGGATCAACCTCAAGAAGGGATGAAGAAGGGCTAGCTCAAGATGCACCATCTCTAGAATATCTCATGCTTGAAGCTTGTCATCCTTGTGATCATGGAGTGATGAAGACAAGCTCAAAGAAGAGGTTTCCCCATGGATTATGGGGGAGAAATTTGCAAGGCTTCATCGAGCAAGAGCAAACAACAAAGGTGTTACCTCTTGAGAAGAACAATAAAGTATACATCAAGTTTAAGTGGAATGCTCAAGGCAAAGGTATGATCTTGATAGGGCTTCTCTTTTCCGGTATCGTGTTGTTAGTTGGGAGACCCGGTTTAGGATAGATAGCCGTTCTATCAAGGGGGTCTCTCAAGAGGGTGTCTTGTTTCCATCGTTTGGAGAGAGCTCAAATCTTTGCATTCATCGCATCATATTTCTTGTTGTTAGTTGGTTCTTGTCCATGAGAAGATCTAGAGCTTGTGATTATCATCATAACAAGCTCTAGTTCTTCATCTAAGGA
Source organism: Avena atlantica (assembly GCA_910589765.1). Lineage (NCBI taxonomy): Eukaryota > Viridiplantae > Streptophyta > Magnoliopsida > Poales > Poaceae > Avena > Avena atlantica. The sequence goes on along the minus strand of OU342738.1, from coordinate 177,601,057 downwards.
TTTCCCTTGCATATCTTATTGTGGTGTTTGATCTTGCGAGTTTCCGGATCCACACCTTGGGAGATATCTCACATATATATATTCATGATATTTTCTTCCTTGTTAGTATCCAATATTTCACTTTTTGTTGGATTCTACTTGGTGTTATCTTTCCAACAAAATTGGTTTCATCCCAATAGGAGTTTCCAAGCTCAACTTCTTGTGTTTTTGTAACATCCCAAATTTCATCAAAATCAAAACCATGTTATTGCATTCATGTCATCATGGCATTATTACTTTGCATAAAAAATTTAAAAAACAAAACCCTAAATGAAACCATATTTAAACCCTTCTTATTATATATGTATGGGGCATGGTTTTATTTTTATTCTCAAGACCCAAATTGTTTTGGAGTGAATAGATGTGTTTGACACACATTCTAGCACTAGGGTCACCTCTCAAATTTATGGTAAAAAAATTGAATCCATTTGGATTTGAATAAGCCATTAAAATATCATTGGGAAAATCAAATCAGAAAACAAAGAGGAAAAAGGAGAAAAAATAACAGGCGCAACCCTTATGGCCCATGCCCAAAAGCAGCCCACGAGCCCACCCGAGATTTTCCCCCTCTCCTCTCTGATTCTCACCCGCGCGCACACCCTCACCCTCAATGACCCGTGGCCCCATTGCCACATCGATTTCGTCGTCCCCAGACACCACTCCCACGACCAGCTCCTCCGCCGTTTCTTTCCCACAGTCACTGATGCGAATCAATTCGTTAATTGCCGTTTGATGGGGATGTGCCTACCGGGGTATACCCAGCAGGACGTTTCCGACTGGCCCAGGAACTGGCGAGTGGGCCTGCAGGACGGCGACTGGATCAAGACCTGGCGTGGATCCAAGCGACTGGAAGCTGAAGGCTCAAGAGAGTAGATAGGCCCAGTCGTATTAGGTTATACGAGTACCGAAACCTTAACTGATTCGGTTGAGATATGTAAACCCTAGGGGGGGGGGTGAGTCTATATAAACCTCCCTCCAGGGCGTGTAGAGGATATGTTCCATCATCCACCCAAGCGACTCGCCGCCTAGCCATCGAGCTCGCCCCATTGTACCTCTATCATAATACAATCTAGCAGGAGTAGGTCTTTACCCTTCGAGGGGTCGAACCTGGGTAAAACCCTGTATCTCTGCCCTCATCTCGCACTGCAGATGGCTGGCCGCCCTTGCCCTTCGTTCTACTACTCGCTGCCGATTGCAGCGTGTGTCGTGGTCATTTCCACGACAGTGGCGCCCACCGTGGGGTCTGGTTGGTCTGGCCGGTGTTCTGCGGCGAGATCCAATCTGCCCATCAACGAGTCGGTCGCCACCGGCCGCATGATAGCGATCGGCGAGATGCTCCAGATCTTGCCGAGCATCTACGTCCCGGCGGCGCGACCCGTCACACACAGCATGATCTTGCCAGTCGGCATGATCAGCCTCTTCGTCGGCCTCACCGACGTCATCGTCTCGGAGGACTCGGCTCGCTTCTGCGAGTCGCCACCACGCGACCGGCTCTCCGAGAGACAGGTCCGCACGATCCATCACCTTGCCTCCGAGTACAACTCGGCCCATAGCGACGTGGTCGAAAACACCGCGGCCGCGGAAGACGCGGCCCTCAACGACGACGCCGACTCGGTGACTCCGGCATCACTCGCCGGGTCCATCACCGCGGCTTCGCCCGCGGGCTCCATCACCCAGGTCTCCGACGTGGGAGACTTCGAGGATCCCTCCATTCTTGGGATCTTCGACTTCGACTCCGAGTCGGAAAACTCCGGTGATCTCCGCGACGGGACCGGTCGCCACGCCGCGACCTACATGGCGACTGGCACCGATCCGCCGGAGGATCCTTTTTCCACCCCGATCCCTCCCAACGCCACGGCAACGGAGGTCGAGGAACTCCGCCTGAAGCTGGCGGAGGCAGTCCGCAAGGAGCAAGCCGAGCGCGAAAAATTTCGCCTCGAGCAGGTGACGGCGCAGGAGCTGTCACGTTACCACCAGCAGCGAATCAGGTTGCGCTTGAACCCCACCGTCCACGGGAGCGCCCTGAACTTCGACGACGAGAACGACCCGGCCCGCATGGCCGAGCGCGCGATCTGCGAGAATGCGCCACCCGAAGGAAGCGCCCGGCCCCCGCCAGGGTCGACGGCGAACGTCGCCCCACCTCCACCCAACCGCGCACCCCCCAGGGACCAGCCGCGGATCGTGGTCTCCTCACGGGAGCGAGACGCGAACGGCCTACCACTATTCTCCACCCCGATGGACAACCTCGTGGCGGGCCGAGCAGCGGCTGACAACATCACGGCCACCGGTGATGGTGCCCTACAGATCCAGTACGTCAAGGCCCTTCTCGCAAAGGCGGTCGAGCAACAAAACGCAGGCGTCGACTCACAGGGCCGGATGTACTCGCGTTCGTCGGGCAGCAGGGCGGCCTGAAGCGACCGTCCATTGGCGGCAAACACCCTCAACTGCCCGCCACCCGAACCACTATAGCTCCAACACCGACCCGCGAACGCGGCACTCTCCACCAATGACCCCAGGCCAGCGACCAACTTCGTCGCCGCCAACGGTCAACCCGTTGACGCCCGCAGCCACATCATCAACAACCAAAGTTGGCGCGCACGCCAGCCCGACGACGTGCGACACACCCTAACCAATCGCCGCGATGGCGAGCCGATGGGGTCGCTAAGCCGACTCGGGCCCCGGTGCTTTGGACCGATGATCCGAGGCGAAAAATACCTGACGAACTTCAAAGCACCGAAGGAAATAGAAAAGTATGACCCTTCATACGACCCCTCTGTGTGGCTGGACACCTACCTCATGGCGATGGGGATCGCAGGCCACACCGACCTGCTTGCCGCCCGCTACCTCCCCCTGATGATGGAGGGAGCGTGCAGGCAGTGGATCAACACTCTCCCCCCGGATAGCATCGAATCCTGGGAAGAGATGCGCGATGCCTTTGTGAGGCACTTCGAGGGGTCCTACACCCACGCCACCACCATCGAGGACCTGGAGCGATGCGTCCAAGGACCCCGCGAGTCGACCCGAAGCTGGGTCCAACGGTGGCAAGAGCTATGGTACAACGCGGCCGGCATCCACCCGGACACCGCGATCCACTGCTTCAAGACCTCGTGCTGCTACGAGCCCTTGGTCCCAAGCTCAAAAGAGCATATCGCACACTCGACAACATACCGGACCTCCTCGAGATCGCAAAAAGATAAGCGGACGAAGACCCCAACCAGGAAACCGACGACGAGTCGGGAGGTCAATGCTGCCCGAACGGCAATGACAACGGACGACGGTCCGACCTACGCTACAACAACACTCGCCTCACCGGCAAGCGCCGTAGTGACGGGCGAGTCGACTTCGTCGCCAACGCTGGTCACGCGCAGCGCGAGCCCAAGATCTTCTGCCGTGACGGAGGACAACGCCGCGATGGCGGCAACTACAAGGCGAAACCAAGGTTCGACCCCGCGGCCCTCCTTAACCAGCCTTGTGCGTTTCACGGCAGGGAAGAGAATCCCGCCACGCACACGACCGCCGACTGCCACTCTCCCAAGGAGATCGAGAAGGTACGGCGAGCACAGGAGGACCCCGACAACAACTCGCCAAACGGCAGAAAATTCGGCAGTGTGGCCGGCTCGCTCCACACCTTCACAGACTTCAACACGAAGCGCGAGAAGAAGGTCATCGCCCGCGCCGTCGCCGTCAACGCGGTGGCCCAGGTGGACGTTCCCCAGTTCCTCAACTGGTCGGAGCAGCCCATCACCTGGAGCCGCCAGGACCACTCGCCACGCATCGAGTACCCAGGCCGAGTCGCCCTGATGGTCAAGCCCAAGGTGGGAGATTAATGGCTTCCCAAGACATTGATGGACGGCGGCAGCTCCATCAACATCCTGTACATGTACACCTTCAGGCGACTGCGGCTCCCGCAGTCGATGGTCGAGACGACCTACACCACGTTCCACGGCATCGTCCCCGGTCGGAAGGCGTACCCGATCGTCAAGGTCACGCTGCCAGTCACCTTCGGCATACCAGCAAACTTCCGCACCGAGCGGATCGTCTTCGAGCTGGTACCCTTCGATAGCCCCTACCACTGCGTCCTGGGGCGCCAGGCGTTCGCCAAGTTCATGGCAGCGCCCCACTATGCGTACAACGCGATGAAGCTCCCCGGGCCGCGCGGCGTCATCACCATCAACGGCGACCCCGACATGGCCGCCGACTGCGAGGCCAAAGGAGCCGAACTCGCCGACGCCGTCATCGCGGCTGAGGCCAACCACGCCGACGAGCTCGCCAAGTATGCGAGCGGGGTCAACAACGATGACCCCACCATACTCAAGAAGCCCAATTCGGAGGGCGCCAACACCTCAGCCTTTGAGGCAACGACGCACACCCGCACCGTCGAGCTGGTCCCAGGCGACTCCAGCCAGACGGTGACGACCGGAACGGGCATGAGCCCAGCATAGGAAGGCGCGCTCATCGAGTTCCTCCGTGATAACAGGGACATCTTCGCATGGAAGCCCTCTGACATGCCTGGTGTCCCTAGGGAACTTGCTGAGCACAAACTCAACGCCGACCCCAAAGTGCGACCCGTCAAGCAGTCGCTACGGCCCTTCAATGAAGAGCGCCGCCGAGCCATCACCGAGGAGGTGTAGCGTCTACTCGCTGCAGGCTTCATCCGGCCAATCAAATACTCCAAGTGGCTGGCAAACCCAGTCCTGGTCGAGAAGAAAAATGGGACCTGGAGGATGTGTATCAACTACACAAACTTAAATAGCGCCTGCTCGAAGGAGCAATTCGTCCTCCCGCGGATCGACCAAATAATCGACTCCACCGCGGGCTCGGAGTCGCTGTGTTTCCTCGACGCCTACTCTGGATACAACCAGATCAAAATGGCTGTCGAGGACGAGGAAAAGACAGCGTTCATCATGCCATTCGGAGCCTTCTGCTACACCGCCATGACCTTCGGCCTCAAGAACGCCGGGGCGACCTACCAGCGGTGCATGCAGGAATGCCTTGCAAGCCAAATTGGCCGCAATATCCACGTCTAGATCGACGATGTGGTAGTGAAGTCTGCTCGCCAGGGCGATCTACTCGCCGACCTGGCGGAAACATTCGCCAACCTGCGGAAATACAAGATAAAGCTAAACCCAGGCAAATGCACCTTCGGTGTACCAGCAGGGCAACTACTAGGGTACGTCGTCTCCAAGCGCGGGATCGAGGCGAACCCCACCAAGATCGACACGATCGCTCGACTCGGCAAACCCGAGTGCCTGCGCGATGTCCAGAAGCTGGCCGGGCGAGTCGCGGCTCTCAGCCGCTTCATCCCCCGATTGGGCGAAAAGGCGATGCCCCTAAACTGCTTGATGCGGAAGAACCCCACCTTCCAGTGGTACAAGGAGACGGACGACGCACTCCGCGACCTCAAGAAGGTGCTACTCGCAGCACCGCTACTGAAGGGTTTCGCGGCATAGTAAATCAAAAATTTCTACGGATGCGAACAGAGGGAAGGCCAAGATCTAATCTAGGAGATGCAAATAACGAGAGAGATTGGATTAGATCTTCATAACCTTGAAGATTCGCACAGCGGAACGTTCGTCGGAACGTGGGTGATGTAGTCGTACTCGCTTCTCCTCCTCGCGATCCGATCCGATCTAGCACCACAAGTGGCGGTGCCTCCGTGAGATGCACACGTGCAGCACCTCGACGTCTCCTCCTTCCTCGGACCAGCAAGTATGGTGGAGAGACGGATTGGATCTAAAACACGACGGCGTGGTGTATATGGTGGAGAATTTCTGCAGCAGGGCTTCGCCTACAAGCAGTCGGGAGGGAGAGAGGAGGGCAGCAGGGCGGCTAGGGTTGGAGGGGAAGGTGTGGGGGGTTGGTGCGCCCCCAGCCCTCTATATATAGAGGGGTGGGCGCAGCCCTATCCCCTCCCCCAAGCCAAGGCCGGCGGCCCCAAGGAGGAAGAGTGGGGGCAAGGAAACCCCCCCTTCTAGAAGCTCTATCTAGAGTTTAAACCTCTCTTGGCCGGATGGGCCCTATGGGGCCTTGTGCCCCTGGCCCAATGCGGCCAGGGCACTCCCTCATAGGCCCATGCCCCCTCCCGGAAGGTGGGGCCACGTTGGTCCCCTTCCGGAAGGTTCTATAAGCTTCCGGTACAATACCAATTAACCCGGAACAATTCCGAACTCCAAAACTGGACTGCCTTATATGAATCTTATTCTCCGGACCATTCCGGAACCTCTCGTGATGTCCCGAATCCCATCCGAGACTCCGAACAAAAACTCATAAACCAATTATCCAATCTATCCTAGCATCGAGACACGTTAAGTGTGTGACCCTGCGGGTTCGAGAATATGCAGACATGATCTTCTATCAATAATCAACAGCGGGGTCTGGAAACCCATATTGACTCCCACACATTCATCAATGATCATATCGGATGAACCACGATGCCAGGATTCAATCAATCCCATATATATATTCCCTTCGTCTCGCGATATTTTACTTGTCCGAGATTCGATCGTCGGTACTGTCATACCTAGTTCAATCTCGTTCACAGCAAGTACTTTACTCGTTCCGTAATCCAATATCACTTTGTGATTAACTCCTTAACCACATGCTTGCAAGCGGTGTTGATATCGATTACCGAGTGGGCCCGAAGTATATCTCTCCAACTTGGGAGGGACAAATCCCATCTCGATACATACAACCCAACAGATACTTTCCGATCACCTGAGAGACACCTTTATGATCACCCTCTCATAGGATGACATTTGATGACCTCAAAGATTTCTTCCGATACCAGGGAGTTGTATTATCTCATGGTCTAAGGAATACAATATTTGGCATAATAAAAGCTTCGCAAAGACGAACACGATGACATGATCTAATTGCTTCGCTTAGTTTGGGTCTGTCCACCATATCATTCTCCCAATGATATGATCTCATTATCAATTGACAACTCATGTCTATGGTTAGGAAACCTTAACCATCATTGATCAATGAGCTAGTCCATAGAGGCGTACTAGGGACACGGTGTTGTTCACAAACCACACAAGTATTAAAGTTTCCACTTAATACAATTCTAGCATGGAATATAAACATTATCATGAACAAGAATTATAATAATAACATCTTTATTATTGCCTCTAGAGCATAATTCCAACAGTCTCCCACTTGCACTAGAGTCAATAATCTAGTTTACATTTGGCAACAATCTCACACCCATGGCACTGAGGTGCTGATCATGTTTTACACGTGGAAGAGGTTTAGTCAATGGATCTGCGACATTCAGATCTGTATGTACTTTGCTAATCTTCAGATCTCCGTCTGATATATAATCTCGGATTATATGAAACTTGCGGTTGATATGCTTGGTCTTTGGATGATATCTTGGTTCCTTAGCGAGTGCTATGGCACCAGTGTTGTCACACAATATCTCAAGTGGGTCCAATGCACTTGGAACCACTCCAAGCTCAGTGATGAAGTTTCTGATCCAAACCCCTTCACTTGACACTTCTGCAGCAGCCATGTATTCCGCTTCTACTGTAGATCCCGCGATCACGCTTTGCTTGCAGCTTCTCCAGCTCACAGCTCCTCCATTCAAAATATACACGTATCCTGTCTGAGATTTAGAATCATCCTTGTCGGTGTCGAAACTAGCATCGACGTAACCTTTTACGACGAGTTGTTCATCACCCCCATAGACTAAGAACATTTCTTTAGTCCTATTTAGGTACTTTAGGATGTTCTTCACGGCTGTCTAGTGTTCCACTCCTGGATCACTTTGATACCTGCTCGTCAAACTAAGAGCATTGGACACATCCGGTCTAGTACATAGGATGGCATACATGATAGAACCTATGGCCGAGGCATAAGGCACTTTGCTCATAGCTTCCCTATCATTTACCGTAGCTGGACACTGAGCCTTGCTCAATATCTTACCTGACAACATAGGCATTGAACCTTTCTTTGCCTTATCCATTCTGAACCTTTTCAGAACTTTGTCTAGGTATGTACTCTGGCTTAAAGATATCGGGCGTCTTTGTCTATCTCTATAGATTTTGATGCCCAATATATAAGCAGCTTCACCTAGGTCTTTCATTGAAAAACACTTGTTCAAATAACTCTTCACATCGTTAAGCATGTTGATGTCATTTCCAATAATCAATATGTCATCCACATATAGTACCAGAAACGTCACCGAGCTCCCACTCACTTTCTTGTAGATACAAGCTTCGTAGCAATTTGGAACAAATCCAAAGCTCTTGATCACTTGATCAAAACGAAGGTTCCAACTCCACGATGCTTGCTTCAGTCCATAAATGGAACGCTGAAGTTTGCATACTTTATCAGCATCCTTAGGATTGACAAAACCTTTGGGTTGCATCATATACAACTCTTCATCAATGTTGCCATTGAGGAAAGCAGTCTTGACATCCATCTGCCATATTTCATAATCATGAAACGCACCAATTGCTAATAAAATCCAAATGGACTTAAACATCTCTACGGGAGAGAAAGTCTCATCGTAGTCAACACCTTGAACTTGTCGAAAACCTTTCGCGACAAGCCGTGCTTTATAGACGGTAAAATTACCATCCGCGTCCATTTTCTTCTTGAAGATCCATTTGCACTCAACGGCCTTTCGGTCGCTAGGAGGGTCCACCAATGTCCATACTTGGTTTTCGCTCATGGATCCCAATTCGGATTTCATGGCCTCTAGCCATTTTTCAGAGTCTAGGCTCATCATCGCTTCCTCATAGTTCGTAGGTTCACTGTCTTCTACTAGCAAGACAGTCAAGACAGGGTTGCCGTACCACTCAGGAGGGGCACGCGACGTTGTCGACCTGCGACGTTCAGTAGCAGCATCGTCCGAAGCTTCATGATCCTTGTCATTAGCTTCCTCTATTGTTGGTGCAGGCAGCACTGGAACAATTTCAGGTGCTGCGCTACTCTCCAATTCAAGAGAAGGTTCAATAACCTTGTCTAGATCTACTTTACTCCCACTCACTTCTTTCGAGAGAAACTCCTTCTCAAGAAAGGAACCGTTCTTTGCGACAAACACTTTGCCTTCGGTTCTGTGATAGAAGGTATACCCAATAGTTTCCTTAGGGTATCCTATGAATACGCATTTCTCCGCTTTGGGTTCGAGCTTATCCGGCATCAACTTCTTGACGTAAGCTTCGCATCCCCAAACTTTAAGAAACGACAACTTAGGTTTAGCACCAAACAACAGTTCATACGGTGTCGTCTCAACGGATTTAGATGGAGCCCTATTTAAAGTGAATGCAGCGGTTTCTAATGCATAACCCCAAAATGATAACGGCAAATCAGTAAGAGACATCATTGATCGGACCATATCTAATAGGGTTCGATTCCGGCGTTCAGACACACCATTGCGCTGTGGTGTTCCGGGTGGCGTGAGTTGCGAAACGATTCCGCTTGCTTTAAGATGCGTGAGAAAATCATAACTCAAATATTCACCTCCACGATCGAATCGTAGAAACTTAATCTTTCTGTTACGATGGTTCTCCACTTCATTCTGAAATTCTTTGAACTTTTCAAACATTTCAGATTTATGTTTCATTAAATAGATATACCCATATCTACTTAAGTCATCGGTAAAAGTGAGAAAATAGCGATATCCACCGCGCGTCGAAACACTCATCGGTCCGCATACATCCGTATGTATGATTTCCAACAAGTCCGTTGCTCGCTCCATCATACCGGAGAACGGGGTTTTGATCATCTTGCCCATGAGGCATGGTTCGCATGTGTCAAATGATTCAAAATAAAGAGACTCCAAAAGTCCATCAGAATGGAGTTTCTTCATGCGCTTTACACCAATATGACCTAGACGACAGTGCCACAAATAAGTAGTATTATCACTATCTACTTTGCATCTCTTAGCCTCAATGTTATGGATGTGTGTTTCATCCCTTTCGAGATTTAGAAGAAATAAACCATTCACAATAGGTGCATGACCATAAAAGATGTTACTCATATAAATAGAACAACCATTATTCTCCGATTTAAATGAATAACCGTCTTGCAATAAACAAGATTCAGAAATAATGTTCATGCTCAACGCAGGCACATAATAACACTTATTAAGGTTTAAAACTAATCCCGAAGGTAAAACTAAGGAGAGCGTGCCGACGGCCATCACATCAACTCTTGATCCGTTGCCAACGCGCATCGTCACCTCATCCCTCGCAAGCCGCCGTCTATCCCGTAGCTCCTGTTTCGAGTTACAAATATTAGCAACTGAACCGGTATCAAATACCCAGGCACTACAATGAGGGCTAGTAAGGAAAACATCAATAACATGTATATCAAATATACCTTTGATGGTGCCAGCCTTCTTGTCCGCTAAGTACTTCGGACAGTTGCGCTTCCAGTGACCCTTGTCCTTGCAATAGAAGCACTCAGTGTCCGGTTTAGGACCAGACTTGAGCTTCTTCTCAGCAGGGGCAACGCGCTTGCCGCCGCCTTTCTTGAAGGGCTTCCTTGCACCCTTACCTTTCTTGAAGGTGGGGGGCTTGTTGACCATCAACACATGATTATTCTTTTTGATGTTCACCTCCGCTACTTTCATCTTAGCAAAGAGCTCAGTGATCATATCAGTGGAACCAATCTGATTGTGATCACCTACAAAACTTTTGTAGCTAGGAGTGTCAATCTTGAGCTCCTCTGGAATCTTGCAGTCCAGTTGCTCAAGGCGTTGAGTGTAGCCCGTCATATTAATGGCGTGCTCACTAACGGAACTCCCTTCCTCCATCTTGTAGTTAAAGAATTTCTTAGAGATCTCATATCTCTCAGAACGGGCTTAAGTCTGAAACATGTTTTTCAGCTCCTCGAGAATCTCAAAGGGCCCGGCGAACTCCTCAAAACGATTTTGAAGATTCGATTCCATAGCATACAACATGGCGATCTTAATCAAATCATAATCATCCTTGCGTGACTGATAAACAGCTTTTTCATCAGCCGGCGCATCTATAGCAGGGGCGTCACCTAGCGCTTTCTCAAGGACATAGTCCTTTTGTCCGCCAGTGAGAATGATTCTCAGAATGCGGAACCATTTGGTGAAGTTAGACCCATTGTTTCTAAGCTTTTCTATCTCAACAAAAACGTTGAAGTTGAAGTTGGACTTGGCCATGTGATCTACAGTATTTGCAAGTACAATTTAGACTATGTTCATGATAAATAGTTCAACTTAATAAAATTACTAGATGAACTCCCACTAAATTCAACATCCCTCAAGTTGTTTAGTGAACACGATCCAAATTCACCACACCTAATCCGATCATCACGAGAAGAGATGTGGTTTCAATGGTGGACAACGAAGTGTCGATCATATCATTCATATGACTCATGCTTAACCTTTCGGTTCTTGTGTTCCTAGGCCATGTCTGTACATGCTAGGCTCGTCAAGTTAGACCCAAGTATTTCCGCGTGTGCAAAACTGGCTTGCACCCGTTGTATGTGAGCGTAGAGTCTGTAGCACCCGATCATCGCGTGATGCTTGGACACGACGAACTTTCGCAACGGTGCATACTTGGGGAGAACACAATTTTTATCTTGATCTTTAAGTGAGGAATCATCTTATAATGCTACTGTCGCGATCTAAGCATAATAAGATACATAAAAGGATAAACATCACATGCATATAAATTTATGTGACATGGTATAGCCAATCTTCGCGCAATGATCTCCATCTTGTGCGTTCCGGCATGATCTCCATCACTCCACCATGATTGCCTCCACCACGAATAGCAACTAAAACTATTGTTAACTACTTAGCGATAAAGTAAAGCTATTACATGGCGTATAAGAAGTTGACTCGCAGGTCATACACAATTATAAAGACAACCATATGGCTCCTGCCGGTTGTGTACTCATCGACATGCAAGTCGTGAAACATTACAAAACATGATCATCGCATACAATATACACATCACATCTTGGGCCATACCATATCACAGAAAATACTCCCTGCAAAAACAAGTTAGACGCCTCTACTTTGTTGTTGCATGTTTTACGTGGCTTATGGGAGTGCTAAGAACGATTTTTACCTACGGAAAGCCACAACGGTGATATTATGGTTGCCAAACTCCGGTGTTAATCCGATGACAACTATAGTGAGAGAAACTGACATCCACCAGCCCCATGTGTGGAACAAGCCACACGTCAAGTGCGGAGCCGGTCTCGCGAACGACGTCGCGTAAGGTTGGCCTGGACCGCTTTAATCTCACTATCCCGCGTCATAAGAAGAAACAAACAAGAGGCTTGCAACAGAAAACATCAACGCCCGCAACAACCATGTTGTGTTCTACTCGTGAAACACATCTACGCATAGATCTAGCTCTGATACCACTGAAGGGTTTCGCGGCATAGTAAATCAAAATTTTCTACGGATGCGAACAGAGGGAAGGCCAAGATCTAATCTAGGAGATGCAAACAACGAGAGAGATTGGATTAGATCTCCATACCCTTGAAGATTCGCACAGCGGAACGTTCGTCGGAACGTGGGTGATGTAGTCGTACTCGCTTCTCCTCCTCGCGATCCGATCCGATCTAGCACCACAAGTGGCGTGCCTCCGTGAGATGCACATTTGCAGCACCTCGACGTCTCCTCCTTCCTCAGACCAGCAAGTATGGTGGAGAGACGGATTGGATCTACAACACGATGGCGTGGTGTATATGGTGGAGAATTTCTGCAACAGGGCTTCGCCTACAAGCAGTCGGGAGGGAGAGAGGAGGGCAGCAGGGCGTCTAGGGTTGGAGGGGAAGGTGTGGGGGGTTGGTGCGCCCCCAGCCCTCTATATATAGAGGGGTGGGCGCAGCCCTAGCCCCTCCCCCAAGCCAAGGCCGGCGGCCCCAAGGAGGAAGAGTGGGGGGGCAAGGAAACCCCCCCTTCTAGAAGCTCTATGTAGAGTTTAAACCTCTCTTGGCCGGCTGGGCCCTATGGGGCCTTGTTCCCCTGGCCCAATGCGGCCAGGGCACTCCCTCATAGGCCCATGCCCCCTCCCGGAAGGTGGGGCCACGTTGGTCCCCCTCCGGAAGGTTCTAGAAGCTTCCGGTACAATACCGATTAACCCGAAACAATTCCGAACTCCAAAAACTGCACTGCCTTATATGAATCTTATTCTCCGGACCATTTCGGAACCTCTCGTGATGTCCCGAATCCCATCCGAGACTCTGAACAAAAACTCATAAACCAATTATCCAATCTATCCTAGCGTCGAGACACGTTAAGTGTGTGACCCTGCGGGTTCGAGAATATGCAGACATGATCTTCTATCAATAATCAACAGCGGGGTCTGGAAACCCATATTGACTCCCACACATTCATCAATGATCATATCGGATGAACCACGATGCCAGGATTCAATCAATCCCATATATATATTCCCTTCGTCTCGCGATATTTTACTTGCCCGAGATTCGATCGTCGGTACCGTCATACCTAGTTCAATCTCGTTCACAGCAAGTACTTTACTCGTTCCGTAATCCAATATCACTTTGTGATTAACTCCTTAACCACATGTTTGCAAGCGGTGTTGATATCGATTACCGAGTGGGCCCTAAGTATATCTCTCCAACTTGGGAGGGACAAATCCCATCTCGATACATACAACCCAACAGATACTTTCCGATCACCTGAGAGACACCTTTATGATCACCCTCTCATAGGATGACGTTTGATGACCTCAAAGCTTTCTTCCGATACCAGGGAGTTGTATTATCTCATGGTCTAAGGAATACAATATTTGGCATAAGAAAAGCATCGCAAAGACGAACACGATGACACGATCTAATTGATTCGCTTAGTTTGGGTCTGTCCACCATATCATTCTCCCAATGATATGATCTCATTATCAATTGACAACTCATGTCTATGGTTAGGAAACCTTAACCATCATTGATCAATGAGCTAGTCCATAGAGGCGTACTAGGGACACGGTGTTGTTCACAAACCACACAAGTATTAAAGTTTCCGCTTAATACAATTCTAGCATGGAATATAAACATTATCATGAACAAGAATTATAATAATAACATCTTTATTATTGCCTCTAAGGCATAATTCCAACAGCTACTCGCCGCCCCCATCGACAAAGAACCCATGCTGGTCTACGTCGCGGCTTCCGAGCGCGTCGTCAGCGCCATCATGGTTGTCGAGCGGGCAGAGGAAGGAAAGGAGCGTCCGGTACAACGACCGGTGTACTATATCAGAGAGGTCCTCACCGAGTCACGCCAGTGGTACCCGCAATACCAGAAACTGGTGTACGCAGTCTTCAGAGCACAACGGCGACTACCGCACTCCTTCCAGGAGCACCCGATCACGGTCGTCTCCTCAGCACCGTTGCAGGACATCATCCGCAACTGTGAGGCGACCGGGCGAGTCGTCAAGTGAGCCGTCAAAATCGGCGTCCAAAACATCAAGTATGAGCCACGAAAAGCGATCAAGTCGCAGGCTCTCGCGGACTTCATCGCCGACTGGGAAGAGGCCTAGCAGCCGGAAAAACTGCCATACCTCCACTATTGGAGCCTGCACTTCGACGGATCCAAGAACGTAGACGGCTCAGGAGCAGGGATCGTGTTGACTTCCCCGAAGGGCGACAAGCTCCGCTACGTCCTCTTCCTCGACTTCACCCCCTGCACCAACAACATGGCCGAGTACGAGGCATTACTCCACGGCATGCGAGCTGCCAAGGAGATGAATGGCAACCGCCTACGCTGCTACGGGGACTCCGACCTCGTCGCTGGGCAAGTCGCTGGCACCTGCGACGCCGTCTCTCCCACCATGGCTGCATACCGCCAAGCAGTGGACAAGCTGGGCGGACACTTCGCAGGATACTCCATCGAGTGGATCGACAGGCGGAAGAACGAGGAGGCCGACGCACTCTCTCGCATCGGCTCGGCTTGACTCGCACCACCTGCCGGCGTCTTCCTCGACACGATCACCAAGCTGTCCGTCTCTCCCCCAAGGGAGATCGACATTGGAGTCCCGCTGCAACCAATGGCAGCCCTGGTTGCACTCATCGCCGAGCCAGAAGACTGGACTAGGCCATACATCGCCTACCTGGAGGGAGGCACCTTGTCGGCAGACGAAATAGACGCCCGGATGATAACGCGACGCTGCAAATCCTTTGTCATCATCGACGGCGAGCTCCACAAGCGCATCGTGACCGGCGTGTTCCAACGCTGCGTCCAACCCGCCGAAGGACGCAAGATCCTCCACGACATCCACTCCGGCGACTGCGGCCACCACGCCGGAGCCTGCTCTCTGGTCGCAAAGGCTATGCGACACGGCTTCTACTGGCCCACCGCAGAGGCCGACGCCGTTGACATTGTCCAGCGGTGTGCCGGGTGCCAGAAGTACGCCAACCAGACACACGTGCCGAGCTCAGCGCTCAAGACAATCCCCATCACCTGGCCATTCGCCGTGTGGGGCATGGACATGGTAGGCCCTTTCAAAAAGGCCCCCTCCGGCTTCACCCACCTCCTGGTCGCGGTCGACAAATGCACAAAGTGGGTGGAGGCCAAGCCAGTCCGGAAATGCGATGGGAAGACCGCCACCAAATTCCTACGCGAGCTCATATATCGCTACGGGTTCCCAAAGAGCATCATAACGGACAACGGCACCAACTTTGCCAAAGGAGCTATGGCCGAGTTCTGCGAGGAACATCACATCCAACTCGACCTCGGGTCAGTCGCCCACCCGGAGTCCAACGGCCAGGCGGAACGGGCCAACCAGAGCATCCTCCACGGTCTGAAGCCGCGGCTCCAAGTACCACTCGAGCGCACCGCCGGGTACTGGGTCGAGGAGCTACCCTCCGTCATCTGGGGTATCCGCACCTCAGTCAATAGGTCGACAGGGTTCACCCCTTTGTGACCTCGAGCACGACTCGCCAAGGGTCTTCCACTACACGGAGGCTGCGAACGAACTCGCACGTCAGGATGGAGTCGATCAACTCGACGAGGCACGCGACCTAGCTCGCTCCCGCACTGCCATCTACCAGCAAGGACTCCGCCTCTACCATAGCCGGCGGGTGAAAACTCGCACCTTCCAGGAAGGCGACCTGGTGCTACGTCTATTCCAGGACAAGAAGGGCATGCACAAGATCTTCCCTCCATGGGAGGGACCATTCGCCATCGGGCGAGTACTCGGCAACGACGCCTACTACCTCACCGACGTCCGCGGAGACGGAAAACTCGACGTCAAGCGACCATGGAATGTTAACCTCCTACGGAAGTTCTAATCCTATAACTCCACATATGTATCCTCCAGTCGCTATGAAATAAAACATATTGGTTACCACAAATTGTGTCTACTCTCCGTGTCTTGTGCCACTCGCACTCGTAGTAACAACACCAAGCTAACTGCAGGAGTCAACCTCTGGTACAGCGATCGGCACGGCCAAGTAGTGCGCTACGAGGGGCACTGGGTTACCCCAGGACTCGTAACGTCCACGAAAAATGCCTACCCGGAGCGCCATTGGAGTCGCCTAGATCGACTGGCTTAACGAGCCAAGACAACTGCCTTCGCTCCTCACAGCGACCATGATCCTCCGCGTCCTCGACACAGCGACTCGAACGGCCAAGTACCATGCTCGGGGACTGACGACCAGTTCAACGCGAGCGACTAGGGAAAAACGCCAAGTACGAGAGCATGCCCAGGACTCGCCATGTGACTGACCCAACGGGCCAGGCAGGAGCGATGCGCTCACTCTGACGCGCTCAGTCCTCACCCACCCTAGAGCCACGACTAGAACCACCAAGTACCACGCTCGGGGACTCGGCTACCCGACCTCGTTCACGCAAGGGAAAGCGGTGAAGTAAAGAGCACTCATGGGGAGTCGCCCTGCGACTGGATTTCCAAGCTCGGGCGAGTCGACTTCAATAACAAAACGCTCAAAACCACAAACACATAAACAAACAAGGTAAACCCCATAAAAAGGGCAGACGCGCTCGGGGACTCGTTCAACCCTCAATCTCAAACGCAAGTCAATTCACAAATTAACACAATATCCCATTATAGCAGATCAAAGTTGTTACAAAATACATGTTGCGCCTAATGGACGAACTACTACTAACGCCCCAGGGCACAACGTTTTACTCCGCAGGCTTCGACGACGATTCGCCGCCACCCTTGCGGTTGCGAATGAAGGGAGTGTACGGGTTCGACGGGTACATCGTCAGCTCACCCGCCATCGCCGCACGAAAGGGCTGCTCGATCTTGAAGTTCCGGTGCGGCGGCTTGGGGTCGTTGGGCGCGAAGGTCGTTTCCTGATAAGGAAGGAGATCGCCCATCGCCCAGACGCGATCGGAGTATACCGCGGCACGGTCCGTCAGCTTCAGCACCTCGGCAATCTCCACCGAGCCCGTCGACGATGGGTAGCCACTCGTCACATCGTCCAGATCGAAATCCTCCGGGAAGTGGGCGAGCCCAAGGCTGAGCGCCGTCGCCGCCCCGCGCCGGAACGCCGACCGCGTCATGAACTCGACGACCGACGACGCCTTCTCCAAGTATCTCCACACTTTGACGAGGTCGCTGGGAATCACTTCCGTGGGCAACATCTCCTGAAGATACGCCTGAATGCAAGCCGCGGACAAAGTGGCCGAGTCGACCAGAGTGGCCACACACTGCCGCGCGTCGTACGACTGTGCCTCCTCCGCGTTGTCGATGATCCGGCCTGTGGACAGAGAGTGGCAGTGAGTACATCAACTTTCACACAACGCAAATATTACAGGTAGAGGCAGGAACACTTACCAATCAAAGGACGAGCGAGATCCGTGATGAAGCTTTGAAGAGAGGAGTAGTCGTCCTGCAGCCCAGCAACAAGGGCGTCAGAGACCTTACGCTCCTCAGCGGCGGCCGTAACAGCGGCTTTGGCCCATCCATCTGCTAAACTCGCCTCCTCCTTCGCTTCCTTAAGCTCGCGCTCAAGGTCGGTGATCCGCTTCTCAGCCGAGCTCAACGCAGATTGAGCCGCCGTCAATTCACTCGCCGGGACAAGGCCCTGGCGGACCTCCTCTGCCTTCGCAGCAATCGCCTGGAGTCCCTTGTTCGCCTCTTGGACGGCGACAAGTTCCTTATCCGCGCGACATTTCGCAGCAAGCCGGTCAGCTGATTCACGCTGCAAACCCTGTGCAAAAATCAAACAATTAACAAAAATGAAATCCTAAGTGCCCACCCGCTGAAATTCAGTGACTGGATACTCGGGGATTGGAGATCAAAAATCCTAAGTGCCCACCCGCTGAAATTCAGCGACTGGACACTCGGGGACTGGAGATCAAAAATCCTAAGTGCCCACCCGCTGAAATTCAGCGATTGGACACTCGGGGACTGGAGATCAAAAATCCTAAGTGCCCACCCGCTGAAATTCAGCGACTGGACACTTGGGGACTGGGCGCGAGAAATACAAACAAAACATCAAAAGAATCTGACCACTGCAATTCAGTGGCCCGATCCTCGGGGACTGGACATACCTGGATGGCTGCGCCAAGCATGCCTTGAAGCTGTAGCGCATCCACGGATGTGAGAAGAGCCGGAGTTTGCCCACGATGCTGCTCGACCTCTGTTTCGGCGACCATAGGTACGCGGCTCGATGGCGTGGTACCACTCGCCGTAGCCGCTCGGGCGATGAAGCGGGGGAAGGTCGCGATGGATGCGCCAGCACCAAAAGAGGCCGGCTCGGCCATCCCAGGCGAGGAAGCACCCTCCTTGCGTCAAGGCCACCTCCTCCGCAGGATCACTCGAAGCAATCGTTGTGTCGTCAGACACCGTGATGACATCGTCGCCCTTGGCCTTCTTGGCACTGTCCGTGGGGGCAGCGACCTCACCAGCCTTCCTCTTCCGAGAGGGATCTTCCTCGGCGACGACTGGCGGCACTTTGGCCACGGACGGGTGGCCTATCTTTTTAACTCCAGTCCTGCAAAATTGGTTACATGAGCAAAGTGGTCCGAGTACGACGAAAAGCAAGGTAGGAGGATAAAACTTACTTGGCGACTGCTATGAACCGCAGCCCCATGCGGATGCTAGCCGGCTTCTCCAGTTCGGGGCCCAGTTTCTGACTGAGGCCCATCTCCAGAACGTCATGCGCCCAAGACACGGACGGCCTCTTCGTTGACGAAGCCGCGATAGGAGCCTCCGGAACGATCTCGGCAGGAGCTCTCCTGGGAGGCAAAGCTACCGTGGCTGGAGCAACTCCCGACCCAGAGACTGGGGCGAACGGGGGAGGAATCGAGGCCAGAGGTACCTCACTCAGGGCGGTGGTGGCATCCGGTGCTGCCGTCGTCTGCGGCGCTTCATCCCTGGCCAGGCTGGTGGCGTCGGAACTACTCGCCGAACGCGGCGGAGATGCCTGTCTCGCTGGCTTAGTCTTCCTCTTCGGAGGGGCCTTCACTTCCTTCTTCTTCTTCTTCTTCTTCTCCGACGGGGTGGCCTCGCGACGCGAGGTGTGCTCGGGAAGCTCGTCGCCGTCGTCGTCATGACGTTCAAGGCTTCTACTCGCCTCGAGTTCGCGCTGACGCTGCCCGCGAGTTTTGCGAACCAGTGGGGCGGGCTCTTCCACGGACTCTTCGTCATCATCGCTCATGTCGCTCTCGGCGCCTCCCTTGGTGGGAGGCGACTCGCCCCCGTCCTGGACGGACGAGCTCGAGTTCTCGTCGTCCGCGGGCGGAAGCCACCCTTCCACCACTTGAAATAACTACAGCAAGCATGAAGCAATATCAATATAACCGCGACAGCATCAACTGCGACTGCGAATGGTAGAAAGTGACTTACTGTCGGGGCTGGATGCTTCGTGGTGTAGGGGGCGACCCCAGCCTTCGTGTCCAGGTACACCGCCTGGGTGATCTTCTTCAACGCCGGGACGTAGTCCTCGAGTTTCCACTCGGCGAGGCAGGACTTCGTCGAGTCTTCCCGGCCCATGTACTCGTACATGTAATGGTCACGGCGGGCCAGGGGAATGAGTCGCCGCCCAAGCCAACAGTTGTACAAGTTGATGGTCTGAAGACCCTTCTTCTTCAGGCCGCGGATGGTTTGGAGCATCTCATCCACGACCATCCGTTGGTCTGTTGGGAGCTTGCCGACTTGGAGTCGGCGTGGTTCGGGCCGGTCGGCGGAGTACCTTGGGATCGCCACCTTGCCGTCTGGAGTCGCCTCGGTTACGTAAAACCAGGACTTCTTCCACTCGCTTGCCGCCTTGGCAGGTAGCATCAGGTCAAAAAAGGAGGCTTTCGACTTGAGCTGGAACGTCAGGCCACCCGCCGCCAGCATTGGGCCGCATGATTCTTCACGACTAATCCTCCCGTGGAACGGATCTTGCCACAGGGGGAAATAGGGACTGCAGCCCAGGTAGCACTCGCAGAACGCCACGAAGATGGCGAGCTGCTCGATGCTGTGCGGGCCCAGGTCCGATGGCTGAATCCCGTAGTAGGCACAAAAGCGCCGGAAGAAGAGAGATGTGGGAAACCCCAGCCCCCGCTTCAGGTGGCTGGTGAAGCAGACGAATTCTCCCTCGCGCGGGTCCGGAGTCACCTCTCCGGCCGCGGGGATGCGCCACCTGCCGGCGCGCAGGATCCCGGCTTCCTCAAAAGACGCCAGTAGCGCTCTCATGCATTTGGACCTGCCCCACGGTTCGGCGGAGGGGGCCATTGGCGGAAAGGTTCGTGGAGGTCGGAGGATTTTGGATCGGTTGGATCGTGGTGCGGAGGAAAACGGAGATGCGCTAAATCGGAGGAAATGACGAGAGGGTGGTTCTCCGATCGCCGACCATTTCCCTTATATAGCAGTTGTTACCCGCCAAATCAGGGAGCCGTTACTACGCGATGATTACGCCAAAAGTTACCGTTGGATTACTCCAACGGCTAGATTTTACTGCGTCTGACGGTCCAACTTCATCCATTCGACTCGCCGACCCTATCACTACAATAGTGACTAGATATTTCGCCGACCCGTTCGCCGAGCTGCGACCAGAATGACTAGTTTTTTCCTTTATCCAGGAGCCCGCCACCGATTCGACTGGGTGTCCGCCTTGGACCCGTATGCTTTGACTGCCAGCAACCACCTGCTCCCAATCGACGACGGCCTCGGGGACTACTGATGGGGATGTGCCTACCGGGGTATACCCAGCAGGACGTTTCCGACTAGCCCAGGAACTGGCGAGTGGGCCTGCAGGACGACGACTGGATCAAGACCTGGCGTGGATCCAAGCGACTGGAAGCTGAAGGCCCAGGAGAGTAGATAGTCCTAGTCGGATTAGGTTAAACGAGTACCGAAACCTTAAATGATTCAGTTGAGATATGTAAACCCTAGGGGGGTGAGTCTATATAAACCTCCCTACAAGGCGTGTAGAGGATATATTCCATCATCCACCCAAGCGACTCGCCGCCTAGCCGTCGAGCTCGCCCCATTGTACCTCCATCATAATACAATTTAGCAGGAGTAGGTCTTTACCCTCCGGGGGGCCGAACTTGGGTAAAACCCTGTGTCTCCGCCCTCATCTCGCACCGCAGATGGCTGTCCGCCCTTGCCCTTCGTTCTACTACTCGCTGCCGATTGCAGCGTCTGCCGTGGTTATTCCCACGACACCGTTGAATGCGTGTGTGATTCTCACCCCTTCTCGAGCTACTTAATCCCCACCCCCTCGCGACCATTTCCCCTCACCTAGCCAGCACAAAGCGCCGCCAGGCTCCGCCAATTTCAGCTTGCACCGCCGTAGTACTGAGCGACTCCGACAAACTATTCTGATAAGAACAACATGCCCCTCTGCCTCTGATTCACACGATCGTGATCCTCTTGAGCTTGCGCACCTACTCATGCCTCTGGTTTGTCCCAATTCACCCCAGGTCATCGTCCCCGTCAAGCTCTGCAAGCACCCAAGGCGTCGTTCGACTCCGGCGAGCAATCACGGTAAAACCCGAGTGCCCCTTGTCCTGTGCTTCACGCTATCGTGTTCACCATGACCTTGTGCACCTTATAATGCCCACCGTTTGCCTTATCTCACCCTAGGTCATTGTCTTCGTCTCCGACAGTGAGCACCCGATGCCAAGACGAACTCCGACGAGGTTTTCCGGCCGTGTTCATTCGCCCATGTCCAAGCCAAGTACACGTTGAGCTTCCCCGCATCCTCGCGACCTTGGTAAGAATCAGCACCCCTCCCATAACCCCCTAGCATCGTCGGCACGTCGCCGTCAGTAGCGTCGCCGCCGCCAGAGCCATTGCCTCCGCTGGTTTTTTGTCAAGCGGATCTGGCCCTTTGGATCTAGATCTAGCGGTCAGGATTAGAATTAGAACAAAGGGTTAAGTTCAGATCTAAGCCGCAGGATTCACTTTAGATCTAACAGTGTGGAATCGTGATCCAGCGCGAACCGGTACATGTCAATCAGAACGCGTCGCGTGTCCCTGTTTTTGTTTTAAAATCTGAATTTTGATCTATTAGTTATTCAAACTTGTAAATTCAATAACGTTTGATCTATTTGTCCAAAAATTACAAATTTTATATCAATGGATTCAGAAAATTAAGATCTTTGTAACTATGGCCTTGGTTTGGCCATTGCTTCTGTAAAATTAGGATTTTATGCAGAAGCACTTGTAGGCCTATTTTGGCTATAAAAATTATTTAGAAAATTGTTTTAAAGTAAATTTTGGTTTATTTGGACTTTAGAAAGTATGATTTCTATCCAGGATTGTTTAGTTTGTTTAGAAAAGTGTGACAAATCATTCCATTGCATTTGCATGCATTCATATATATTTTTGTTTATATACTGAATGTAAATTTTGTGGTAAGATTTTATGTGTAGATTTTGTGGATTGTGGAGAGTGTGATTGTGAGGATTGTGCCTATTGCCCCAACTACCAAGGCAAGTGGTGCTTCATATTTTTGTCCTACTATTTTATCTATGCATTATTGATATTTTGAGTAGGATTTGCATGGGGATTTTTCTAAGTATATGTTATGCTATAGTAAATCCTATAGATATTGTCTTAGTAGTTTTTCCATAAGTTAAGAAACTTGTTATACTAGTATGCTTTGCCTAGATAGTAGAATACAAGGGTGGAATATTCATGCTATGATATTATGCAAAATCTATGAATATGTTTTTTGTTTAATAAAACAACATGTGAATGAATCACCTGGGTGGAATGGGAAGATTGGTTTGTGTTGAGTGGTTGCACAAGGCCCATGTCTATGGTTTACCTTGTGTATCACGCTTGTGGATGGCCACCCAGGAACAAAGAGATTTGAGATGTTTATTGTTGAGAAGCTTCTAGTGCAACCACATGGCATATGGGCTCTGCCTTGACCAACTAGGTTGCAAGAACTTAGCCAGATGGACATTTGGTGGTAGGGTTGATAGGATGGAACGCGTCCATGGTGGTCTAAGGGAATGCTTCTGAAAAGTCTCGTCTTGATGCATGTCGAGTCTTGGGGGGAAAGTGCACCACCTCTCGAGAGGGTAAAACCTAAGTACTTAGCTGTGTCCCCGATAACGGACATTTTGAGCATCAAAGACATTGAAATGATCAAGGATCTCCTCATCCAATTTATCGAAGTTAAAACTTGTGGTTGAACAAAGGTAAAGGTTCACCAATGTATATTGGTGGTTCCTTGGGTGTCTTTTTCAAACAAAAACTTAGTGTTTTCAACCGATAAGAAAAACCTTATTTTGAGCAAAGCCAGCTTGAACTACACTTAGCCAAATAAATATAGTTATTAGATGTTACTATACTACTATGGTATCACTTTCCAATACAATTCCAAATGTACCCTCTGTGGTTGTAACTTATTATGTTGCAGGTTACTCTGATGGTGACTAGGGTTATGAGTCTACACGCAACATGTTTTCCTGTGGCACATGAAGACGAAGACTTTATTTATTTTGTTAAGTATTGTGAACTCTATGTATTAGCCTTGGGCTAATGACTGGTAAGAACTATGTATCTCTGGATATTACAATGTAATAATGACCTTTGTATCTGTGTACTTCATCCTAAACTATGGATGCTAGCAATTCGATCTAGGGACTAGCATTGCAATCACAGGGGCCTTTACCTTAAATGGTGAGGTCTTACAGATGGTATCAGAGCACCATGTTGCCTGTAGGATTATGACCCTAAGATGGAATAGACTAAAAAAACCACTAGGAAAAAAATGCAACCCTTTGCAAATTCCACACTTGTCTCTTTTTGTCTCGTAAACCTCTCCTAATCTTCTTTCTCATCTCTATTTGTAGATGGCCACCATCAACAAAGCCGTCAAGAAGGGACCACTCATGACCATGACCTTAGAATGTGAGACGGAGTTTCCCAAGGCACTCAAAAACCTCATGGTTAGCTTGGGAATACATGGTGAAGCCGTATACAAAGGATTTCATGTTATGGATGAAGGAGAAGAATATTGGTGGGTACAACTCCACTTGTATAAAACCAAGGAGGATAACCACAATGAGTCGGGATTCTGCATGGTCACCAACTCTAAAATGCACATGTCATTCTTTGATTCTGCAAGGAATGCAGTATGGAATGCCATTAAGGAGCTTGGTGAAAGACTCAAGTGTAGAATGCTCAACACTCAAAATGTCCTTAGAGAGGAGAAGAAGTATACCCCAAGACTTGGAGACCGCCATAAAACGTATAAGGGAAGATATCATAGACTTAGCGTATGAATGAGAGTTGTGACGTATTTCAAGTAGTTGGACCACCACACATGTCGTTTTCTCACATTAATAATTTTGATCATACGAACCTATGTGGTATGGAAAAAATTCATCTAAGTTATGTTGAAACTTGGTGTTTGTGATTGAATATTGTATGCCATGAATTGTGTGTTTCATGTATGCTTTTGGCTTTTGTTTCTACTATCTTGTGTTTTACTCATTACTTGTGTTGTTTATAATTTTCTCTATCCTATGCAATAGATGACTAGCTGTTCTCAGCACCGCCGAGGAGTTCAAGGGAACTAGTTTTGGATCTCGTATTGTGGAGATCACCAGTGTGCTCAATCTCCCCCTCCCTAACATTAAGGGACTTTATCTTAGGAAGTTCGAGAGGAAGGATCTATGGGGATTTAGAGTCCCACAGCCAGGACGCTAGTCGGATCCACCCACCGAGGAGATTGCTTTCAAGATACTCCATGAAAAAAAGGAGAAGGGACTTGACGTTGCCATGTAGGAGCTACTTGGACGCCTTTGTGGACGTCACTCCACCGACCTCAGGGGCCTCTACTTCCACCCATTTGGGAGACGTGACGAGGAGGGAGAGGCTATAGAGTATGATGAGGCCACTAGGGAGACCATTGACCCAGTGCATCTCTATCTGCAGGACCTAGAGAGCCTTCTTAGACACCTCTATACTGATAGGACCAACGTCATGCTTAGCAATGATGAGCTACGCGTCCAGTTGAGGGAGAAGGACAAGGCCTCCGAGGAGCAGGAGGAGAGCATCAAAGAGATGGAGGCTAGGTTTGAGAAGCAAGACAAGAGGTTCAAGAACCAAGAGAAGAGAGTGTAAGATAGGAACACGAAGATAAATGAGATGAAGGCCGAGATAGAGCTCAAGGATCTTGAACTAGAGACACAGCAGGAGGTGATTGAGAGGCTGCGTTCGCAGAAGAGCAAGATTCAGGCGAAGGTCAATGCCTTGACCACCAGCATGGAGGAGTACAAGTTAGGAATCGAAGCAGCAAGACTTACTCTAGTGGACGAGGAAGTTGATATGGAGGATTAGTGTTGACTACTTGGCTATCTACCTATTTATCATCATTTTATTTATCGAGTCGCATTGATCATCCAACATGTGGATGACTTTGCTAGTGTGTTTACTTTGCAAACTTGTTGTTCGTGTTGTTTAAACTCTAAGTTTATCTTATGCTTGCTTATTGTGATTGTTGCTATATATTGTATTGTGCATGTTAGCATCTATGGGGTATTTATCCTTTCTTATCCTTATTGAAACCACAGATGCCTCCCCATCGTGCCAATCCCAACAATAATAATAACAACAACAATGGCAATGAGCTGCAGGAGCGGATGACATCCCAGACTCAGTTGATGCAAATGATGACCCAGTTTATGGCGAATCAGAATCAGAACCAAAACAACAACAACAACAACAACAACAACAACAACAACAACAACAACAACAACAACAACAACAACAACAACAACAACAACGACAACGACAATGACAACGACAACGACAACGACAACAACAACAACAACAACAATAATAATAATAATAATAATAATAATAATAATAATAATAACAACAACAATCAAAACAACCCACCAGCTTTTGATATGCTCACAAGGTTTCTAAGGTTGAGGCCTGCAAAGTTTTCAGGAACCACTGATCCTATGGTAGCAAATGATTGGCTACGTTCTGTGAACAAGGACTTAGTCACAGTTGGTTGCACTGATGAGGAAAAATTCCGGTTTGCAGCACATCTGCTACAAGGACCAGCAGCTACTTGGTGGGATAACTTCCAAATCACCACCCCCATTGAGGAAGTGACTTGGTCAATGTTTGAGGATGGATTCCGCACTGCTCATATATCTTCAGGAGTGATGAGTTTGAAGAAGAAGGAATTTCACAACCTTAAGCAACGCCACCGCAGTGTTGCCGAATATATTGAGGAGTTCAACAATCTGGCATGCTATGCATTGGATGAAGTTGATACTGATGCAAAAAGGAAGGAGAAGTTCCTTGAGGGACTGAATGATGAGATGTGCATGCAACTATCTGTTGCATATGTTCCAACTTATCAATCTCAGTGTGACAAAGCCACCATTTTGGAAAGCAAGATGAAGCAAGTAGAGAACATGAAGAGAAAGCATCACTTTGACAAGCATTGTTCTGGATCGTCACACAAGCATTCCCATGGTGAAGATAGTGGAGGTTCTGGATCCCATAAACACGGGAAATATAACAACCACCACAATAGTAACCATCACCACGATAGCAATAAACATCATGGGCATGACAATGGTGGATATTAGAACCACAAGAGTAGACACAAGAGTCACTATGATGGAAATGGCAAGGGAAATCAGCCAGCTAAGAGGGACATCAGTCAGGTGGAATGCTTCATGTGCAAGAAAACTAGGCACTATGCAAATGAATGCCTAGAAAAGAAGACTGATGGAGCCAACAAGCCAAACCCTTTTCAGAAGGGTCATGTGAACCACATCAACATGGAGGAAATTTATGAGGAGTCCAATGCTGTGGCTGGTAAGTTCAAGATTAATTCCTTTCTATCACTTGTCCTTTTTTATACCGGCGCATCACATTCATTCATGTCAAGAACATTTGTAGACAAAAATAGACTCCCAACTGAAACTATTGGATGGCCTATTAAAGTAAGCTCTCCAGGTGGAGAAATGATAGTGAATTTTGGATGTCATGATCTAGTAATAGAGTTTGGAAAGTATAAGTTTCTAGTTAGTCTGATAATCTTAGATCCCAAGGATTGGATGTAATTTTAGGCATGGATTGGATGACTAAGTATGAGGGAGTAATAGATTGTTCCAATCGTACTATTACACTCACAACCTCGGATAAGAAACGGATTAGGTTCAAGTCTAACTTTGAATCCAAAGGGATTAAGGTAAATTCTCTTAAGGGGGTTAGCATAGATTGTGTACCAGTAGTGAGAGAGTACCCGGATGTGTTTCCGGAGGAATTACCAGGAATGCCACCAGATAGAGATGTGGAGTTTTTGATAGACTTACTGCCAGGATCTGGACCAATAGCAAAGAGACCCTACAAGATGTAAGTTGATGAGTTGAAAGAACTCAAGAAAAAACTTGGAGAACAGTTGCAGAAATGATTTATCCAACCAAGATCTTCATCTTGGGGTGCACCAGTTCTGTTTGTTGAGAAGAAAGATAGAAGTCAAAGGCTATGCATAGATTATCGTTCACTTAACGAAGTGACCATAAATAACAAGTACCCTTTACCTAGAATCAACGATCTCTTTGATCAACTAGAAGGATCTCGAGTGTTCTCAAAAATTTATCTCCGATAAGGCTACTTTCAGCTAAAGATTAGAGAACAAGACATACCTAAGACTGCTTTTACCACCAGTTATGGATTGTATGAGTATACCGTGATGCCATTTGGACTAACAAATGCACCAGCTTATTTCATGAACATGATGAACAAGGTGTTCATGGAGTTCCTTGAAAAGTTTATTGTCGTGTTCATCAACAACATATTGATCTATTCCAAGAGCAAAGAAGAGGATGAAGAGCAATTGCATTTGATTCTTGAGAAACTCAGGGAGCACAAGTTATATGCCAAGTTCAGTAAGTGTGAGTTTTTGTTGAATGAAGTTGGATTTCTTGGACATATTGTGTCAGGAGATGGTATAGCTGTCGATCCCGCAAAGGTGCCAGCTGTAACTGAGTGGGAATCTCCCAAGTCAGTTAAAGAAGTTCGTAGTTTCCTAGGCTTGGCAGGATACTATAGAAGGCTCATCGAGAATTTATCAAAGGTGGCTAAGGCAATGACGGAGTTACTTAAGAAAGATAAAAAGTTTGACTGGACTGAAGTATGTGAAATCAGTTTCCAAGAATTGAAGAAGATACTAATGTCAGCACCAGTCTTATGTCTGCCAGATTTAGAGGACTTTCAAGTATATTGTGATGCATCTCACCAAGGATTGGGTGGAGTTTTGATGCAAGAAGGAAAAGTTGTGTCTTATGCCTCGAGACAACTCAAAACTCATGAAGTAAACTATCCTACTCATGACTTAGAGTTAGCCTTTCTTGTCCATGCACTCAAAACATGGAGACATTATCTTTTGGGAAAACGATGTGAAGTGTTCACAGATCACAAAAGCTTGAAATATCTTTTCACCTAGAAGGAACTCAATATGAGACAAATAAGGTGGATAGAACTTATCAAGGACTATGACTTGAGTTTGCAATACCATCTCGGTAAAGAAAATGTCGTAGCTGATGCTTTAAGCTGCAAGGTTTATGTGAATGGCCTTACCAAAGGAGAGTTGCCAGATGATTTGTGTGCCCAATTTAAAGAGCTAAGATTGGAGATAGTGCGTGAAGGATATCTCATCTCTTTGGAAGTTCAGCCAACATTATAGGATAAGATCAAAGAAGCCCAAAAGTTGGAGAAGGAAATAAAGGAGATTAAAAGTAAAATTAGTAAAGGAAAAGCGAAAGGATTCCATGAAGATGAACAAGGAACTTTATGGTATGGAAAGCGTATCTGCATTCCACAAGATCCGGAGCTTTGGAAATTGATTCTGCAAGAAGCACACAATTCACCATATTCTATTCATCCAGGTAACACCAAAATGTACATGGATGTGAAGGAAAGATTTTGATGGAACAATCTTAAAAAAGATATTGCGGAGCACATTGCTTTGTGTGACGTGTGTAGCAGAGTGAAGGCGGAACATCAGAAACCGGCAGGGTTATTACAACCACTACCTATATCTGATTGGAAGTGGGATAAGATTGGTATGAATTTTATCACCGGACTGCCAAGGACCAGATCTAGATATGACTCCATATGGGTTGTTATGGGTTGTCTAACTAAAGTGGCTCATTTCATACCCGTGAAGACTACCTATACCAGTGCTAAATAGGATAAGATCTATATGAATAGGATCGTATGTCTACATGGAGTACCTAAGAGTATTTTGTCTAATAGAGGAACTCAGTTCACTTCGCATTTTTGGTGATAACTGCATGAATGATTGGGAACAAGACTAGAATTCAGCACAGCTTTTCATCCTCAGACTAGTGGACAGACAGAAAGATCCAATGAGATTTTGGAAGATATGTTGAGAGCTTGTGCACTAGACTATGGATCTAGTTGGGATGAAAGTCTGACATACGCATAATTATCTTACAATAACAGTTATCAAGCAAGCATAGAGATGGTTCCGTTTGAATTCCTTTATGGAAGGAAGTGTACTACGCCATTTCTATGGAATGGAGTAGGCGAAAGAAATTTATTCGGACCAGAAATGATCAAGGAAGACGAAGAGAAAGTCAGAATGGTAAAGGACAAATTAAAGATAGCCCAGTCTCGACAAAAGAGCTATGCAGATCCAAAGCATAGGGAAGTCACCTATGAGGTAGGTGATAGAGCTTATCTTAGAGTATCACTGCTTCGTGGTGTGAAGAGATTTGGAGCCAAAGGAAAATTGGCACCTCGATTTGTTGGACCGTACAAGATTTTGAGCCGCAAAGGAGTAGTTTATGAGATTGTATTGCCTGAATCACTGCCTACTGTTCACAATGTGTTTCATGTGAGTCAGTTGAAGAAGTGTCATCCGAAAATGGAGGAACTTCATTGAAAGACACTATACCATTGGAAGAGATACAGTTGGAGAGTGATCTCACTTACGAAGAGAAACCTATCAAGATTCTTGAGATAGTAGAAAGAGTAACTCGTACTGAGACTATCAAATTCTGGAAAGTACAGTGGAATCATCATACTGAGGAAGAAGCAACTTGGGAAAGAGAAGATGACCTTCGGAAGGATCACTCTCACCTATTTGCTATCCAATCTGAATCTCAGGGCGAGATTCATCTTCAGGGGGTTAGATTTGTAACATCCCAAATTTCATCAAATTAAAAACCATGTTATCGCATTCATGTCATAATGGCATTATTACTTTGCATAAAATGTTTCAAAATAAAACCCTAAATAAAACCATATTTAAACCCTTCTTATTATATATGTACGGGGCATGGTTTTATTTTTATTTTCAAGACCCAAATTATTTTGGAGTGAATAGATGTGTTTGACACACATTTTAGCACTAGGGTCACCTCTCAAATTTATGGTAAAAAATTGAATTCATTTGGATTTGAATAATCCATTCAAATATCATGTGGAAAATTAAATCAGAAAAGAAAATGGCAAAAGGAGAAAAAAATAATAGGTGCAACCCTTCTGGCCCAGGCCCAAAAGCAGCCCACGAGCCCACCCGGGAATTTCCCCCTCTCCTCTCTGATTCTCACCCGCGCGCACACCCTCACCCTCACTGACCTGTGGCCCCGTTGCCACGTCGACTTCGTCGTCCCCAGACACCGCGCCCGCGACCAGCTCCTCTGCCGTTTCCTCCCCGCAGTCACTGCTGCGAGTCAATTCGTTAATTGCCATTGAATGCGTGTGTGATTCTCGCCCCTGCTCCGATTACTTAATCCCCACCCCCTCAAGACCATTTCCCCTCATCTTGCCAGCACAAAGCGTCGCCAGGCTCCACCAATTTCAGCTTCTTGCTCTTGCGCACCTACTCATGCCTCTGTTTTGTCCCAATTTGCTCCAGGTCGTCGTCCCTGTCAACCTCTACAAGCACCCAAGGCGCCATTCGACTCCGACGAGCAATCACGGTAAAACCCGAGCGCCCCTTGACCTATGCTTCATGCTATCGTGTTCACCGTGACCTTGTGCACCTTCTAATGCCCATCGTTTGCCTTATCTTGCCCTAGGTCGTCGTCTTTGTCTCCGAGAGTGAGCACCTGATGCCAGGATGAACTCCGATGAGGTTTTCTGGCCATGTCTGTACCCCTATCCAAGCCAAGTACACGTTGATATTCCCCGCATCCTCGTGGCCTTGGTATGCATCAGCGCCCCTTCCCTAACCCCCTAGCCTCGCCGACGCGTCGCCGCCGCCAGAGCCATTGCCGCCGCTGGTTTTTGGTCAAGCGGATCTGGCCCTTTGGATCTAGATCTAGCGGTCATGATTAGAATTAGAACGAAGGGGTAAGTTTAGATCTAAGCCACAGGATTCACTTTAGATCTAACGGTGCAGAATCGTGATCCAGCGCGAACCGGTACGCGCTAATCAGAACGCGTCGCGTGTCCCTGTTTTTGTTTTAAAATCTGAATTTTGATCTATTAGTTATTCAAACTTGTAAATTCAATAACTTTTTATCAGTTTGTCCAAAAATTTCAAATTTTATATCAATGGATTCAGAAAATTAAGCTCTTTGAAACTATGGATTATGGGGGAGCAATTTGCAAGGCTTCATCGAGCAAGAGCAAACAACAAAGGTGTTCCCACTTGAGAAGAACAAGAAATTATACATCAAGTTTAAGTGGAATGCTCAAGGCAAAGGTATGATATTGATAGGGCTTCTCTTTTTCCGGTATCGTTTTGTTAGTTGGGCGACCGGGTTTAGCATAGATAGCCGTTCTATAAAGAGGGTCTCTCAAGCGGGTGTCTTGTTTCCATCTTTTGGAGATAGCTCAAATCTTTGCATTCATTGCATCATATTTCTTGTTGTTAGTTGGTTCTTATCCATGAGAAGATCTAGAGCTTGTGATTATCATCATAACAAGCTCTAGTTCTTCATCTAAGGATTTCCCTTGCATATCTTATTGTGGTTTTTGATCTTGCGAGTTTCTAGATCCACACCTTGGGAGATATCTCACATATATATATTCATGATATTTTCTTCCTTGTTAGTATCCAATATTTCACTTTTTGTTGGATTCTACTTGTTGTTATCTTTCCAACAAAATTGGTTTCATCCAAATAGGAGTTTCCAAGCTCAACTTCTTGTGTTTTTCTAACATCCCAAATTTCATCAAAATCAAAACCATGTTATTGCATTCATGTCATCATGGCATTATTACTTTGCATAAAAATTTTAAAAAACAAAACCCCAAATGAAACCATATTAAAACCCTTCTTATTATATATGTATGGGGCATGGTTTTATTTTTATTCTCAAGACCCAAATTGTTTTGGAGTGAATAGATGTGTTTGACACACATTCTAGCACTAGGGTCACCTCTCAAATTTATGGTAAAAAATTGAATCCATTTGGATTTGAATAAGCCATTCAAATATCATTGGGAAAATCAAATTAGAAAACAAAGAGGCAAAAGGAGAAAAAAATAACAAGCGCAACCCTTTTGGCCCAGGCCCAAAAGCAGCCCACGAGCCCACCCGAGATTTTCCCCCTCTCCTCTCTGATTCTCACCCGTGCGCACACCCTCACCCTCAATGACCCGTGGCCCCGTTGCCACATCGACTTCGTCGTCCCCAGACACCACGCCCGCGACCAACTCCTCCGCCGTTTCTTCCCCACAGTCACTGCTGCAAATCAATTCGTTAATTGTTGTTGAATGCGTGTGTGATTCTCACCCCTTCTCTGGCTACTTAATCCCCACCCCCTCGCGACCATTTCCCCTCACCTAGCCAGCACAAAGCGCCGCCAGGCTCCGCCAATTTCAGCTTGCACCACCGCAGTACTGAGCGACTCCGACAAACTATTCCGATAAGAACAGCATGCCCCTCTGCCTCTGATTCACACGATCGTGATCCTATTTCCCTTGCGCACCTACTCATGCCTCTGGTTTGTCCCAATTCACCCCAGGTCATCGTCCTCGTCAAGCTCTGTAAGCACCCAAGGCGCCGTTCGACTCCGGCGAGCAATCACGGTAAAACCCGAGCGCCCTTTGTCCTCTGCTTCATGCTATCGTGTTCACCGTGACCTTGTGCACCTTATAATGCCCACCGTTTGCCTTATTTCACCCTAGGTCATCGTCTTCGTCTCCGACAGTGAGCACCCGATGCCAGGACGAACTCCGACGAGGTTTTCCGGCCGTGTTCGTTCACCCCTGTCCAAGACAAGTACACGTTGAGCTTCCCCGCATCCTCACAACCTTGGTGAGCATCAGCGCCCCTCCCCTAACCCCCTAGCATCGTCGGCACGTCGCCGTCAGTAGCGTCACCGCCGCCAGAGCCATTGCCGCCGCTGGTTTTTTGTCAAGTGGATCTGGCCCTTTGGATCTAGATCTAGCGGTCAGGATTAGAATTAGAACGAAGGGTTAATTTCAGATCTAAGCCGCAGGATTCACTTTAGATCTAACGGTGTGGAATCGTGATCCAGCGCGAACCGGTACACGTCAATCAGAACGCGCCGCGTGTCCCTGTTTTTGTTTTAAAATCTGAATTTTGATCTATTAGTTATTCAAACTTGTAAATTCAATAATGTTTGATCTGTTCGTCCAAAAATTACAAATTTTATATAAATAGATTCATAAAATTAAGATCTTTGTAACTATGGCCTTGGTTTGGCCATTTGCTTCTGTAAAATTAGGATTTTATATAGAAGCACTTGTAGGCCTATTTTGGCTATAAAAATTATTTAGAAAATTGTTTTAAAGTAAATTTTGGTTTATTTAGACTTTAGAAAGTATGCTTTGTATTCAGTACTGTTTAGTTTGTTTTGAAGAGTGTGACAAATAATTCCATTGCATTTGCATGCATTCATATATATTTTTCTTTGTATATTGAATGTAAATTTTGTGGTATGATTTTATGTGTAGATTTTGTGGATTGTGGAGAGTGTGATTGTGAGGATTGTGCCTATTCCCCCAACTACCAAGGCAAGTGGTGCTTCATTTTTTTGTCCTACTATTTTTTCTATGCATTAGTGATATTTTGAGTAGGATTTGCATAGGGATTTTTCTAAGTATATTCTATGCTATGGTAAATCCTATAGATATTGTCTTAGTAGTTTTTCCCTAAGTTAATAAACTTGTTATACTAGTATGCTTAGCCTAGCTAGTAGAATACAAGGGTGGAATATTCATGCTATGATATTATGCAAAATCTATGACTATGTTTTTTGGTTAATAAAACAACACGTGAATGAATCACCTGGGTGGAATGGGAAGATTGGTTTGTGTTGAGTGGTTACACAAGGCCCATGTCTATGGTTTACCTTGTGTATCAGACTTGTGGATGTCCACCCAAGAACAAAGAGATTTGATATGTTTAGTGTTGAGAAGCTTCTAGTGCAACCACATGGCATATGGGCTCTGCCTTGACCAACTAGGTTGCAAGAACTTACCCAGATGGACAGTTGGTGCTAGGGTTGATAGGATGGAACGCGTCCATGGTGGTCTAAGGGAATGCTTCTGAAAAGTCTCGTCTCGATGAATGTCAAAGATTTGGCAACATTTCTAGACGCAATGAAATGCCTATAAATTATTCTCTTGTTATTGAACCATTTGATTGTTGGGGATTCGACTTTATGGGTCTGTTTCATCCTTCAAAAGGGTATACTCATATTATTGTTGATGTTGATTATGTTACTAAGTGGGTAGAGGCCATACCTACAAAACATGCTGATGGTGAGACCTCTTCAAAAAATGCTTATAGATGTTATTTTTCCTAGGTTTGGTGTGCCTAGATATCTTATGACTGATGGAGGTTCTCATTTTATTCATGGTGGTTTTAGGAAGACCTTTGCTAAATATGATGTTAATCATAGAATTGCTTCAGCTTATCATCCTAAACCTAGTGGGCAGGTAGAACTATCGAATAGAGAAATTAAATCTATCTTGCAAAAGACTATTAATAGATCTAGAAAAAATTGGGCTAAAAAGTTGAATGATGCTTTATGGTCCTATAGAACTACTTATAAAAATCCTATGGGAATGTCTCCTTATAAAATGGTTTATGGGAAAGCTTGTCACTTGCCTTTAGAATTAGAAAACAAAGCTTATTGGGAAGTAAAAGAACTAAATAGGGATTTTAAACTTGCTGGTAAGAAAAGATTGCTTGAATTGAGTTCTTTAGACGAGTGGAGAAGTGAAGCTTATGAAAATGCTAGACTCTTTAAAGAAAAAGTTAAAATATGGCATGATAGGAGGATTCTTAAGAGAGAGTTTCATGTTGGTGAGAAAGTTCTATTGTATAGGTCTCATCTCAAATTTTTTGCAGGAAAACTACTCTCAAAATGGGAAGGACCTTTTGTTATTGAGGAGGTGTATCATTCAGGTGCTATAAAAATTTCTTCTTTAAGAGACAACACTACACAAGTGGTGAATGGTCAAAGGCTCAAACATTATATTTCTAGAGATTCTTATAATGAAGATGTTGATATTATTCAAATGGTGACTCCGGTAGAATTTATTAAAGACCAAATTCAGGAACCTGCGGATCCCGTGTTCGAATAAGTAACAGTTCTGGTACGAAAAGGTTTGCAAAAAACTTGTCAATCTATATTTTTGCAGTTTTTATTCCATATGGAAGATAATGAGTTGAAACAGAGAAGGAAACAGTGCCCGGGTGGCCCACACCACCCAGTGGCGCTGGCCCACCTAACCGTGCCACTGATGACCCACAAGTATAGGGGGTGTATCGCTGTACTTTCGATAAAATAGGAGTGTCGATCCCAACGAGGAGCAGAAGGTGTTGACTAGTGGTATGGAGCAGGAAATCTCTGTAAATACTTAGCAAACGGATTTTTTAGGGGTTTTCAGATAAAGCAACAAAACAAAGTGCAAGCAATAAATACAACGAACAAAAGCAGCAAGTGGCCCAATCCTTTCTTAGCAAATGATAAGCCGGTGGAAATACTTATAAGGACCAAACGTTCTCGAGGACACATGGGAATTCTGTCAAGTGCTTTCGCTTCAAATGGTTGAGTACTCTTCTTTGGTGTTGTAAGTTTTGTGTGGGTGAACCTGTGCTAATGTACTAACCTTACTTGGACTAATAAATACTTGTTATTAAACCCCCTGCAAGCATCCGCAACTATAGGAAAGTAATTAAGATATAAACATAACCACAGCCTTAAAATCTGAGATCCTACACTCCCTTGTGCAAAGGTGTTCTAACGGGGGTTCAGGTTTCTGTCACTCTGGAACCCCCACAATTAGTAGCCAAATACACAATGCATTCCCCTAGGCCCATAAATGGTGAAGTATCATGTAGTCGACGTTCACATGACACCACTAGAAGAAAAGCACCACAACTTAAATACTAAACAATTGAATAATAACTCAACACAAATCCACTACTAATAACATGACTTCTCCCCTGTCCTCAAGAACTAGACAAACTACTCACAAGACATCATATGGATCAAGATCAAATATGATATGGTGATGGATAACAATCTTAACATAAACAATAATCCAATGGTTCCACTTACAAGCATCAAATAGAATAGTAATTAACACTGGGAAAGTTTCCCCTAAGAACTAGTGCAAGATCCAACACAATTGTTACAACGGGATGGAGTAGTGATGATGGTGCTGGTGGAGATGATGGTGTGGATGATGATGATCCTGATGAAGCCTAGCTTAATGACGGTGTTGATGGCGATGATATCCCCTCTCCGGGAAGGAATTTCCCTGGCAGAAATCTGTCTGCCGGAGAGCTCTTTCTCTCTCGGTTTTTTCCGCCCCGCAGAGGCGGCGGAAATCTTTTTGTGGTCGCTCCCCTGGTGTTAGGGTTCCATGAGGAATATATAGGCGAGAGGGCGGAGTCGGGAGCCGGCTAGGTGGACCACACCTGCCCTAGGCACGGGGCAAGGTGGGCCCACGCCTAGGGGTGTGGGACCCCTGTGGCCCGGATACGCCTCCCCTTCTAGATTCCTTTGTTTTCTAGGAAAATATAATTTTCTAATATTTTTCTGGTATTTTTTGATCTTCGCGAAATTGCATCAAAACACCTCTATTTCCATCGGAAACCTGACTCCGGCAGTCCATCCTCCAAGAATCATCCAACATGCAAAAACAGAGGAAAAGACATAAGTAACACCTCATAATAAGACATATATCAATGAATAGAGGAAAATTATGATATAGAATGGTGATGCAAATTGGACGTATCAACTCCCCCCAAGCTTAGACCTTTGCTTGTCTCCAAGCAAAAACTGGGATCAGTAAACATGTCCACAGGTTTATGGAGTGAAGTGTCGATAAAAAGAATATGGACAAGAAGCATCACACTTACCATTACACAACTCATAGAAGAAAGCAACTCACCATTATATAACTTATCTTGCAACAAGTATAGGAGTCACAATAGAGATGCATAAAGATAAATCATAATTGGAATTGGCAAACTTTGTTCCTGGTCATAGAACATCTTGGCAAACAGTTTCACAAAAAGCTTTTTGTAGAAGTTTTCACAACAAGAGCACTCTTTGCTCAAAAAGGTTTTCAATATTGAAGGCTTTCAAAGTAATACTCAATAGATACGAGTCTTGCACAAACAAGGAAGATAAAGAACATGATTGAATAAATCACCATATGAATGCTTGCAACATAACAACTCAAATGCTTGCTAGAGATAGAGAGGAAGTAGGTTTACTGACTCAACTTAGAAAATAGAAGAAAGGTCCCTACATAGAGGGTAGCAGGGAATTCAAGTCATAAAGAGCTTCCAAAATATTATGGTACTTACTAGCTTTGAGCCTTAATTGCCCCTATCATAGGCATCTTGAGATGATTAAGGTCAAAGTGCACAAAGATGGAGTATATGCTTGACGAAATATAAGTTGGAAATCTCTTGTCCCTTGAGTACGAGGGCCGCTCCTCATGCTACTCAACTTTAGTCACCGGTAAGTTCTTTTCATTGTAAGTACATATGTATCATAAAGAACCGCCAACGGGGTACCCCTTGCACATGGTACGGGAGCTATCCCATAACCAAAATGACAAGGCAAGCAGACAATGAGCATCTCAGCGATCTTTTTATTTAGTATGTGCATAGCTTTTTATTGAGGATGCTTCATAGAATTGTAACATCCCAAATTTCATGAATTATTAAAGCATGCATTGCATTCATATTGACATAGCATATTTGTAACTCCAAATAAAACCATTATTATGCCTTTTATTTATATATCACATGAGGCATGGTTTTATTTTATTTTCAAAGGACCAAGGTGTATTTGAGTGAACAGATGTGTTTGTCACACTCTAGGATGCTTGGATCACATTACAAAATTTGGAGGTGATTTGAATTCAATCGGATTTGAAAAGGGGTTTGAAAACCATTCCTGAAAAATCAAACAGAAAAAGAAAAGGCTAAAATAAAAAAATAAAACACTAGGCCAGCTTTTTAGCCCAGCGCCAGAAACGGCCCATCTAGCCCACCCGGGCCATTTCCCCCTCCTCCCCGCTCTCACCCGCGCAAGCTCTACCCTGCAGCCACTGTCACTGGGCCCAAGCGCCACGTCGTCATCGTCCCTAAACCCCGCACCCCAGACTCCGTCGTCACTGTCGTTACCTCCATCACTTCCGCGTTTGATTCACGCTTAATTGTCAATCAATGCCTGCGTAATCCCCGCCCCCGACACCTATTACTTAACCCCCCAAACCGCCGTGGCCATTTCCCCTCAACCACCATCACCAGAGCGCCCCCAGGCTGGCCAATTCGCACTTGCATCGCCGCTTCCCGAGCACCTCCGGCAAACGATTCCAAACGCCGTCTCCGACGAGCACCACGAACACCCGAATCCGTCCTCAACTCCGGCAAGCAATCACGGTATGAATCGAATGCCCCTTGGCCCCTAGTTCAAACTCACTAATGCGCCATGTCCTCGTGCACACGCTGATGCCTTTTGTTTGTGCTACGGTGGCCTAGGTCGTTGCCTTCGTCGCCGTTTGCTCAAGCCCGACGTTGTCCGCAACTCTCACGAGATCCCACGGCCGCAGCATCTCGCCCCCGTCCAAGCCGAAGCCACCTCGAGCATCCTCGCATCCTTGCGATGCTGGTAAGCATCGCCACCGCCCCTAGCCCCCTCTGGAATCGCTAGAGCACCAACGCCATTCGTGCCGCTGCCGCCAGTAGCCATTCGTGCCGCTCGCTTATGGTCGCTTGCATTAGAGCTGTTGGATCTGGATCTGACGCCGTGAATAGATTCACTTAGCGAACCGGTATCACCAGATCTGGGCCATAGGATCTGACTTAGATCTAACGGTCCACGTGCGTGATCCGCGTGAAGCGGTACGGGCCAATCAGACACGACCACATGTATGTGTTCTATTTAATAAAATGCAGAAAAGACTTTTGAATGTTTAAACTTGTAAAATTCTTATCTTTTGATATGTTTATCCAAAAAATGCAAATAATATATCATTGGATTTAGAAAAATAAATCCTACACTACTGTGGTCTTGAATTTGTATTTTGCTTCTGGAAAAATAGGATTATTTGCAGAACACATTATAGGCCTATTTTAGCTATATAAAATTGTTTTGAGGCAAATTTGACTTTGTTTAGATTC
Source organism: Avena atlantica (assembly GCA_910589765.1). Lineage (NCBI taxonomy): Eukaryota > Viridiplantae > Streptophyta > Magnoliopsida > Poales > Poaceae > Avena > Avena atlantica. Next base: position 177,560,996 of record OU342738.1, on the reverse strand, counting down.
TAGATAGATCACTTTGTGTTCAGTACTGTTTGGTTTGATTTGTTTAGTATAGAAAAATCATTTCATTGCATTTGCATGCATTCATACATTTTTGCTTGAATATTTGAATGTGAATTTGGTGCTATCATTTTATGTGTAGATTTTGGTGCTAGTGGTGATTGTGATTGTGAAGATTGTTGCTACTCCCCAAACTACCAAGGCAAGTGGTGCTTCATGCATTTTGTCCTATTATTTTGACTATGCACTAGTGATATTTCGAATAGGGCTTGCATGGAATTTTTCTAAGTTTATATACTACGCTATGCCTTAGGAAATCCTAGTAGTTGTAGTCTTAGTAGAATTTTCTCTAAGTTAAGATACTTGTTATGTTATCATGCGTAGCCTAGCTAGTAGCAAACAAGGGTGGAATATATTCATGCTATGGAAATTTTGCTAAGTCTTTGACTTGTGTTTTGTTTAATAAAACAACTAAGTGAATGAATCACCTGGGTGGATTGGTATGATGGTTTATGTTGAGTGGTTACACAAGGCCCATGTCTATGGTTTACCTTGTGTATCACACTTGAGGAAATCCACCCACGAACAAAGGGATTTGAGATGTTTAGTGTTGAGAAGCTTCTAGTGCAACCACATGGCATATGGGATCTGCCTTGATCATATAGGTTGCAATAACTTAGCCAGATGGACAGTTGGTGATAGGGTGATAGGATGAACGCATCCATGGTGGTCTAAGGGAAGGCTTATGAAAGGTCTCGTCTCGATGCATGTCGAGACTTGTGGGGAAAGTGCACCACCTCTCGAGAGGGTAAACCTAAGTACTTAGCCGTGTCCCCGGCAATGGAAAATTTGAGCATCAAAGACATTGAAGCTATCAAGGATCTCCTCATCCCAATTTCTAAGTTAAAAACTTGAGGTTGAACAAGGTTAAAGGTTCACCAATGTCTATTGGTGGTTCCTTGGGTGTTTTTGACAAACAAAAACTTAGTGTTTTCAACTAATAAGGAAAACCTTATTTTTAGCAAAGCAAGCCTAAGCTACACTTAGCCAAATTCATATAGATGTTAGATACTACTATTCTACTATGGTATCACTTGCCAATACAATTCCAAATGTATTGACCCACTATGGATGTAACTTATGATGTTGCAGGTTACTCTGATGGAGATTAGGGTTGTGAGTCTACACTCAACATGCTTGCCTGTGGCACATGAAGATGAAGACTTATAGTTATTTATTTTATGTTATGAACTCTTGTACTAGCCTTTGGCTAATGAGTTGTAAAATACTACATTATCTCTGGAATGACGATGTAATAACGACCTTTGTATCTGTGTACTTCATCTTAAACTGTTGATGCTAGCCTTTGATCCAGGGACTAGCATTGCACTCACAGGGGCCTTTACCTTTATAAAGGTGGGGTCTTACAGATGGCATCAGAGCACTGTGTTGCCTGTAGGATTATGACCCTAAGTTGGATTAGACTAAGGAAACCACTAAGGAAAAAGGAAACTCTTTGCAAATTCCACACTTGTCTCTTTCTTCTTGTAAACCTCTTCTAATCTTCTTTCTCATCTCAATTTGTAGATGGCCACCATCAATGAAGCCGTCAAGAAGGGACCACTCATGACCATGACTTTAGAATGTGAGACGGAGTTTCCCAAAGCACTCAAAACCCTTATGGTTAGCTTGGGGATACATGGTGAGGCTGTGTACAAGGGATTTCCAGTGATGGATTAAGGAGAAGAATATTGGTGGGTGTAACTTCACTTGTACAAAAACAAGGGAGACAACCACAAAGAGTCGGGATTCTATGTAGAGGTCCCAACTTGATAAGGTAGAGATCCCTGTGTTCACAATGCTAGTTCCTGGATCAATAGCTAGCATCCATAGTTTAAGATGTAATATCAAGAAACAAAGGTCATAATACAACTTCATAACCAGGAATAAAATAATCCATTACATCTTACATAGCTCATTTGGCTATCTTATCACAATGCAGTAGAAATAACTATATAGCATGGAGTCCTTCATCTTCAAAATGCCACAGGCAATCATGTTGGTTGTAGACTTGTAATCCTATTTAACACACTTCACTAACATCAAACAAACCTGCAACATAATAAGTTACAACCACAAGGGTCAATACATTGGTATTGTATTGGCAAGTTTCACTACTATGTGGAAATAAGTTGGATCCTATTAATATATGCATATTTGGCTAAGTAGAGTTTAGGCTCATTTGCAGAAAGAAATATGGTTTTATCCTATCTTTTCAAAATAGTTTTGATCTTTTAACAATCTTTCTTAACTCCTTGGAAAACTCCAAGTGCTTCTAATCCCTTGTTGACACCATCAAGTTTTACTTTGAGAAATTGGAATGTCGAGATCTTCCATAGCTTCAAGCCTTAGTTGCTCAGAGTTGTCCGTAACCGGGGACACGGCTAAGTACTTAGAATTTGATCTTCTGCAGAAGTTGTACACTTTACCCACATGACACAATCTCTTCTTGATGCCACCAGTGGCTGCTTGATAAGTACACACCAAAATGGAGTACCGGCAGATCGAGAATGTGACAAAGTCTTTCCATAGAAGTCCTCACAATACATGATGCTAGCTTGTCTACTAGGCACCAATGTAAGGATTTGTTTCCAATACATAATTCTAGTTAACCTAAGTAGGTACCAATGCAAGGGTCTTCCACTATGTAATTGACTAAGCCAGAGCCCATTTAGCATGTGGCTGTACACGGAAGCCACTGTACGAGAAACATTTTCAATCTCTATGTCCCTGGGTGGTTTTCCTTCTAGTGCACATACAAAAAGATAGCCATATGAACATGGTTCCCTTTGTTGCCACCTTATCCATAATTGAGTATCCTCATTCCACCCAGGTGGTTCATTGAGTCCTTATTTTATTATATAAAACATATATTTTTCCAACACTTCATATAATCATATCATGTATTCCATCCCAAGTCTATAGCAGGGCTAAGCATACTACAACTATGATGTTTTCACTAAGGAAGGTATAAAGGATTTCCTAATAGGACTTAGCATAGCATAGTAATATAGTGGCCCTATCATGCATACTACAAAAATTCTACTAAGTGTAATGAAAATAGTAGGACATGGATGATAGTGTCACTTGCCTTTTTAGTAGAGAATATTGGTTCACTCCTTGATCTTGTAAATATCACACTCCTCAAATTTCACTACAATTCAATCAAGCAATCACATATTCAAACTAACATTCAAACAATTCACCACATGAAATGATAAAAACAAAGAAATGCATGCAAGCATGCAAAAGATTGTTTTTGTCAACACCCGGATTTTTAATCCCAGATGCCTGTTATGCCATATATCGCAATCCCAGGATTACCATTTTTGCGAGACATAATAGAATTAAATACCACAGTACATCATCCATTACAAACCATACATATGGTCTTACACAAATAAGGATCTCATGATCCAGTTCTTAATACAACTCAAGCAGCGGAAATACGTAATGATAAAGGTAGCGTAGGCGAAGCTCCATCTTAGGGGTCATAGGCAATGCTGACGATGGGAGATGATCCTAGTTGTTGTAACCTTCCTGGGATCCATCATCCTGGTACTCCTCTTCATAGTCTGGCCACGGGAATAGCCAGGGACAAAGCCATGAGTACTCTTTAAGTACTCGCAAACTAATACTAACAAGTGAAGGGGGTTTTATAGTAGGACACTAAGCTCTATGGTTCTTTTGCAAAAAGCCAGATTTACCTCTACTAAGCTCAGAAGCAAGAGAAATCTAGTCAAATTTTATAACACCTAAGTGGGAACTTGTATCTCATGTCACAACCCTGTTGTGGTCAAGTCAAATTCTCAATTCATTTCACAAGTCATTTTGAAAACATCTGACGGGGGAACAATATGGCCACTCCAACTGTCCATAACCGCGGACGCGGCTATTCGAATAGTTTGACGCTCTGCAGAGATTGTACACTTTCACCACAACATTCAATACATCCGTCAGGAAACAAATCTTGGGTACTGCATAGGTGGACAATATTCACAAGGTAGCCTCACCTCAGACCTAGTATAGGCACCTCTCCTGTGAGTTTGGCCTCCCAACCATGACCAACTGTCATCTTGGGTACTGCATAGGTGGACAATATTCACAAGGTAGCCTCACCTCAGACCTTGGCCATGAGGGAACCCATACTAAGGTATATAAAGTCCAGTCAATCCCTACCAAATTTTCGGGTATTGTGGTTGTACGGTAAATTGGAATGGTATCGCATCCAGACAACCATCAGTTTTATAAAGGGCTAAGGCTCATGCCTCAACATTTTTATCACCAAAATGATCTGGTGTTCGGAAACACATGTCAAAACATCTCAGTAGAATGACTCATCACTCTAAGGTTTTCATAACCATTTTCACCAAGTATTCCCATCTAAAGTTGGTCAAGTTTTATGCTTAGCACTAGCATCTACAAGTGGGGTGAGTACTAATGAGGGGTGGCAAACAAGTGGAGTTTTAACTAAGTTCAATCTCATGCCTTAGGATGACATCAAGATTATCTAGCTTAGGCCAAATTTAATGCTCTTTATGAAATCTTCAATTATCTTCCTAGAGTCTACAAGTCACTTAAATAAACTCTAAGAAATAGCTTTGATAAAGAAATAAAGTATAAAGCTTGCAAGTAAAACTAGGATTGGGTATCATCAAATGTGTCCAACCAAGCATGCTTAGTGCATTGCATAGGTTATCTAACTTTCATAATTGCAAGTGTTAGCTTGCCTTGTGCAAAGCAGTGGTTGAAGTTATCCTCGGCTTCTTCTTCGTAGTATCCTCCTTCCTCCTCGTATCCTTGGTCGGTACTAGCGTCTATGAATAAATATGAGGTACACAATCACCAAACAATACTTAACTACTTTCAATCATCACACAAAAGGGTTCTATAGATGATCTAGCATCATCACTAACATTACAAGATTAAAGAATTTGTCTTATTTATTTTATTTTTAGATAAGTAATTTCTACTCATTGAAAAACTACTTAAGATTTAATATTCACCAAACCAAACATGGGATCATGTTGACACATGTCATCACCACATATTTCAGTACATGGGAATGTGATTTAAAGTGGTGTCACAATTTAACAAGGTTTAACTTTTTATTTTAATTAAATAAAGTGTCTAGAAATGCCTATGTGGCATTCTTTTATTACTTGAACATTATTTCTATAAGTAAACCCATATATTTTCTATATTCTGAAAGGTATGGTCAAATGTGATTTTTGAGAGTTGGAATCAACTAAAAAGCTATTATGGTTTAAATTTGAAAAATGTTTGAATGCAGAAAAGCTTTTGCCTTGTTATGTTTACCAAGGTTGATCTATAGATCCAAATGATTTGAATACAACGGGCTTGGCTTAAGCATTTCAATATCTTTCTAACAAAATTGGTTTCATTCAATTTGGTTCACTGAATCGAGCTGGGTTGATTTTTGAAACTAGGTACAGAACTGAGTTTGAATATAAATAGAAAAAGATAAATTCAAACGAGTGGGCTGCGCGGGAAGGTTTAATGGGCCGGCCCAGTGTCACTCTGCAGCGCGAGGCGCAACTGACAGGGGGGTCTACTGGTCAGTGGCTCATTAAACACGAAGCGGTACGGGGCGATGTGGTGCGTTGGATTAGAATGAAGATCGACGGCTGAGGGTCGTCGTCGACGATGAACAGGTCACCGGCGAGCTCGAACCCTAGTGGCTCGATGGGGGTGCATAGGGGGCATACCGGGGCTCCAGTGACGACGGCGAGGCAGGTAAATGACGAAGTCGACGACGGCGAACTCAGGGGTGGTCGCGGCAGCTCCGGGGGTGGACGAAATCAACGGCTCCTCTTCTCCTCTGCAGCGGCGAGCTCCGGCCAAATTCCGGTGATGCGCTGCTCGCCTTGCTCCGGCTAAGGGGTGGAAGTATCAGGAGGTTAGGGGAGTGAGATGGTGTGAAGAAATCGAGCGGGGATCATCTCCTTTTATAGGCCCGACGGCAAGACCGAGAGGGATGGGCAGGCGATGGTGGCGACACGGCTACGGGCAGCTAGAGGCATAGCCGAGGTTGGCATTCGACTGGTGGTCTCCTGGCGATGCTCTAGAGCTTTAATGCGCGTGTAGGGGCGGTGGCAAACGGTCGGGAACGTGCGGTGCTCTGCGCGGCAGAGGCGGCGTCTTTGACGACGAGCGGTGACTGTGAGGCATGGGGCGGCGAACGGGGGTGTCTGCGGGGTTGCTGGGGTGGTGGTGATCACGCGTTCACGCGGCGAGGGCAACGTGCGGTCTGTGGGCGTGTGTCGAGGGTGGCACTCTGGCGCGCTCTCGGCATGCTCCCAGAGAAGTTTGGCATGGCTTGGGCGTGTGGTCCAGTGGTTGGCAGGGCTCGAGCGCTGGACAGGGGGTGGCGGTGGATGGTGGCCTGTGTCCTAGACATGGTGTTTAGGCTTGGTGCTTGCTCTGTCTAGCTAGCCATGGTTGGCTGGCAAGGGTTCCTTCGGGTTGGCATGGCATGGTGCAAAGGGTAGGGGCTAGGGGTGGTCAAAGCACTGGTTGGCACTGGGGGAGATAAGGGTGATCAATGGTGAACAATGCTTAGCCAAATTACTGCTCAAAACAGTGAAGTTTGGCCAATTTGATTTGTTGTCTCCAAGTGTTTGATGAAATGGCCGCAAGAACTTGAGTTTTGAATTTTGAAAATATTTTTGGTGGGTGTGTTAGGAAGGTGTTGAGGATTCTGTGGATGCTTGGGTTTTGAAAATTGAGCTTGTTTGAGTGGTTTTTGAAATAGTGGGATCTTCCCATATGAAATAGATTCAATTTTAAACTATCATTTAAACTAAGCTTTTAAATGTTTTTGCATGATCACAAAGTGGGCCCTGGTACCTTGTTATGAGTACTATCAAGGGGTGCAAAGATCTATACATGTTTCTGTTAAGTTCTGAAAGTTAGGGATAGCCAAAGTAGGCATGGGAGTTAATTTGGCCAAAGTGACCATTCACTTAGTTTATTTGTTTTGACTTGTTTGTCTTTGGGAAAAGTTTGGGGATTGTTAGATGATGTTTATTTCACCTAAGAACCATTTTACAAGCAAATAAACACAGAACCATGGCAATTCAAAAGAATCCAAATTGTAATGCATACACATATGCATGCTTGCATACTTTTAATTGGAAAAGTTTTTGTTAATCCTAATTTTGGTGATTTGAGTTTGATGATTCAAGTTTAATATTTTTGGGATGTTAAAAACCTTCCCCCCTTAAACAAAATCTCGTCCCGAGATTTGAAAAAGGACGAAAAATATTACCGAGGATTTGAAGAGATCGGGAAACTCCGTCCTGATGTGATCTTCGCGCTCCCAGGTAGCTTCCTCTTCAGTGTGGTTGCTCCACTGAATCTTGAGAAACTTGATACTTCGGGTTCTGGTAGTTCTGAAAGCTTCTTCCAAAATACGGATGGGCACTTCGGGATAGGGTAGGTCATCATTGATCTCTATGGTCCGGTGATCAATATTCTTGAACACTTCTGTCTTCTCCGGAACTTCGAGGCACTTGCGAAGTAATGAGATATGGAACACATTGTGCACGGCTGACATCTCTTCGGGTAGTTCCAATTGATACGACACTTCTCCTCGACGGTTCAGAATCTTGAAGGGTCCGATATATCTAGGGGCTAACTTTCCTTTCAGTTGGAAACGCTGCATTCCTTTCAATGGCGACACTTTCAGATAAACAAAATTTCCTATGTTGAAGGCGAGGTCTCGACGTCTCTTGTCGGCGTAGCTCTTCTGTCTGGACTGGGCTGTCTTGAGGTGCTCACGAATCTTGTGAACCTTCTCTTATGCTTCTCGTAGGATGTCGGGTCCGAAAATCTGACTCTCTCCTACTTTCGACCAGTTCAAAGGGGTGCGACACTTCCTTCCATACATGAATTCAAATGGGGCCATTTGCAAACTAGCTTGATAACTTTTGTTGTATGAAAATTCTGCGAACGGCAGACAATCTTCCCACTTAGATCCATATTCTAACACACATGCTCTCAGCATATCTTCGAGTATTTGATTTACTCGCTCCGTTTGTCCATCGGTCTGAGGGTGATATGCGGTACTTAAATCTAGGCGGGTTCCTAAACCTTCTTGGACTTTCTTCCAGAATCTCGAGGTAAACTGGGTTCCTCGATCTGATACGCTGTTCTTGGGGACTCCATGCAAACTAACTATTCTAGCGATGTATAACTCCGCTAGCTTCGAACTCTGATATGTGGTCTTGACGGGCAAGAAATGGGCGACTTTGGACAATCTGTCCACTATGACCCAGATAGAGTCATTTTCCCTACTAGAAGTAGGTAGTCTAGTGATAAAGTCCATTCCTACAGAATCCCATTTCCATTCCGGAATCTGCAAGGGTTGCAACAATCCAGCGGATCTTTGATGTCCTTCCTTGACTCGCTGACAAATATCACACTTGGCGATATAGCTTCCGATTTCACTCTTCATCTTATGCCACCAAAATTGCTCTTTCAAATCTTGATACATCTTCGTTCCTCCGGGGTGGATAGAATAAAGAGTATCATGAGCTTCCTTCAGAATCACTTCTTTCAACTCAGAATCTGTTGGTACACAAAGGCATCCTTTGTACCACATAACTCCTTCTTCGTCTTCGGTGAATCCGGTTACTTTGCCTGTACCGATACGACGCTTGATTCCATCGATACTAGCATTTCCTTGCTGCGCCTCTTTGATCTGGCTGATCAAAGTGGGTTGAAGTTCTATGCTAGCCAAAAATCCTTCACTTACTAATTCCATTTTAAAATCTACCATCTCTTTGTGCAAGCTTGGTTGCTCCTTCAAAATCATGGAGTTCAAGCAGCACGACAATCTGCTAAGGGCATCTGCTACCACATTGGATTTACCAGGGTGATAGTGAATGTCCAGGTCGTAATCCTTGATTAGCTCGATCCATCTTCTCTGTCTCATATTCAGCTCCTTCTGAGTGAATATATACTTCAGACTCTTGTGATCCGAATAGATATCACAACAGTTTCCCATCAGGTAATGCATCCATGTCTTTAGGTCTAGAACTACGGATGCAAGTTCGAGGTCATGGGTTGGGTAATTTTGCTCATGTTGTTTCAGTTGTCGGGATAGATAAGATATGACTTTGCCTTCTTGCATTAGCACACATCCGAGACTGATCTTGGATGCATCACAATACACGTCGAAGGGCTTCGTGATATCCGGCATGATTAAGATTGGGGCTAAAATCAATCTTCTCTTGAGTTCTTGAAAACTCGCTTCACATTTGTTCGTCCATTCAAACTTATTGTATTTCTTCAGAAGTTGGGTCATGGGTCTGGCGATACTCGAGAATCCTTCTACGAACTTGCGGTAGTATCCCGCCAATCCGATAAATGCACGAACTTGGGTTTGAGTGGTTGGGGCTTGCCAATCTTCGACATCTTTCACCTTTGCAGGGTCAACGGCAATTCCTCCGGCTGATACAATGTGACCGAGGAATCCTACCTCCTATAACCAGAATTCACATTTGCTAAACTTGGCATACAACTAATGCTCTCTAAGGGTTCCAAGAATGGTCCTTAGGTGTAGCTCATGTTCTTCTTCTGATTTGGAATAAATCAGAATGTCATCAATGAAAACAACGACAAACTTATCTAGGAAGTCCATAAAAATCTTATTCATGAGATTCATGAAATAAGCGGGGGCATTGGTTAATCCAAAAGACATGACAGTATACTCGTATAATCCATATCTGGTGGTAAAGGCAGTCTTGGGAATATCCTCTGCGCGAATCTTGAGTTGATGATATCCAGTTCTAAGATCAACCTTAGAAAACACTTTGGCACCGGTCAACTGATCAAACAAATCTTCTATCTTGGGCAATGGGTACTTGTTCTTGATGGTGACATCATTCAACTTCCGATAATCCGTACACAAACGGTTACCTCCATCCTTCTTCTCCACAAATAAGACAGGTGATCTCCATGGTGACGCACTTGGTTGAATCAATCCAATTTCCAACATGGCATCCAGTTGCTTCTTCAGTTCTGCTAGTTCAGACAGGTTCATACTATATGGTCTCTGAGCTATGGGTCCTGTTCCGGGGATTAGTTCGATGATAAACTCGATATCCCGATCTGGGGGCATACCCGGCAAAACATCTGGAAATACATCGGGGAATTCACAGACTATCCGGACTTGGTAAATGGTAGGTTGGGCTATACTCTTGTTGCACTTGAATTGACGAGGTAAGGTTTTAGATATATGCTCGACTGATATTCTAGCGGTACTGGTCATGGTTATGGATTTCTTGGCAGAGTCAATCAATCCTTTATGTTTGGACATCCAATCCATTCCTAGTACTACTTCCAAACCTTTAGTTCCGAGTACTATCAGATTAGCATAAAAATCTATGCCATGGATTCGGATGGGGACGGCTTTGCAAATTTGCCTAGCTTTGGTGGTGGAACCGGGGATTTGAACAATCATAACATGCTTCAGTTTGGTTGGTTGAATCTTACTAGTGCATGCAAATTCTTCGGTTACAAATGAGTGCGATACACCAGAATCAAACAACACTCGAGCAAGTACTGAATTAATAGAAAACATACCCAGCACGACGTCTGGCGCTTCCTGGGCTTCTTCAGCATGCATGAGAAAAATACGGCCGTTGCGGTTGAGCGAGTTCCCTAGGGCAAACCTTCTTCCAGGATGAACACGACGCTTCTGCTGAGCTGGGGCATTGGCATTGGGGGCTGCGGCATTCTTCTTGGGGCACTCATTGGAGTAGTGACCCTTATTTCCACAGTCATAACAAGTCACTTGTGACTTGTCCTTTGCTGCAACAGGCACAGCATTGCTTCTAGTCCTCGGGGCAGTGTTGGTGTTGGCGGCAGCATTGTCGTTGTTGAACTTGGGTGGGGCACAGTTGAATTTGCTAGAGTTTCCGGGGTTGTTTTGATTTCCTCCGGGCCTTGGGTTTCCACTGTTGGGATAGGTAGGTCGGTTCATCGGGGGTCTGTTGGTTCTTGGGGAAAATCCGGGAGATGGGTTAGGGCGATACTTTGGGATATGATGGGTTCCTGGCTGATGCATCATGTGACTCTTGCGGTTCTCATTGGCTTGGTTGATCTTTCCTTCCATCTGGATGGCAGAGTCGACAAGGGCTTCAATATCAGCAAAGGGGATAATGACTAACATAGTGTGCATCTCATCGTGCAGACCATTCAGGAATCTCTCTTTCTTCTTGGCTTCAGTGTTGATCTCATCTGGGGAATACCTAGCCAATGACAAGAATTTGTCACGGTATTCCACTACAGTCATCCTTCCTTGATTCGGTTCTCTGAATTCATCTCTCATTCTATTGATCAAACCCGGTGGCACATGGGTTCTGCTGAAATTGACCTTGAATTCCTCCCAGGTCATCATATGTCCTCCGGTCATTGCACGAACACTGTTCCACCATGCTCTTGCATCTCCGGCTAGATAATGGTTGGTGAACAGAACTTTCTCGTTAGCTTCCACTCCGGCGACTTCCAGGTTGTTTTCCATGGTTTGCAGCCAATCGTCTGCATCTAGGGGCTCTTCCGACTTAGTGAAAACGTTCTGGAAATTCTTGAGCTTAGATCCATGGTTGTCCTGATTTCCTTGGCCTTGATTGTTGTGGGCCAGATGAGCTATCTGCTGAAGGGTGGATAGGTTGGCTTGACGTTCGGCTCTTTCAGCTTCACGGTCAGAAACCAACATTGGCAGGATTTGCAGCATCGGGTCCGGGGATGAACCACTTCCTCTGGGTGGCATCTGAAGATTGGGATAGATCATGAGAAAAGAGGGAAATTTTTCCAGCAACTTGCTTTTCCATTCATTCATTCATAGCACACAATACAAACACACACCGCAACAAAGGTAAACATATGGTTTTAAGAACCATTCTGGAAACTACGATACAGTGGTACCGAATGCAACTCACTACGCTAGTGCTCAAGTGCTAATACTCCTCGAAGTCGGTGTAGTCGTCATCCTCATCATCCTCATCGTCATCGATGAAAGCGAAATCCTCCTCATCGGTGAAGAAGTCCATGGCCTGATCCTCCAGAAAATCATCATCATCGCTGAGATAGGAGTAGGGGTCTCCACAAAGATCCTCTCCGGCATTCTCCCTTTCTTCCAACTGCATGTCTCTCTCGTGGATGGTCTCCTCCAAATCCGAGATACGGTGGCGAAGACGGGCAATGATGCGCTCCTTCTTGTCGAGTTGACGGCGGCGAGACTTGCGATCCTTTGCTAGCTTGGCGATGGTCTAATCCTTTGTCTTGATGCTGGCGGACTTGTGGTGTCCAATTCCTGCTGACGATCGTACATCATGAAGCTAAGGTGGTCCAACTGGGTCTTCAGCTCGTGGTGGTATGGGGCTTCCAGTGGCTGTCCCATAGCATCACGCCTTGGACAAAACTCAAAGCGGGTACCCATGATCTGGTTGATACTCTGCCCACATAGATAGGCAACAGCTTCCTGCATGGCCCTGGCAATTCCATCGAGCTAGTTGTTCTCTCTTAAGGTGAATTGAATTCCCTCGGCAGTGGGAGGTTCAATCTTTCCTCGGAGACTTGCAACAATTAGCCACTGCAGATCTTCTCCTCCTTGATCATTGAGCTGAGCTCCGAAGAACTCGGGGTGCGGACGCTCCAGAAGTTCTGAAAGCTGGTCCAAATCCCGCTCAAAGATAAGGTCTCCTCCATTCCCCAACTGATAAAACTTGTTGTACTTCACGTCCATCTATTAAGAATATAGGATGAGTAAGTTAGTAGAGTGATCAAGTGTGTCAAATTTTATGTATTTTGCAAGAGTTTTTGAGGAACATGAATTTTCATGAAAGAAGCAAAGTGATAAGAATGGGAAATAAGTTTTTGTAAATATTTGCTTCCTTTGGTTTTGAAACTAAGTTTTTGATTCAAACGTACAGTCTAACTAGGGTCTCCTATGGTCAGGATGGCTCTAATACGAACTTGTCAACACCCGGATTTTTAATCCCAGATGCCTGTTATGCCATACATCGCAATCCCAGGATTACCATTTTTGTGAGACATAACAGAATTGGATACCACAATACATCATCCATTATAAACCATACATAAGGTCTTACACAATTAAGGATCTCATGATCCAGTTCTTAATACAACTCAAGCAGCGGAAATACGTAATGATAAAGGTAGCGTAGGCGAAGCTCCATCTTTGGGGTCACAGGCAATGCTGACGATGGGAGATGATCCTAGTTTTCGTAACCTTCCTGGGGTCCATCATCCTGGTACTCCTCTTCATAGTCTGGCCACGGGAATAGCCAGGGACAAAGCCATGAGTACTCTTTAAGTACTCGCAAACTAATACTAACAAGTGAAGGGGGTTTTTGTAGTAGGACACTAAGATCTATGGTTGTTTTGCAAAAAGCCAGATTTACCTCTACTAAGCTCAGAAGCAAGAGAAAGCTAGTCAAATTTTATAACACCTAAGTGGGAACTTGTATCTCATGTCACAACCCTGTTGTGGTCAAGTCAAATTCTGAATTCATTTCACAAGTCATTTTGAAAACATCTGACGGGGGAACAGTATGGCCACTCCAACTGTCCATAACCGCGGACGCGGCTATTCGAATAGTTTGACGCTCTGCAGAGATTGTACACTTTCACCACAACATTCGATACATCCGTCAGGAAACAAATCCTGAAATCACCATACTCAGTATGCGGATAATCAATCCCAACCTTCCAATTACACGCCCTAGTATAGGCACCTCTCCTGTGAGTTTGGCCTCCCAACCATGACCAACTGTCATCTTGGGTACTGCACAGGTGGACAATCTTCACAAGGTAGCCTCAGCTTAGACCTTGGCCGTGAGGGAACCCATACTAAGGTATATAAGTTTCTAGTCAAGCCCTACCCAATTTTCGGGTATTGTGGTTGTACGGTAAAATTGGAATAGTATCGTATCCAGACAACCATCAGTTTTATAAAGGGCTAAGGCTCATGCCTCAACATTTTTATCACCAAAATCATCTGGTGTTCGGAAACACCTGTCAAAACATCTCAGTAGAATGACTCATCATTCTAAGGTTTTCATAACCATTTTCACCAAGTATTCCCATCTAAAGTTGGTTAATTTTTATGCTTAGCACTAGCATCTACAAGTGGGGTGAGTACTAATGAGGGGTGGAAAACAAGTGGAGTTTTAACTAAGTTCAATCTCATGCCTTAGGATGACATCAAGATTATCTAGCTTAGGCCAAATTTAATGCTCTTTATGCAACCTTCAATTATCTTCCTAGAATCTACAAGTCACTTAAATAAACTCTAAGAAATAGCTTTGATAAAGAAATAAAGTATAAAGCTTGCAAGTAAAACTAGGATTGGGTATCATCAAATGTGTCCAACCAAGCATGCTTAGTGCATTGCATAGGTTATCTAACTTTCATAATTGCAAGTGTTAGCTTTCCTTGTGCAGAGTAGTGGTTGAAGTTCTCCTCGGCTACTTCTTCGTAGTATCCTCCTTCCTCCTCGTATCCTTGGTCAGTACTAGCGTCTATGAATAAATACGAGGTACACAATCACCAAACAATACTTAACTACTTTCAATCATCACACAAAAGGGTTCTATAGATGATCTAGCATCATCACTAACATTATAAGATTAAATCATTTGTCTTTTTTTTAAGAAAAGTAATTTCTACTCATTGAAAAACTACTTCAGATTTAATATTCACCAAACCAAACATGGGATCATGTTGACACATGTCATCACCACATATTTCAGTACATGGGAATGTGATTTAAAGTGGTGTCACAATTTAATAAGGTTTAACCTTTTATTTTAATTAAATAAAGAGACTAGAAATGCCTATGTGGCATTCTTTTATTACTTGAACATTATTTGTGTAAGTAAACCCACATATTTTTATATATTCTGAAAGGTATGGTCAAATTTGATTTTTGAGAGTTGGAATCAACTCAAAAGCTATTATGGTTTAAATTTGAAAAATGTTTGAATGCAGAAAAGCTTCTGCCTTGTTATTTTTACCAAGGTTGATCTATAGATCCAAATGATTTGAATCCAACGGGCTTGGATTAAGCATTTCAATATCTTTCTAACAAAATTGGTTTCATTCAATTTGTTTCACTGAATCGAGCTGGGTTCTTTTTTGAAACTAGGTACAAAACTAAGTTTGAATTTAAATAGAAAAAGCTAAATTCAAACGAGTGGGCTGCGCGGGAAGGTTTAATGGGCCGGCCCAGTGTCACTCCACAGCGCGGGGCGCAACTGACAGGGGGGTCTACTGGTCAGTGGCTCATTAAACGCGAAGCAGTACGGGGCGATATGGTGCGTTGGATTAGAATGAAGATCGACGGCTGAGGGTCGTCGTCGACGATGAACAGGTCACCGGCGACCTCGAACCCTAGAGGCTCGGTGGGGGTGCATAGGGGGCATCCGGGGCTCCAGTGACGACAGCGAGGCAGGCAAACGACGAAGTCGATGACGGCGAACTCAGGGGTGGTCGGGGCAGCTCCGGGGTGGACGAAATCAATGGCTCCTCTTCTCTGCAGTGGCGAGCTCCGGCCAAATTCCCACGATGCGCTGCTCGCCTTGCTCCGGCTAAGGGGTGGAAGTATCAGTGAGGTGAGGGGAGTGAGATGGTGTGAAGAAATCGAGCGGGGATCATATGCTTTTATAGGACCGACAGCGAGACCGGAGGGATGGGCAGGCGATGGTGGCGACACGGCTACGGGCAGCTAGAGGGATGGCCGAGGTTAGCGTTCGACGGGTGGTCTCCTGGTGATGCTCTAGAGCTTTAATGCGCATGTAGGGGCGGTGGCAAACGGTCGGGAACGTGTGGTGCTCTGCACGGCAGAGGCGGCGTCTTCGACAGCGAGTGGTGACTGTGAGGCATGGGGCGGCGAACGGGGGTGTCTGCGGGGTTGCTGGGGCGATGGTGATCACGCGTGCACGCGGCGAGGGCGGCGCGCGGTCTATGTGTGTGTGTCGAGGGTGGCGCTCTAGAGCGCTCTCGGCATGCTCCCAGAGAAGTTTGGCATGGCTTGGGCGTGTGGTCCAGTGGCTGGCACGGTTCGAGCGCTGGACAGGGGGTGGCGATGGACGGTGGCCTATGTCCTAGACATGGTGTTTAGGCTTGATGCTTGCTCTGGCTAGCTAGCCATGGTCGGCTGGCAAGGGTTCCTTCGGGTTGGCATGGCATGGTGCAAAGGGTAGGGGCTAGGGGTGTTCAAAGCACTAGTTGGCACTGGGGGAGACAAGGGTGATCAATGGTGAACAATGCTTAGCCAAATTACTTCTCAAAACAGTGAAGTTTGGCCAGTTTGATTTGTTGTCTCCAAGTGTTTGATGAAATGGTCGCAAGAACTTGAGTTTTGAATTTTGAAAAGATTTTTGGTGGGTGTGCTAGGAAGGTGTTGAGGATTCTGTGGATGCTTGGGTTTTGAAAATTGAGCTTGTTTGAGTGGTTTTTGAAATAGTGGTATCTTCCCATATGAAATAGATTCAATTTTAAACTGTCATTTAAACTAATCTTTTAAATTTTTTGCATGATCACAAAGTGGGCCTTGTTACCTTGTTATGAGTACTATCAAGGGGTGCAAATATCTATACATGTTTCTGTTAAGTTCTGAAAGTTAGGGATAGCCAAAGTAGGTATGGGAGTTAATTTGGCCAAACTGACCATTCACTTAGTTTATTTGTTTTGACTTGTTTGTCTTTTGGGAAAAGTTTGGGGATTGTTTAGATGATGTTTATTTCACCTAAGAATCATTTTACAAGCAAAGAAACACAGAACCATGGAAATTCAAAAGAATCCAAATTGTAATGCATACACATATGCATGCTTTCATATTTTTAATTGGAAAAGTTTTTGTTAATCCTAATTTTGGTGATTTTAGTTTGATGATTCAAGTTTAATATTTTTGTGATGTTACAGTTTTATTTGGAAAAGTGGTTTCTACTAGGCTCTAATCATTTTAAAGCTCCTATTGGTCATTTACAAAAGTGGTAAAACCATTTAAATTCAAGTTGGTGAAAATGGCCACTTAAATCATTTTGTTTTGCTAGAAATGATTTAAATCAAAGTAACATTTTGTAGTTTTAGCCAAATATATTCTTTAAACACAAATGTTAGTGTTTATGGTTAAAGGCTTTAATATTAATCCATTTGCAAAAGGTTTCACCGAAATTCCATTTTTAATTCAAAGCAATATTTTACTTGCTAGAAATGCCTTTAAACAAAGTAATAATTTCACTAGGGTCCATCAAATATATTTTTAAATCCTAAAACTTGGTGTTTAGGGTCAGAGAGTTTAAATCACATCATTTTCCAAAAGGTTTTACTTTAAAAGCATTTTTAAACCATAACCAATATTTTTATTTATCTAGAAATGCTTTTATTCAAAGATTTAATTCCTAAGTGGCACCAAATATATTTTTAAATCTACAAGTTGGTTCTTAGGGTCAGTAGGTTCAAAACAATCCATTTACAAAAGATTTTATCCTAAAAATATTTTTAGAATAAATTTTATACTCAAAATATGCTTACACATGTTTCTGGAAAAACAAATAATTTTCCAGAAGAAAAATACTAAAAAAAGTGCATGGTTGGAAAGGTTTTGTTTTCCTGATTCCAATGATATAAAATTTGCAAAATTTGGATGTGTGGATTAAAAGTTATGAATTTTACAAATCATATCATCTAATAGATCTAATTCTTTTTTTAAATTGAAGTCAGTGCCACGCGTCTTAATTTTATTGGTCCATACCGCTTCGGGTGGATCGAGATAGGTAGGCTGTTAGATTTAAATAGCATCGCAAGGATCATATTACACGATAACGCTTTGTTATAAGATCTATCCTAACCACTGGATCTACATCTAACAGACGAGCTAGCTTTGGCCAAGAACTGACGGTGCTGGCGACGGTGCGCGGCGGAGGTGCTCTGTCGACAGTAGTCCGGCGATTCTAGGAAGAAAGGGAGAGGGCACAGGGCATTACCAGGTTCGCAAGGTCATCGTGGTGCTCAAGGTGGTCGTAGGGAGGGCAGGGGCGCACAGGTTCCTTGGCAATTTCTCACCGGAGTTTGTGTCAGCGTTGGTGCATACTGTTGTTGTCGAAGGCGAGCCTACAGATCATGCGCGAGTGAATGGCGAGCATCAGGGAATGCGCAAGATGATGGATATCAAGATAGCTTGAGCTAGAGTACAAGGCGTGCACGAGTTCGAACGCTAGGGCTCACCGAAGTTGTGCTCACCGTCGGGTCCTAGCAGATGCTGAGGAAGACGAGGCTATGAGGCACAAGAAAATAAACGGGAGGCGTCAGTGAACACGCACAAGAACGAGGGTTGCGGTAAATTAAACCAGAGAGCGAGAGAGGGTCGGGGCTCACCGGGATTTGTCGACGAGCTCGTCAGAGCTGCGGCGGCGCAGGTCCAATTCAGGGCAGCCTGGGGCTCTTTGATGCGGGGAAGGGAGGAGAAATGGGGAGGAGGCAGAGGGGGTTAAGATAACACGGTCTAGGGGAAGGATTAATCACGCATTCAAACGAATTCAATCAAATTCATTCGGCCAAAAACAGCGAGGAGGAAAAAGGGGAACGGTCGTCGCGGGGTAGACGATGATGACAGGGCAGGTGGGGTCCAGCGGTCAGCAAGGTGAGTGGGGGTTGGTGGGGTCCTTCGTTCAGTGACTTTGCGGGTGCAGACGCGAGTGAGGAAAACTGTTCGTGGGGGAGGGAAGATGGGCCAGATAGTTGGGCTAGACTGGGCCTTGTTAGTGGGTTGGGTTTGCTTCTTTCTTTTTTTTAATCCTGAATCTTTTTCTTTTTTCCTTTTCTGTTTGCTATTTCCAAATTCAAACTCTTATTTGAATCAGATTTATTTATGAAATCTTTTTCAAAACTTTTCAGTAGTTTTCTATACTGTTTATTAATGTTTTTAAATTTCCATTTTTAGAATATTTCAAACATTTCCTTTTATTATTTATTATATATTTAAAATAGACACTTGTCATTATTTAAATAGGATTTTAAATATATTTTCAAACTTCTATTTTAATTCCAATTTTTACCAAACCTTTTTCAGTAGGTTTTATTTATTCTTTAGTGCAAATAATTCACTTTGAATTATTATTCAAAATACTTTAATATGATTTAATGTTCAATTAAATTGGGAAATGTCTTTATTTAAATAAAATTGGATATTAATAAATCCTTATGATTTTATTTAAATAATACTTCACTCCTTTTATAAATCAATAATCTTTCATTTCATTTGTTTGGTCAAGATTTAATTTGGCTTTTTAAATATTCCTCATTTATTTATTTCTTCCTTTGCCTTATAAAATCCATACATTTTTATTTAAAGATCCAAAATTGGTGATTCCAATTTGCATAACTTTATTTAATATTTGTTTATCTTTTTCAATCCCCTTAGGATTTATTTGCTCAAAATTTGGCATGGATTTTAGATAGGGCTTTATTAGCTTTGCAAATTAATTCCTTTTATCTTAATAAATTCATAAGTTTTTATCTATGACTCCAAATTGAGTGAAACCAATTTCTATGGTTTTCTAATATTCTTATTTATCATTTTTGATCATTTATAAATGTTTGTTGATAAATTTTTATATGGATCAAATCCATAGGCTTAGAGAGATCTTGGATATGAATTATTCCATTAGGGTTTTAGGGTTTTGGTTTAACCTTTCCAAGTGTTTAAATTTCAAGTTACATTATTGATGAATGCATTTCACTTCATTCAAATTTTGTTTGATTCCCTTTTCATTCAAAGTTTGTTCAAGATGGGTTTTGATGTTTCCATTTGGAATTAAAAAGTTTCTTTTCACCCTAAATTTCATCAACTATTTATATTGTTTATTTATTTTTTCACATTTCAAAATTTAAAAATTTTTGGGATGTGACATTCTACATGGGCACCAACTCAGAAATGTATACGACATTCTTTGATTCTGCAAGAAATGCAGCTTGGAATGCTATCAAGGAGCTTGGTGAAAGACTCAAGTGTAGAATGATCAACACCCAAAATGACCTTAAGGAGGAGAAGAAGTATACCCAAGACATAGAGACCGCCATAAAACTTCTAAGGGAGGATATCATGGACTTAGCATATGAGTGAGAATTGAGACGTATTCCAAATAGTTGGACCACCACACTTGTCGTTTTCTCGCAAAAATTTGTCTAAGTTATGTTTGAACCTTAGTACTTGTGGTAGATGTTGTATGCATGACTTGTATGTTTTTATTGATGGATGTATGCTTGACTCTTGTTTCACTATCATGTGTTTTTCTCTCTACTTGTTTTGTTTCTAATTTTTCTCTATCTTATGCAATAGATGCCTAGCAATGTTATCAACACTGCCGAGGATTTCAAGGGAACTTGTTTTGGTTCTCGTCTTGTGGAGCTCACTAGTGTGATCAACCTTCCACTTCCTAGTATTATGGCACTTCAGCTCACCAAGTTTGAGAGGAAGGATCTTTGGGGCTTTAGAGTCTCACAGCCAGGACGCCAGACAGAGCCACTCACGGAGGAGATCACCTTCAAGATGATGCATGATGACAAGGATAAGGGACTTGATGTAGTCATGCAGGAGCTACTTGGACGCCTCTGTGGACGACACTCCACCGAGCTTCGGGGCCTCTACTTTCACCCGTTCGGGAGACATGACGAGCAGGGTGAGGCTATAGTGTATGATGACACTACTAGAGAGACGATTGAGCCTGTACATCTCTACCTCCAGGACATAGAGAGTCTCGTT